>JAHHFK020004688.1:0-722176 GCA_024533555.2 Aedes koreicus
AATTTCTTGCCACACGAAGGTATTTTTTGGGAAATTTCGATGCCTTCTTCGTTCTGAAATGCTCTGCTGTAGCATTTCTGGCCATAACAGAATAAAAAACCAGCCCTGGATGCTGCTTGGAAATCCTCCAGGACATAGGTTTCATCGTCCATAACAACGCATGAAAACTTCGTCAAATATTCGCAGTACAAACGTCGAGCCCGTGATTTTGCTGCCAAGTTTTGTTTGTCGTTGCGATTTGGAACTGTTTTTCTTTATACGACTTAAGTCCCAAACGTTGTTTTGATTTTTGGACAAAACCAGGCGACATCCCTATTTTACGAGCCACCGTTCGAATGGAGAGATTTGGGTTTTTCGTTAATATCCTTTTTCACCTTTCGGTCCATGACAGAATCAGCGCGTCCAATGTTTTTGTCACTTCTCGGTTTCCCTCTCCACCGTCAAACGTTCGAAAATGATTTGAGCACATCGTGAACAGTGGATTTAGGCAAATCCAATGTTTTTGCAAGGTCCCGTATTGACAAGTCGGGATTTGCCGTACGCCCGTACAAAATTCGCTCGCGCACTTGTTTTTCTTTCGTCGCCATCTTGAATACTAAACATGAAATGTAAACATCAATCATAGTCTTTTTCATCATAGACTCTCAGCTATACCACAGTGAAATTTTTCATTCCTACGTGCAATATTTCAAAAGTTACAATGATTTGAAGGTGTCCGGATTAATATGGATACAGACCTTACTTTTCAATGTATGCTTCCTTAAGCAGTCACTCCGCATCCTGTAATAACCGAGCTATAAATTCACAATCCACCGATTCCAAATCATGAAAGAAATTCCCACCGCCCAACATGCAAGTGGGTTAAAAAAATTGTAAAAGAAATCGATGAATCAACTCTCTGAGATTTATCGCTATTATGCTATTATGATAAATTTACGAGCTCACAACTGCATGTAGTTTGCGATTTGAAAAATGTCAGATTCTGTGAACAAAAGTCCGGGCACTGTTACAGTGATTTTGAACACAGAGGGTCAGTGAAACCAGCGGTAGGATGCAATATGAAACCGAGCTGTCTGTTCGCTAGTCAACGTCGTCAATATGAATTCGGAAGATAAGCTCAGAGTCCAAAATCACACTTGTTCAGCCATTCTAAAACATGTTCATTAGGACGGTAGCGAAAAATTATCGGTTGACGTTTTCTGGTAGACGAAAAAGTGTCGCACTTCATTACACACAGCTCCAGGAAGTTCCGTTTACTCCAATCCGCAAATAAATCTAACAGTTTCTGCAGGTAGTCACAGTCCTTGATACACGTGATAACCTTGGTGTAGAAAACACGAGTTCCGGAAGGTGAAATGAATGCCGCATCCTTAATAAACAGCAAAAATAACCGGAAGCCCAGGTTACTCTCTCGTGGAACACCGGATGATATAGGAAATGAAAGCGATGAGCCTATCCTAACTCTCATAGACCGCCCGGACAAGTATGATTTGAACCAGCATACAAAGGCTGTGGATCTCCAAGTTTTTCGAGTTTTCGAAGCATAAGTTCGCGGTTCACTCGGTCGAATGCAACTTTGAAATCAGTGCATCTACTTGCATGCCAGCGTCCATCGATCGAATGCACAAAGAGGTGAATTGCAAGAGATTTGTCGGCACGGATCTCTTCGGGTAGAATCCATGCTGGGCCCTAGATTTATAGTTCTTCCAAGCAGCGAAAAGCGCTTGATTTACAAAGATTACAAAGAGCTTTGAGCATGTACTCTACGATGTTATTCCACGGTAATTAGCAATGTTACAAATGTCACACTTTTGTGAACGGGAGTCATGTCCGAAGTCTTGCACGCGGTTGGGAATATAATTGGTTGCAATGAAATGTTGAATAATGTTACTAATGGCAGCACTAAAACGCTCGAACATTTCTTCAAGATGCATTGAGGGATACTATCCGAACCGTATGACACATAGTTTTTTAAGTTTACGTATCGCACTTTTGAACGTGAACGATCATCGAGATACATAGGCGAAGGGAATCCATTTTTGCGTTTCGATCGAACAAATAACCAAGAAACACTTGGAGTGTAAACGTAAATTTCTCTGCGTACGATCAATGTAGCGGACATACATGAAGTGATTCTGAGGGTTATGCCGAGATTCGAAGTGACTTTTGTCACTTGAAGTGAAAAAATTCACCTCAGTGACGTGACTCTTCTGGGTAAATCAAATGGAGAGTCACATCACTGCAGGTGACATTTCTCACTTCACCAAGTGACAAACGTCATTTCGACTCTCGGAATAACCCTCTCTATCTCATGTAGTTATTAATAACCAGAACGGGGTGATGTTTCAAGTGAGGTGAACGATAACTCTTATATTTCCGAAGAGCTGCATCTCCGAAGATGGTTGTATGTCCAAGGAGGTTTCAATGCAGAACGTTGAAGTGGCACATACGCATCGATAACATGATGAATCTCAGATTAGAAAGACTCAACTATCTCATCTATGTTTCGAGCGCCATCCAAAAATTGCCAATCAATCAATCGAAAATCAATTGACATGTGATTGCTCAAATCTCACGGGTAAAGCCGACGAAACAGCAACGTCAATGGGAGCATGTGCAAAGTCTGGATCTACACGTACTTCAACCGCTTCATAAATGCTGCAACTTGATAAAGCAGTATCGTTCGCCAATATCAAGTCAAGAATACGAGAATTGGAATTCTTAATTCATTTAATTTGTGTCAGACCATAAAAATAAAAAGCATCATATAAAACGCCATCCGAAGTCGAAAATCGAGATAATCCGGCATCAATATTGAGCCCGTCATCCTCTGAATCAATCCAACACGTGTTGGGATGGTTATAGTCTTGGAACTGAAGCGCAAAATCACACGATTTCATGCCTGCCAAAGCAGAACTTATAGATGCACTATGAAGCGTTATTAGAGCGTTATTATTAGAACGTAATCTCTACGGTCAGGAGGGAGGCATACTACTCCAATACTCACGGAACACGTTTGCTGACCAAGCAGAACATGTTTTTTGGCATCATTTTGGGAGAAGTGGCTGGAGGAACCTCGTCAGCAGAAGCGACATCAGGACCGCAACGGCTCCGATGACCGATGACAGCATGAGGCAGGACTGAGTCAAACTGAGAAGAGGTCTCCAATATGCTTTCTAATGCGCATCACGGTTCCGCTATTCCTCCATAAAAAAAACAGTTCAAGGCAAATTGGCGTTCGGCATCAAATAAGGTGGATATAACAGCTGTACAAAACCTGATGGAAGGTGTGTGAAACGTAAAGCCCGACAGTTCGCATTTGGAAATCGGAAGCCTTATCAAATAATTTTCCTGTGTTTTGTGACACACATATTTGGGGATCAAGCGGAGGAGGATGACCTGGAACAATTGAAAGTGAAAGCAGCCGAATATGACGAAATAATCATGCTCAGCTAAAGGACCGGTATGCTGATCCAGAAACTTCGAGGGACGATCAATTAGGGAATACTTTCGGTTTTACCACAATCTTGGACAAATCAAAGAGTAATGGCAGAATTTGGAATAACAAACAAGTACATCGTATCACAAGCTAAATTCCTTGCAAAGCACGAAGGTGTTTTAGCTGCCCCTAACGAAAAGCTGGGACACGGTCTGAACCCGGAAATAAAAAACCAAATTTTGCAATTTTACGACAGTGATGAGATTACACGAGCAACCCCTGGTATGAACGACTACGTTTCAGTGAGAAATTGAAGGTAAGAGAGTTCATATTCAAAAAGCGCCTTTTAGTTTGTTCATTAGAGAAGCTTTCATTAAATTTTCAAAAGATGCATCAAAATGCTGTTGGAGTTTAGCTCTTTTGCATACACTAAGACCAAAGCATTGCAAATTACTTGGCAGAACAGGTTCTCATAACATTTTGTGTTTGCACCATTTCATGAGAACATTAACTTGATAAGCTACCATGGTCTTAAAATGTATTCATTCGAGAATGATTATAAATTGTGTTTTGAAGAAATGCAACTCAGCTCATCAACTAGAACTAAAAAATGTTACCTCCGTGAATGCGAACGATGTCCAGGCTTTTCAGATTTTGAGAGTAGTTTAACAGACAGAATTAGGAAAAAAAAGTAGTTTAGTTGAAATATCTTTTGAGCAATGGATTTCAACTGATAGATGTAGTTTAGAGACGCGTGTTAAACCAATTGATGAATTTGGTACTTATTTTTGTGAAAAGTTGGAACAATTAGTATCCCACGATTTTTGTCAAATCTCAGCAGTCTAGTTTCTTGAGAGATTCTCTAAAGTTGTCTTAAAGACGGCGCAGTAATAATAATTTGTGATTTTTCTGAAAATTATTCATTTGTTTTTCAAGATGCTGTTCAAAGTAGTTATTGGAGTAATGAGCAAGCCACTATTCACCTTTTTGTCATTTATTACACGGAATCTGGAATACTTAAAAATATCAGTTTCATTGTTATCTCAGAAGTGTTGAAACGATTTTACGATTGCGGTGCAGGTGTTTATTTCAAAACTAATAAACTTTTTGCAAACAAAAATTAAAGTAAAAAGCTACGTTTATGTCCCCCCCCCCCCCCCCCCCCCCCCCCCCCCCCCCCCCCCCCCCCCCCCCCCCCCCCCCCCCCCCCCCCCCCCCCCCCCCCACACACACACACACACACACACACACACACACACACACACGACGAAAAAAAAAGACAATATAAAAATAGGAAGAACTTTGCAAGCCCTTATTAAGTTTACGGAGAAATACAATAACCGATACTGAAGTAGCAATTTCCTGTTTCGAAAAATCCCACAGTAGAAAGAGAGGGACCTTGCGATGCAATTGGTGGTACATTAAAACGAATGGCAAGATATGCAAGCCTTGCTGTACAACATGAACACCCTGCAAAAAAAGTGCATTAGAGTTATTCGAATGGGCGAACCAAAAAGAGATGATTGTTTAACAAAAATGTCGTTTTGTTATGTATCACATGAAAGAGTATGAACAGGGGGTAGCAGAATGGAATGAAATTTACCGACAGACTAAAACGATTGCAGGTACACGAAAGTACCACTCATTCGTTCCAATTTCAGAAAACGAAGTTTTTGTAAAACTGTTTTCGAATGACGAAGAAGGCAGGATTCATAATATATATAAAAGCAATCAATAGTTTATATAATGTTTATGTAATTTTATCAATGACCGAGACTTATAAATGGTATATATAAATATAAATCCAACCATAATTCATTATTTTTGTCTTATAACTTTAAGTGAAGCTTTTCAATCGACGAGCTGTTAAGGAGAGTAAGTAAGAGGCACATACATGTGTTTTAAAAAGGCTAAAAACACAAGAGAAACAATCGTTAGCTATTGTTGTTTTAATATCACGAAGTAATTTATGAAAAGGGCGTATTTTTGAGGTTTTTGAAATTTTATTGAAAGAAAATCAAAAATATCTTGAAAACGGTTGCGTTTACGTGGTTTATTATTATGATCATTATTGTTTGTAATGATCTCAAAACCATATTGTAACATCAAAATTTATTTATAAGAATGAATAACCAAAATTTGAAATATACACCAAAGTTCGCTATTTGAAAAAACTTTTTGTTATAAGAGCGTCCATTCTAGAGTTTTTTTAAAAACGTGTCAATTTTTCCTCAGAATTTCCTTTTAACAAATTTAAAAAAATATTAAAAATATGTTTTTTTAGATATTTTATTTTTAGTAATTATTTTTTGATTTTTCTTGATGAAAAAAATTTTTTTTTCTGTGTATATTTTTTGGAGAAAGGTTTTTTAGTTCCCTACAATTCCCTTATACAAAGTTTTTCTCTAAATGTAATGGTTTTTGAACTACAATTTTTCAAGTAAAATGTTGGAAAAAACACATACGCCCATCTCAAAAGTTACTCTTGAACCCAAATTATCTTAACACCAGTGGAATTTTTTTTCAACGTACTGAACTCATGTGCCAAGTTTCATCCAAATCAATGATGATCAGATATGATTTTTGGGATTTCCGGCACATTCTGGATGGAATCCCTCTAAAGCGTTATTATACGCAAGTATTTAAGCTTATTACCAACTTCAGAATTGCTTATTGCCTGCTCTACTTTTCTATTGAAAACAAGTTAAAGAATCATATTCTATGTCTAAAATGCGTCTTTTTATTCAAAAACATAAAGTTCCCTAAATCAATACAAACTTTTTTGTTTGGTAGTTTGCAACACACGATACTTTTTCGCAATTTTCATTCCATTTGTGTTCATCCAACTTGGGCTCCATGTTTCAGCTGGCAGTCTATTGTTCTTGACTCGTGGAGGCGTGAGGTAGGAACTTGTGAGGACGAAATCGGTCGCACCCTCCATCGTACTGTCAAATACCAGCAAGTATGTTTGCCCTATTAACAAAACAAAAATCATCTAGAGCTTTTTTTTCGGACTGACTTTTCGCATTTTTTTCTAGTCCTTTATTATCTCGACGAGGTTTCTTCTGAGCTTTGTATGACTGCAGACCACATCTCACTTTAATATCAGTTAACTTAGCCTTTAAAGGTTGTACGGAATCAAATTGCACCACTTTTAAATGGCTGTAAATGTTTACCCGTTGGGTATTTTCTATTGAAATTTTGGCTGGAATTAGTTCAATGTGTATTTGTTTACGCTGTGTATGTTTCACTAGCAGATGTGTAATCGTTGCGAAGATGGAGTCGGAAGAACAGCAGCGGCGCAAAGAAAGTTTGCGCACGTACCTCGAAAATCCGGATCTTTCTCATCGTGTCATCAGCAGGAAGCTGTGAATGGTACATTCTACGGTGTCTCGTGTTTTAAATAGGTACCACGAACGTTTGACCATCGATCGGAAAGAAAATTGTGGTAAAAATGGATCTCCGTATAGTGTGAAGGATCACAAGCGGGTGGTTCAAGCTTTCAAGAGGAATCCCAACAGTTCAGTTCGAGATGCGGCGAAGAAACTGAACCTAACCAAAACTTTCGTGCAAGATGCGAAAAACGTGAAAGACTACACACGTACAAAGTCCAAAAGGCGCCTGAACGGCAGAATACGGTAGGTAAAACACGTGCACGGAAGCTCTACACCCAGATGTTGACGAAACCACATTGCCTCGTTATGGATGATGAGACGTATGTAAAAGCAGACTTCCGGCAGCTTCCGGGGCTCCAGTTTTTCACTGCACATCATAAATTCGATGTCCCTGAGGACGTAAGAAAGCAGAAGATGTCAAAGTTTGCCAAAAAAATATATAATTTGGCAAGCAATTTGCTCGTGTGGAAAGCGGTGCACCCCATTCGTGACAACCGGAACGGTCAATGGACAGGTGTACCTAAAGGAATGCCTCCAAAAGCGTCTACTTTCTCTTCTGAGGTCACACGATGGTCCTACGATTTTCTGGCCGGATTTAGCCTCGTGCCATTACTCGAAAGAGGTTTTGGAGTGATACAAGGCTAAGGAGGTCAATTTCGAGCCGAAGCAACTCAACCCCCCGAACGCACCGGAATTGCGGCCAATTGCAAAGCACTGGGCCATCATGATACAGACACTTCCTAAGGACGTGAAATCGGAGGAAGATATGAAGAAAAAATGGATTGCAACGCAAAAAAAGTGGGTCCATATGTTGTACAGGACTTTATGTGTAGTGCAAAGAAGAGGGTTCGTGCATTTGGATATGGAATTGAAATGGAATGAAAAAAACATGGGAAAATATTCATAACATGTTTTATTTTACTCCCAGAAAGTTTGAAGATGATTGGTTGAACGGGCGAATTTTGCCAAATATTTGTGTGTGTCGCAATTTGATTCCGTACACCCTTTATGCAATAAAAAAATATGTTTTGGAGCTGTCCAATAGTACCCAACGATAAATAATGCTTCGCTGTTGAGCTGCAGCCATGGCATCACTGTTGCTTTTGAGAGAGCCCATGTTTCCTCTCTTCTTTGTTATCCATGGATATAGCGCATCGGTATTGTAAAGTGAAGCGTGCTGTCTCTTGCATTTGTTTGTTTTTAAACGAAGCATCCAGTTTGTCGTCACAGTCGCTTTGGCTAATATTTCCGTGAGAGTAAATGAAATAATACACATTTCCAATCTAAAGATCAATGACAAACAAAGTTTGGTCGTGTATGTCTGTCTCATAACCTGCTAATAGATGAGTTTGTGATCATAGCAATCGACATGTTTTGGTTGATTGTTTTCGATAGCGGATGAGTAAAACGAAGGAGTGGGTAGAGGAAATTGACGTTTGCAGCAAATCGTGAACTGGCCTATTTCATTTCGCCTTCGCACACATGCAGGGAATCGCACTCATACAATATTGTTAGTTTATGTATAGATTGCGGAGCTGAAGAAAACGGGCTTCAAATGGTGAGTTGACAACTTTGAAGGAGGGTGCAACCGACGTTTGGTCCTCACAAGTTCCTACCTCACGCCTCCACGAGTCATATGATCACAAAAGATTGCCAGCTGAAACATGGAGACGCTGGTTGGTGTAGCCTGGGCAATGTAGTCATTTTGACAATAGCGAAGTGAGGGGGTGCGATCTGTAAATCATGTCATATAATTTTCCATTCTCATATCAATTAATGATTTCAGCAGGCTTTGGAATCATCTTTGCATTCCAAAACCATTTATCTCAGGAGCCTGGAGCAACATGACATGGATAAAAGGCTGAATTAGTTTTTCAGCATTTCAGCATAACAGTTACTTTGAATTCGCACTTCTGAACATTAACTACTATATTCTCAAAAGACTGGCATGTTCTTATGGGCAGTATATGATTATATTTTAATATTGTGTTTAGTGGTGTTAGGATTAGATAAGCCATTTATTTCAGAAACCATCACACTGGGCTCTTCGATCGCTTCAATTGCTATCATAGAAATGTAACTAGAACAGTATAAAGACATGTTTTAACAACATGTCTTATAAAATAGTATCTCTCATTGAAATTATAGTTTTGATATTTGGAATTATATTTTCTGTTTTCAGCTTTTCCAGGACTAGTAGGATATTAATACATATCTAATTATATTTGTTCAGTAACAATCCAGTGGATGCCAGATATGTTTTGTACATACGCATATTATGTTCTCGTATTGACTTACTGTAGCCGCTTTTTACTTGGCAAGTAATTTAATTGTCTCTTAAAATGCCATGTACAGCATTCAAGTTGGAAATTTGTATTAATAGCAGTTTTGTCTTTTATGATATTTTAATTTTTTACGTGAGGAAAGTAAGACCTTGTAAAGAACGAGCAAAGTATATGTATTTCAGTTTTGATTCCTTTCATATTGGATCAGTTCATAAAAAGAAAAGATGCGTTTGAAAGTTTTATTCCTTGAATATATGATACAATATATTATTATTGCACCAGTTACGGTCAGCGCTAACCGACGGTGTCAGAACAGTTCGAAACGTATATAAGGAAAAGTGTCGTGTCGTAAAATTTCGGTTTCGCTTTTTCACTGCGCTCTAGCGAAACCCATTCCCCTCCTGGGGTTGAATATCATCCGAATCCTGCGGAAAAGTTCCGTCTTTTTGCGTCGAGAGTCTCTGGGCAGAGTCGAAATAGTTTGGCACACTGGGCTGCCTTAAGTCGCTAAAAGCACACTCGTTTTTATCCTTACTTACATTTCATTCGCTGACTACGGAGAAGTTATTACGAAGTGAAAAAATCTCTTGTGTGAATATTTTACATTTTTCGTCTCGCATCGTTCCTTTCCTCTCGGTACTGTTCGTAGTAGTTCCGTTCAGTTAGCTAAAAGTCTTTCCTATCGGGATTTCACGGTGTCGGAAGCTACTAATCGGGAAACGCAGCATTTATAATTACCCGTTCCCAATAGTAATAGTTCCATTTCCGCGACAACAATTTAGTCGCCGTGCTTCAATCAGTGAAACTACTCTGGGCGGCAGACGACACTATTCGGAGCACCAGAAGTAAGTGTCTATCCAAATAATGGCACTCAGTCAGACGTCGGTGTGAGTGAGATAAGGCGCTATAGGGGAATTATTGCCAGGCTTTTGGTTCAAATGCCAAAAGTTCACCCATAAGCAAAAGGAGCATAAACTAATCTTTCTAGCATTTATGCTCCCAACGATATAGTACAAATTATCACACCGTTTAACTCTACATGGAAGCGTTTGGTACGGGAGGTCCACGCTTTCTTCCTTCCCTTGATTCAGAGTAGTAGAGCGATTTCAGATCTTTCTGGAATCGCTCTATTTCTTGGAATCCTCTCTGCGGCACACACTACGCAGTTGGCCTGGCCGATGACAAGAAAAATGGTGAACTCAAGAAACCATCATTTTCCAGGATGCTTTCAAGAATTGGCTGCGTTAGTGTGAGATTAGATTAGATTAGATAAGATTGCAGACCTGAAGAAAACATTTTTTTTTATCGGAAAGCAATCCAAATGCTTTTAATAAGTCCCTGCTATTGGGAACTTTATTCCATGGCTATGACATTTTCTGAGTCTAATGCTCGTTTCTGAAGGTATGTTCCGATAGATCAGAAGTAAGCAGTAGGATGAACGTCTAAATATTGGCAGTTCTTATTATATATTACATACAGCTTCATCAAATGTCCCAAATGCTGAATAAGTTGCTTAAAACCCGTCCCTTTCCCTATCTGGTCTTGTAACCAAAGAGGAGAAGTAATATTCAGACGTAAATTTCTCAAAACTCTCGGAAAGTAGCATCACCATCACGTTAAGGAAATGTTTTTCTTGTGTTGGTGGCCCTAGTTTGCATGAAAGTGCTAAGGGCTTCAAGAATTTAACGTTTGAATCTTAGTTCCCCTCTTTGTTTACAAAATTAGATACGTCCGTTTGGAAAAGTACACGAGATGTGTTAAACTTGTTTGCTCCAAGGGACTGGACACAGTAAACACAAGACCGCATATAATAACGGATAGGAGTATAACGTGGAGGCGATATGCATACATTTAGCATGGAGTTAAATGAACGAATGAACGTATATCGCCTCCACGTTGTACTCTTATGCGCTATCATATGCGATTCTGTGTTGACTGGGGAATCCATTTCACAACCAACATAAATTGATCGTTGTCAACTTCGCCAGGGCTCAAGCTCACGGTGACAGCTCGCCTAAATACAGGTGTGTGTGTGTGTGTGTGTGTGTGTGTGTGTGTGTGTGTGTGTGTGTGTGTGTGTGTGTGTGTGTGTGTGTGTGTGTGTGTGTGTGTGTGTGTGTGTGTGTGTGTGTGTGTGTGTGTGTGTGTGTGTGTGTGTGTGTGTGTGTGTGTGTGTGTGTGTGTGTGTGTGTGTGTGTGTGTCTTTTCAATCAATTTCCCACTGACCGGCAGGGCTTTTATGGAAGAAACTTGGCTGCATTTCTTCAGTTATTCATATGTGATCACTATGTGCAAACATTTTTAGCCCTGGAGATTGAAGGTGACAGCTCTATTGAAAATCCAACGACCCATTTCAAGAATGCCTGTTCATACACGTACATTCTGAGGTCATCTTCATATACAATAAGCCCCGCATGAAAATCTGCACACATCAAATGGATACGTGAAGAGTTATCACATTTCCAGAATCAAAAATGGAAATTCTTGATCCTGGCGTGTATAAAGTTAAGGTATATTTTTGATAACATTAAACGACCTCACCAATGTTCTTTATCTGATGATGGAAAGCTCGTCCGGATGCGGGAGCGAGTCACTAAGAAAACAAAAAATGAAAAAAAAACAACCCATCTTAAGAAACACGACCATAACACACTAAAGATTGGACTCGGAAAAAATGCGACACTTTGTTTTGGGTGTAACTTTTTATCACGTGGGTAAAAATTAATGAAATTTTGGGCAATACTAGTTTAGAGTGTTATGTTTATGTGTGCAAAATTTATCGCAATCTGTCAAGGTGCGTCTGTATTAGGTGCGCAACTAAGTTCTCGCTGTTTTTGGGTGAAAAGGGAACTTTATTTTGAAAACAAAGGTTACAAACGAATTATTCAAAGTATTGCCCATCACTAGCTACGATTTTTTCCCATCTTTCTGGTAGAACGTGAATACCATTTCAATAGAACTGTTCGTCTTTTGATGCTATCCAAGAATCAAGCCATTTTGAGATGTCATCATATGAGTGGAATTGCTGACCAGTGAAACCATATGCCATCGAACGGAACAAGTAATAATCGGACGGTGCAATATCAGGAGAATATGGCGGGTGGGGTAGGACTTCCCATTTGAGCGTTTCCAAGTAGGTTTTCACGGGTTTCGCAACGTGAGGTCGAGCGTTGTCATGCTGAAGAATCACTTTTTCGTGTCTGTGCTCGTATTGTGGCCGTTTTTCGTGCAGTGCTTGGCTCAATCGCATCAATTGAGTTCGATACCGTTCCCCGGTAATGGTTTCGTTTGGTTTCAACAGCTCATAATAAATAACACCAACTTGGTCCCACCAAATACACAGCATAACCTTCGCAGCGTGAATATTCGGCCTAGGCGACGATGTTGAAGCATGCCCGGGCAGTCCCCATGAATGTTTCCGTTTTGGGTTACTGTAATGAATCCATTTTTCGTCACCCGTCACAATGCGATGTAGAAAACTCTTCCTTTTTTGCCACTGGAGCAGTTGTTCACAGACGAAAAAACGACGCTCAACATCTCTTGGCTTCAAATCGTAAGGAACCCAAGTTCCTTGCTTTTGAATCATTCCCAACGCATGCAATCGCTAAGAAACGGCTTGGCGAGAAACTCCTAATCCTGAACCAAGCTCTTCTTGCGTTTTACACGGATCCTCATCGAGCAATGCCTCCAATTCAGAGTCTTCGAAGTTTTTTGGCCTTCCTTCACGCGGACGATCATCAACACTGAAATCACCGTTTTTGAAGCGACGAAACCAATCACGACACGTTGTTTCACTCAGAGCAGCATCACCGTAAACTTTTTGGAGCTCTCGATGTGCTTCAGCCGCCGTTTTCTTCGAATGAAAGAAGAAAATCAACACTTCCCGCAAATGACGATTATTTGGCACGAAATCAGACATCTTCAAACAACCAAAATATATAACACTAAACCAAAATCACTGATTTGGCAAAGCGGTTTGTTTACCATATGTCTGAGCTTGGTTTATGACGCTTGAGATGTACAACATTCGACCAGCACTCACTACTGGCGCCATCTATTGCTAAACAGCGGGAACTTAGTTGCGCACCTAATAGTTTTCAAGATGCATTCGAAACAAGAAGTGCTACGCCAGCAAATCTTGGGCACGGTGATCGATAATCCTGGTAAGTCGCACAGATGGATCGGCAAAAGGCTTGGAATCCACCATTCTACCGTGTCTCGCGTTGTGAAGATGTTCCAGGAGACGAAGACCATCGAGCGGCGCGCTGGAAGCGGCCGAAAACCGAAAACGGAATACCCAGAGAAGGCGCGGAAGATAAGGCAGTACTTTAAGAATAACCCGAACCTTTCCACCCGAGACGTGGCCAAAAAGGTCAATTCGTCGAAGTGGTTCGTCCAGCAGACCATGAAGCGGGCTGGGCTACGTGTTTTTAAGGTCAGGAAGGCGCCAAACCGGACTGACAAGCAAAACACGGTGGCCAAATTGCGTGCGCGGAAGCTGTACCGTGAGTGGCTGGTCAAGCCAGGCTGTCCCGTCATGGACGACGAGACATATATCAAGGCTGACACCAAACAAATACCTGGCCTCAAGTATTTTGTCGGTACGTCCCGCATGGAGGTTCCGGAAAAGTTCCGGAAGAGAAAGATGGAGAAATTCGCGAAGAAGTACCTGTTGTGGCAGGCGATCTGCGAGTGTGGACGGTAAAGCAAGCCGTTCGTTACAACCAGCACCATAAACGGGCAGATTTATCGAGAGGAATGCTTGCAGAAGCGCTTGCTGCCCTTCCTCCGCTCTCGCCGTGGTCCCACGCTGTTCTGGCCGGATCTCACTTCGTGTCATGACGCCAAGCCTGTAATGGATTGGTACGAAGCGAAGGGCGTTTGTGTGGTCCCGAAGGAGGCGAACCCGCCAAATACACCAGAACTTCGTCCGTTCGAAAAGTTTTGGGCGATAATGAAGAAGAAGTTGAAGAAAAGCGGAAAACATTCAAAACCGATGAAGCTTTGAAGAAAAACTGGGAGAAATTGTGTAAGGAAGATGGACCAAGCCTCGCCCAAGATCTCATGAGCAGTGTTAAGATAAATGTACGAGCATTCAGCTTGGGGGGGGAGGAAATTCAATAAATAAATTATGCCAAAACATAGTTAATATATAGTTAATTAATCCCTGAAAATTTGAGAAGTATCCGATTTAAAATGAATTTTTGGTGATCATTTTTGTGTGTCTCATTTTTTCCGAGTCCAGTCTTTATGAGAGGGATTCCATTCACAACGTCCTACGCAAAGCACACGGAAAAACTATAATTTCACCATTTATTTTAGTTGAATGAGGGAATATTTTTTAATTCTATTTCCGCGAAAACGACGCAGCAAAATCAAAACACGTCATTTTTAAAGCACGGCTTGCTGCGATCGACAGCTCGCCTAAATACAGGTGATTGAAAAAGGAAAAAGCAAAAGGACAAGAGCAGTTGTGTGCATCCAAAACTGGCTGCCCGTCAGGCCCTTGGTTTGCTCTGCATTAATCTAGTTATTATGACTATTTCCAACGCAAATGAGCTACCTGAGGCAAGCATATGAATTGAGAAGTCGTTAGGAATTTGAATCAACACCCCGCGGCAATCAGCGATGCCTTGTTAGATCACAGTTTATGGATTTTTTTACGACCACGCGTCCACGTCCCATGAGCCATATTAAATAAATGTCATTTAAATGTGTCCTCCTCCCCCGCCTCCGGACAACATTGAATTGTTCAAACTTAGCCACTTGCCTATCGCTATCGGCCAGCAACTGATCTAAAACGGACGTTGCAAGCACCTAAAAGAGCTTCAAACTTGTCCGATACGTGTATGTGACAACGAGCTGATTGTCATTCAAATTCAAATCTCGTGCACCCGTTCCGAACAATAATGATCTGTATTCAGTGCTGTCGATGTTGTTCGTTTGCCTCGTTTTCCCATGGGGGTTTTTTCCCCATTACTGCTGTGGAAGAACAAATGTTTACCCTTGTTATCAGCAGTCGGCCAGCTCGAGAGGAATGCGCTGTAAATGTGTGTACCTTGGGTGCCATCGACAGGAAACAAACAGTCAAATCCCTACCAATTCAATAACTGACTGATGGCTAAGAGATGCATGGGTGCTTGAGAAAAAAAATGGGTCATCTTGGCCGGGATGGGTACTTGAATAATTCATCTCCCTCTTGTAAAACCAATATTGATAGACCACCATCATCAACGGCAGCAGATTGTGCCACAATCGATTGGGTTCAGTTTTCTTGTTCTCTTTATAATCACCCGAAGAATGGTCCAGCCCGATGGATCCGCCTCAGCCGATCCCAGGAATCGAAGCCAATCATCTTTTCGTCAGTAGTCAGAACAAATTTATTCAAGATTCGAGCGGAAGTTTGATTTGGAATTAATTCAACAATCATTTCTTAGCTGCACCCGGTAACATCATGAATGAATGGAATGAATCCAACCTCATCATCGTGGGGAATCATGGCATCGACGACGGCATGCCGAAGGACCATGTCAACAATCAAAAATTAAACAAGAAAAAGTCGTGAGATGAAGTGTAGACGCTCGAAAAGTTGAACTTGAATGGGAGCGATGGCGTTGGCGATGGAGGAAGGTAATTCACAAAGACCTGCCGATTGAAAGGAAGTATTAGAAGAAAAGCAATATTCGAATCTGCCCACAGGTAAATTGCGAGGGAGTACGCTTGATTGAGTTTCCTCGGCCAAAGTGGGTGGCAACGAGGTGGCCGGTCTTTGGCAGTAACATCAATAACAATTTATGTTAGAATTTGTACATCAAGCGAAGCGATTTCAATAGAAAGAGGCTTGTCGATTCGATGCGATAGGAGACGATGGAGCTTTGCTGCATAAATAAATACTTGTATGCGTAGAACATTTCTCGATGAAGCCCAAACTCGCCTACCCGGCGATGCCAAAGCAATGTCTCAAGTTCAGCGCACTTCGCATTCGGTTTATTGATACCTTTGTGCGCCGACGGACGTCTTGATACACAATGTAAACAATCGTATTATCGTTCACACACAGTTGACTTCATCTCCGGCAATCGGTTGCTTTTCGTGCTGATTGGATAGGGCTTAAATTGAAATTTATCAACGAATTGCCAAACCGTTTGGAACTCGATGTCAATCAATCGAGAATTTGATGTAACACTCCCACCCACCATCGCAGAAAATTACCGGATTGCGAGGAAGGTCGCTGCCATCGTCACCTTCCTCGCTGAATTATTATTTTTTCGCCTGAGTGCAAAGTTCCCACCTCGGGCGTCTTTCGACTAATCTTGTTGCGAATCGATTTTTTCTCTTTGATATGGGTCCTTTGACACACCTCTTTCCCGGTTTTTATTTTGTTCTGGGGGTTGAGCGAACCTAGCGAAGCGAACCGGAGAGGATACACCGGATTGAACCTTGCTTTGATTTAATAGGCAAAACAGAAACTGTAGTGGTTGGTACGCAGCGGGTGTCGTATACATTCGAACCCTTTTCAAAGAACCGAATCTTAATGGAAGGTCATCGAGCTGAGAGAATAAGATCGGATCGAAAAGAAATGCGATGGAAGGTTCTTCTTGTGCTTTTTTGGACCGCAACTTTTCTGATTAGGCTGAGGTGTTACTTCCAGGTAGATGAACCAAAATCGAGCCAAGATGGTACAGATCCGAGCGGCACCTGACGGAACGAAACTTCGAGGATTCCTCCCTCGAATTATTCGTTTTTGCTGGCACAAGCAATTTGCGTAGAACGATTGAGTTAAGAAGGGTGGAATAAGCGCAATTAGGGAAATGCATTGTAGAAGTTATCTTTTTTCATAAATAACACATAGACTCTCACAGCGCTCTGAGTAAATGAAGAATCCTTGGAAATTGTGTTACCCGGGTTGAGGCGCCATTCTAACGGCTGCATTCAAAAAAGGGACAAAATTCACCGATGTTTCATGCGATTGTAGTGCCACCTGCAGGTGGGTCCACCGGCGTATCGTCAATAAATATAAGTAGGCTATATAGAGGACACAATTGACAGCTCTATCAGTTCGCTTACTGTAACCATGGTGAAAGTAGGTTTGTAATTACCATCGCCTCCACCCCGGAGCGAAGAAGTCTGTCATGACCAGGATAAAGGCTGTCATATACAAGATCCAGGCGCACCTGGAGAAGTGAGAGCATCGAGCACAAGCCGAGTTCCGGACGTCCAACGGTTTTGCGTGACCGGGAGGATCAGCAAGCGCTCTGGCGCAAGACGGGAAGGAAGGTAGCGAAATCCTTCCACGCCGTGGGCCGGGAGATTGGTGCGACCCGCCATACGGTCAAAAAGTATTTCCCCATCATGGACATCGTCATGAGGAAGCGGAAGTCGAAGCCGGCCGTGTCGGAAGCGCAAAAAGCCACTCAAAAGCAGCGGCTGAAGGTGCTCGTCAAGGATGTTTTCCCTGCGAAGCACAACATGGTTGTGATCATGGACGACGTGACGCTCGACGGCAAAGACTAAAGTCCGGCTATTTCACGTCCCCCAGGAAGGAGGTGAGCAGCGACGTGAAGTGTATATCCCACACGAAGTTTCCGAAGTTCTGTAAGGCTCCTCTTTCCTTCGGGACTTGTGGTCAACAGAGATGTGCATAGTAGGGTGCAAAACCAATGCACAGTGGGAAAAACAGTACATTAATCGCGAAAGAATTCGATAATTCAGTTCCAAGTAGCACAAGGTAAAAAAACAATAGCATTTTTTATGTGAAAACTCCTGGGAAATCGAATGCAAGGGGTCCCACTTGCCGCAAAATTCAGTGGACGAAGATATTGGGTATTTTCGAGCCCAGTAATCTATGCTTGGAGGAGTCTGCGGTAGTCAAAATAGGCCTATTCTTATCTAGAAATTTCCCTAGGAATTGAATATAAGTAGTTGCAGCCACCGCACGGGTCGGGTAACAGAGATATTGCTGATTTTACCCCACTTCCCCCATTTTTCGAATACTGTTCATTAATCTATGATCGGAGGGGTCTGTGGTCAAAATAGGCCTATTCTTATGTAAAATTTCCCTAAGAATCGTATGGAGGTGGTTGCAGTCACCGCACGGGTCGAATAACGGAGATATTGGGCTTATTTTTCCCCAATTCCCCGTAATTTCGAATATTGCGGATTAATCTATGCTCGGAGGGGTCTGCGGTAGTCAAAATAAGCCTAATATTATGAAAAAAATTCCCTAGGAATCGAATAGAGGTGGTTGCTGCCACCGAACGAGTCGGAAAACAGATATATTGGGCTTATTTTGCCCAAATTCCCCGTATTTTCGAATATTTCTGAATAATCAATGATCGGAGGGGTCTGTGGTAGTCAAAATAGGCCTATTCTTATGTAAAATCTCCCTAGAAATTGAATGGAGGTAGTTTCAGTCACAGCACGAGTCGGGAAACAAGGATATTATGCTTTGTTTTTGTTTGTTTCTGTATTATCGAGATTTTCAGCCTCGGGCTGGTTCATCTCCGAGATATTAGGCTTATTTTGCCCCAATTCCCCATTAATTTCAAATATTGCGGATTAATCTATGCTCGGAGGGGTCTGCGGTAGTCAAAATAAGCCTAATATTATGTAGAATTTCTCTAGAAATTGAATGGAGGTAGTTGTAGCCACTGCACGAGTCGGGAAACGGAGATATTGCTGATTTTACCCCACTTCCCCATATTTTCGGAACATTGCCCAATTATCCATACGCTTTTCAGATGTCTTTGGAATAAAACAAGTTAACTGGGCCCTTTCGGCCAACCACGAAAAAGTATATTATCCATTACCATCAGATAATTCATCTTCACTCAAACTTGTCGCTCATCTTCACTATATTCGTCATCGTTTTCGCTAGATTGGGAAATGTTTTCGTGTTCCTGTTCGTCAGATACACAGAACTGTAGCATCTGCGCTTCGAATTCTGGGTCATGCTTCCAGAATGATTTTTTGCCGCATGATTTGACCGATAGATAC
The DNA here is from genome assembly GCA_024533555.2 of Aedes koreicus. Classification (NCBI taxonomy): domain Eukaryota; kingdom Metazoa; phylum Arthropoda; class Insecta; order Diptera; family Culicidae; genus Aedes; species Aedes koreicus. The sequence goes on from JAHHFK020004688.1 coordinate 19,116, forward strand.
GCCATCTTGGGATCAGACCAAGTTAAAGCTTCTCTCATCATATCAGTAAGGTTATCCTCCGCAGAAGTTTTCTGTGCAAAGTGCAATCTTGAGAACTTGTGTCGCTTGTGACTTGTTTCTCCAGCCTGCTCGTCGACGAAGTGCATCGTAAATAGCTAGAAATATCAAAACATTTATTAGCATTATATACTTCCACATACCTAATTCTTTTTATTAAATTTACCAAACGTTCAATCAATTCCGGTAGACGCTCATATTTATGCAGACATGGAGGGAGCTGTCGTACAAACGGAAATTCACAACGGTATTGTTGCTCAATGTCAGTGTACAACTGTTTGATTTTATTGTTGTCCAACTTTTTAGATGAAAGTGCCAGACTGCTGATGAGCTGAATGCTACTTATCAAATCCACGTCAACCCCAAGAATTTCAGCAAATTTTTGAGGTTGCGCAAGTAGCCTCCTCGCCATGTTGCCATTATTGGAGCTTCCGCAGCCTCCAACTTTGGGGCGATTAACGTTCAGTTTGAAGTGAGCTTCAAGCTCATCTGCAATTCGGCGTGCTTCCTTCTTAACTTTTGGGTGGGACATGGCTGGATGGTTAGGAACAGCTTTCTTAGCAGAATTTTGTATGAGGCCTTCTACCAAGTTCAATCTTGAATGAAAGAAGGATGGTCCGATTCGTTCATCATCTTTCAGACATAAAGGGCGATACGGTCAAAATTTGGTCAATATCAACTTGACGTATTTCTTTCAATTTTGCATTTAAAAAACCTGAACACCCCTCATCTTGAAGGTGTGTGTGTGTAGAATGTTGCTCCTATTTTGATTTTGGAATTCACTCTTCAGTTGTCAAAATGCCGTCCAAGCAAGAAGAGCAGCGTATCAAAATTTTGCTCGCGCATCGCGAAAATCCGAGCTACTCGCACGCAAAGTTGGCAAAATCGCTAAAAGTTGCCAAATCAACCGTTACAAATGTAATTAAAGTGTTTGGGGAACGTTTGTCGACAGCCAGGAAGTCTAGATCGGGGGAAATTGAAAACCGGAAGCCGATGAGACGACAAAGAGAGTTGCCTGTAGTTTCAAGCGAAACCCTAACCTATCTCTCCGAGATGCCGCAAATAAGCTGGGTGTATCGTCTACAACCGTGCATCGAGCCAAAAAACGAGCCGGACTATCGACTTACAAGAAGGTAGTGACTCCAAATCGCGATGATAAACAAAATACGACGGCCAAAGCGCGATCCCGGAGGCTGTACACGACGATGCTGACGAAGTTTGACTGCGTGGTAATGGACGACGAAACCTACGTCAAAGCCGACTACAAGCAGCTTCCGGGACAGGAGTTTTATACGGCAAAAGGAAGGGAAAAGGTAGCAGATATTTTCAAGCACACGAAACTGTCAAAGTTCGCGAAGAAATATCTGGTTTGGCAAGCCATCTGTACCTGTGGCTTGAAAAGCAGCATTTTCATAGCTTCCGGGACTGTCAACCAAGAAATTTACGTGAAGAGTGTTTGAATAAACGTCTGCTGCCTTTCCTGAAGAAACACGGTTGTTCCGTACTGTTTTGGCCGGATTTGGCATCTTGTCATTACGGTAAAAAGGCCATGGAGTGGTACGCCGCCAACAACGTGCAGGTGGTTCCCAAGGACAAGAACCCTCCCAACACGCCAGAGCTCCGCCCAATTGAGAAATACTGGGCTATTGTCAAGCGGAACCTAAAGAAGACCAAAAAAACTGCTAAGGACGAGCAGCAGTTCAAGGCAAACTGGCTTTCTGCGGCGAAGAAGGTGGACAAGGTGGCTGTACAAAATCTGATGGCAGGGGTCAAGCGTAAGGCCCGGCAATTCGGATTTGGAAAAGCGGAAGCCTAACTGAATATTTTTCCTGAATTTTATACTAATTGAACTTGAAAAAAAAATTTAATTTGATTTTTTAAATAAACGATTTCACCGATTTACACGCGTTTTCCCTTGACCAAATTTTGGCCGTATCACCCTTTAGCGGACATGCTTTAGTGTTTCGGTTTCCTACAATGGCGTTTGCCGCCTTGCCATCTATCATCGAATAGATTGCTCTGATCTTCACTCGCAAAGTCACGTTTCCAGCGTCGAAGATGATGGGTGAGGCATTCAATTCATCCACCTCCTTAAAAAACTGGTCGAAAAGCTTTAATGTGATTTCATCCGTTTCTTTGTCCAGTGCATAGACCGAACGCGACAAAACATGTCGGATTGGGAATTTGGATTTACGTAGATTTCATGACCACTTTCCGATACCAGTTTCAAGGACATAAAAAAACTTCACTTACCTGGAACGGAAAAACGATCCAATCCGCCTTTCGTTCGAAGAATCTATTCTTACTTCGAACATTCCTCCAATAATTTTGGAATGTGTGTATCCAAGTGTCCACACTCCTTTCAACAACATCTTCTTCCACTTTAAGATTCTGCCAGAACAAAATGTCAGTCATAATAATAAAAAGTGTTGCGTAGGATTGGGATATCAGATTGCGAAAATCAGCAATATCTCCGTTATCCGACCCGGGGGAATTGAGGTAAAGTAAGCCCAATATCTCCGTCCACTGAATTTTGCGGCAAGTGGGACCCCTTCCATTCGATTTCCCAGGAATTTTTACATCAAAAATGCTATTGTTCACTAACCTTGTGCTACTTGGAGCTGAATTATCGAATTCTTTCGTACTTTTTTCCCCTCTGTACAATGTATAGTAAAAATATGGCCACCGAATTTCAAAAAAAGGTAATGCTCAAATGTTTTGTCTCCTCGAAAAAAGTCCCCATGCAAAATTTGAGCTCAACCGGACTTCGTTAAGAGGACACCCAAAGCGGTCAAAGTTTGACTTTTTGACCCATGAAAAATCTCCCAAATGGGGGGTTTATTGGAAATTTCAGAAATCGAAATAAAGGTTTGATGCCAAATGTCTTAGACACGCATGAAACGTCGAGATCTGGTGTTATCCAGAAAAAAACCTTTTTTTTAAATCGACTTTCTAGGACTTGGCCAATTTTCGAGTTAGGGGAGTGAATTGAGTTTGACTTGAAGGATTTAAATTCAATTGCTGAAATATGCATGGCAATAGTATTGAAACATATCCTATATCATCGTTGGCAACTTCATGCATAGTTTTATATATGATATTTCATTAGGGTGGCTCACTTATTTTCCATTAGGGTAATCATTTATGTCGAAACATTTAAAAAAATCTTGAGATTCATTCGTCAATGGCAATAGCGATATTTTTGCTAGCTTGTATCCAATATTAACGCTCTAAGCGATGTAACACATACATTTATATACAATGTCATGCAATTTTCCATTGTAAACTATGGAGGTCGATTTGTAATACAAAAGTCTATGAAACATAACATGTTTCGTTTTTACTGTATTGTTAACATTTGGTTTGTGATATTTCATTATAGTGGTTTAATTGTTTTCTATCAAGAAGGTTTATTTGGAGAAACAGTTAAAAAAAATCGAAAATTGTTGACATTTAATATGTTATATTTCACCAGAGTGGCTCTTACATCATCGTACGACACTGTTAACATATATGTTGCATGATGTTCGACGAAAAATAAAAAGATCAGTTAGATATTAACGAAAACGAATTGTTTACTTTTTCGATAGGTTCTTTTGAAAAGTTTTGCGAGATTTTCATTTGGAATGCGACACTTCGCTAAGGTGAAACAGTTCGGTGTCCTCGTCTCATACAAAACCGCTTATCGAGCATCAGTGAGCTTCCCATTTATGTTTTTCAATATCTGTGCAAGCACAGATTAAAAATTTCAGAGTTATCGGTCCGATATTTACCAAGTATTGTGTTCAAAAAACGTGAAGTGAGAAGCCTACGAACTGTACCTCCGGGGGGCCTTACACACTTAGAATTATATGCCGAGTCTCGGCTTTCTGAAACCGAGATCCGCACAGCCGACCTCTCGGTTTCGATCTCGGCTTTTTTATGTTAACCGGTAATCTCGGTTTGGGTCAAACTGATAAATCATATAGTTAACTGGGAATCTCGGCATGAGCAAACTGATATATCGGTTAAAATTAGAAACAGACAGAAATTAGGTTAACCGAGATTTCGGGTAAATTGTGTGTAAATATTCGAAATTTTGAATTAGATTTTCATCGAAGCTGAGGTCGGTTGAAGTTTGGTTAACATTTGTGCTCGGCTCCTAGTGTTGCTGAGAATCGGTTTAATAATGAAGATACCCGATATCTTAGATTCAAGTGATGCTGAGACTCGGCATCCTTCGAATTTTTGCCGAGTTATCAGTTGAACATGAAAATGCCGAGTGAATTCAGCTAAATGTTTAACCGAGCCCGTGAATATTTTTTAAGTGTGTACCATGGGAAACTGTTGAATTTAGCAATGGTCGTAATAGCAATAAGGCAAGTAACGAAAGGTACAGGAAAGGGATTCCAACCATTGTTGAAATTCGAAAAGTCGACTTTTATTGGCACCCTAATGCACATTTTACATTTTACATTACATTCTCTTAACGTTTGCATTAAAAAAAATGGACAAAAATTGCCGATTTTTCATGGGTTTACCTTCACCCGCACTGACGAAACTACCCATGCAGCATCAATCATAGTAACCCATGAGTCAGCAGACAAAATTTGACAGCTCTATCAGTCGAACTCTAACCGTGATGGCTAAAACAGTGAAGCAACTCCGTTCAGAAGTGTGCGCGTTCAAAGAACGGCACCCCGCCGCGTCGAAAACGGACATCGTGCGGCACTTTGTGGGCGCTGGATACGCCCGTTCCGGCATCTACAACATCTTGGCACTATTAGACAACAATCAGAGCATCGAAAGAAAGCCCGGTTCCGGACGGCCGACGACCCTGAACGACAAGAAGCACCAGAGGATGCTGAAGAGGAAGACCGAGGGAAAATGGCTAAATCGCTGCGTGCGCTTGGCCGGGAGGTCGGTTCAACCGGCCAAACAGTGAAACAATACCGGCGAACATCAACATACATGTCAGGAAGCGGAAGTCGCGTCCACTGGTTTCGGAGCTGCACGCAATGACGCAGCGGCAGCGGCTGAATAAGATGGTCAACTCGATTTTCCCGGCGAATCGCGACGTGGCGGTGGTGATGGATGACGAAACCTATCTCACCCTGGATGGCAACAACTGGCAGGGCACTTCGTATTTTACTTCCCCCACGAAGGAAGTGAGCTCCGAGGTGAAGTTCATTTCACGCACCAAGTTCCCCAAGAAGGTGCTGCTGTGGCTGACAAAAAGGGGATGTCAAAGCCGCTCTTCTTTCGCTCCGGACTGGCCGTGAACGGAGAAATTTATAGTACAAAATGCCTGCCGGAAGTTGCGTCGTTCATCAAGAAACACCATAAGGGCGAAGACGCGGTGTTCTGGCCGGATCTGGCGTCGGCCCACTACTCGAAGCGATCGTTGGAGGAGATGGAGCGGCTGAATATCGATGTGGTACCCAAGTCGGCGAACCCGCCCAACGTCCCCCAGCTGCGTCGCATCGAGAATTTCTGGGCCAACCTGAAACGTAAGATCTACTCCAATAATTTTGTCGCAAAAACTGAGGAGGAATTGATAAATATAACAAAGAAAGAACTCAAAAACATGCCTACACGCATGTTTTCGTCCGCCATGGCGAATGTTCCCGTTAACTGCCGGGAGGCCGCTCGCAAGGGCGTAGAATTTTTTTGCAAGTAAGCTTAAATAATTACCTTAAATTTATCAAAAGCAATTATCTGTCTTAGCTTTTTTTTTATCACTATCCGAAAAAAGTCCATTTTTTTAATGCAAACGTTAGGTATGAATTCATATAATCGAGATATGGGAGGGACCATCAGAGTACCTGAATGAAGCGAATTGGATACGGAAATTGGGAATGCCAACTTCCCCCTTTGCTAACAGTTTATGGATAAAGGGTGGGCTCCATCCCTAGTCATTCGGGCATCCTCTTTGTTCGCATACGAAAACAGGTATCAACACGGCATCTATACTGAAAAGGAATTTTAGTTTATGTTACGCACTCGAAGGTACGACTAACGAATCTATTCGTTGTTTTCTGCAACGAAACTTATTTGTATGTTTTATGAAGCTACCTTCGTAACTAATGCCACACGAGCAACTGTTAAAAGCACGAAGCATTTGTTGACGCAGAAACAAAATTCATGCATTGTACGAAAATAAAAAGAAAAGAGCAACGAATATTTTGTTACATATTAAAAAGGAACGTCTTTCTCGTAGTGACATGGATGATTGACAGATCTATAAATGTATATCGTCTCGAAATGTAATATAAAAAAAGCGCAACCACGTGGAGTTGTCCAGCGTTTTTTTTTTTTAAATGTTTCTTGCATTTGGTGTCATTTCAAAATTTTGAAAAATGAGAGCGTTTTTTGAACGCCTATAACTCTCGTTTGACTCAACGGAATGACTTCATTCATACACCATGTGATCAGAAAATCTTACAAATTGTTTGCATTAAAATTTCAATCAAGCGCTATAAGTAAAAGTAGTTTGATATTTTATTTGAAAATCACCTACTTTTGCTGCCATACAAATCTGCATTTGAACAGATTGAAAATAAGGTTTTCCCTTTCCGGGTCCTCAAAACCAAATGGTTCAAATTGTTTTCTGCTTTAATTTCATTATGTTTCATTCCATGTTTAATACAGCAATCGTTACACCCTCAGCTGTAAAATAATTTTGCTTTGTTGGCGAAGTCTGAATTGCGTGCCTCTCTTCTTCATGGGCTATCAACGCTAGTGTACAGCACGCAAGGCGAACCGAATTTATTTCAGTGTTCAACACTAGCTCTCAGCTGGTTGTTTGGACGGGGTTTTGCCCAGGGTTGAAAAATCTTTGGCAAATTCGATATTTGTCATTGAATGCGTTGGTCAGTTTAAAGCTGCATATATGATGACTGAAGAGATGGTAGACAAACGACTACCGGCTGGTGCTGGAGAAAGGGGAACGTTTTTGGCCCACCCACATTTTAGGGGCTGCCACAAAATGAGTTTCACTTATTCTTTCGTACAGCATGGACATAGTTGTACTAAGGATCAAATATTAACCAACAAACGGCAGGCCCCGGGCCCCTACAACTGTTAATCTGGCCCATGTTTATTCAATTAATGCCCACCTCATTTATTGGCAAACTAATATCGAACACTGAAACGCAAAATAAAAAAAAAAAACCTGTGTTAAAAAATATAAAAATTTGGGGTTACTTTTTTTACCACGCTGTCCTACGTGGACATCGCGGTTAAATCCTTGATATATCCCACCTTAAATTTAATTTTTCCACTTTAAAGGGCGATACGGTCAAAATTTGGTCAATATCAACTTGACGTATTTCTTTCAATTTTGCATTTAAAAAACCTGAACACCCCTCATTTTGAAGGTGTGTGTGTGTAGAATGTTGCTCCTATTTTGATTTTGGAATTCACTCTTCAGTTGTCAAAATGCCGTCCAAGCAAGAAGAGCAGCGTATCAAAATTTTGCTCGCGCATCGCGAAAATCCGAGCTACTCGTACGCAAAGTTGGCAAAATCGCTAAAAGTTGCCAAATCAACCGTTACAAATGTAATTAAAGTATTTGGGGAACGTTTGTCGACAGCCAGGAAGTCTGGATCGGGGGGAAATCGAAAACCGGAAGCCACTGAGACGACAAAGAGAGTTGCCGGTAGTTTCAAGCGAAACCCTAACCTATCTCTCCGAGATGCCGCAAATAAGCTGGGTGTATCGTCTACAACCGTGCATCGAGCCAAAAAACGAGCCGGACTATCGACTTACAAGAAGGTAGTGACTCCAAATCGCGATGATAAACAAAATACGACGGCCAAAGCGCGATCCCGGAGGCTGTACACGACGATGCTGACGAAGTTTGACTGCGTGGTAATGGACGACGAAACCTACGTCAAAGCCGACTACAAGCAGCTTCCGGGACAGGAGTTTTATACGGCAAAAGGAAGGGGAAAGGTAGCAGATATTTTCAAGCACACGAAACTGTCAAAGTTCGCAAAGAAATATCTGGTTTGGCAAGCCATCTGTACCTGTGGCTTGAAAAGCAGCATTTTCATAGCTTCCGGGACTGTCAACCAAGAAATTTACGTGAAAGAGTGTTTGAATAAACGTCTGCTGCCTTTCCTGAAGAAACACGGTTGTTCTGTACTGTTTTGGCCGGATTTGGCATCTTGCCATTACGGTAAAAAGGCCATGGAGTGGTACGCCGCCAACAACGTGCAGGTGGTTCCCAAGGACAAGAACCCTCCCAACACGCCAGAGCTCCGCCCAATTGAGAAATACTGGGCTGTTGTCAAGCGGAACCTAAAGAAGACCAAAAAAACTGCTAAGGACGAGCAGCAGTTCAAGGCAAACTGGATTTCTGCGGCGAAGAAGGTGGACAAGGTGGCTGTACAAAATCTGATGGCAGGGGTCAAGCGTAAGGCCCGGCAATTCGGATTTGGAAAAGCGGAAGCCTAACTGAATATTTTTCCAGAATTTTATACTAATTGAACTTGAAAAGGAAATTTAATTTGATTTTTTAAATAAACGATTTCACCGATTTACACGCGTTTTCCCTTGACCAAATTTTGACCGTATCACCCTTTATTTTCGAGAATAGCCCAAAAATTCTCAATTGAGTTCAAGTCAGGGCTCTGAGGCGGCCATTCTGAGGGTTTGATGCGACAGGATCGGAAAAAGGCGACCGTTTTCTTGGCCGTATGCTTGGGATCATTATCTTGCTGACAGGTGTAGTTGCCTTCCAAACCCATTTTCAGCAATGACTCCTCCAAAATTTCGCATAGAATATCAATATAGCCATCTGCTGTCATGATTCCGTTGATTAGGGACAGATTATCCATTCCAAACCGCGAAAAGCAGCCCCAGACCATAATATTACCTCCACCGTGTTTCATGGTTGGTTGGAGATAGCTATCCTGCAGGCTGGAGATGCCTATCACTTCTGCGCCATACTCTTTGCCGCCGTTTCTTGTTGAACAGCTAAAACTTGGATTCGTCCGATCACACATACGTTTCCAGATCTTCGGGTACTTGGTTATGTGGGTTCTGGCGAACTGGAGCCGTTTTTCCTTGTTAGTCCAGCTGATGAACGGTCGCTTCCGGGCAAAATGGCTTTTCAACCCTAGCTCAGCGATGCGTCGACGGATAACGCGATCCGAAATCGGTAGGCTCAGCTTCTCTTTCATTTCTCGAATGGTGATGAACGGAATTTTCTTGATCTCTCGGATAATTGTGCGGTTCTCTCAGTGATCCGTTTTACGTTTTCGTTCACGTCCCGTCCAATCAGCAACACTTCCAAGCTTCTGGTGCTCAGAAAAATCTTCTGAACTGCACCACGGCTCACACCATGTTTCTCGACAACTGCGTACTGGGTATGGTTCCGATTGCAATCACGCACGATCAGATTTCGGACCTTTAGCGAATTGTGTTTGCCACCCATGTTAATCGCTTTAAAATCACTTCCGGTGAACTCAACACGTCTACTTTTTCGACTTGCGGCAGAGCTTTGAGGCGGATGTAAACAATGAAACGTCAAAGCAGTGAGTTACGGACAATGATGTTTAAACAAGGCCCGGGCCACCAGGCTTAGCGGTATTCGTGAGATGTTGAAATGTATAGTGGTATTTGTGTTTCCTCACAATGTTTATCTTTTTACACGGCACAGCTGTTTACGGTGATGTCAAACTATCAGTTCAGAGTATGGAATGTTATGGTAGTTTGACGTCGACGCTCGCTTGCCCAGCAGTGTTTACTATATTTTTGCTTCCAACACAAGTAAACTGCGTGATGGGCCGAACCTTACATAAACGTCATTGATTTACGGGGGGTACCTTATTTTCCCGTTGAATGATCTTTTTTTTGTCATACTTGAAGAAGGTACAGCAGATAATTAAGTATGGTATTGCCTATATACACTGGGTTGGGTGGAAAAATCCAAGCTGAAATTGGAATGTTGGAATGAACAGTATCATTTTCTTTATCCTACCGGTTCGATTGTGTTGCTGTGAAATTTAGTCCAACAGTTTAACTATGACGCTCCCATTTTAACAAACCATCCTGTAGAAAGCTTAATAAGTATTACGAGTTGGGATATTCGATTTGATGGATCGTATCGTTGGAAGGAGAATCTTCTGATTTAGTGGGTTTCGCGCAAGTGTCGCCGACCCTTCGCCCTTGGCCCTTCTTGCAGCGGTACTGTGAATTCAGACCGATAACTCAAATTAGTCTGGCTATTAAGAACAAGACAAATCCTTCGAATGAATGGTTCAACAATACAATACAATCTTGCCATTTTTATGCAATGCATATGTTTATGATTGAACCACTCAATATTAATCAAATGACAATTACATAGTTAATCGAAAAAAACACCCAAGTGATTAATACACGATTAAAGGCAATCTAAATGTTCATTTCCGGTCAAACAACATATGAAACATATTTAACACTCGCACCTTCTTAATATCCTTCAGGCACCATTCCCACTGGCACTTGTCTTGCAAAATCGACTCCAGTCTACCTGATGCCGACCATTCAGTAGGCAGAAGAAACCTGTCCCTTTTCTGTAACTGTAAAAGAAAGAAAAAAGCAAAGAGACGCTATTGAAGTCGGCTTCAATGAGCTGTGCCTTCTCTTCAAGAGGAAGAGCTCATAAAATTCTACTCTATTGTTTTCATATCCGATTGCTCTGTTCTCGACGTCTGGCCCTTGAAGAATGAAAGGATGTTCCATCTTCCCTTGTGGAGTTCTTCGTCTTCCGATACTAAATGAGGGTAATTGTCGTTTGGTGATAATGGGATCCTGCCGCTAATGAACAATGCTCCGGAGCTCTTGGGCCACATTTTCCATCATTTGGATTTTATTTTGAACTGGCTGGGCGAACAGAAGAAGGATGTCGAACGCGCAAAGAGGAAAAGTTCGGTCTGCCAGTTCAGGATGTAATCAATGGAGGGCCGGATTGAATTGGTACCCTTCCTTATGGTGTGGCGGGTTCGAATTGGGACCGTAACTGGTAATGACACTATTGTCGCCTATGGATGGCCTGTTAATGTCGATTGGGATTTTATGGTACATGTATTGCGTTGCCTTTCCCAGTCGAGTGTATATCGATTTTATTTCCGCTGTTGATCGGTTTCGTTGGAACTGGCGATTACGTTCCATCAAGAAAATTGAAAAGCAAGTTATTGAGAAGCCCAAACAATACATCGCATCCTAGCACAGTAACATAGATTTTGATTCCGACCAACGACCCTCGTCACCGTCCAGCGGAGAAAGACGGGAAATCAGTTCGGTAGAAACAATACCCGCTGGCATTCGGCTCTGTTGGTGACGGTTGAAATTGAAACAGCCCAACGCAATCACTTTCAAAGGGAAATTCGAGCATTACTTGCTATAGATGTTTCATCATCGGGGTACCACCACCCAATGGGCGGCAGCATCACCATGGGTTGCATTCCAGTCAGTCCCATTCACTTTTCATTCGCCACCCAATCGCGCCCAATCAGAGAAATGCACGAATGGAGCTTTGACGCGTTGCTGCTACTGTTGTTGGTGCTGTACCAGATAAACTACGTTTCTAATACTTGGTACAAGGGCTGTAGGCCCCCCGAAAAGAAATAGGTATTTCTCATGCGTTAATTTCCCTACAATGCACCGCACGATGCTGCAGCCCCAAGTGGGATCACATCGCCGGTGAATGAAAATGAAAATGAAAAGCCTCACTTTTTCCCTTTCGCCTTATTAATTACATTCAGGCAGGCATGCATGATGAGACCCGATGCTAGTGGGTACTACCTGCTATTGCTTTCAGTGCTGGAAAACGAAAGTTGGAAATCCAATACACTCTGGGTCGTAGGAAGATTGCAACAGCATCCCACGCGCTCGTTATAATGGCAAGGGACTCCGAGAAGTGGTTGTATTCATTTCATTCCTAGCTTTCGAATATCTGCTCGAGTATGCACACATTGTATTACTTTGGACTTTCATTCGAAATGCTATTTAAAACATAAGAATTTCGACAATGAACTGTAGGGTTTTGACCTTAAAGTCACAGCTTCTTCTGTGCACGGTAACTACAGATTCAAGTTAATATAGCTATTTCATATTCGGTAATGGTGGATTCATAGGTGACACATTGGAAACCTTTGCTTGCAAGGTAATAACATGATATGCTGTTAATCTTCCTGGGGTGTTTACCTTTTGTGACGAAAAATGTGTTTTGGGTCATATTGACCCGGATTTCCAACTCACATTGTGGAAAATTTATATAACCAAATTGAGAGTCTTTGCAGTCAAAATGCTAATTAGAGTCCCAATTTTTCGTTTTTGGTGAGTACTGCCCTTTTTAACCCGATTGGCTACAAGGAATCTGTGCAGGAAGCGGAAAAACTGACGCGGTTGATCAAAGCAACGATGGATCGAGTGATGTGTGTCGTTCGAGTATCAGGGACGCTCTCGAGTTCCTTCGAATCTCGGAGAGGGTTACGGCAAGGTGATGGATTGTCGTGTTTGTTGTTTAACATTGCATTGGAGGGTGTGATTCGAAGAGCTGGGATAGACACGAGTGGCACGATTTTCAGGAAGTCTGTCCAACTATTTGGCTTCGCCGACGACGTTGATATCGTATCACGTAACTTTCAGACATCAGACTAAAGGCTGAAGCTGGTAGGATTGGGCTTGTGATTAATGCGTTAAAAACAAAATACATGAAGGGAAGAGGCTCACGAGAAGACAATGTTAGCCTCCTAGCACGAGTTCAGATCGACGGTGATGAAATTGAGGTAGTAGACGAATTTGTGTATCTGGGCTCATTGGTGACCGCCGATAACGACACCAGCAGAGAAATACAAAGGCGCATTATGGCTGGCAATCGTGCCTACTTTGGACTCCGAAGGATGCTAAGATCGAACAAAGTTCGCCGAACCACAAAGTTGACCATCTACAAGACATTAATTAGACCGGTAGTTCTCTACAGCCACGAAACATGGACATTGCTAGTGGAGGACCAACGCGCCCTTGGAGTCTTTGAACGGAAGGTGCTGCGTACGATCTACGGTGGAGTGCAGATGAAAGACGGAACGTGGAGAAGGCGAATGCACCACGAATTGCACCAGTTGCTGGGAGAACCTCCCATCGTACACATCGCAAAAATCGGTCGACTACGATGGGCTGGGCATGTCGTAAGAATGTCGGACAACAGCCCTGTGAAAATGGTTCTCGAAAACGAACCTACAGGTACAAAAAGAAAAGGCGCGCAACGAGCAAGGTGGATCGATCAAGCAGAAGGCGACCTGCGGACCCTCCGCAGACAGCGAGGCTGGCGAGGAACAGCCATGGACCGATTACAATGGAAACAACTTCTGTGTACAGCAGAGGCCACACCGGCCTTAGTCTGATTGGTAAGGTAAGGTAAGTGCAGGAAGAGGGCATGTTTTGCCACGATCCATGAGGTATCGACAGATACAAATTTTCATCAGAGCTTTCATGATTTTTCATGAACAGTCTACTTCTAGCCTTTAAATGGACGAGTGCCCATATTGGCCATTCCGAGAAAATCTGTATGCACCGAAGGAACTCTTTATGAGGGGTTCAAAAAATGGATTTTCGCCAAAACATGCCTTTCGACGGCTCAAACTTCGTGGTTTTTCATGAAAAGTCTACCTCTAGCCTTGAATTGGACCAAAGACAGTTGCCTTTATTTTCATACGAACTAGGATTGGGTGATCTTGGATTGATCTTCACGAGATCGATCCTTTTGATCGATTTTGGTTTTTTAAATTGATCCTGTGACCCTAAGAAAAATTGGAAATATCATCTTTTGTCTTGATCATTTCGTTATTCGGAAAATGAACCATAATTAAAACGTTAAATGTACATGCTGAACTGATGAACCTGATCCAAAAAGTAGAAAATGGAAGGAACAATGGTAGATGTGTGTGTCCAATCTAACACCCATCGGCCGGCAATGGTATTATGGAAGACATATGTTTACAACAATCATTCAAGTGACCATTGGAAGCAGCTTTAATCCGGGAGCTAGAAAGTGATAGCTCTACTGCAGATCCAGCAACCCATTTCAGAATGTCTGGAGAGTCACGCCCATTCCGAGGTTACTTTCACATACAATAAGCTCCACATGTAAACATTACCCATATCATTTGGATAAGGACACTGCAACACACTTCCAGATTTGGAAATTTTAAATTTCCAAACCAGGCATGTATTTAGTAATATTTGAAAATAAGATTATTGTTATATAGTTATAATCAGATAGATCTCACCCATGTCCGCCTCCTCAATCACACTATCTTATTCATTCGTACAAATAAAAAATTTAGACGTAGATTCGTAATTACTTTCATGCACTCGCGATTAAATATGCGCAAAAATTAACGTTCCTAAACCGCCCGCTAGATATGCAATTAAAATTATGTGCAAGCTTTTCACACGCCCATACCTATTGTTTTCGTTTGCTGCTTCTGACCAGCAAATGGCCGTTCTCTACATTGCACTAGTCTTCTTTTTTTTTCACTCCACACTCTGCCAATAATGCAAATCCCCGCTATGAGGCGACTCTATATCGAGCTTCAGAACTGCTAATAATCATCGATTCACTCGCGACAAAGCGGAAAAACACTCTAAACTAATAAATTATGCCCGAGTGTCACAATATTACCACTAATAACCAAAACTCTTCTTCCGGGTGCGGGGGCGAAGCACATAAACAAAAAAACAAAACGGGGAAATCCTACCGACAATCACACATTTCGAGAGGGAATCGATTGTATTCACTACGGCTTACACAAAGCACCCGGAGATTTTATGATTTCACTGTTAGTTCAAGTTAAATTTCGAATTATTGTTTGATTTTTTTTTCGCGAAAACAACGCAGCAAAAACAAAACACGTCTCTTTTTCATGGAAGGAACAATGGTAGATGTGGCACTAATATCGTAGTAAAAAAAAATGTGTTAAGTGACGCTGCAGGTGCCAACTTTTCTTTGAACCGTTGTAGTGGCTATATTTGTGTAGTGAACGCAAAAATGCCGTCAGCATAGGGTTTGGGGCTAACTGGGTGGACCAATCCCTGTCGCCAATCGTTAATGCTCAGCCGTATTGCAACCGAATGATTTGATTTATTTCACATGACTAGTGTCTATGTGAAACTATTCCACGGTGTATTTATGGAACATGTTTACTTTAAAAAATTCGGCATCGGCCAAATACCCACCTTTTGAGAGTATAGGGTTTCTTCTTTCAAATGAGCATACAACATAAATATTTCATCGGGAGTTCTAGAACCTTTTTTTTTTAAAGATTTGTGAGACTTTTGTTTTGTTTTTTAATATACTGAATGAACACATAATAAACTTCGATCATCGGTTTCTTATTCATGATTTTTTTATTTGTTATTGTTAATATGATCAACGCCAGCAAACCTACAATAATGATTTGTATTTATTCAATTCACAAAAGAAATTTTATTTAAATACAAACAAATAGAACTAATTAAAAACAAATTAATAACGAAGGAAACATAATTTACACCTATAACGATTAACGATTCAAAAATTACAATACAAATTATTAGGTGCGCAACTAAGTTCCCGCTAGTTAGCAATAGATGGCGCCAGTGGTAAGTGCTGGTCGAATGTTGTACATCTCAAGCGTCATAAACCAAGCTCAGACATATGGTAAACAAACCGCTTTGCCAAATCAGTGATTTTGGTTTAGTGTTGTATATTTTGGTTGTTTGAAGATGTCTGAATGTCTGAAGATGTATTCGTGCCAAATAATCGTCATTTGCGGGAAGTGTTGATTTTCTTCTTTCATTCGAAGAAAACGGCGGCTGAAGCACATCGAGAGCTCCAAAAAGTTTACGGTGATGCTGCTCTGAGCGAAACAACGTGTCGTCATTGGTTTCGTCGCTTCAAAAACGGTGATTTCAGTGTTGATGATCGTCCGCGTGAAGGAAGGCCAAAAAACTTCGAAGACTCTGAATTGGAGGCATTGCTCGATGAGGATCCGTGTCAAACGCAAGAAGAGCTTGGTTCAGGATTAGGAGTTTCCCGCCAAGCCCTTTTCTAAGCGATTGCATGCGTTGGGAATGATTCAAAAGCAAGGAACTTGGGTTCCTTACGATTTGAAGCCAAGAGATGTTGAGCGTCGTTTTTTCGTCTGTGAACAACTGCTCCAGCGGCAAAAAAGGAAGAGTTTTCTACATCGCATTGTGACGGGTGACGAAAAATGGATTCATTGCAGTAACCCAAAACGGAAACATTCATGGGGACTGCCCGGGCATGCTTCAACATCGTCGCCTAGGCCGAATATTCACGCTGCGAAGGTTATGCTGTGTATTTGGTGGGACCAAGTTGGTGTTATTTATTATGAGCTGTTGAAACCAAACGAAACCATTACCGGGGAACGGTATCGAACTCAATTGATGCGATTGAGCCGAGCACTGCACGAAAAACGGCCACAATACGAGCACAGACACGAAAAAGTGATTCTTCAGCATGACAACGCTCGACCTCACGTTGCGAAACCCGTGAAAACCTACTTGGAAACGCTCAAATGGGAAGTCCTACCCCACCCGCCATATTCTCCTGATATTGCACCGTCCGATTATTACTTGTTCCGTTCGATGGCACATGGTCTCACTGGCCAGCAATTCCACTCATATGATGACATCTCAAAATGGTTTGAATCTTGCATAGCATCAAAAGACGAACAGTTCTATTTAAATGGTATTCACGTTCTACCAGAAAGATGGGAAAAAGTCGTAACTAGTGATGGGCAATACATTGAATTATTCGTTTGTAACCTTTGTTTTCAAAATAAAGTTCCTTTTTCACCAAAAAACAGCGAGAACTTAGTTGCGCACCTAATATTTAAATGAGAAAATGGTCCTTGTTGCAAAGCTACAAATGAGAACTACAGCTCGGAGCAATTGCGTACTATACTTATCGGAGGTCTCTGGAACTTTGACTTTGGACCCAGCAATTGCAAAATCAAAATGCACTGTTTCACTGGCTTGTTCACCAAACCTTCCCAATGCAGAGCTTGATTCCTTGCAAAACTCAGGTACATGGAACCTCATAATATTTAATTTAGATGAATTGGGTAGTTTAGCTTCTACGCAACTTTTAGCGAACTCGTTGATTTTGATAGAGTATTCTGAAAGCAATTCTTCCTGGAAGCAAGCTTCAAATACGTCTTGAAACCGGTCAAGAACCTGAAATATTAAAAGGTGAGGTGGTGATAATGAAAAACGAATTGTAAAATAATTCACTAACTGTTCTTAGTAATCCAATTTATCCTTCTGTTGATATCAAGGATCTACTTATAATGCTTCTACATAATAACCTTTATTCATTACGTTTAACGAATATGTTAAGAAATTTATCAAGTTAGCAGATGTTGATCTCCCTTTTACAAAACCATGTTGCTTATTAGTAATCAATATTTTAGCTTGAGAACATTTTTTGTCAGTTATAATGGATTCAAATAGTTTAGGAATGTAAGATAGAATAACAACCCCACGGTAATTTTTTATATCAGATTTTCTACCAATTTTGAAAATCGGGATTAAAAACGATTTCTTCTAAATGGCAGGAAGAATACCGGACTCCAATGATAAATTAAAAAGCAAAAATAAAAGCTTAACTAATTCTTTCGAAAACGATTTGAGAAATACAGAAGGAAACCATCTGGTCCAGCACCCTTTGAGACATCCAATGTTTCAAGGGCACATAAGATTTCTTTATCGGATAAACTAAAATTTGAAATATCTTTCATCGAAAAATTTTGATGATCACGCTCATTATCATCGTGAGATGCATAGACGTCCTGAAAGAAATCAAACCACTTTTGTCATCTGCATTTTTGATGCATTTAGTGGCTATATTTGTGGAGTGAACGCAAAAATGTAAATACGCTGTGAAAACTCGTATGGTATTTCGTATGGTTATTTTTCTTAACGACCTATTTGGTGTATCATCCAAACCATTCAAATAAATGGTTGGAGGATTTGTGATATCGTTTGTTTAAGGTAATTTTTTATCAGGGTTGGCTACCACTTCATGTTTTATGCTGTCAGCATGGTGTGCGGGCCAATTCGGCAGTGGGCCAAATCCTTTATTGCTCAGCCGTATTGAAACCGAATGATTTAATTTGAGTGAAACTATTCATGAACAGAATTTGAAGTCATTTGATTCTTGTACGGCTAAGTGATAACGACTGGTGACGAGAATTTGTCCCGCACCCTATATGGGTTCAATTAGATGATTAAAAATCAGCAGTATAATAAACAGTAATGGGCCAAGATGAGAACCTTGTGGCACCTAGGGATGATTACTGGTAAATTTGATTGCTTTTCCATTGTTGTTCTTACAGCACAGTGAAATATTCTAAATTGTCCCAACGTGCTTATAAATGAGTAAAAATAGTAAACAGAGAAAGTTATTTCAATTGGATCCGTGTTGCTGATTCTGGAACCGCACGAACTCGATTACCGACCTGGTTACAGAAATTACCTAAATCTGGCAAATTCGGTAAACGGCACGGCACGGTAATTTAATTCATGAGTTTTCAAAATCAATGAAAAACTGATCCAATTGACAAAGCTTTCTTAGTTTATCATTTTTACACATTTCTGAGTAAACCGGTCCACTCCAGTTGTTATCCAGACAGTTGAGGAAGTGAATGCTTATTCACTTTGCCGGCTCCATGGATGTATTTAACTGAATTTGTTTAACTATACCAATTTAGCGAATAATGAAAACAGCGCCTGTTGGAGATCAACAAGATAGTAAATGTAAAATCGATATGGTTTGCTTTTACAATGACTCTTAGCTTGAATGAGTGACCATAGCTGCTTTGTCAATATCATCTGCATGGTCGAAATTTAGTAGCATCGGCATATTTTGGCAAAAAACCGTATTTGTCTCCTCCTGAAGGGTTCCCTCGGAGTATCCGGATTGTCCCGGAATGGTCAATATGGTCATTCGTCCATTTAATGACTAAAAGTAGATTGTTTGAAAAAAATCATGAAGTTTGAGCCGTCGAAAGGCATGTATCGGTGAAAATCTGTATTTATCCCCGCGTAAATGATTCTATACGTGCTCCAGGAATTCTGAAATGGGTTACTAAATAACTCCCGGATTAAAGCTGCTTTCAATGGTCACTTAAAAAAACTATTGCAAACAGATTTCTTCCATAATACCACTGCCGGCCGGTGGGTGTTAGATTGGACACACACACACATTGATACAAATCTTCCAGCTGTTGAAGTAATCGGACAGAACATCGAGGCTTTCCTGAAGTTTTCTAGTCAGAGCACGAATCACTCGACCCTTGTAGATAATGGAAGTGTCAAACATCGACAAAAACATGTTGAAAACATCGACAAAATACCACCTCCCGGTAGGGGAGCAACGTCTGAGGTGAAGATGTTGAATAGGATGGGGCCTAAGATGCTACCCTGGGGAACACCAGCATCAACGTTAAACGTTTCAGAATGGGAATTGTTCAGAAAGACCCTGAATGATCTGTCCAATAGATAGTTCTTGATGATCTTAACAAGATAGATCGGGAAGTTGTATCGATGCAGCTTAAACACCAGACCATCGTGCCAGACATTGTCGAACGCCTTTTCGACGTCTAACAATGCCATGGCAGAACCGTTTGAGGATGTTAGTTACTCGCGTCAGTAGGTGGAGTGACCTTTCCTGAACCCAAATTGTTCCTGAAGGAAGATGTTATTCTGGTTTGCGAAATCCAGTAAACGGCTGAGGATCAGCTTTTCGAACAGCTTCGAGATGGAGGACAAAAGTAGCCAAGCTTCCAACATCTGTCAAAAATCGCTGTTAGGTGTCGGAAGAAATCAACACTCAAGTTCTTCAACTCGAGGTTGATGACTCCGTCGACACCAGCGGCTTTCATGTTCTTGGTTCGCTTGATGGCAGCTATCACCTTATCAGCCGATATACTACTATCGTCAGGGACAACTATGGGCGTTTCGGCGACTCTATACATTGCCTCCGTTACAATCGAGGAAATCAATTGTGACAGGCAAATCGCTGAAGGTAAACAAAGCGCCAGGACCTGACCGAACCTGGCCATCAAGACGTCTATTTTACTGGCACCCGGAATGTTCAGGGCGCTAATGCAAAAATGTCTTCCCGGTCGTCTGGAAAATCAAGACTCTAGTACTGCTACCAAAGGCAGGGAAGCCACCAGGGAATCCATCGACATATAGACCTATATGCCTGTTGGATACAGCGAGCAAAGTGCTCGAGAGGGTTATTATTAACAGATTGACCAAGTACACGGAGGGCTTAGCCGGTCTGTCTGAAAACCAGTTCTGCTTTCGTAAAGGGAAGTCGACGGTGGACGCAATTCTGTCCGTAACCAAAACGGCCGAAGTGGCAATCAAGCGCAAGAGTCAAGGTGTCCGCTACTATGCGGTGGTCACCCTTGACGTGCGAAATGCGTTCAATAACGCCAGTTGGGTAGCTATCGCTGACTCGCTTCAACGTCTTCACGTTCAGGGATACCTGTACAAGATTCTGGGAAGCTATATCCAGAATCGCGTGCTGGTGTACAACACAGAGGTAGGCCAGAAACGTGTTCTTGAGATATGTGGTGAATCCATCGAAGAGGTGGAGCTAACGGCCTCGCACTCAATTGGCATTGTGGAGAGATGGACGAGTTCCAGGAAACTGGAGCTAGCGCACCACAAGACCGAGGTTACGGTTGTTAACAATCGAAAATCGGAGCAATACGCGACGATTAGTGCAAGTAACTGCACAATCGAATCGAAGAGGGCTTTGAGGTACCTGGGATTATGATCGACGACAAGTTGTCATTCACCAGTCACGTCGACTACGCCTGCAAGAAATCCTCCAAGGCTATATCGGTATTATCCCGCATGATGTCAAACAGCTCAGTGGTACAGGGGAGCAAGCGCATGCTCCTGCCAAGCGTCGCCTTGTCTATAATGAGGTACGGTGGGCCTGCATGGGCTACCGCCCTGAGTACTAAGAGTTACCTCGGTAAGCTCGAAAGTACACACAGGCTAATGTGCCTGTGCGTTTTAGCGGGGATGATGCCCATTGGCATCACTATAAAAGAGGATACGGAGTGCTTCGAGCAAAGGGACACAAGAGGTATTCGCAGGACCACCAGAGCTACATCGATGGCTGGGTGGCAGAGGGAGTGGAATAATTCCACCAAAGGTCGGTGGACCCACCGACTAGTTCCAGAAATATCTGGATGGGTCGAGCGGCGTCCTGGGGAAGTAACCTTCCACTTGACACATATACTGCCGGGCCATGGCTGCTTCAGACAGTATCTGTATAAGTACGGACACACAAAGTCCTCGGTGTGTCCCGTATGCGCGGAGGCGAACGAAACGGCAGAACATGTGTTCTTCGTCTGCCCTCAACGACGCGAGGAACGGCATGATGGCCGTGAGCGGTTGGGACACGACACCGGACAATCTTGTCCAGAGAATGTGTCAAGAACGGGACACTTGGGACGCGGTAAAAACGGTGGCCTCGCAGATTGTCTTAGAGCTACAAGACAAGTGGCGAACGACCAGCGACAGGCCAGAGGGATTAACTAACTACCAAAGCCCTAAGTAGTTAGACATAAGCGGGTGCTTGCACAATAGCACCCTCCCCGAAGTAGTACTGAAAGGTGGTCCCGGGGGACGGGGGGACCAAGGCTAGAGGCATGAGTGGGTTTTTAGTGGGTCGAGGAGTTGGCACTCTCATCCCCACACCTTGAGTTCTTCATGAGTTTGTGAGCAGATTTTCCATCCCATTAAAAAAAGACATTGCCTCCATAACCGTATGCTCATGTGAGCTCACAAAAGATTGGCCAAGGTTGTGTGAGTTCACAAAGTCCTGCTATTGACAAGAAGATCGGATGCCTGTAAGCAGAACCCATCGGCTTCCGTTCGTGACCGGAAGCAGAAGAAACCCAAAAGGAACTCAAATCAGGCCGCGTCTGTGAAACCGAGAGCCTGGAAACTATATGATACAATTTGGTGTAGAAATTCTGGGTGTAGAATCAGGGTCGATGAAACGTATGTGAAATTGGATTATAAAACCCTGCCCGGACCACAATACTTCACTTTACGCAAGGACAGGGATATCCCCGAAACGGAGAAGGCCATTTTGACCGAGGTATTTGGCAAGAAGGTGATGGTGTGGCAGGCAATATGCGAATGCGGCACAATATCTAGCCCGTACCTAACATTGGAGACAATGAACTCCCAGAAGTACAATCTAGGAATGTCTCCAAAAGCATTTCGCCAAGGACACACTAGGGTGGTACAAAAGCCAAAATGTCTGTTTCGTACCGAAAGACATGAATCCGCCAAATTGCCCGGAGGCACGGCCAATCGAGACTTTCTGGGCTTTGACCAAAGCAAAGCTACGGAAATTCGTAAGTTCGTAAAAATTTCAAAAGGATTGGACAAAAGTGGCGAAAATGGTCGGAAGTGCAATTGTGCAGAAGCTCATGTAGCATGTTCGAGGAAAAGTGAAATGTCTCGGTTAAGATTAAAGTTTTTGATTGAAGAGGAGTAAAATGTTATGTTAAACACCGTTGCTGATATAATTTGCCAAATAAAACAATTGAAGTCTTAAAAAACATATTTTTTAACATATTTTTAATATTTTGAAGGTGTTCTTATAATTTCTGAAACAGTCTTTATGGCCATGGTATTAAGTACTATTCCGACATTAAAGTAAATGTTGAATGAACTATTACCAATGGTCGTTTTGACCATGATCTTAGACGGTTCCAATTCACTATACTGCCATAGTCATCCTAAGGGCATCTTCAGCGGCGGTCTATTTTTAGATCAACTTTATACCTGATTTGCATCAGCAAAACTTGAATAGGACTTGCTAAAATAGACCAACTTTGCGTTCCCCGCACCGGTGTTGTATTTCTTGTTGTTAAACCCGTCAACATCGGTCATCCTGTCGATCATTCAACATCAGAAATCAGAAGTTTTTTCAGAGATCGCAGATTTTTCACAAACATTTTGCCATTGATTGGTTTGACCAAATAATTTTTAATGCCAGTAGTGCGTCGTTAGCTGACGACAAGGAATACTTGTTCTTTCGTTTGGCTGAAGGTGACTGTGTGAATGCATGCATTTCATTAAAACGATATTAGATAATGCAGACTTGTAGTTTGGAAGCGGATAAACAAGAGTCGAAACGGAGAGGGTCACGTCCTGGATGACGCCCCAACGTCGACCGTGATTTACGTGCCGGTCATCAGAAGCTGTTCCAAGACTACTTTGGCGACACGCAAACCTACAACGAGAAGCACTTTCTGCGTTTCCGCATGCCAAGGGAGGTGTTCCTGGACATTATGCGACAACTAGAGTCAACTAGAGGCTCCTCCAAAATTTATCTGTATGAGCTATTGCTGCTTACCATCTAAAAGCTATTGCTGCTTATCATGACCAATCTATCAATGAACCGATTGTTTACCTACGATTACTTTTCATTTCAGAGCAATCGAAATGCTATTCGGAATATCGGAACCTCCGCATTTCAATCTAGTCAGCGTTTTCCGGAAAATTCAATGGCTGTAAAAAAAAACTAAGACAAGCATTCGTTATTTAAGAATGAAACGAAAAGGCAATTCACTAGCACAGGGAGCAACTTGAAGTTATTATCAGCATCAGAGGCGAGCAACACAACTTTCTGTCCGCCGCCAGCATCACACGCAGCAAAGACGGTTCTTTTTCGGCTCACAAATATACCTCAGAATACGCTCAGTAAAATAGAGTTATTGTTTAGTAAAAGTATGAATTTTACTCAATAATTGGTATTATCAAGTAGCGTGTAGTGTTTTGGAACGGTATTTTTCTTGTTTCAAATTGCTGCAAGAATAGATCAAAATATATACCAGTTTTAAAATGATGCAAAATAGATCCAGTATAAAACAAAATTTACAACACCGGTGCACCGATGTTTTTGCGTTTGGTCTAAGAAATACATCCAATCCACGATTTGGATCGCCGTTGAAGATGCCCTAACCCCCAATAATAGTAAAATTGACTATAAGATTTTTTTCTGTGTACTAAAATTTATCACAGAACTATCCACATAAGGGCATCTTCAACGGTGGTTCAAATCGTGGATGGGATTTTTTTTTTTTGACGCAAAAATACCGCTGCACCGGTGTTGTAAATTTTGTTTTATGCCGGATCTATTCTGCATCATTTTAAAACTGTTATATGTTTTGATCTATTCTTGCAGCAATTTGAAACAAAAAAACTATAGTTCCAAAGCGGTACACACTGCTTGATAGTACCAATTCATGAGTAAATTTCAGCTTTTGAGCCGAAAAGTGGCCGTGTTTGGTGCTGGCGCTAAAAAGAAAGTGGTGTTGCTAGCCTTGGATGCTGATCATTACCTCAAGTTGCTCCCGGTGCCTGCGACTTGCTTTCCATTTAATTCCTGAATATCAAATGGTTCTCTTAGTTTTTTACAGCGACTGCAGTTTTCGGAAAATGCTGACTGGTTTAAAATGGGAAAGCTCCCGGAATTGTGACTGTTGTGGATTTTATGACTAATTTTATGACAAATTCCGATTCCGAATAGTATTTCGATTGCTCGGAAATGAAAAGTAATGATGAAGACTTCATTAGTGTGTGAACAATCGGTTAATTGATGGATTGGTCATGTTTAGCGTTTTAATTAAATGCATGCATTCACACATTCATCTTCAGTCAAACGAAAGAGCAAGAATTTCTCGTTGTTTGTGCGTCGCAGAAAATATTATTTGGTCAAACAAATGAACCTTGGAAAATCTCCTATCTCTGAAAAAAAAAACTTCTGATCTCTGATGTTCAATGATTGACAGGATGACAGATGTTGGCGGGTTTAACAACAAGAAATACAACACCCGTGCGGGGAACGCGAAGTTGGTATATTTTAGCTGGTTCTATTCCAGTTTGCTGATGCAAATCAAGTATAAAGTTGTTCCAAATATAGACCCCCGCTGAAGATGCCCTAAGGATGAATAATTTCATTCAGCAGGCGTTGCAATTCAATTGCAGCGCAGTGATCCTATTCAACATTTAAAACAAAAGAAGCGCTCTCAACAAACCTTTGATTTTTACCTTCACATGTCTGTCGAATTGAAGATATTGGAATCAGCATAACATTCTTCAGACATTTTTTTTTTCCAATATGATGGATAATAGAACATAAAGAAAACCAAATCCTTGAAAAAGATAGTTCGAATCATCAGAAGTGAAAACTTCCGGGTTTCTGTTCAAGAGCAACGCACATCTATGGTAAATTATGTTTCCGTTTTGTTTTGTAGAACAGGCACCATAAAACGGAAAGAAAAGGACTCTATTATGTTTCCACTCATCATGGTGCTTGCATTTTCTTACTTCTAATTACCAAACCGGTCGGATGCTGTGTTTCTTGAAGTGACTTCTCGACTTCTTTTCGGTGTCCTGCTCAGCATGAAGGAACACTTCCTCTTTCCCAACACAAAGCAATCTTTTGTGTGACAAACTTTTTCAACGAAATACACTTGTGTTTCTGTTTCTTGTTTGGTTCAGTTTTGCCGATCCAATTGCCTGAGATTCGGTTTTTACTAGGCTCATGAATTTCATTTGCCTGCGGTCACACGATATGTTTTAAGCAACGGAATAACTCAGGTAACAGAAACCACCACCAACACCACCACAGATCCATATGGTGCCACGAACAAAAATTCCATTAGCAAACCTAAATGGCTAGAAATGGTCTTAAATTACGAAATATTATCCCACATCAAACAGTTTCACACCAGCGCACTCGGAGAGTGCCGAAGAAATCCAAGAAAAATAATTTCAATTTGTGAACGATGCATCTGAAAACAAGATCATTGCGTTGTTGTTACTGTAGAAGACACACGGCATTCTTCTGTTTTTAGACATAAATCCCCACCATGTCTTCGACACTCTTTCAGATGGATGAAAAAAGAAGCCGAGAAGTGTGAGAAAAAGCGACTCATCTCCTCGCACTCACTTTGGGTCGTTTTGAAATGTTCTCCACACTGAGCTAGAAGGGAAATCTAAGGCAAAACAACGATCGACAATCAAAACAAAAAACGAGGAATTCCGTTGTTTGATCCGTCTCCATGCGGGATGGCACGACGGCGAGGGAACCGAAATTGATGCAGCCTAAGAACTTACTTATTTTCGGTTTTATTTATTCACCGGTTTGTTTACCCTTCGGTCTAGAACGCTTTCTTCAGATGATTGTAGTGGCCTGGGCGTCCACTAGTTAAGGTAGAATATTCAATTTATGAAAGTTGATTTGTGTCTCACGTATACTCTCTAAAAAATAATAACCCTTAATCACCGACCTCCCATAAGCTATTAAAAGAGCATATGACTTCAACAAAAGCGCATCAATGGGCGGAAGATACACAACGTCCCACCAAGAGAGCTCATTGCAATTGCAGGTCGGTGAACCAGATCAATCTAATCGCATCATTGTCACTCGAACAAACCTACATCCGCGCTACTCGCTCTACGGTTGCACCACAGACATCCAAAGAGCGGTTATCCAGCAATAGTGACATCCATTTCCGATAATCAGCAGAAGCACCATTGCCGTTGGCGCGTAATCATCCGGAGATAGACACAGCTAGACGCACAGGAAGCGCCTCGAACGAACGTGTGAAATGGCATCGCATCGTAGCGTCGAGTGAGTCCGATGGCATCGTCCTCATTTATGCCTTCGCTACGCCACTGATGAGCTGGTTCTGGTTTTACAGTTTGTTGATATTTTCAATTAATTAAAAGACTCTAGCGAGTGACAAAAACGGCAACAACAAACCAAATGCAGTGGAAAGGCGGTTTGTGGCGCCGCATGATGAGCATCGGGCTTCAATTATGCTTCCGTTCGCTGTCGTTGTTTCGGTTGGTTGGTGGATTGGGTGGTTTCCCCAAGCCCGGCCTCTCGCTCGGGCTGGGCTGATGATGGATGGAATCGAATCGCATCGAATCGAATCATAGGCAGCTCTACCTATGAACGTGTTGTGAATTGCGCGACGATCCGATCATGCATGTGATGATTGTGGAGGACGGGTTCATTCGAAAGGAATGGATGCTCAGTGATGGGTGTGGCATGGCGTAGCTTTATCGGCTGTGGGATGTTGGTGGCACTTTCACAGCTTTGTCGACGTGACTTGTTGGTTCTCAGCTAGTGTGAGCGGAACCATCATGGTGGGGTTTATCATTGGCGATGAAGCCCCACAGTAGATTGATTGTGCAATAAAGATGTAGGTCATTATAATTTTCTATTTCACCTCTTTTGGGCTGCATTTACTTTTCCGTAGAACTCTGTCGGCCGACCAGAATAAGCTGTGACCAGATTTCAAATGCTCATTAAAAACAATTGATAACCGATTTTGTAAACAAACATTAATGTAAAGAATTTTAACAGGGTTCATAAGTCATAAACATTCTGAATTGTATGTATTCTCAAAGTTTCTTTGAAGTTCCAAAACGTTAGAGCTTCTTGTAGTATTTTGTAGCTTTTTTGACGTAGACACGGGTAGGGTGTCAAATGAAATTCTGAAAATAATGACCGTCACGAAATATGTTCACAAATTGCTCGATAGAATTTTATTATTTTTTTTTCAATGGGGGGTAAAAATTTTGGTGTTTAATTTTAACTATCAAAAATTATTTTTTTAAAATTTTAAACAGGGGAAATTTGTTAAAAATAGATAATTTTCCATCAAAAAGGGGGGGGGGGGGGGGGGGGAGTGTTTTTAGTGCGAAGGAGAAGAAAGAAAAAGAAGGGGTGGGGGGGGGAGGGGGAGGGGGGGGGGAGGAGAAAAAGAAGGAGGATGGTACAAAACGCACCGTTTAAGCAACATCGTGAATTACTAGGGAATGGAAGCTGAAATTTAGGAAAAAGTTATTGAGTATGGTGCATTACGATGTTTTCGTTGTAGATCAAATGTGATTTAAATCCAAAACGATGATTTTTCATGATTTTTCAGACCTTTTTCAATTTGATCCCAAGACGACACCAGGGTAAAACGCCTGTTTCATTGCTCAATATGCACCCCAAAATTGAGGCAAGACGCACCACAATACTGGGATATGATGCACCACAATATTGGGATAGCATGCACCGCTTGTAAAAGGTAAACACACGGCTATAAAAAGTTACTCATTAGAGTTGTAAAATGAGGAGGCTACAACACATCGCCACATCCTCTTAACTCTGTTTGGTAGCCAGTCAGCCAATTATAGAATAAAGATAGCAAAACGTTGCGATACGTTGCCAATTCATCATTATATACACGCTTAGAAAAAAGTACCCTACATAGCAGTTAAGTGTGGGAAGCCAACGTGGGGTATAATTATGTTTACCTTCCATTGGGTTCAGATTACTTACTTTTGGGTAGAATTTTACCAGAAGTAAGTTATTTATACCCAACGGTAGATTAAAATGATTATACTCAACGTTGGCTTCCTACACTTAATTGCTCCACTGCGGACTTTTTTCTAAGCGTGTAGACGTATATAACACCACGGTGCGTTCTGACCCAGTTTTAGTTTTGCATAGTTTTGTCTAAATATTCTGAAAATACGTGGAATTAAAGGGACTTTACATTGTTTATTTACATGTGAGGTACAGTCATGACAATTTCTTCAATTTTGATCATATTTTGGTGTAGTAAGTTGGTAAGTGTCTTATTGTACTACACAATTATGTGGTATGCTGCTTTATGTAAAAATTGATAAATTATCATTCCATTAAAGCTATAGTTTTGAAGATTTGAGCATATTTATTGAGTGGGTCCTTCTACCCCGCCAGTGCATTTTGTACTGTTCTCCCCTAAGTTGAAAACGAGCGGAGGGCATTTGCACCACTCACCGTCGTTTGCAAATTTTCTCATTCGTTCGGCATAGAGGATCCAACCCAAAAAATCCCGGGATCTTGAAAAATTCGGGATTTCCCGAATCCGAAAATCCCGGGATTCCCGGGACACAAATTTCTTACATATTTTTTCGCTTTGATACCAGGGATGCCAGATATACAGACATGTCTGTATTTATACAGACATTTGATCATGCATACAGACATCATACAGATTACAGACATTATACAGACATTTGGAAAATGTTACAGACATATACAGACATTCATGTCAGCGAACTTCCAGATTAAAAAAAAGGGAGAGTCACATACGTCACAGTAAGCAAATGAATGACAGTCTGAGGTTGGACTATTTAGTCTTATAATCGATGATACCACTGTCAAAAAAACATTGGTCTTAGTAATGAGGACTTTCTAGTGGAATGGCAATGAACTGTCAACTCAAAATTCTTTTTATCGCGTACTCGAGCTTGCTTGAGCAGATGCTTCTAAGATGCACAATGCCATAAGAATACTCCATCTGGTGTAAAATGGATGTATCGGGAGATATACAGCTTCCTCAGCAATAGTTCTTTAAGAACCGCAAAGTTCAGCGAACTTAGCACATAATAGAGCTGAAACCTTTAAACATGTAACATTCGTCCACGACCCGATGGCTTTCTTGTTAAGCGTGTTCTTGAGGCTGGAAGTCTTACAAGTATATTTCAGTTTTCGCGATAAATCAGTGGACGCCAAGTAGAATGAAAAAATAAAGAAAGTTTACGAGCGTCTCAGCGATCCATCAAACCACCTGTGCTTGGCCGCACTTAACCACACCTTACCGAAAATCAACCGGTTGAATCAACTTTTTCAATTTGAAAAGCCAATGGTGAACAAGCTGAAAACAGAAATTAGTAAATTGATATTTTCGATGTTGGATTGTTTCTTGAAACCAGGATATTTAAAAGAATCGATTCTGCGAGTTGGACAACTGTACGAAGGTGTCGAAGTGCAGGCCTTGATCAACGAATACACTAGAATTGATAAGCTAAGCATGAAGCCCTTGCATCAATTTCAACATGCATATGCTGCATGTCTACATATGCTGCTGTAATCAATTAAAAAAAAATTACCTTACCGACGATACCCTCAACGATTTAGCGTTAATTAATCCTGACAATTTTCGAGCAAAAGCCCATCCAAGAAATTTTAAACTTATCAAACGATTTGAGAACATTTATTTATTATTTATGCATAAATTCAACAAATCGACGAGTTCCGGGAATTGAGATTTTCAGTGGCAGATTTTCCTGAAAATCTGCCTTGCGAAATTTTTTGGAACAAGTGATGCTTACGTCGTTTTAGTGGCGACTGAGTCTTTCCGTGTCAACGACAGTTCATTCCAGCAATATTGGCTATACCACATTCGTCGGCCGCTGTCGAGCGAATTGTTTCAATTAACAATGTCAATGAAACCAATGCTCACAATTGCACGGCCACATAAACCATGAAAGGCATTTTGTCAGCCAAAGAGTACGTGAGATCGCACAAAAAGCTAAACAGAGTGGTTTAAATTTCATCCTAATGTGAAATGTCTGTTCACAACTGACATGTATAACAAAATTAAAGTTCCTCGAGCATTTAGAATTAATGAACTTTGTAGTAGTGAAGTGAAGGTGAGTTGTTTCTTTAAAATTATGAATGATAAAGATAAATGATTTTCCTATATTTTTTTCAAAATATCAAATCTAAAAGATCAAAATATTTTCCTTTGTTCATATTTAGTGATTGAAAAACGACAGTGATGTAATCATATGTATAGAAGTGAATGAAAAGTTGACATTTAAATATAAAACTTGAAATTGCAATCTCTTTTGCGTTAGATTTTTGTCCATGCGACCATTACCAAAACGTAATCTCACCTCTACTCGTTTGTCAGCATCGATAAATAGCGATATTCAAATTATTTGTTTTTTTCAATGAAGCATCTTAAAACCAAAATTAAAACCCTTATACAGACAAATACAGACATTTCAATTAGATTGATACAGACTTTTGAAAAAAGTATCTGACATCCTTGTTTGATACTTCCCAATAAATTTCAGTGTACCGTTTACGCGCATTCAATATAACCCATACAACGCCAACATACATTACATATTTACTGTATCATTCATGAAAATGCATCATTCCTTTTGTGTTGGTTCTGTAGGCATTCGCATTTTTGCCTACACATTAAACACACACACAGGCACGCGCGCCAATACGACGCAAGCTGTCATTTCCATTCAAAACATTGTTTTCATTCGCTGATTACTGCTTCTGTGTTCATTGAATAATTTCGAATTGCCGTTACATCCAATTATTTTAAAGGCATGGCTGAAATTTGGAAACACTTCGATAGAATTGCGGATGACAAAGAAAAAGCACGATGTTGGAAGTGCGAGCAGATTTTGTCGTGCAAGAGCTCTTCGACCAGTGGCTTGCTCCGGCACATGAAGAACAAACACACCATGGATTCCAAACCCCCCACAAATCCTAGTTAGTTTTGACGGGTTTTAAGTTTCTGAATTTAAGAGTCGTCAAAACGCAATTAAGACCCGTCAAACGAAATTAAGACTCTTCAACATGAAATTATTGCCAGCGTCGGTGGTGTAGTGGTAAGCGTGACTGCTACTTGGCACCCCAGTGAGTCTGGGTTCAATCCCAGTCGGCGTCGGTGGTTTTTCTGAGGCGAAAAAATCTGGTCACGTCTTCCTTCGGAAGGGCAGTAAAGCCGTTGGTCCCGGCTCATATTCATGAGTCGTTAGGTAGGGTCCAGGTGGTGGAGTCGTCTTCCTGGCGTCGGTGATTGTCACCATGTGAGGAAATAGGCTGACGTAAAATAAAGAAAAAAAAGTGAAATTAGAACTCGTCAAAATGAAATTTAAACCCGTCAAAACTACCTAGAAGATTGCGGAGCGAAGCTCCGCTATACAATCTTGAAGAAACTTAAGACCCGTCAAAACAACCGGCAAGCGCTAAGTAGAAGGTTAATACCTCCGATTGCATTATCCCGGGCAAACGCATCTAAGGAGCATTTTTCCAACGTTTAAGGAGCATTTCCCCAAAAAGAAGGGTGCATTTACCCTGCTGCCGTTTGTCACTGAGATACAAGCAATACAAAAAATACATTTTTTTAAATCGTCAAAAATCGGGTAATCCCTTGGAACTGATGTGGGCCAATCGACACAAACACATGGTTTTTTACATAAGGGCACTTGATAAACAATTTTTGAATCTCTCTGGGTGTCAACTGTACTGCACAGTTTGAAAGAAACATTAAATTTTCTGCGTTATCTACACGGAAAAAAATCCGTGCCCAGATACGTGAACAGTAGTTCATGAATTCTAGAACAACCAAAAATACACCGTGAACTGAATCACGTAATCATGAACTAAATAACGTTTAAAGGGAAAAATCCTGAAAACGTAAACTAGTTCACGGTCCGTTTTCATTTTCGGGAACGCTTTTTTTTTCTGTGTAGTGACTTTGAAGGGGATGCTAGATTTGGCATAAATTCATGAAATCTTGCTAGATTTGGCATAAATTAATGGGATCTTTCATGTAAATTTTAGCCATAAATCACTGGAATCAGGTGTATTGTTTGAAAGATTGAAAACAATAACATTTTGTATGCTTGAAATTAATCGATGGGAAATTTTACGCGTTTTATTAAAATTCATTTTTTTTTCTGTGTGATGAAATGTTCTATTTGGGAACGTTCATTAAGTACTCACGCTCCTAGGTTTTGAAAATTGTGACGATTTATAAAAAAAAAGTTATTTGATGTCCATCGAAACATGGTAATGGGGGGGATGGGTTGTTTGAAAATGGGAAATTGGCCACGTTCCACATGCTAAATTGATTAAATTGATTATGTTTAATTCGCTCTATTGTACAAAAACGCGATATTCCTAAGTTCGAAAAATTTTGCAACCTGCTATAAACCATGAAATAGTCTACCATCGTCGCTAAAAGCTCACTCAATGTAATGTGTAATAGTTCAAAAAAAAACACCAGCAACTGCAATTGTACCGGAAACAAGCGATCAGCCATTTGGCGTGGAATTTAAATTACATACTCTGGATACGCAATGATCGGACATCGCCAAAATGTTGCTAGCTCGCGCAGCAGTAAAAACCCGAAGAAGGAGACAACGAAGACAATGACGACGACGACGATGAAGGTTTCGTTCCACATTAGTCCCTTGATGTAGGTAGTTCAACTATACTTACGGACATGTATAAACAATGCAAACAACTCGGAGACCGTTTGGTCGCTGAAAGCAGAAATGAGAACGTACCTAAATGAGCACGTGGCTAACCTATGATTAAGTTGAATAACATGCAGAGTTGGAGTCCCAAGAGTGCGCGGAACACCAACCACAGTTCCTCATGAACATGGCGAATATGGCAGCCGCGGTGGAAAATTGCCAACCATAAAAGCGGTAAATTGAGTTGCTGAAAAGTTTGGCTCCCAAAAGCAACGGAGGACGCTAACGTGGCAGAGCGATTATGATGATGACAGTTACGAAATTTGTTTTTGTTCGAAATTTCATCATCCGCTTTGGGTTCAATAAAACTGACGCACTGACAAAGGGCGGCATTCATAACGTTGAAAATTATCAGCCTTGTTTGGGAGAATCGTTTGCGTAAATCAAGGTCCAAAGGTCGCACGCATAACATCTCCGCTTATCAGTTTATGTTCTTCCTGACTGGCAGTTGATTCCTATGTCGGCTCAAAGCTATTTGCATTCGTTACTAAAGAGTCGGAAATTTATTTGTGATTCAGTAGGCCAGACTGGCGGCGCCTGGGTGTTATCAACTCTATTTGCAAAGGAATTTGTCATAGAAAATTCCACCCCGGGAGAATGATATAACTTTTTTCTTTTGCATGTGGTTTCCGTCGATATGAATGCAACTTTAAACAGTTATAATATGAAGCGAATTTGATAATTTTATTCGTTGCACTCCACCGGTTGACGTCCTTGTACTTGTCAGGTGCAACGTGTGAAGACACATAGAATACGCTCTAAAAGTGTGTATTTCGTTCCACCTAATTATATGTCTGGTGACCTCGCTCAAGACAATACAAGGGAAAGAAACTGTTGTCTTTCTGAATTTGGAAACCATCTATCATCCCGGTCGATGGCAATGTTTTAGGGTTCGGTTGTTTATAATTTACATTCCTTAAATTCCACTCTGCAGCGCTGATGGCCTATCATTATCGAGTGTTTTTTAGATCATTTGGTGCACAAATTAGGTTCCCTCCGCACCGCGATCACAATGCCGGTCCGCTGAAGGAGGGGACACGAATCTTTGAAGGGGGATTTTGTTTCAAAATGACATTGAATGCGTGGTCACGGACAGGTGCGTTATTAATAAGCAGGCGTTCGGAGAAAGCCGTGTTTATGACTTCATAGAAATGTCAATTAGCGATGGGAAGGCGGCCTTCTTGTACAACAATACGGTAGTAAATTGAGTTAGCTTGATCTATTGCGCATATCGCTAATCATTATTGTCAAAATTATAAACATAATTAGCTGTCAATGGACACGAGAGGAGGGCCGATAGGGCTATGCTTTTTTCGGGACTGTGTTGATATTCTATTGTATGGTACTTAAATCAGGATGACTCTTAACAGGATTTGCGTTGAATTGTAGTGGGGCCTATGCAGAATTCCATAGGCGTAGCCAGGATTTCAAATGGGGGGGGGGGGGGGCAAGTTTTTTTTTAAGAGAGAGAGAGAGAGAGAGAGAGAGAGAGAGAGAGAGAGAGAGAATTACATCGTCTCCAACCAGTGGTTGCACATACTGAACAATTAACATTAACGGACACTTAACGGACAATACAACGCCCGGTGGACCAGTAGAGTAGGGTCATTTTCATGTTCCGACAGATGGACCGGGAATGGAGCCCCATTTATGTGACATTACGCCTGAATGCGGGTGGATTATCTTCTCTACTCTCACCCAAAGTATTTGACAATACCCGTCCGTTTCTTGCAACAAGATTAAACAATTCTAGGCTTGTTCTGGAATAAAAAAAAAACGATTTTAAAAACTTTCGATTTTTCCCATGTTTTTAAATCAAACCACATTGAATGCCAAACATTTAACGGGTCATGTTGGATTTTTGTATAGAATAACCACCGAATTTGTTTGCAGTTTGTACTGAAAATGTACTTTTCATCCGCGACCCTCTCACCCAAAGCAACACAGAAGAAACACCGTTTTTTACTCACCATGCTCACACCGTTTGAATAGATTATATTTTTTTAATGGTTGTTCAAATAATAAGTGATTAGCTTTTAACAAACATACGTTTTGAGTTTTGGTGGTTTATAGCTTATGGTTTGTGTCCCCTTTGCTCACCTTTAGTATAATTATTTTATCTGATATTTTCTAAACAGGAACATCAAACATAACCTTTTAAAGGATGTATTCGATAAAAATGGCACACAGAAAATCTTCTGTAACTTTTGAATCGTATGAGTAAAAAATGTTTGAGTAGATCTTATCCATAGTGTATTATTTACATCTGCCAAGTTTCATAGTTATACATTCAGTAGTTCCAGTCATGTCGTCGAAACAAGAAATTGTCCGTGAGAAAATTTTGTGCACTCACAATCAAAATCCAGGGGTGTCCCACCGGTGGATTGCTAAAAGGCTTGGAATTGCAAATACAACTGTGTCTCGTGTAATAAGAACCTTCAAGGAACGTCTGTGTGTCCAAAGGAAGGAAGGGAGTGGTCGTAAAAGTGGTCCAGTGGACAGTAAAATGGCCAGGAAAGTTGTACAACAATTCAAGAACCGTCCAAACATGTCAATTCGAGATGTCGCTAAAAAGTCTAAGGTGTCAGTCGGTTTTGTGCAGAAAACCATGAAGCGTGCTGGGTTACATGTTTACAAAGTGCAAAAAGCCCCAAACCGGAATGAAAAACAAAACATCACTGCGAAAACCCGCGCCCGGAAACTTTACACGAAGCTGCTCACCAAATCCGGTTGCATCGTGATGGATGACGAAACATACGTCAAGGCCGACTTCCGTCAACTTCCTGAGCAAGAATATTTCGTTGCCAAGTCGAAGTTCGATGTTCCGGAGGATGTTCGAAAGAAGAAACTATCGAAATTTGCAAAGAAGTTTCTAATCTGGCAGGCGATTTGCGGATGTGGTGAAATAAGTGCTCCCTTAATCACTTCCGGAACAATGAACGGTGCGATTTACACGGAAGAGTGCCTTA
Source organism: Aedes koreicus (assembly GCA_024533555.2). Lineage (NCBI taxonomy): Eukaryota > Metazoa > Arthropoda > Insecta > Diptera > Culicidae > Aedes > Aedes koreicus. Next base: position 55,355 of record JAHHFK020004688.1, read on the forward strand.
AGAAGCGTCTCTTGCCATTCATTAAGAAGCACAAAGGATCAACTCTGTTTTGGCCTGATCTAGCATCCTGCCTGTGGTACCGAGCCAACGGAGTCAATTTTGTGCCAAAGGATATGAATCCACCAAATTCACCGGAACTTCGTCCAATTGAAAAATTCTGGGCAATTATGAAAACGGAACTTCGCATACATCCCAAAACTATAAAAACAGAGCTAGAATTGAAGAAAATTTGGGTAAAAACAACAAAAACACTGGGAAAATCGGTTGTACAAAATTTGATGGGTGGAGTGAAAAGGAAGGTGCGGGCATTCGGGATGGGAGACGAAATTGAATAAAACAAATGTTGTAAAGCAAAACTCATTAGTAGTTCTTCATTCCCTGAAAATTTCGATAATCAGTTTAATTTTGATGAGTATATATGTGTGTGCCATTTTTATCGAATACACCCTTTAAAACGACGTAAGTAGCAAATGTAAGCAAGTTGTGTTTTTTGTGCTGAATTGTTGCTACTTGCATTCTCAACACACGAGTAGTTAGTAAATAATTTAAGAAATTTTATTCATCAATGACGAAAAGAAATTCATATGCGTTCCAACAGCTATTCCTCAATATTTTAAAAATAATTTATATACACATCTGCATCTGCGTTTTGAAATTTGAACCGATTTATCTGATATGATCCAACTGAAACACGTTCTGTCGAAACACGGTATATGTAGCAATCATGTGTATCTGAGTAGTATGAAACCAAAACGGTGTATCATTGAATTACATTAAAATTGTTGTTCAAATTCGAGAAATACCACCATTTTGCATATTTTTCTATTCGTGATTATTTCAGCTGCATGAAAAAACATTCGTTTTGTTTTGTTTGCTTGTTTTTTTTAATTACATGTCGGAAAATATTATACTTACTTTTGAAAAACTTTCGAATGTCCATTTATGGTACTTCTCGATAAAATGAATCAAATAACTGCTTTAGACTGCTTATAATTAAAAAAAACCGTATGTATTTTACCCGATGATTCGTTTTGTTATGAAGGTCCTTCTGTTTATAAACACGCGCAGAACCATCGCTTATTCTTCCGGTCTTCCTCTAAGCTCTCCACCGGTTGCTTGTCGATCTGCCAAACTTGGAAGACATCTGCATGGAGTTATCTCAAATTATAATAATCCGTCCAATCTATCACAAAACGTTGCGATTGGTTGAGCGGACTGGAGATAATGAAATCCATTTGTATAAGGCCAAGTCTCTCCCGGTTGGTATTAAACCGATGAGCATGGATATCAATAGAAACATAAAGTTACCAGAAGGCACAAAATGCATCTACGGACTCTTATTTTTACGAAATCCCTCAATTTCAATTTTTAATGGATTAGCATAGATTGTTCATTAGACACTTCAACTTGATTGATACAGTTATTAGTTGCAGTAGTGCAATAGATTGTAGAATACAGTAGTAAAAATTGTAAGTTACGAAAAAAGAGTTTGGTTCGAGCATCGGCTGTGAAAGGTTGTGTCGATGCTTTATAACGCACTATTTTCCTATCGAGCATGGCGCGTTTTGTGTTGTTTCGGTTATCTATAATTCGATGTAACGAGTGATCGAGTGAGCACAGTAAGAGAACAACAAAGCGTCTCTCAAGCGTTCATAAAATTATCCTTGTTTTCCTAACGGAAAACCACCATCACACTTTGTGAGTGGCTCCAATAGCATCCTTATTATTGGTTTAACTCAGATCAAATCGGATTTCCAACATTATAAAAAATCACCTTGTTTTTCCGATGAAAAAACACCATTACACTTTGTGTGTGACCCCAATAGCATCCTTACTGTTGTAATCGGTTCGAATCAGAAATCGGTACTAGTATTTAAATATTTTACTAAACGAAGCGTGAATTCAGCTTATTGTTTACCAAAACGAACCCTGCTGCCACCCAATCTTGTCATCCAAAATCCCAGTGATTTCTCGTGGAAGTGCGGCGGTGGTCTCGGCTTCCAATAAAACGTCCAAATAAACGTTAACGCTTTCCTACCCTTTCCTTATTTGACCTGCATTCGGGCGAGGCCAGCGCCGGTATTGCCTTAGTTTGGGATCACCAGTTTTACACATTGAGCATGTTTGCATCATCTGTTGATCTTCTGAGTAATAACAGCTGAACTGGCAGTAACGGAATAACAACTTCGGGCGGTCAATCATGCTCATTATCCTGCTCATGCTCATAAAAACGGATACATTATTTGAATAGGATAAGACAACTGCAACTTCTCGCTCTGACTAGCTTGCTGTCTTGCTTTCTCACACGCTGAATCAAACTGTAAGATTTGATCAACATATATTCTCAATAATACGAAACTACAGTACCCTAAAACGGGGAAAGCGGGGTAACGGGGCGGTTTGACCCATGCCATGAATAGTTCAAATAAATATTTTTCGTTGATACTTTTTCTAACTATCAACTGTGTTTCTTAATCTAGTATTATTTGGCTTCTGAAAGCTATAGCATAGGTTTGAATATTCAGTTTTTTGATTAACCAAGAACTGAACATTTTATTGAGCATAGCTTCTTCAACTTTCAGCTAGCGGGGAAAAAAATCAATCAATGCTTATCTAATAGCTAACATTACAGATTGAGAGATATTTCCCTAGTAGCACATTTGTTTCAACCCAGTAAAGGTGACTGCTCTGTGACTCAATTAAGTCACAATAGAGCTGCTGAAACCAGTTTTGACTGTTGTGTGCTGCTTGGGGTTTTTAGATACTTTAGGCTACATAGGTTGGGTTCTAGGTTAAAGGAAAAATATTGTAATAAAATTGTTACTCGTTACTATTTAAAAACTATTACATAATTACAACTTTTTTCTCATGGATGTCAATTTTTTACGCTTTTTTGCTACAACTTGTTACAAAATCGAGGCAACTTCGCGTAATTTGGCTTTTTTATTTAGGCAAAGGAGCAATCTGACAAACATCCCAAGCAACACACTTGGTCGAACGCTTCGGAAAAGTCGAAGTAAATGGCATCTATTTGACGCTTGTTCTCAATTTCCGTTGATACAAAATTGGTGAACGTCATGAGATTCGTTGTTGTTGAACGCTTCTTAACAAATCCGTGTTGAAACTCCGATAAAAATGATTGAGAAGCAGCGTAAAGGCATCATGAACTAATCCTTCGAACACTTTAGCCAGGCAGCACAAAATGGAAACGCCACGGTAATTCTCAACTGCATGACTAGATCCTGCCTTTAATATCGGGCAGATCGAAGCTGTCTTCCACAGTTTCGGGGAGGTACAGTGGCGAAGCGAGCTGTTGAAAATGATTGTCAAAGGCCTTTGCAGAGACTCAGCACATTCTTTAAGGAACAACGGCGGAAGGTGGTCGGTCCCAGGTCCTTTGGAAACGTCTAGCTTATTCAAGGCAGACGTGACATCATGCTGTGTTATTTCGAAGAGCGGCAGATTCAGGTCGAATAATGGGCAGTTCCTGAGGCTGTCAGGTGAAAATGCTGGCGAATTAGTACTGTGTACGTTTTCAAAGAAATCGGTAAATAGATTGGCTAATCCATCAGGAGAATCAGCAGTCGAATCTTTGAAAGTCATCTCAGCTGGAAATCGATTTGAGCGTTTGTGGCTACGAATAAATGTCCAGAAAGAGGAAGGATCTTGCTTCGCAGTCGTCTCCATGCGGGTGATGTAATTACGAAACGACGCAATTTGGCATTCGTTGTAATTGGATTCAACAGAATGAAGATTGTTACGATTTTCATCTGTTCGCGCTCGAAAATAACGCTTGCGGGACTTACGAACAACTTTACGAAGGTGCTGCAGCTCAGGAGTCCACCAAGGATGCTTGAAAGGCTGTCGTCTACATTGCTTACGTGGCACGTGTTCGTCCAAGATTCTGTACAGAGTGTCATAAAAGATACATACCGCCTCGTCTGTGTCCTTGTCACGGAACATCATATCCCAATCAACGACAGAAACAGCAGCATTGAGATCCACAAAGTTGCATCGTCGAAAATCGAAGTTGTCAATCTGATTCGGGCTCTCGGCTAGCGGCATAAAAGTATCATTTACGCCGATACGAAGAACGAATGGCATGTGCAGACTGTCAATCCTCAGAAGACCTGACGGCGGCTCGATTAGTTCAACGACATTTGGATCGTTGATGAATGCTAGGTCCAGTAAGCAGCCCATAGAGTTTGGAATCTCGTTGACTTGGTGAAGACTAGAAGCGACCATCGATTCCACATGCTCGATTTCTTGTTCGGATGAAGCATTGGATGGCAGCAGTCCATTGACATCCTTGTCATTTAACCAGATAAGCTGGGGAAGATTATAATCACCCACAACAACGATTATGTCGGAATCCAAAATACGTTCACTTAGCTGCTGAATCACTATAGAGTGCGAGGAATATAACGCCGGATGCGAGTTGGGACGAAGGTAAATTCCGCAAACGTAGACATTTGACTTCTGGAGACTGATGCGTACAACAGCTTGCTCGAGGTTATTGCAGTTCTCCAGTTCTACGGACCTGCAGCTCAGAGTGGCTTTAACTGCTATTAAAACTCCACCACCACGTTTGAGGTCGCTGGTGGCCGAGCTCCGATCACATCGAAATATGCTGTAAGTTGAAGCAAATTCCGAGTTTGAGATGTCTGAATGCAACCATGTTTCCGTTAGCACAACAAAATCATAGTCATAGGACGATAGCTTCAAAAATAGATCATGCGTTTTAGTACGGATGCCTCTGACGTTTTGATAATACACCGTCAAGTAGTTCAATAGAGAGCCGGACGAACAAGGTGGTGGCACAGAAAGATGCACTTCTATGTTGATACTTGTTGATTGGACTGATGTGCGCTTGGGTGTGGTGCAAGCCCTGAATTGGAATTGACGTGGAAGCGGCGAGAGCACAGCAGGAGACAATTTGTTGAAGCCTCCTTGAATTTCCTGCTTCAACTCAGCAATTAGACTGTTTTTTATCTCCGCTTTCATTTCTTCAACCACTCTCTAATAACTATCCTTGAGTTCCAAAGTAGCAGCGTTCTAGTTGGACTTCGGCAGATATCAATTGAAAGCATTCTACGCCTAGGTCTAGAACATGGGATCAACTCAACCATAACAACTATTTCTTGTGTTCTTTTTCTATTCCTTGACTCTCCAGAAGAACCGAGTTCATCATCTACCAACAACATGCATTGAACAGGGTGCGTGACGAATTTTTGCACTAAATGTTTATTTTATTTACATGCCATAACGTCACAATACTATAACATAGCCTGATACACAACATCCCTCCATAATGCCCGATTCGTGGCTGCTCCTCTCCAATCCCTTGGGCACCTTGTACCCCCTAGGTCTTGCTTCACCTGGTCTGACCATCTTGCTCGATGCACCCCACGTCGTCTTGTACCAACCGGATTACCATCGAACAACATTTTTGCAGGATAGTTGCCCGGCATTCTCGCAACATGTCCTGCCCAGCGTATCCTTCCAGCTTTTGCCATCTTATGAATACTGGGTTCGCCGGCGTGTTTCGCGAGCTCATGGTTCATCCTTCGCCTCCATAGTCCGTCCTCCTGTACTCCACACTAAATGACATGTTTTAGGAAAATTACACCAGTTAGTCATATTTGCCATGAATGTTTTGTGGTTTGTTTACTTTTGTCACGTAAGGACTGTTCATTGAAGAAAATGGACACCTGTTTCTCAAAGGAAAATATTTATTTTCGAGCAAGTTCATAAGTTTGCTTTACATAAATGAAAATTAACATACATATGACCAAATCCACTTGAGTTTGAATTTTTACTTCTCATTTCTGAGGAACGCTCGGACTTTTCTCTTGATTCCTCCCATTAGATTCTGCACAACTTTTTTCGTTACTTTTCGTTGTGCAGCAGACCACGTTCAACAGAGCTTGCTTCCTTTACATCCTTCTTAAGATGCCGCTTTATTTTTTGCCGGTTTTTTTTGGGGGGGGGGGGGTTTGGGGGTTTTGGGAATTTTTTGGTTTTTTTTGAAAAATTTTTTTTTCTTTCTTGAGCCCTTGCGCTGAACTGGCCGGCTTGACGTGCCGCAAGGGCTCAGTAGGGATCAAGACCCGAAGCTAAGAGTCAGTTCCATTGTGGTTATATCACATTTATTAGCAGAGCAGCACATCGAAATTTTAGGTTCATTATTCTTTATATGCTATACAATTTCAGATCATCCATGGATATCCCAAGTTTTGTAAAATAATTTCAAATCAATTTTTTTTTCTGGTGGCCATGATACATTATCTAAGCTTTCAGGTTCATGGTGGATGTGCGGGTCCGTATACAATTGCAGCAGGACCACAATCTGCAGACACGTAAATACAAATGAAATTATTATCGTTTTATATTATAACATCCATTCACTACATTTTGTATGCTTTTTTATAAGTCATTTTCAGCTTCACATTTATGCATCCTTGTCAGTTATAGCTCATCTAACCTACGTTATGTATTTGAAAAGATAGGAAGGTTTTGATTGTTTTTTTTAGAAAGGATCATATTCGAAAAATTCTACTTAAAACAGCACTTTCCTTCTTCATCAGAAATATATATTAATTCAAAACCTAACAGTTTACAATCATTCATTTCCTATTTCACAGACATGAGGAATCATTTATGAGTGTACAAGAGCTATAGAAAAATTCAATTTCCTAATTTTTTATTTTAGTTTTATTAAGATTCAGTTTTTAGATGCATACTCATCTGAAATTTATTTCGCCTTATTATTAGCTGTCTTCAGTTTTTCTAATATTATTATGACATTAATACACATCTAATTTTTATTTTCAGTAACATACCAGAAGATGTCATATATATCTTGTACCTACGCTTATTATGTTCTCTGACTATTATTGTGAAAACAAATTCTAATCTTAGTAGATCTTATTTCAATAGAAACTGCAACAGTCTTTCGATGAGTGGATGGTCAGATTAGTTACGGATATATGTATTCTACTATAGTTTACTGGCTTGCTGGTATTATTATTTTATATTTTAACGTCAGTTTATTATTTTATGTTGTGATATTAAATGATGTGACATAATTGCATTTAAATTCATTTCATTAAAATCGCTATTTCAGATGAGACTCACTACATAAATTATTGCAAGGAAACGGAACAGCACATCGAAATTTTAGGTTTACTATTCTATTGCTATATAATTTCAGATTATACATGGATATTCCAAGTTTGATGAGATAATTTTAAATCAATTTTTTTTCTCGCAGCTACATTGTCTAAACTTTCAGGTCCACAAATGGAATTGTTATTATCATTCTTATATTCATTCACTATATTATTTGTCATTATAATATTCATTCGCTATATTTATTATAATTATAATATTAATTCACTATATTTTATACATTACTATATGACATTAAATATATATTGGGAAGGGAGGGATCATCAGGGTATCACTCAAGCTGGAATTGGACAATGGAGTGGTATGACAACCGGCGTCTAGGAGGGAACAAACAGTATCATACCGGTAACTCAATTTGATCTTGCTATTAAGTGGAGCTGCATACATGACAAGGTCTTAGAAGGGATGGTGGCTACCTTACATACATACATACATACAAATCGATTTTTTCCTTCTTGAGACTCTCCAACGTAGCAGAAGCGTAATGAGTAGAGGCCAGATTCGGCCAAAACAATGGAGGATCCGTACACTCAACCAAATAATGTAATGAATTTCAAAAGGTTCAACTTATGAACGATGCGTTGGAATTTCATAAGGCTGACTTATGAATGGATTTTGTTTCACTTGACGTTGTTCTTGTACGCCTTTAAGCTTTCCTTATTACAAGTGATGATGTATAACGTTTGCATTAAAAAAAAATGGACAAAAATTGCCGATTTTTCATGGGTTTACCTTCACCCGCACCGATGAAACTACCCATGCAGCATCAATCATAGTAGCCGATAAATGAGCAGACAAAACTTGACAGCTATATCAGTCGAACTCTAACCGTGATGGCAAAAACAGTGAAGCAACTCTGTTCAGAAGTGTGCGCGTTCAAAGAACGGCACCTCGCCGCGTCTAGAACGGACATCGTGCGGCACTTTGTGGACGCCGGATACGCCCGTTCCGGCATCTACAACATCTTGGCACAATTAGACAACAATCAGAGCATCGAAAGAAAGCCCGGTTCCGGACGACCGACGACCCTGAGCGACAAGAAGCTCCAAAGGACGCTGAAGAGGAAGAACGAGGGAAAAGTGGCTACATCGCTGCGTGCGCTTTGCCGGGAGGTTGGTTCAACCGCCCAAACAGTGAAAAAGTACCTGGCGAACATGAACATACATTTCAGGAAGCGGAAGTCGCGTCCACTGGTTTCGAAACTGTAGGCAATGACGCAGCGGCAGCGGCTGAATATGATGGTCAACTCGATTTTCTCGGCGAATCGCGATGTGGCGGTGGTTATGGACGACGAGACCTATCTCACCCTGGATGGCAACGACTGGCAGGGAACTTCGTATTTTACTTCCCCCACGAAGGAAGTGAGCTCCGAGGTGAAGTTAATTTCACACAGCAAGTTCCCCAAGAAGGTGCTGCTGTGGCTGACAATCAGCGAGATATCAAAGCCGCTCTTCTTCCGCTCCAGACTGACTGTGAACGGGGAAATTTACAGTACGAAATGCCTGCCGGAAGTTGCGTCGTTCATCAAAAAATACCATGAGGGTGAAGACGCGGTGTTCTGGTCGTATCTGGCGTCGGCCCACTCCTCGAAGCAATTGTTGGAGAAGAATGTCGATGTGGTACCCAAGTCGGCGAAACGTCCCAGCTGCGTCCCATCGAAAATTTCCGGGCCAACCTGAAGCGTAAGATTTACTCCAACAATTTTTTTCGCGAAAACTGAGAAGGAATTGTTAAATAAAACGAAGAAAGAACTCAAAAACATGCCTACATCCATATTTTCGTCCGCCATGGCGAATGTTCCGGTTAACTGCCGGAAGGCTGCTCGCAAGGGCGTAGAATTTTTTTGCAAGTAAGCTTAAATAATTACCTTCCATGGGAAATTTATTGAAAGCAATTGTTTGTCTTAGTTTTTTTTTTATCATAATCCGAAAAAAGTCCTATTTTTTAATGCAAACGTTATTAGTGAGCAAGTCACTGGACTCATAACCTCAACGTTCAAAATTCGAATCCATGTTGCACCAGATTTTCATTTTTTCAACATCATTATGTTTCATAAGGCAAATTTATGAAATTCTTAATTATTTTTTATGACAAATAATCATAACGCAATGTTATGAATATCGAAAGTTTATTTCGCTGAGTAGAAACCAGTTTTTGATGCATTCTTTTCTGTAACTTTCACCGTTGATTGTGCAAGGTGTGAAATATGAAGAACCCTTCAAGCCACATGAGCAAATGGCTTGCCAAACCAAAACTTTTTTCCTAAATTTTTCGGTTCGGATGTATCACACATCATCAGTCACATCTGTCCTTTGCTCAGCGTTGAAAAATTGCGGCCTCGGAAGTGTACTGGTATCGAATTTGACGCACGTCTCGTCGTCCATCGAAACGCACCGGTTCGGCTTTTGGAGGAGAACGTCATACAAGTTCCGTGACCGTGCTTTCGAAGAAGCTTTCTGTGAATCCATCCTTTTAGGTGCTTTACCAAGTAACAATTTTAGTTTTATTCCTCCCGGCTTTGTTAATAAAACTACATTCAAAACTGTTTTTTCGACCAACACTTCCTCTATGTTTCTTTAAAGCCGAAATTTGTACAAAGTGGCCCACTCTATAGACGGTTGTGAAAACAAGTTAATGAAACTTTTATTAAATTGTAAAGGTTTTGAAAATGTTTTAGTGAAAGATGTTAAGACCACTTGAGAAGCTTCATAAAACCTATTGACTATCATGAAAACCAGTATACGGCCAAATGGCCAAAGCTGTCAAACGTTACTGAGATATCGTGGTCGTTTCACTGCTCCTCTGAACCATTCAGCAGTAAATAATATCTGAGGAAAAAGTTTTAGTGTTGCGGGAAATTTTGTTTGATAGCAAAATATCCAAAACACATTGATTTTTTTACAGCGTATCATGCTCCAAATCATACGTGCATTTCATTTTATTTTCACCATTGGCACTATAAGAGCTGAAAATTTATGCCCCTCGGAAATTTTGCGAATTTACAACAACTAAAACAAAATTTGAACAAATATTTTCGGTATATTAATCAAGAATTTCCTGAAAATTGATGAAATTCAAAAAGGTTATCTAAAAAAATGCCAAAATTGGTCACGATCTGTGGTTCATTTGCTTTACATTTAAAATTTGGTGCATTTATTAACATAGGACTACGGTTCTCTTTTCTATACCGGGTGTCATTTCAAAATGTTGAAAAAAAAGAGCGTTACGCAAAAGTGAAAGGTTTTTGAATGCTAATAACTCTCGTTTGACTGAACAGAATGACTTCATTTATACACCATTTGATTAGAAAACTTGAAAATGTTTTGGATTAAAATTTCAATTAAGTGCTATTTGTGTAAGAAGTTTACTTAATTCTTTACTTAAAAATGACCTAATTTAGTCCTATACAAATCTGCATGCGAACAGGTTGAAAATATGGTTTTCCCTTTCCGGATCCTCAAAAACGGGTAACAAATGGTTCAAATTGTCTTCTTCTTTTAATTTCACTATGTTTTATTTCATGTATAATGCAGCCATAGCCACACCCCTCAGCTGCAAATTTATTATGCTTTGTTGCCGGTGTCCGGTTTTTTAACTGAAGCCCGTCCCCTCTTATGAAATTTGCTTGCTTTATTGCGATTTGTCAAGTAGTTTTCAAGATGCATTTATAAGGCACATGATTCAAACCAAAATGATGTCATTGAAATATTCAAGTTCAATTGAGCGGCACCGTACGGTTATGTTTGTTCGCTCTCTCGTTACGAAGATTTTTTCTCGTTTTATTTTCTATCTCATCCGTTTCCTCGCGTGTGCGTGTCTGGCGCGCAATTTCTCGCGTGGGTTTTCTTATATAAAAGCGGGAGGGAGGCGGGGAAAAGTTTGGAAGGTTTTCCGGGGGGATTGTGTGGGGGGGGAGGGGTTGGAAAAAGGGGATATTCGGGGGGGGGGGTCCGCTGGGGCAAACCAGCAGGGGGCGGGGGAAGTGCAGGGGGAAACGGGGGGTGTGTTAAAATAATTTACAATAATAATACCCAGGTTTTTGGCGGGGGGCAAGATAGTGGATTTGTGGAAGCAAAAGAGTGTGGGTTTCGTGCTGGGAAAATAAAAAAAAAAAAATTCACGAATGGATTCAGGGAGGTCCATTTCATAAAATCCAAGCCCAGCATTCAAAGGGCGTAGCTGAAATTCATGTTTTCAAAATAGAAAATCTTGATTTTTATGAAAATTCGTAATTTTGTGAATGAAATCCCGGTTTATTTCATCAATCTTACGTGTTGCGAAAAATCTGTGTTCACGAATGGATTCAGGGAGGTCCATTCCATAAAATCCAAGTCCAACTTGCAAAGGGCAGAGCCAATATTCTGGTTGTTGCTTAGGTAGATCATATTACTACGGAAGTACGTGTTTTTGTGAGTTTAAATCACATTTTTCTCAAAAACTGGACGTGTTACAGCATTTCTGAGCCCATATTTGGATTCAGCGTAGCAAAATCTATAAAATCCAACCAGAAATGCCGACGGGAGCGAAAAAAGTTCCGATTTTGCCGACTAGTGTTATCATAGATTGTTGTTTAAACAAGGAGCAGCATGGCTAGCATTAAAGTGTATTTAGTTATTCAGCATTCCAGCTTAGCGTTTGCATTGGAATTGTATTTTTAACCTTCAACTGCTGTTTCTATCGAGGATTGGCATGCACTTATACACCGTGTCCAATATATTCTCATACACTTTTTCCTTGCATTGGTGTCGTGCAACTACTTAACATGCTTCACGTATGTGTTGGTGTAGTTTTGCACTATGTTTATACAAACGCTTTTAGGTTATGTCCGATTGTTTTCATTCGGTGTTTATCTTTTACCAGCGATGAAGGAGTTTCGTGCTGTGGTGATGAAACAGTTTTTGAAAGGTGAGCGCTATTTTCAGAAATTTGAAAAACCTCGGAGTAAAACAGGATTTTGTGTACCGAACCATCCGAAGGTACCGTGACACCTGCTCGTTGGATGACCGGAAGATATCCTGTCGTACTCGTACGGTGCGGACTGCACGAGTTGTTAAAGTGGTCAGGGAACGGATTAGACGAAAATCACAGCGCTCTGTACGTAAAATGGCCGCAGATCTGAATGTTTCGAGATTGTCAATGCACAATATACTGCAAAATGACCTCGGATTTTAAGCTTTCAAGAAACGTAAGGTTCACGGAGTTTCGGAACCTTCCAAGCAGAGCAAGTCTGCTTTTGTCGCGGCACGGTGGAAAAGAATTTATCTTTTCCGACGACAATCCCACAATGTCCAGAACGACAGATTGTGGGCTCTCTCTTCGAAAACTGTTCCAGAGAGTGATAAGAATATTCCAAGGTTCCAAAGTGCTGCGTCAGTGATGGTTTGGGGAGGAATTTGCAAGCGAGGCAAATTACCACTGATTTTCATCGAAAAAGGCGTTAAAGTGAATGCCGTATATTCTAAAACGGAAGTTTTCGAGAAAGTTGTCTAGCCATATGTACAAGAGGTGTTTGGAGATGATCACTATGTATTTCAGCAGGACGGAGCGCCATCGCATACTGCAAATCTCGTTCAGCGCTGGTGCCGAGAAAATTTGACCGACATTTTGGACAAGAATGAATGGCCTCCCAGTTCACCAGATCTGAATCCCTTGAATTATTCCGTATGGTCATACATGCTGGCGAAGGTAAATGACCACAGGGCGTCTAATATGAATCAATTCAAAACCGTAATCAAACGAATTTGGGACGAAATGCCGATGGAAGCCGTGCATGTCGCCTGTGACGATTTCGAAAAATGTCTGGAGCTGGTCAAGAAGGTTAAAGGCGGTTCCAAAACATATGCTGTAGTTGATCAGTATTATATTGCAATATAATGGGTAAAGTTATCAATAAAATCTGGATTATCGATTTGAAATAAATAGAGTTTTATTTTGCATGAGAATATATTGGACACGGTGTAAGTAGTGTGAGATTATATTTGAGATTTTTTGCTTTTGTGATATTGTGTTTAGATTTTCCATTTGATTCAGAAGTCTCAGTGAGCCCCTTTTTTAATTTTTTTTTGTTTATTGTTTTTTTTTTTTGGGGGGGTTTTGGGGGTTTTTTTGGGTTTGGTTTTTTAATTTTTTTTTAAAAAATTTTTTTTTTTGTATTTTTCGTCTTTCTTAGGACTATTGAGATGCTGATGCATGCCTAATTTTTGTTTTCAGTGATGCCAGATATATTTTGTACAGACATACATATATTATATTCTCTAACTATTATTGTTAACACAAATGCTAATCCTACTAGATTCCTACCTGGAATTCCCGAGTTTTGTAAAATAATTTCTAATTTTTTCTCGTGGCTATGATATATTGGCTTAACGTTAAGGTTCATAAAGGACACGCTATGGATTGCAGCCGGGCAGCAATCTAAAGACATGTTTACTTGTAATCGGCATTTTACATTATAATATCTCTTTACTTTATTTTATACATTATTCTGTAAGACATTGATTTAACATTTTTATCATTATTATTTTCATTTTCATTTTAAAATTCGTTGTGGTTCAAATCTAATTGTTTGAATACAACTCATTTTACAGAATCATCTTTTGCGGTAAATGCAACGCAGTAGGCCTGGCCGCTTTGACGCTTGAATCATGTCTTTGATATGCTGCAAGCATCAATATTGACAAAAAAAAATTGGGCGTCATCTAACCCAATTATTTCCAGGATGCTTTCTCGTACTGGCTGCGTTTATATTAGATTAGATTAGATTAGATTAGAGTACCTTTTCGAGTTGGCTAACCGATTGGGGCACTGGAAATCTAGAACGACTGTTACATTCAATTATTGCAATTGTTTCTGCACGTAAGCCGCGATTTCATACGCGTGATGAGAAGGTTAATGTCCAACCAGTACCAGTTAGATTCACATCTTTATCGAATTAACTTCGTGGATAGCAATCTTTGCCGGAGTGGAAACGGTCATGATGACATCGATCACTCAGTCTGGCAATGCCCGGATGATGAAAAAATGCTAGCAACATTTCCAATCCACTGATGCAATACTTTTTGGAAATCTAACCAGGAATTACTGGGCAATTAGCGTTAAAAAGCTGACTACTTTTCGTGACGCTTTCATTTTTCTTACCTGTACGTCTTCGTGTACGTCAAAAAAGACTTTCGATCAAATTCAATGTTGCTCATTCTCTATCTATAAAATTCAAACAATGTACTTTCCTCTTATTTTTCAATTTAAATTTATTTTTGTCTTGTAAATTCAATAAATAATCACTTGCTTGAACCTTTCTCTCTGATCGAAGGTAATGGATTTAGACAGCGAAAGCTAAAAAATTAAACAAATTGAACCAACTGTGGTTAACCTTGAGCCCGTGCCGATATGTATGCATCATTAAATGTACTACACGATTTCACAAACGGAAAGCTCACATAACCTTCCTACTGGCGAACAAAAATCAGTCCATGGAGTAAGTTTTTGCCGTTTATCCTTCCGATCCGCACTACTCCGTGCGTCGTCTTAGAGTCTAAAGCACTTCTACCTAGCTAAATAGAGGTCATGCCAGTGGGGTCGAACAAAGAGATAGTGAAAGAAAAGAAAAACATCCACAGCGGAAGATCACACACGCAAGCCAGGCCAGGTAGCTTCCTTCAAACGGTCGTAAACTTTTTGATGATCCATAATTAGCCAACGTTAGTGGGCAATAATAACAATCATCATCGCCATCAATGGCAACGTTCCGACCTGCTCAACAATCAACAGGTTAAGAGCTTGAGCAATTTCCCAACCTGAAACACATTCGATTTCACCTGATCTGGATATTCTGCCAGCACTCTCGATTTTCTCGGCATCTTTTGTTTCATTTCCAGCCCCCCTCCGCCGTTGTTCTGCATTTTTCCCATCACTACGAGCAGCGGCAAATTTTTCATCTTAATTTTCCCACCCATCACCTCGGGAGTAGAAAATGCCAATATTGACGACGGCTGCTTGACTTTAAGCGAGCCAAGGTGAATCACGTTTACTTTTCCACTTATTCGCATAAGTTTTCGGAATGTACATCTTTCACTTCGGGTCGTGCTGTATGAGAGGGTAAAAGTTGTGTTCTAATTAAATAACCATTTTCTACCATCGTTGAAACTGAGTTCGTGCACGGACAAAAAAATTGATTATTTTTGATGTTGAACTTCGGTTAAAGTTGCACCTTCGGGCCATTCGTCGCTTAAGCTGGGTGAAATTTGAACAAGTGACATTGTCGAATGTCAAATTTCATTGGATATTGAAGAGATTCGTTGTAATTTTTCCAACTGTGTAGACACCAACACGTGTGAGCCTATCCACAGTGGAATTGGCGTGAAAGCTCTCATCCAGTTAGTATCATCGTGGGAAACATTTGTCAATTTCAGTTGAAAGCATGAGCGCGTTTTATGAATCATGTTGCCTTTCGGGTCTCGGGGGATGTGTGGCTTCCGCAGGTGATGGTGGGGGTGGTGGTTGGCCCCATAGACACGCTCATGAAAATGGTGAAATTGACTTCTAAGTAAAACATGTACTTAAGCACAGAAAGTTTTTGATGGATGTTAACAGATTCCTGAAGCATAATTAATTGGTAGTGTGCCTGAATTTTGTTCATTAGTTTGATGAGGTGTATTTATTAGATGTTGCGATAAAATGGACTTCAGTCAGTTCAAAAAAATTCAAGATATGTGTTAATATTTTTGACTTATTGTTTTCAAATAGTTGTTATGGGGCATCAAATGGTGAGTTGACAACTTCGAAGGAGGGTGCGACCGACCTCCAGTCCTCAAAAGTTCCTACCTCACGCCTCCACGAGTCATATGATCACAAAAGACTGCCAGCTGAAACATGGAGACGCTGGTTGGCGTAGCCAGGGCAATGTTGTCAATTTGACAATAGCAAAGTGAGGGGGTGCGACTGAAGTTCGTGTACCTGTAAATCATATCCTACTATTTTCCATTCTCATTTAATTAATAATTTTAGCACGCTTCGGAATCATCTTTGCATTCTCAAAGATTCTCAGGCATTTCAAGATCCTGGAGCAACATGAGAAGCATCAGAGTCTCAATTTGTTTTTCAGCATTCCAGTATAACACTTACTTTAAAATTGCACTTCTAAACTTCAACTACTATCTTCATAAAAGACGCACATGCGCTTATAGGCAGTATAATTTTAGCTTTGATGATTGGAGTGATCTGCTCTGTTTTTAGTTTTTTCAGGGACTGTTGAAATGTTGATACGTACCTAATTTATGATTTCAGTGATCAACCAGTGGATGTCGGATATATTTTTTTACAGACATAGGTTGGGTTCTCTGACTAGAGACTCAAAGCAGGCTGTGCATGTGAGCGGACGTGACGTTTGTTTTTTCGCTGCAAAACAGCAAATTGAAAATTATAAAAAATACTAATATTACAACTAACAGTAGAATCCAAAGTTGTTTTTGAAATTAACTGTGATGAAGCAGTGTTTTGGAAGCGGACAGCAAAGGAGTGCATTTACTTTCTTAGCTTCGTCACTCGCAACGACCTATATACATATAAAAAGAAATATGCTTTATCGCCAAGGAAAGCCTCCCTCACAATCCCATCCAACTTCCAACTCCAGATGTCTATGAAGGTAGCATGATTTCTCAGCATCTTCTTAAGTAGGCATCTAATCAACACTTCCCTCCCAACCCATATTTTTCCGTGAAAGGTGTTGTGGATCCAAGTCATTCCAGGCCTGCTCCAGTGCCGCAAAATATGTTTGCTTGTTTGTTACGTGGGTTTTTCGACTCTATTGTCGAGAAATGCCCAGAGATTTTCAATTGGGTTTAAATCCGGGCTCTGGGGAGGCCATTCCAAGGGTTTAATCCGACAGGCACGGAAAATGCTTGTGTTATCTTGGCCGTATGCTTTGGGTCGTTGTCTTGCTGAAAAATGTAATTATCTTCCAGACCCCTGTTCAGCAAAGATTCTTCCATATTCTCGTTTAGAATATCTATATAAACATCTGCCGTCATAATACCACTGATTAGAACCAGATTCCCCACTCCAAACCATGAGAAACAGCCTCAGACCATAATATTTCCACCGCCGTGCTTCATGGTCCCTTGTAGATGTTTATCCTTCAGCCCTTCATCGCTTTTCCGCAAAACTCGCAGTTGTCGTTTTCTGTTGAACAGCTCAAACTTTGATTCGTCTGACCAAACAACCCGTTTCCAGAACTCCAGTGGCTTATTTATATGGTTTCTTGCAAACCGCAATCGCTTCTCCTTATTCACCCTACTTATGAACGGATAAGGACCTGGCCAGGTGTTGTGCAAAGAAATCGATGGATGAGGAGCCTGTCACACCCAAGGCAGCTCTTCTGGCGCTTCCATCGTCTCTACAACAGCCCACCCAGGATTATGTATGGTCGGAAAATGCTATGCTATGCTATGCTATGCTATATGTTGGGTTCTCTGACTATTATTGTGAATACAAATACTAATCTTACTGCAAAGGCTGAAGTCATTCGATGACAGGTTGATCCGCTAAGTTAGCTGAGTCACCTATTTCAATTTTAGATAAGTTCAACTATTTAGGGAACGTTCATTAATTACGTCACGCAAAAATTGACTTTTGTAACCCCCCCCCCCCCCATGTCACGTTTTTTGTGTGGATTTTTTTTTTTTTTTTTGGGGTTGGGTTGTTTTCCTGCCCCCCCCCCCCCCTGCGGGGTGATTAAATTATTAATCCCTTCTCTTGCTGTCGCTTTTTATATTTTTTATTTTTATTAGGTGCGCAAGTTTCCGCTGTTTAGCAATAGATGGCGCCAGTAGTAAGTGCTGGTCCAATGTTGTACATCTCAAGCGTCATAAACCATGCTCAGACATATGGTAAACAAACCGCTTTGCCAAATCAGTGATTTTGGTTTAGTGTTATATATTTTGGTTGTTTGAAGATGTCTGATTTCGTGCCAAATAATCGTCATTTGCGGGAAGTGTTGATTTTCTTCTTTCATTCGAAGAAAACGGTGGCTGAAGCACATCGAGAGCTCCAAAAAGTTTACGGTGATGCTGCTCTGAGTGAAACAACCTGTCGTGATTGGTTTCGTCGCTTCAAAAACGGTGATTTCAGTGCTGATGATCGTCCGCGTGAAGGAAGGCCAAAAAACTTCGAAGACTCTGAATTGGAGGCATTGTTCGATGAGGATCCGTGTCAAACGCAAGAAGAGCTTGGTTCAGGATTAGGAGTTTCCCGCCAAGCCGTTTCTAAGCGATTGCATGCGTTGGGAATGATTCAAAAGCAAGGAACTTGGGTTCCTTACGATTTGAAGCCAAGAGATGTTGAGCGTCGTTTTTTCGTCTGTGAACAACTGCTCCAGCGACAAAAAAGGAAGAGTTTTCTGCATCGCATTGTGATGGGTGACGAAAAATTGATTCATTACAGTAACTCAAAACGGAAACATTCATGGGGACTGCCCGGGCATGCCTCAGCATCGTCGCCTAGGCTGAATATTCACGCTGCGAAGGTTATGCTGTGTATTTGGTGGGACCAAGTTGGTGTTATTTATTATGAGATGTTGAAACCAAGCGAAACCATTACCGGGGAACGGTATCGAACTCAATTGATGCGATTGAGCCGAGCACTGCACGAAAAACGGCCACAATACGAGCACAGACACGAAAAAGTGATTCTTCAGCATGACAACGCTCGACCTCACGTTGCGAAACCCGTGAAAACCAACTTGGAAACGCTCAAATGGGAAGTCCTACCCCACCCGCCATATTCTCCTGATATTGCACCGTCCGATTATTACTTGTTCCGTTCGATGGCACATGGTCTCACTGGTCAGCAATTCCACTCATATGATGACATCTCAAAATGGCTTGATTCTTGGATAGCATCAAAAGACGAACAGTTCTATCGAAATGGTATTCATGTTCTACCAGAAAGATGGGAAAAAGTCGTAGCTAGTGATGGGCAATACTTTGAATAATTCGTTTGTTACCTTTGATTTCAAAATAAAGTTCCTTTTTCACCAAAAAACAGCGAAAACTTAGTTGCGCACCTAATAGCTAGGTCACCTATTTCAATTTTAGATAAGTTCAACTATTTACCTGTCGTTCTCACATCATTATTATTGAATAGTTATTTAGGTAAATCATTCATAATAAAATTAAAATCAGTGTAGAGCCTAGAGTGTAGGATCTCAAACCACTTCAAATGACTAAAAGGAGAAGGGAGGAAACGGAAGAGCACCTCGAAATTTTAAATATAATATTCTTTATATGACATATAATTTCAGATTGTCTTTGGGATGCCCAGGTTTTCTTAAATAATTTATTCGAGGCTATGCTGCATTGTATACGCTTTAAGTTTATACATGGAAACGCAAGTCTTTCTACAATTACAACAGAACAACAATATACATACATGCAATAGTTAGTATGGTTTCACATTATAATATCCTTTCACTATATTTTACATACTATTCTATATGAAATTGCATACTGATTTTACATTTTCATCATTATCATTACCTGTTTTTTCATTACTCGGATTTTCATCATTTATTTAATTATTATTTTATTATTCTCACCTTGGAGCGTATGGTACGGTATGTCCACGCAACCTTCCTCCCCTGTAGATTCACAGAATGCTTTGTGGTTCAAATCTATTCATTTGAATCCAACTCATTTTACAGAATCATCTTTTGCGGTTAATGCAACGCAGTAGGCCTGGCTACTTTGACGCTGGTATCATGTCTTTCATACGCTGCAATCATCAATATTGACCAAAAAAATAATTGGGCGTCATCTAACCCAATTATTTCCAGGATGTTTTTTCTCGTACTGACTGCGTTTGTATTAGATTAGATAAGATTGTATAATTGTTTTCAAATAGTTGTTAAACGGCGAACACGAAATTATTTCGACACATTCAACAGGGCATAACTTTTTTAACATTGGGTAAAAATCTACCAAATTTTGAACACTTTCTCATTGATGTGTATTGTTTACATGCTGTCAAACTCGAAGTCGTGTTTTTCGATTCAACGAAAATGGAGGTGAACCAACGCGAGTCGAGAGAACAAATTCATTCCAAACACCTGGAATTTCCTGACCTGTCGCACCGGCAGTTGGGAAAAATGTTGAACATTCACCATTCAACCGTCTCCAGAGTGTTGAAGCGGTTCCAGGAGCGGTTGACGTTGGACCACGGCAAAGGAGCTGGAAGAAAGCCGGGACCGGAGATCAAAAAGACGGAGGGAAAGGTGAAGCGGATGATTAAAGCAAATCCCAACGTCTCAAGCCGTGATTTGGCTAAAAAATTGGCATGTCGCAGAGCTACGTCCAGAATGCAAAGAAGAGAGCTGGACTACATACATACAAGGTACAGAACTTCCCAAACCGCGATGAGCGGCAACAATCGACGGCTAAAACTCCGGCACGGAAGCCCTAAGAGAAGATGCTGACAAAATATGGCTGCTGTGTGATGGACGACGAAACGTATATAAAAGCCGATTTTAAGCAAATTCCGGGGTTGGAGTTTTTCACCGGCAAGAGCAAGTTCTATGTGGACGACAAATTTAAGAAGAAGAAAATGTCGAAGTTCGCCTCCAAATATCTCATTTGGCAGGCCATCTGCTCTTGCGGACTGAGGAGTGAGCTTTTCGTGACAAAGGGCACAGTAAATGGCGAGATCTACAAATCTGAGTGCCTCGAGAAGCGCCGTTTGCCGTTCTTGCAGCAGCACGACGAAGCTCCGCTATTTTGGCCAGATTTGGCATCATGCCACTATTCTAAAAGTGTCCTGGAGTGGTATGAGGCCAATTCTGTCCATTTTGTTCCAAAGGACATGAATCCGCCAAACTGTCCGGAGCTGCGCCCGGTGGAGCAGTACTGGGCAATGATGAAGCGGGAGCAAGAAGACAGTCAAAGACGAGAAAGACATGTTAAGAAAATGGAAAAAAAAAACTGAGAAACTGGTACCGGATGACACTGTAAAGACTTTGATGGAGGGCATCAAGCGAAAATGCGTTTAATTTTACACTCAAGGCTTCATCGATTAACTTTTCTTTTGATTTTTGAAGTAAATATATGTATAAAACTACCCTAAAATTTTGGTTTGATTCTAAACATTATAAGAAAATTGGCATGACATTTTCGGTGTCGCAATAATTTCGTGTTCGCCCTTTATGCTTCGCTTTACATAAAAAAAACACTTACTTTCTAATCAAAACTTTCCTTGCGTTAAAAACCTGAAACACTTCTCCAAACTATCACTAGTAAACGCGAGCAAATTCCACTAGAAACAGCATATTTTTGACAGATAGGTTTATTTTGTCTGAGACTTATATATAATAAATAAGAAGTGGGAATCCGCGGTTTTAACGAATCTTCAAACGTGATCAAATCGGTCCATGCTAAGATTGCTCACAACCAGATTCGTTCCATCAGGAAACTTGTTAAGGAAGCCAAAATTTCTGAAAAATCCATGCGAAGAATCATCAAAGAAATCTTGCCCGCATCTTTACTCAAGTAACACGAAATGTTTAAACGTACGCAAGCTTACTAGATCGGTCGTCTTACCCTCGACTATCTCAACTAATTAGAAGTCTACCATATCATCATCATTGTTATTTAAACTAGCGCCAATGTGATAAGGGACACAGTTACTCATTTAACTGTGAATAATTCCGGTGATAATGAGTGAACATTCAGGCTTAAAATAGTAAGCGTTTGAATGAAATGGATTTGCAAACTTTGATGATCGGTCGATTACACTTCAGTTTTTGCTTATACGTCATCCTACTAGCAATTGTGCCCGCGCAAGTAATGTTCAAGGTACAAGGTAATTGACTACAGCATCATCATCATCATTTTCATCATACTGGCATAACTGAATTAGGTTCTTGAATCTTTCAGCGGTAAACATATTGTTGCGAATATTGCCGGGTCTGGCCGGCTTGACGACGACGATGATGACGATGTATGCAAAGATGGCTCGGAAAGGTTCGGATCGCGAGAAAAATACGCCTTTTTGCTTTGGTAGTTGGTAGGCAACTAACTTTAATTCTGTTTCGTTGATTCAGTTCTAGTATTTTGTGTTAGATGAGTATGTGTATGTGTGCGTAGCTTGCATGTTGACATTTCAGCGTTTGTGTACCACGAAGGTAAGTACAATCATTTTCGTGTACCAAGGTGTATTTAAGGTAAGTACAATGCAAGGTGAGTGTAACATAAGGTAGGTATTAAATACACTTTATTTTAGGTTTAATGTCAGCATCCGCAACATACAGGGCGTAGGCTTCAAGAAGGTGTAGTAGGTTCACACTGAGCAGCTGGTGGGTTTTGGACAACTTCGATGGGAAGAACGCAGAGCTCGGACGTTGCTCCTTGTCGGATACCCATCTACGTGCGCACATCCACTACGCGCACGATGTTGTCGCTTCCAGGATTGATGGCAACAACTCTGCCGAGGGGCCATTGTTTCGGAGGAACGTCGTCTGTCTTCACCAGGACCATGGTACCGACGAGGAACTCAGTGGGTGCCTTCCTCCACTTGGCTGGCCGTTGATGGAGAAGCCCCCAGCTTCCAAAGATCGGTGATGGTAAGTGGCCTGGATATGGTTGAGACGATTAGTCGGCACCTGAGAAAGGTCTAGCTCGGGCAAAAATAAGTAGACTCTCCTAGTAGAAAGTGGCCAGGAGTCAGGACGGATAGGTCCTGTGGATCGTTAGAAAGGGCGAGAATGGCCTAGAGTTCATAATGCTCTCCGCTTGTGCAACCACTGTACGCATGTCGTAGTAGTAATGTGGAACTGCTCCGATGGTCTTCAGGACGAGTCGCTTGAAGGACTTCACTGCAGCCTCCCATAGGCCGCCGAAATGCGCCGCACGTGGTGGAATTAAACGGAATTCGATTCCTTTCTCCAAAAATTTCGTTGTCCAAACGGTGCCCTTCAGTTGATTGACCAAAACTTTTCGCATCTCCTTAACTTCGCGAGACGCGCCAACGAACGTGGTGCTGTAGTCACAGTGTATTGTACGAACGCGCCCGACACGAGTCACGAAGCGCCTTAACGAGTTGACGCACGACTCCGTCG
Organism: Aedes koreicus; assembly: GCA_024533555.2. NCBI lineage: Eukaryota > Metazoa > Arthropoda > Insecta > Diptera > Culicidae > Aedes > Aedes koreicus. The sequence goes on from JAHHFK020004688.1 coordinate 78,645, forward strand.
ACAAACCCGCGACAATGTCGAGGACTACGGCCTTTATAGCGAAACATACGTACTCTGCGACCCAGACTTTTACCGACGCGCCTCTGCCTGCCAATGGACGAACGAAAAACGGCCCACAGAAATCCAGCCCCGTTATTTCGAACACTTTCGCTACTGTAACACGGTAGGAAGTGGAGCCATGAATTGGTTGCTTGCTGGGCGACGAAAGCGAAAACATGTCACACAGTGGTGAACTGTCCTTCGAGCTAGGTCTCTGCCAGGAATTGGCCAGAATCGCTACTGGATGGTTGCGAGTAATTGAGTTGCCCCAGCATGTAGGGTTTGGTGGTGGATGGAACAGGCTATCAACTTCAAAATATGGTGGTCAGCCGGAAGTAGGATCAGAAAGCGACTGTCGAAGAAACCACGTGATTGCGCTAGCCGTCCATTCAGTCGAAGTAGCCCGGTGTTATCGACCCCCACATCGAGATCCTTGAGTGGTGAGTTGAAGTTAGCTTTTGGAAGTGCCAACTGTTCATGCTTGTTCTTCTGTAGTAAGTGCAGTTCCTGCTGGAAGCTTGTGCCTTGGGAAACTCGGATGAGAGATTTCAAGGTGGTATCGTATTCCACTGGAGTAACTGATCCAACGCTACGAGCCTGCCTTGGCAGCTGGCAATTCCTTAAAAATCGTAGACAGTACGAAGCCACCTTTAGTAAAGGGTGTTCCGATCAAAATTTAGTCAAACAGTAATGTGTGTGAGTCGATCAAAGTTTTTATTAATAGGCCAAATTCTTTTCTTTTTCAAGTTCAGTAAATACAGAATACAGCAGAAACATTCAGCTAAGCTTCCTTTTTACCGGATGAGAATTGCCGGGTCTTTCGTTTGACACCTGGCATAAGATTTTGTACAGTCTCCTTGTCCACTTTATTCGCCGCAGAACGCCAGTTTGCCTTGAACTATTTCTCGCTCACAACAGCCTTTTGAGTCTTCTTAAGGTTCCGCTTGACGATGGCCCAATATTGTTCGATTGTGTGGAGCTCTGGTGTGTTTGGAGGGTTCTTGTCCTTGGGCACCACTTGAACGTTGTTAGCAGCATACTCCATGGCCTTTTTTCCGTAATGGCAAGATGCCAAATCCGGCCAAAATAGAACGGAACAATTGTGTCGCTTCAGGAAAGGCAGTAGACGTTTTTGAAGGCACTCACTCAGATAAATTTCCTGGTTGACGGTTCCGGTCACAATGTAAACGTTGCTCTGCAAGCCACAGGTACAGATGACCTGCCACACCAGATATTTCTTCGCGAACTTCGACAGTTTAACGTACTTGAAAATATCTGTCCGGTTGTTTAAGTAGACCAAATTTTGATCGTACACCCTTTAGATCGGTCTACTTACCACTTGACCATCTCAACATGTGAGAAATGGAACAATTAGAAGTCTCCTAAACCATACCATCATCATTATTATTTAAACTAGCGCCAATGTGATAAGGCACACAGTTACTCATTTAACTGTGAATAGTTCTGGTGATAATGAGTGAATATTCAGGCCAGAGATAGTCAGCTTTTGAATGAAATGGATTTGCAAACTTTGATGATCGGTCGATTACACTTCAGTATTTGCTTATACGTCATCATACTAGCAAATGTATCCGTGCAAATAATGTTCAAGGTACAAGGTAATTGACTACAGCAATTTTTTTTCATCATACTGGCATAACTGAATTAGGTTCTTGCATGTTACAGCGGTATGTAAGATATAAATAGATATTTGATAGTTTTGATTACAGGAACGGTCATTCGACGTCTAATACGACACGAACAAAACAAACCTGACTGGTTGTGTAGGCATTTGAGATTTCAAAAATATGTTGGTTTCTTAATATACGAAAGACGTAACACAAGTCTAATATGCAAACAAGCAAGATGTCAGATGTAAACTAACATGTCCTAACTTTAAAACATCAAACACATATATGACAAATCAATTAGCCAGATTCAAAATGCATGAAACGTACATCTACTTGACTAAACTAGTTAAATTGCACTAAAATAGATCTACAGCATGACACATGGAAAATATAACATTTATATTTATGCTTTTGGAGCTACTTGGATCAGAGATATAATGATACGCCACTTTATTACAAAACGAGTGAAGGACGTGAATGACTCGTTTGAAGAGATTGCTTTCATTGCAAACCGGTTCATTATACCGAAGAAACCTGAGGATGTTCTGGAGAAAGTGAAGTTTAAGTTCCAAACTAAACATAAGGCTGGTATCATGATGGTAAGCTTGATGGCGTCCAACTGTTTAAAAATGAAGCCGGTTTGCATTGATGCATAAGGCCTGTGCACGTGAAATTCCGGACACTAAGATAATTTCAGCAAAAAAAAACTAGAACCATGTCTACTTATAATTTAACAAAACCAATTGCTTATTTCAGTTTACACAGATAAAAAGAAACATTGAATATTCTGCGTTATCTAATGCACATAAAGGGAATGCTAGATTTGGCAGAAAATAAAAGGATATTTCATGTAAATTAAAGCCAGATAACGCCTGAATCTAGCCTGTTGTATGAAAGATTGCAGACATTGTTGTATGGCGCATGAAAAATTGCAAACAATTTCGTTGTTTACGCATCCTTTGGCTTGGCATTAAACGAGGGGAAACTTTACGCGCTTGTTTAAATCCATTATTTTTTTCTGTGTTATAGTTAATCCTTCTTTATGTAAAATTCGCCAACTTTCTGTTGTACACCCGCCATCAGATTCCGTACAATATCCTAAGATACGCCAGCAGTGGAGGTTCTCCTTTTTTTCTAGAAATTGTCGATTCCATTTGCTTTCTTCTTCTTTCAAAGAGTTTCCGCTTAACTAGAGCCCAGTACTTCTCTATTGGGCGAAGTTCTGGACAATTGGTGGATTGGCTGTTTTTGGCACGTATTTGATCTCTTGTACCTTATACCATTCCAGGACGGATTTCGCATTGTGACAAGAGGCTAAATCAGGCCATTAGAGAGCTGGAGAGTGGTGGCTTCTGATAAACTGTAGCAACCGCTTTTGCAGACATTTTTTCCCGTACACATTCTTATTGATAGTGCCAGTAGAGGCAAAACTTTTAAATTTTCGACCACAACCTACACATGGCCTGCCAAAGCATGACTATTTGCAGTGAAATTTTGCCTGTCATCACGGTTGGGGCACCTTTTTCACTGTACGCCATCAGTTCTTGGCTATGCTTCACTCTTTGTACGTATTGTTTCGACTTCCCAACTTTGCGAGCCACATTTCACACAGAAAGATTGGGATGTTTCTCAATAATGGCCACCACCTTCTTGTCCATTTGTTGGGAGAACCCTTTTCGATTTCTTCCACTTACAACCTTCCGATCCACAGTCAAGCGCTGGTCAAATGATTTGCAAACACGATACACAGTACTTTTCGGTAGTTTTAGTTTCTTGACTAGATCGCGTACCAATAAATTTAGGTTTTGCTGCCATTCGTACAAAATGCGTTTGCGCACTTCCACTTGAATCGACGCCATTTTACTGAATGTAACAAGAATGTAAACATGTTGTATCACGAAATAAAGTAAAGAGTTTCAGCTGTCATATAAGTGAAACGTTTCAGCGATCCGTGAAATAATTCCAAATCTACACTGAAAGACAAGTGTTCAAAATTTAACCTGGACAGGCTTTATCTACTCTGATCTGACTTCTGATTGAAAGGCTGTTCGTTCCACAATAGACTTCTCGCAGCAAGATGTCACTAATATTGGAGTGCTGCTTTACACGTATAGGATCGATTTGTTTGTTGTTTTCTACCACGACATTAGCTGTCAAAGTGTGCAGGTTGACAGCGTTTTGTTTTTTATTTTCAACCAGCAAAACGATTATATTAGTGAAACTGCTTTCTAATACTAACGGTGGCAGAGAAGTCTATAGCATTACAAAAGCAATCGGACTAAAGGCTCGCTAACAATAGATACGTTTGCGTTCCGTTGACGTGAATTTGACAGAAATCCTATGGGAAAACTGTCAGATCAACGCAAAGGCATCTGCAACGTATCAATTGTGGGCCAGCCATAAGACTGATAGAGTTAAGGTGTCACCACACGGCGGCTATTTCTAGTATATAGTAAGCTATGTGCTAGAAAACTATGTAATAGCTCATAAGAACACCTTAACTATATAGTGATAGATCATAGTTATGACTTGCAAATGATAGTTTGATGCTATGATATAGAACCGTGCCTGTTGTCGTGTGTACACTCTAGCGCTAGTTTTTATGTCATAATAGTAGACTATGAACTATTCCATCCTGACGGAATAGTTCATAGTATGTTGGTCGAAGCATTTTGACAGTTCGGTTGAATGTTTTGCTAGTTTTTGTTCTCGCGGTATTTTCAAAGCAAAAATGGACTTAATTGATTATAAGATAAAACATTGAGTCTCAGGGTACAAGTCAGACTGCATAATAGGTGGTCCTTATTTATTTTCTCGGCCATATGGGCTACTTTTTAAAGGGGGTATATTTTTGATAATCAAAATTCCCGATAATCGAATCTTTCGATAATCGAGTCTGCCGTTAATGGAGTACAACCTGTAGTACGTTAATTGTCCTCTGAAAGCCTCTGGAACTGACTCCGTCGTAAACACACAGAACGATTTGAATTTCGTTCTCTTCTTTTGATTTATGAATACAAATTTTTCTTTGAATTCATTATAATTCTATAGTATTTTCTATTGTAGCTGAGTTTTTAAGTTAGTTTATGAATAACTAAAATGATCATTGTGCAAGAAAACAATTCAATCAGTGCAACAATACATGCCATATAATTTGCCCTTCATCAAAAAAGTGTTCTGTGAATTCCTTTAGAATTATGCTTGCTCCGTCGGAGTCTCTTCGTGCAATCGGTTGAATTGGGCACAGGATCTTCCCGGCCTTTATTCGACAGCTTCCATCAGCTTTTGTCTGTGAGTCAATAGTTCCCGGAGACTCTCTCTCTCTGGAGAAAGCTCAGGTATCCATCGCAGAACGCGGAATCGAACCGATGGAATTCTGTAAATAATATTTTTTTTTTAACCCTTATGTGTTCGACACGACAGAGTACGTGGGTACCTTTTCATGTTTTACATTACGAAATTTCATAGTGTATTTTAAAACAGGAAGCTGAAATTCAGTGACATCTTAATAAAAGTTGGAAGGCAACTTTTTGCATAAAAACAATTCGTATAGTAACAAGGGGGCCGAAGGGGGATATTCGATTTGTTGTACCCCTTAAGTGATCGACAGGGTACCCGTGTACCCACCAAATTCAAATGATTATAACTCTGGCAATTATTGGCCGATTTTAATTCTTTTGGCACCGTTAGATTTAAAAACTCATTCGCTTTAGAAATATTTTCATGGCCACTCGAGGCCCCACGGGAACCTGTTACAGAATGGCCGTTGCAGGAACAAGTTGGCATATGGCCCACAATGGAATAGAAATAGTTTCTAGGAATTATTCCAAAGATTTTGACATTCTTTAACGGAAATTCAATAGATGTTTCCGAATAGTGCCTCCGTACCAGACCACAGCCCCAGAAACCCGGATTTACGGGAACCAGATGAATTCAAATGGCCATTGCCAATAATGTCCTTAAAGCGAATGAGTTTTTGAATCTAACGGTGCCAAAAGAATTAAAATCGGTCAATAATAGACAGAGCTATAATCAATTGAATTTGATGGGTACTAGGGTACCAAGTCGTAGGTTAAATAAACCTATCATTTCAATTTCATTTTATTTTTGTTGCTTTAAAAACCGGTACATTCAAATAGTTTGAAACCTCAACAAAATAAATTTAACCGATTTCCTTGAAGTTCTCTGAAGAATTTTCCTGAACTTTTCTAAAGAACTTTCCCATACTTCTCTGAAGAACTTATCTGAAGTCCTCTAAAGAACTTCCCTGAACTTTTCTGAAGAACTTTCCTGAACTTCTCTGAAGAACTTTCCCGAACGTCTCTGAAAAACTTCCGCTTAGAACTTAGATGTACGCAGCAACTACAGCATTTTTTTTCTTTCTCGGTCCATAGCTACCGAATGTGCTCATTACTACTCCCGGGATTTATTTTTTTAAAGCACAACTGGATACATGGGACCACAAAGAAATTCAATCGTGTGTACACTGGAGAAATATATGTGATAGTGCTGCGTCAAAGATCTCTACTACATAGCTACTATTACTTCATAGCTCATATTTTTTGCAAAACCGTTTATCGAATCTCATAGAACTATGACATAGATATCTATAACTGCTATATTATAGTGAACTATATCATAGATTTTAATCGCCGTGTGGCGGCACCTTTAGTCACATGCCAGTTTCCAGCATGCCAACGCAGCACACCGCAAACCACGAGCCCATGGCCATCTTGGTTATAAATGGACAAGTTTCCGGAACCCCCGAAAATATCATATACAATCAAAAAGCAGTTGAAACTGAGCTCTGTAAGAGTGGTCAACTCGAACCATTTATGTATATATTTTTTTTTTTTTTTAAGCTTTTAAAATTTTTCGACACATATAAGTAACATATGAGTAAAGTACAATCGAAAGAAGTTTGAGAACAGCTGTAATAAATCATTCATAACTTGTTCCAAAGCACCTAGCTCAAGCTTGGAAATAAATGACTGATTGATATCTTTATGTCATTCAGACTATTTTACTAAAGTTGCACTTTTATCCCCTCTGACATTTCTATCCATTCAATTACGAGCAAGGCCACCGTGACCAGATTCCAACCGACCACCCCACCGGATCCATAACTGATTGGTCCCCGGCGCGACGAACCGAACAGCCCCAATCAACGGTCCATAAAGTGCACGAGTGCGAATTAAAAACTGTAACTCGTATAATGTTTTATTCCTATCAGTCTTTCCCCACATCAGCACCATTTAATGTGACCGCACGGGAGATTGATCTTGGCCAGCAGCCATTGTGGTATACCTCTTTCGACTGCTGATCGCTCGCCGGTGGAGCGAGTGAAAAATTATACCGACACTTAAGGTCTTTGATTGATTCGCTTCTGAAGCATTTGTGTTGGCGCTTTGATTTCGATTGACGACAACGACAGCTTGCAGTTGATCGCGGAATCGCGAAAGGTATCCACTTCATTCCAAATGCGGTCGAGTTTATTGAATGAAGTGCTTACTGGGCGGTTTTTTATTATGCTTATGATTCCTTTCTTCAGTGGGTTTGTTATTGAGCTTTGGGTTTTTATTGCACCGATAAAACGAAACGGTGGACGATGAAGAGGTATCGGGGTGAAACGGCAGGGCGGATCATAAAGCCATAAACTGCTACGCGTTAGAATGCAAATAATAATCCGATAAATGCAGTGGCATCAATATTCGATTGAAAACGCCGCGGAAGGCAAATCATCGGACTATTCGACGGAATATCCAATACGGTTAAGCGAAAACATCTCTCCGAGAGAGCCGTTTCGGTATGCCGTTGGATGATAAGCTTTGAATCGTTTACGTTTGAAAAGTTGCCAACCACATGTGGATCACTTTTTCCGTTTTTCTCTCTGCGCCGCGGCCATTGAATGCCATTAGGTATCGAAAACCACCGGCACCAACCGACATCATCATTAGGCAATTAGCGGCTTGGTGCGAAGTTTGGCGTCTGGCTGATGGTCGGCCGATGTCACCGCACACTGTGATCAAAACTGACCAACGCTCGGTACGGACGGAGGGAAATTGTGTTGACACTGTGTTCTTGTTGAGCGCACTTTTGCGCACACGTCTTTTGTTTATCTTTCCATTATTTGTTTATTACTGGACATTTCTTCCGACTAAACATTGCTGCTCGAAGAAATGCGCTCAAGAGGAGGGCAAAGTTGGTTTATTTAAAAGGGTTTCAAAAGTGTTGATTTAAGAAGCTTGTGATGTCTTCATCAATCGGTCACAAAGTCGAAAATGCGGAGTTTGCATCGTGAATTGTTCAACCATATTTTGAGGAAGCTGAAACATTGCTTAATACCCGGACACTAATCGCTCTAGGAAGTGTCCGCATATCGTGTTCTTTGTGCTAACATGAAATTACTCATGACATGTGGCACTGGTTTTTTTTGTGGGTAAAAAGTACACACAGGATTGCCATTTTTTATCGCTCCCACAAACAAACAACATGTCATATTTTTCTTCAAATCACCTCAGAAGAACAAAACACCGAGTCAGTCCAACGGCAACTGCTTTACCACATGGGCTATTGTGTTGTTCTTGAGTTATGCATTTCAACTGCATTTGTTTGTTGGTTGTTTCTTTTTTTTTTTTCCTTCAGTTTCTTGAAAAGAATTTTTCTCCGCTGCTCCTATGACCATTGGTGGTGGTGGTGGTGGTGACTGACGGCAATTTGCACTATACTGTTCAAGAAATGGCCAAGTGCGACAAAAAACAGACGAAGATGTGGAGGAATGGAAGCTTGTTGGAGCACACAATTGCAATTCCACATCGCCGTCGTCGTTGCCGTTGTCTGTTGCTGCTAACCAGCACAATTCTCGTAAATGCTTGATGTGAGAACCAAGTGATGACTATTGCGTGGGTGAAGGTAACGAGAGAAAAAACTGAAGGAATAAAAAATACGCTAGAAGAACTGACACATAAAACATCACACTCCATACCATTACGTGGTGATGATGATGATGAATTAGTATTTAGCCAAGCTGCTGCAGTAGGGGCTAAGAAGAACAATGGAAGTTCGCTACCCAAATAACTTATATGATCATGCTGGCTCTGTGGGTGAATCGACACAGCTTATTTCTTAGTCAAAGAAGTGCAAATGAAGAATGGTGAGTATAGCAGAATGTTATCAGATAAGGAAATGACATTGGCTGTCTGATGTATGAAGCAGGGTAACAGAAATCTTACGTTCTTTTTTTTTATCGAACCCTTCTTACGAAATTCAATTAATGAGATGATTTACAGTCACTGGTCACATCACGTAGGGTTTCCATAGCCGGAGCGTGACATTTTGGCGCCCTTGGTGAAGACCGGGTTTGACCAAGCTGAATATCCCACATATCTAAACTTCCGCACACTAAAAAGCAGTATGTTTGAACATTTTCAGTAAACTTGTGTAGCTTCCCCATGTGCCATGGTTTTCATTTGGTTTCTTTACAAATGTATCTCTAACAATACATGAAATAAATGTATTCAAGTGCAATTTATTTACCTTTATTTGTCAATCTCAAAACATAGCTTTCCACGCTTTCATATTCGCAAACTCCATGATGAAGGTCAAAAAAAATCGCAAGCAAGCTTGTCATTATATTCGGAAACAAGTCACGGAGAAAGAACTGCTAAACACACTCAAGTAGAGTTGCTTTTTGGCGTCATTTAGAATTTGCGGAATCTGAGATTTGAACACTTCCAACTCAGAAACAATTTCAGCCCCATCGACATCTCCAAAATATTTTGACGAATTATCCATATTTCTTCATTTCATTCCAGTCCATTGATTTGGTTGCATCAGAAATGAAAACTCCATGGAAATCTCCGCTAGTGCTCGGTATGTCGAATTAAACTCTTCAGTCATTTTGTCGAAGATATCGGTGATTTCCAACCCGAATTGTTCCTTGGGGGATTGTTGCTTCTCGACTGCATCAGTAGTTCATTTGCGAATCGTTTCTTTTTTCTTCCTCTGTCTTGGTTCTGGAAAACTATCCTCGGTTGGCATATCACAACAAACACATTTAGACGAAGAGGTAATCTCTTCAAGAAGATCTTCACGCATGGCTTCCAAGGTTGATAATAGTCCTTGTATCAGCTTATGTGCAATGACGATTGTCATATTAGTTTAGTTTCTGAAGCACTTGGTTCACTTTGTAGCACCATCATCATCAACCTTGTCGCACCATCCATCCGTGCGACATCTACAGCATCTGATCAAGGTGCTACATCTCCACCCGTAAGGTCATCCACCATACGATAAGGCATAATAAAATTATCTCCCGAAATCTCTGCTCAGAACACACCACACACTATTGTACCACATTCCATCCACACTGACAATTTTTTTTTTTTTTTTTTTTGACGTAGGACTACGTCTGTGTTTTCAATACTGGGGTACACGTTCGAATTGCGAAAATTTGGAGCGTCACGAAAAATATATAGGTTTTGAACGTTAATAACTAAGTCATTCCACGATTGATTTCCAAAATGTTTGCACCAATCGATCGGAACATTTTCTACGCTTCGATTTAAATATTTCAAATTATTGATTTTTAACATGCAACTAATAAAATTAACGCAAATATGAAGTGATGTCTTATAATATCGATTTTTCATAGTAAATTTACCAAATACACAGTACTTTCCGCGCACAGACTTCATATTTAAGTAAGGAACGTCTCCTAGGCAGCCATGAATGTTATATAAGGGGTACACCTTCGCATTTTGATTTAGTTTTCCGGCGGTCGTGGAGCTGTGCAGAGTAGGCACTGCAGTTGGATTGAGTTGGCGGCAGCACTGACGAGCAGTCGCTGCCCAGAGAGGCGTTGGTGCAGTTGGCTGTTGTTGCCGATGATCCCGTCAACCTCGCTGCGAGAAACATGGCTGCTGAAGCCTACGATTTGGCGGAAAAAAGCCGCTCGTGACAACGAGACAAGAATCAATCATTCAACGTCACCTGCAGATGGCCACCCGCAATGAAGAGAAGATGAACCAAGAAGGAAAGTCCAAGTTCAATCGCGAACTGTTTCTCCCCGTCAACTAAATCCGTCCTTTTCAGGACGACCAAATTAGTTTGCCAACTAAAGAGTTTATTTGGTTGAAATTTTCTTTTGTGCTGTTTGAAATTAATTTCAATTACCGCACCCCGGCTGAACATAGCATTCATTAAATGCCGCGTCCCGTAGTAAATGACAAAGAAGGTTGAACAACCAACGAAAGGAATTCGAGCCAAACTGCGTCACTTCAGACCGACCATGTGGTTGAGTTCGTTGTAGTTCCTAGCTATGCATAGCGGATTAGTTGCTGGCGGTGGCAAGCAAATCAGGAAAGTTTCGGTTAAGAAAATCATCCGTCTTGCGTGTAATAATTAAAACTAATTATTGTGGCGCAATAATTGAAGTTCGTCCCCTTTGATGCAATTTGTAACACATTGCCTTCGTTGGTACCGCCTTCTTTCGTGCACTAGTATCCGATGCTTTTACCTAACAGCTTTTAGCAGAACATTTTGATTCAGTCTTACGACAGTCGTTAAGCTGTGCAGTGGCTGTAGGATCACAGTTTGCGGCGGCAAGCAGTCGTTGCCCAGAGAGGCGTTGGTGCGGTTGGCTGTTGTTGCCGATGCTCCCGTCAACCTCGCTGCGAGAAACATGGCTGCTGAAGCCTACAAGTTGGCGGGAAAAAGCCGCCCGTGACAACGAGTCAAGAATCAATCATCCCGTGAGATGAACCAAGAGAGAAAGCCCAAGTTCAATCGCGAACTGTTTCTCCCCCGTCAACTAAATCCGTCCTTTTCAGGACGACCAAATTAGTTTGCCAACTGAAGAGTTCGCTTGGATGAATTTTTCTCTTGTGCTGTTTGAAATTTCCATTACCGCGCCCCGGCTGAACATGGCATTGCTTTAAACGCCGCGTCCCGGAGTAAATAGCAAAGCGCGTCGAACAACCAATGAACCAAGAGATCCATAACTATCTTCTACGCGTTAGAGATAGTGGCCCTCTCAACCATCGTAGAAAATACAACCGGGGTCGTATCATAATTAAGAGCTACCAAATGCTTTCTAAAGAGTGTACAATAGAATTTTCTTGACCCTTTTATATCAATTTGACATACATCAATTTGCGGATGGCCCTGACGTGTATGGGAATTAGATTGCTGCGTAGTCCTATGTCACCTTTGCGCACAACCCCATTGGGCCTTGTAGTTTTTGACGTAGATTACGGCAAGGGTAGGGTGTCAAATGAAAATCTAAAATATTGCGACCGTCACGAAAAACCGTACGTTTTGTACGCGAATAACTCAAATAATCCACGATAGATTTACATGATTTCTTCCTCAATCGGTCGGAAATTTTACCGCGCTCCAATTCAATTGTCAAACATTATTCTCAAACAATAGTAAACTATTGAAAATAACGCAAATATAAGGTGATGTCTTATAATGTCATTTTGCAGAGTAAATTTACCAAATTTCCTATCACAGTTTTCAAATCGAAGCAAGGAACGTCTTGCATCATCTTCTTCTTCTTTGTATTAGAGAGGGACTTTAACCAATCATGTCATTCGTCTCTCCATGTACGTCTCGCATGCAGCTGAGAACGGTATAAAACGCACACTTAGGAAAAATTTGCCTCATTCGTTTGGCAGCATTGAAGCTGTGCGGACCTGGTTGCTGGTAGCTGGTAGCTGGCCGCAGGTCGCAGGTAGCTGGTCGCAGCTGCTTCATTCGTCCGGCAGCGGAGCTAGTCGCAGAGGCAGCTGGTGGTCGCGTAGCAGATTCTGGTCGCGTAGCAGCTGGTGGTGGTAAGTACCAAGGCTCTCCCAAACAGCGATCGTCGCGATGAGGTAAAATGGCGGATTATGGGGGCGCACAATCGCGTCGGTTTGTGCAAGCCGCCATCTTACCTCATCGTGGCGATTGTTTCGCCGCGACTTCGAAAACGCTGCTGTTTGGGGGAAAGCGTCCTTGGGGGCGAGCAGCAGTAGGTGGAAATAATCTGTCCTTTTGAGGACAATAAATTAAAATAAAAGAGTTGTTTATTAAAGAACTAATCTTAAATTTAGTTCGGTGCTCGATGGAGGGCGAGCCGTCGGTAAAAATTTTACCCAGCTGGTTGGCGCAATCCATAAATTGATAATCTGTCCTTTTGAGGACAACCAATTTAATTAAAAGAGTTGTTTATACAAGAATTAAACTTTTATTTCGTTTGGTTTGTGCGCCTAATATCATGGTGCCGATTCGTTCGCCGCAACTGCAAAAACGCCTCCATGGAGGGCGAGCCGTCGGGAAAATTTTACCCAGCTGGTTGGCGCAACCCACTAATAAATAATCTGTCCTTTTGAGGACAACCAATCCAGTTCAGAGAGTTGTTTATATAAGAATTAAATTAATATTTCGTTCGGTTTGTGCGCCATTTAATCTAGTGCCGATTTGTTCGTCACGACTGCAAAAACGCTACTGTTTGCGGGAGAGCCTCCATGGAAGGCGAGCAGGACAATTCTCCGTCGGTGAAAAATTTTTTCCTAGCTGGTTGGCGCAACCCGCGATGAATCAATAAATCAATTCAATTTCTAATTTAAGAGAGTTATTTGAATAAGAGTTTATCTTACATTTCGGTCGATTGGCAGTCATATTGGATTTTGCCAAGTCGTTACTAGGCAACAGTGTGCTATGCAGCGGATCCATAAAATCAGTGAAAATAAATCAAAGCCTGCCGGTGCTTTGATTTATTTTCACCGAAAAATCCTACCAGATACAAATCCATCTTTGCTACTTTCAATTTAATATTCTCAGCTTGAGAGTTTGTTTGATTGGGATTTTCGTTTCAAATTGTCGATTGGCAGCCAGTGGTATTAGCAAAACTTGTTTTCCCTTCGTCGCATACCTTAAACCACACAAATTCCCTATCACGGACACCATTTTCGATGTCGAACATGATATTCCGAACCAACATTCTCTGTAAATTCCAATTAGTAGTGTGTTATAAACAGTTGTTCTGTTGTGTTAACGATTCGCGTTGGATAGAGTCCTACCTCTAGGAAGAAAAACTTTTTGAGAAACATAGTGAAAGTGAGAATGCCTAACCGATTTGATCCAGAACGCTTGCGCAGATTCAGGAAGCGCATAAAGAGCGAACATACGGGAAATCCTCCGAAACGACCATGCACCGATGCCGAGCGAGCTCGTAGTTATCGGGCGAAATTGAAAGCAGCAAGAGGTAATGCGTTGCCAACAACTAGTTGGGACGCTGGAGAAGGTCCTTCAACTCGAGGTAGGAAATTGATATTTATTAAATTTAAATCAATTTGACAAAGTGCATGTCATCATAGCAATTGAATATCTCTCTATGTTATCGCTCCCTGTCTTAATAAATTTCAACATAGTATTAATTGTATTCTGGTGATGACATGCGCCGCGTGCTTTTACATCATACGAACCTACAAATGATATCGATACAAATAATGCGCTGAACATGTTTTAATGCGTGATTATTTTCTCAGGTGTTTATTTTATATTTATAAGAATTTATCATATATTAACCAACCTTTTCTCCCATACCCATTGCAAAGAATAATGATATTTTATAAAACTCACTCTCTTTCTTCTGCGAGATCTAATATATTTATATATATTTCGATTTCCTTAACGTTTTAGCCATAATGGATTCACTAATTTACCTGATATTCACATAGAAACATGAATAATAATTTCACAAGAAAACCATAGACCATATTTTAGGTACGCATTTAACCTTATATTCCCAACTATGGCCTAATGTATTCATCACATAGTAAAATGTAGAATATAAAAGTTTTCAATGGAAAAGTAAGAGTGAGCGGTTGTGTATTTTTCGAAGGGCTTATTCATACCAACACCTATATAACTAAATGAATATAGTGGGAATTTTAATGTTTTGAAATGGAATGGCCGATTGATCACATGAGAAAGTCATTTAGATGTTATAAAGTAGCTTTATATTCCGTATAGTATACCGAATATAGCCGAATGCCCGGAGCGATAATATAAATAAATGCCCGGAGCGATGAAATAAATAAACTTTACTGAAATTCGTTCGAACAAGAATCCTTAATGATATCCATATCCATCGAAAGTTTTCGACTCAATAATGTTTGTAGGGGGGGGGGGGGGTGGTTAAAACTAGTTAAAACTATCATTAATTTAATAATTTTATATTCCCTAACAGATCCTCAACTATCTTCTAGGCCTTAAAGATAGTCCATCGTAAAACGTGCAACCGTGGCCGTGTCATCATTTAAACCAAAAGGCCCTTTTCAGGGCCACCAAAGAGTTATAAAGAGTGTACAAGAGAATTTTCCCACATACTGACTTCATAAAACCAAACGGCCCTTTTCAGGGCCACCAAATAATATCTCAAGAGCGTACAATAGAATTTTCTTACATACTGGCTTCAAAACGCTGGTCTAATGTCCCATAAGAGCCGCACCCGTCATATTGTGACTTAAACTGCTTCTATCGGTAAGGGTAAGCGACCGGCACGAATAATTGAAACCCTTTTAACGCTAATAATAGCCACACAGAATTTCCCTGACATTATAATGCATCACTTGGTTTAACGTAGTCTACGTCAACCGGTCGTGTCTTGTACACAACCCCACTGATTTGAGTAGAGGGGGGAAAAATAGGAATTCAGCGGAGCGGCAGGACGCCAATTTGGATTTGGCAGCTGGCTGTGGCAAGCACCATAGAAAGTGCACTAGCGACCAACCAATTGGTCAGGTAGCTGATTGCACTGCAGTCTGTTGTTACCAAGCCGTTGGCTAAGCAACCGTTGCTAGGCAGCCATACATTATGCTGTGGTGTGCTAGGCAGTCGGTTGCTTGAGCAAATAATGTCTTAGTAGCCAGCCAGTGGGTGCTACTACTAGGGGCGGAATAAGGTGCTTGTGTGTGTGATATATGGTAGTCATCTTTTGGTAAGGCGCAGAGAGGGTTTTAATTCAAATGCGGACCATTTCCAATCCGTCCTTTTCAGGACGACCAATTTAATTTTGAGAGAGTTTGTTGGATTTTCATGTTTGGTTGACAGCGGTGGCTTAAACAATATTAGTTTTCTCTTTGTTGCATACCTTGAGCATTTTGTACAATTTACAAATGGCTACCGTCACAAAAAATTTAAACACCGGACGCTAAGAATTCGATTGTTTCTTGATTGATTTATTTTTGAGACTGCTCTAATCAAGAAATTTATACGATTTTCATTCTATTTTCTAAGGTATGTAAAATTTTACAAATAAAAGATTAATAAATTTCGCATACATATTCATCAATCGGTGTATGCAAATTTTAAAGAATGTTGCGTTCTGGCATGTTTCAAGAAATTCCCTATCACAGACAATGGTTTTGATTCTCAAACATGCACATTTCAATGAGTACTGTTATGAATAGTTATTCTGTTGTGTTAACGAGTCGCATTGGATAGAGTTTTACTTCTAGGAAGAAATAAGTTTCGAGAAACTGTGAAAGGGTGAATAAGTGCAATGCCTATTCGTTATGATGCCAACCGTTTGCACAAATTTTGGAAGCGCGTTAAGATCGAACATTCGAAAAATCCTCCGAATTGACCATGTACCGATGCCGAGCGAACTCGAGGTTATCGGGCGAAACTGGAAGCAACCAGAGGTAATGCGTTGCTAACTACTGGTCGGAAAGCTAGAGAAGGGCCTTAAACTGGAGGTGGGAAATAAAATCAAGTTGTCATCCAACATGACAAAGTGCAAATACTTTTCAAATGCTTTCTAAAGAATGTACAATAGATTTTGCTAACATACTTACTGTCTAATGCTGGTTTAACGATCTTTGAGGACAAACATCAACGCTATTTTGATCAGACTAGACCTTAAGGCAAGGGTAGAGGTCAAATCAACATTTAAAAATAACTGAAACAGTGTGAACTCTTAAAGCTTTATCATTTATCGATAGATTTTCGAGATTACGCGATATGGATAATGGTCTCCAGCTGGTCGATCATATCAACACAATCACTACATGCAGCACAATTGTTGCCCTTTCATCATACTAACATTCAAAACAAACGTCCCTTTACACGACTGCCAAATATTTTCTAAGAAGGGGATCATAGCATGTTTTAACATACTTTCTCACTTATTTATGCTAACCCAACGTCCCATTAGAACAGTACACTACGAAACTAATCAAACGGGTTAACGTAGTCTACGTCAACCGGTCGTGTGTTAAACACAACCCCACTGATGCTTTTTAGAGATGAAGATAGAGATAAGATAAATAAGGAATTGGATTAAAGATAGGCTAGGGAGCCTGAATATGTTAAAAAATTTTTGGGGCGGGGGGGAAAAAAATATGGTTGGGGGGCAACGTTTTATTTTTGTGGATGTGTGGGGTGGTGAGGAGGTGGGGATATAAGTAGGTAGTTAGTGGGTGATTGTTCGGCGGGGGGCACGAGGAGAAGGAGGGGGGAGTGTGTGTATTATAATAATTTGTGTTTCAGCGGTGGTGGGGGGGGTTTGGGAAATTTGGTGGTGTGGGTAGCATTCCCTTTAAACGCATACGTTTGGCATCAAAACGATTGGGCATCGTACTCATTCTCACTTTCACAGTTTCCCAAAATTTATTTCTTCCTAGAAGTGAAACTCTATCCAACGCGAATCGTCAATACAACAGAATAACTATTCATAACTGTACTAATTGGAGTATGCAGAGCATGTTACTTCGAAATATCCTTTTCGAAAATCAAACGTTGGAAATTTCTTGATACTTGCCGGAACGCAACATTCTTTAAAATTTTCCAATACCGATTGATGAATTGAACGCGAAATATACTCATCTTTTGTTTGCAAAATTTTAAATACTTGAGTAAATAAAATGGCAATCGTAAGAACTTTTAGTTGATCAGTGCAAAAATCTCAAAAATAAATCAATCAAGAAACGATCGAGTTATTAGCGTCTGGTGTTTAAATTTTTCGTGACAGCAGCCATTTGAAAAATGTGCACAATGCTCAAGGTATGCAACGAAGAGAAAACTTAAATTGTTTAAGCCACCGCTGGCTGTCAATTGGTAAGAACTTAGATAGAAATGTTGAATAAATTCCAATCAAACAAACTCTTTGAAAGTTGATTTAGTCGTCCTGAAACGGGCGGATTTGAAACTGTCCGCATAATAATTAAAACCTTCTCGGTCTTTAGAAAAAGCAGGTTATTTCAGACGTTGCACGTTGCGCCTTACCAAAGATGGCTACTAACAAGATCACACACACAAGCACCTTATTTCACTTCCTCGTGGTTGCGCCCATCGGCTGGCAACCGACTGCCTAGTACACCACTGCATTATTAATGGCTGCCTAGCAAAGGTTGCCCAGCCAAGGGCTTACTAGCAACAGTCTCAGAGCAATCAACTAGCTCACCACTGGTTGGTCGCTAGTGCACCTTCTGTGGCTATTCCACTATCTGCTACGTTGGCGCCTTGCCGTTCCGCACTGCGGTTTCATGCCATTGCTAGCTGCCTGTTCAATGATCGCTACATTAACTGCTCAGCTCCAGTACTACGACACTACTGAGTAAATTTGCGGAGGTGTGCTCGTTCTATTTCGTTCAGTACTGCATATGAGCCTTCCCTTGCTTTAATTTGAAATCTGTGATAGTAAAGTACAGTGCATTTAGTAAATTTACTCTGAAAAATCGGCATTATAAGACATCACCTTATATTTTGGTTATTATCAACAGCTGATACTTGTTAACGGATAATGTTTGTAAATTGAATTGATACGCGGGAAAATTTCCAACCGATTGATAGAAACATCTTGAAAATCTATTGAGCATTTATTAAGTTATTAGCGTTTAATTTGTAACGATATTTCGTGACGGTCGCTTATTTATAGATTTTCAATTGACACCCTACCCTTACCGTAAGACGTAGTCTACGTCAACAGGGTGTGTCCAGAACGGAGGCGGGAGAGGACGATCGGGGGTCGATGGTCCGGGGGGTCCGTGCCTCTGCGGACGGTGGGCTTGACTTTCCGAATGAATAGGCTGCGGTTTTGAGCCCATTCGTTGCTCCAAGCTGTCCAGACGACGTCGGTGAGCCACTCCTTGTGGTCATCTCCGGGGACCGTTTTAGTGACAAGCTTCGCCCTTCTACCGATTGCAGCCAGTCGATCGGCCTCCACGTTCCAGGCGTGTGGGGGTATATTTGAAGGAGGATCGCCTGGGGTGTGCGGGTGTTTGCGACTCGAGGGCTGCGATGACACTGGCGGAGTCGGTGAAAATGGCTATGGGTCGTTCAGATGGAGTGGTAGCGGCGATCCAGATAGCCGGAGCGTCGGCCGGGAAAACGTTGCATTGGGACGGGAGCCTGTGGGACCAGGTGGAATTGCCATCAGTTATCCCGATGCCGACTCCCCCGGAGCCAACGGATCCGTCCGTGTTGCGGATTTGGTGGCTCGAGTATTTCCGGTTGACGAGTTCCAAGAATGTGGCCTGAACTGCCAGGGGGTTGGCACCGGCCCTAAAAGCTCGCTGGAGGGTATGGTCAATATGCGGTTGGGTCTGTTTCCAATCTTTGGCTCCGCACCAGTGGAGCCTGGCCACCGGGGGGAGCTCCTGATTGGCCATGACGGAAAGGACTCGGTTAGCCTCCCCGAGGAGGTGGACTCCCTCGCTGGATCCGGTTGTCTTGTCCAAGAGGCCGATAGTTCTCTTGCCGATGCAGGAGGTGATTAAAACCCGGCCTCGATGCACGCAGCGTCGCTGGGAGTCGATGGCATTAGGCCAAATGAAATTCGGATGGCGGTGTGGTATGTGGGGGGCCAGTTTATCCCATACCTGGGTACTGACGAAGCAGGTAAATTCGAGGCCATAGGTTAGACGGCTGTTAATGATGGCGGATGCGACTCGTAGTCTGGTTGACCGGTTGGAGTGACGGTGTCGTCCGGTGACAGTCCGAAGTAGGTTAAGACGGGTCCGGCAGGCGGTTTTGATTTCATCGAAGTGTTGGCGGAGGGATACGGCGCGGTCGATCCTGATGCCAAGTACTTTAACGGTTGAGCGCTGGACAATGCGATGGTCGACGAGGGTAATCTGGGTGGTCAGGGAGCGATGGTTGCTGCTGCATATGTGCGCAAAAGAGCACTTTTCCGGAGACAGTTGGAAACCGGATGCTAAGGTCTAGTGTTGGATGATGCGGATCGCTTGGGTCAACTTCTTCCGTAGGGCGATCAGTGTTGTTTTTATGGCCATAAGGACGATGTCATCGCCGTAAACAAAAATGAATATGCCTACCGGTAGTCGGTCGAAAATTCCATTCATCCGGATGAGGAAAAGGGTGACTGCAATGACCGACCCTTGGGGGATGGCCGCTTCCTCTGTGAAGGTGTCGGAACGGTGGTTGCCGATGATGACCTGGAAGGTCCGGTGCTGGAGGAAGTTCGGCAGGAAGTAGAAAATATGGCCGGAGAGACCCCAAGTGATCAGTTGTCTGAGGACGTCAGGCATCCCAGCTCGGTTATAAGCCTTGGCTATATCCAGGGTGGCGATTTCCGCGTGGTGTCCGTCCGGAGGGCCTGCTGCAGCGCTTGATTAAATTGCCTAGGTAGGTGTTGGTTCCGAAGCCGGGGTGGAAGGCGTGTTGTCGGTTGTCGAGGAGTCCATTGGATTGGAGAAATGAGTAAAGTCGCCGGTTAACAATCCGTTCCAACTTTTGAGCCGCAGCACGTCAAAGAAATAGGCCTGTAGTCTTCCGGTGAGAAACCAGATTTGCCCGTCTTTTTTATCAGGACAACCAGGAGTTGGGGAGGCTGTTCCCTGTCCACTCCTTGTTGAGGAGATGGAGCAGGGTAGTTTTGCCGCTCAGTGGTAGGTTGACGAGGAGCGGGTAACCGATGTCGTCGGGGCCTGCTGAGTTCCCCTTAGCACGGAAGAGGGCAAAGGTTAGTTCGTCCATTTGGAAAGGTCGGTTGATGGGGAGGTCGATGTCGGTGTCGGGAATGGGTATGTCCTTCTCAAGACCGCCAGCGGAGGTGTTTTTGCGCCGAAACTCAGCCGGCTACGCGCCGATCGATGAGAGGTCGTAGAAGTAGCCCCCGAGGGAGTTGGCTACTGTTAGCGGGTCTGTGATGGTGATCCCATTAATTTTTAGCCCGATTCCGTGCAGGGATCACTTTCCACTGAGCGCATTGACGCGTCTCCATAGCTCCGTAACCGTTTCCTTGGGGCTGATACCGTCAAGGAACTCTTCCCTTGGCTGCTCTGATGGTGTCGCGGCAAATGTTGCGCTTGCCGCGATACAGGCGTGAGGCTTCCGCTTTTCCGGGGTGTCCGTCTGGGAGTGGTTTGTGGGCACGGAGAGCTTTCCGTCTGGCTTTGGCCGTCGCCTTGGTTTCGTCCGACCACCAGAGGAGACATTTTTTGCCGACATTGGGGCTCGATTTTGGGATGCTGGCTGTGACAGCAGCGGTAATGCTGGCGAAAAGTTCTTCGATGGAATCGGGGTTATACTTGCAGGAGCTGTCTACAATCGATTGGTAACTGGTCCAGTCCCCTAATTTGTACAGCCAACGAGGCCTACGCGAGGTGACGCTGTGGCTACTCGATCTGATAGTGATTGGGTGGTGGTCGCTGCCCATCGGGTCAGCCTGTCTCTCCCAGGTTAGGTGCTGGTGGAGGCCGGGGCTGCAGAAGGACAGATCGACTGCGGAGGTGCGATGTCCGGAGAACCAAGTCGGTGAGCCGTCGTTAAGTAGGATGGGGTCCTAGTTCTCGGCGGCTTCGTGAACGATGGTGCCGCGTTTGTTGTTTCTGGGGTAGCCCCACGACTGGTGGTGGCCGTTGAAGTCGCCTAGTAGGAGGGTCGGGCCGGGAATACTCGCTAGCACGGTAGTGAGGTAGTTCCGAAGGTTGCTGATATTCCCGGTGGGTAGGTAGGCCGAAATAACTGTGACCGCTAATGGGGCGGTGATCTTGACGGCAACGATGGGCAGATCGGAGAAGATATCGATCACGTCGAAATCTGCCGGGCGGTGAATCCCGATGGCTGTGGATTGGAAGTGGTTTGTTCGGCTCCTCAAGATCCATCGGTAGGCACCTCCGAGTGATCGGTTTAGCTGGCAAACGTCAGCGCGATGAATCTCCTGGATGGCCAGGACGATTGGAGACAGGTCACGGACGAGCAGTTCCAGGTCGGCAAGGTTGTTGAAATAACCGTTGATGTTCCATTGCAGGACGAAGGTTCGGTCGTGGCCATGCGGAAGGGGAGCCGGGTTA
This sequence comes from Aedes koreicus, assembly GCA_024533555.2. Classification (NCBI taxonomy): domain Eukaryota; kingdom Metazoa; phylum Arthropoda; class Insecta; order Diptera; family Culicidae; genus Aedes; species Aedes koreicus. The sequence goes on from JAHHFK020004688.1 coordinate 100,621, forward strand.
GGGTCAAGGGTGATGGCAGAAGGGGGAATGATTGGGGGGGGGGACTTGCTGGCGGGGAGGAGAGGGGCGCTTTTGACGTAGGACTACGTCTGTGTTTTCAATACTGGGGTACACGTTCGAATTGTGAAAATTTGGAGCGTCACGAAAAATATATAGGTTTTGAACGTTAATAACTAAGTCAATTCACGATTGATTTACAAAATGTCTGCACCAATCAATCGGGACATTTTCTACGCTTCGATTCCAATATTTAAATCTATTGATTTATAACGTTCAACTATTCAGATTAACGCAAATATGAGGTGATGTCTTATAATGTTGATTTTTCAGAGTAAATTTACCAAATACACAGTACTTTGCTAGCACAGACTTCATATTTAAGTAACGAACGTCTCCTAGGCTGCCATGAGTGTAAAATAAAGGCACAGTCCTTCGAATTTTGAATTAGTTAACCGGCGGTCGTGAAGCTGTGCAGAGTAGGATCTGCAGTTGGATCGTAGCCGGCAGCAGCACTGGCGAGCAGTCGTTGCCCAGAGAGGCGTTGGTGCAGTTGACTATTGTTGCCAATGCTCCCGTCAACCTCGCTGCGAGAAACATGGCTGCTGAAGCCTACGAGTTGGCGGGAAAAAGCCGCCCGTGACGAGTCAAGAATCAACTATCCCACGTCACCTGCAGATGGTATACTGTTCCTTGCTCGTAATCGTGCTGATCTCTTAGTGGAGGCGGGTCGGGGTCTGTGTTTTCGTTGGGTTGGCAAAGGGGGGGGGGGCGCTTGTCCGTCCCTCTTCCAGCAGCATCGAAGAGGACAGGGGCCAACTGGATTCGGGGTGTAGAGGGCTTCCGAACCAGTGGGGCCTCTCCAACTCCTCTGCTCCGCTGGGTAGGTTAAAGTTGTGGGTCCGTCCGGTGAGGGATACAGAAGTACCTGCTTTTCCGTCTCAGCGGTTTCAAGTCCTGAAATACCGGTTATAGGGGAATACAAGAGAACCCGCTTGTCCGTCCCTCTTCCATTTGCATTGGAGGGTCGAGGGTTGTCCACCGGTTCCGGTGTGTAGAGGGCGTCAGCACCTGTGGACCTCCGGCTCCACTGGGAATTCACAGTCAGAATTTATCCTCTGGAGTTTGCCAACGAGCGCCGGGCGGTGGTCCCTAGTACCGGTGGGCCTGTAGCGTCCGCACCAGGGGGGGGGGCGACTGCCCGAGGCCTTATCCATTACAGTTGAGGGTTCGGGTGTCGTGGTCGGTGAGCCGCGGTTGGTCAGTGGGCTCAGCTCATCAGTTGGGGCTACTGTGTGCAGGGCTGGTAGCGGGTCACTTTTTAGTGACTTGGTCACTATTTTGAGTCTAGTCACTAAAAAGTCACTATTTGCATCCAAAAGTCACTAAAGTCACTATTTTTTCGGAAAATGGTCACTTAAGTCACTCGCACCGCCGACTGTAAAAAGTTTAAAAAAATAATTGGTACCTATTGTACAATAGTCAACCAAATTAAGCGATCTGGCCATACTTCATAAAAGTCGAGAAATAAAAACTAGATGCCCTGGCGAACGCTGTCCCACCTCTACCTCAATGGAACTTGTCAAACGCAGAGCGCTGGTCGGTCACAGCACTCTAGATTAGCTTGAATGCGATGCACGTGATCCCATATTACATCATCTTTCATTATGTTTACAATGTTCCAGCTATTTCATAATAATTTTTCATATTTCTATACAAATAAACCCAGTGAACCCCATGACGAATCGAACGTGATAGGAGTGAAAACTTAAAACGTTTATCCAATGTACAAATAAAATGTCCCATGAAGAAACTATATAAAAGAATCAAGTCATTTTTGACTTACACTCACTATTTTTCAAAAATATTTTGTTAGATTCAGTTTTTCAAAAGCGGACTACTCTTTTGAAATCCAAATAGTCAAGAAAAGTGGGAACGAATTGTAAATCAGGTAAAGGGCTGAAAGTAATTCTGATTCAGGATTTGATTGTTCGTATCCCGACAGTCGAGCGAAGTCAATTCAATCATAGCTGAAATCGAGATACACTGAAATTCAACCAGTTTATAAAAGCGTAATGATTTCAAAGTTCCATTGAAACTCGTACACTAGAATTTTATAATTTTTTTTCTTGGAAATTTCTGAGACAAATATTGTTTTTTTAGGATACAGTAGATTTTAAAAATTCATAATTCATCAACTATTTAAGTTTATACTGACTGCTTGACCGCTGTTAAACCGAATGTTTTTCGGAAAAGTTGTAAAACTTGTTCAGTAGAATTTTTGATTAAGTTTACAAGCTATTGATAATCATACTGATCTATTTCAATGATATTTTCTGAGGTTTCTTTTAGAGGGAAGAACCACTAATACATGTAATGTACGCTGATCTGGAAAGGTTGGTGCGAACCATTGTCGGTCGAGTTTGTAAGCCCAATGTGCGGCCGGTGAAAACTTTATTTCCAGAGTACATTTTCGACAATATTGAGAACTTGCTACCTGCCCTCTCAGGCCTATTTTATACAAGCAATTTGGTGAATTCTGATGGATTTGGTGCTCAATAATGACAAAAGTAGGAAATATTTTTTTGAGACGTGCTGGGTCGTCCAAACTGCCCAGGAGATTAGAACTATAGATGTTCATTTGTAACAGTAGTTTGATCCGTTATACAATGTTATGGTATGAATATCCTGGAAGACCAACTGACATTATGAGATAATCTTGAGATATTCTATGTCAAAAAAACTAACTTAACTTTGTATAGCCAATAAAGCCATTGTTACAATAGCTTAGACCTTAAATTTTGAAGGACAGTTAGCATGAACTGAAACTAGCCAGATTATCCTATGATGTCTGTGGACGTTTCAGAATATTCATTGAATATGTTTGAATATTTATCGTAGCTTTGTGTAGCCCAAAAAGCTACGGTTACTGCTGTATATCTTAAGTTCTGAACTCAAGATCAGTTTTAATGAACCTCAACATCTCTCTCAAGATATCTCATTTTATCGGTTGACCTTCCAAAAGACTCACTTAATTTGGTCAAATACACATTGTTACTTTGTTTTGTCCAAAAAGCTGTAGATTTTAAGCTGCAATTCTTCAGCTGAAAATTGTAAGTTTTGAATTCCTGGAAAGTTTCGCTAACATCCGAAGATTATCTCATAATGTCTGTTTTTCTTTCAAAATATTCAATGAATATGTTTCAATACACATCGTAGCTTTGCGTAGCCCAGAAAGCTTTTGTTACAACTGTAGGTCCTATGTTCTGATCTCAAGGATAGTTTGGATGACCTAGAACATGTCATATTGCTCTATAATGTTTTTTTACTTTAAGAATATTAACTGAATATGTTTGTATACTTATTGTAGCTTTGTATTGCCTAAAATGTACTGGACCATTTCAAATGTTTTGCGAGTTATGCAATCTTGCTTTATCAGAAGCGTCATTTAGACGTTATTCGCTCAACAAGGATAAGCCATTTTCCAGAATTTCTCGAGAAATAAAAACAAATCTTCATTTACTGGGTTGAAAATGGCACCGTCCTAAAAATTGGCTCTACGCCTATGGTGAAAGCTTGCAAATACGACTCACCATCCCATGTTGGAAAGTTCTAAGAACGGTGAACTATTGCTTCTCCTTATTCTTCTTTTCCCCTTTCATATATTACCACGTATGAAATGAAGATCATACACACGTCGCCTGCTGGAAATGGGTGGTTAAACTTTGGAAATAATGGCAGCTTAAACAATTTCACAGTCTCTCTGTTCCTAGAATGTAGCTGCTCCTGCTCCCGGAGTTGTTCGAGTCGTGTGGCTTTACAATGAATAAGGCATGGGCGTACGAGCATCAAGGACGGCAGGTACATATATGCGTAATCTGTTCAATCTGGTAGCGATGTAAGATTACGAGATGTGATGGAATGCTGCTGATGGGGTGTGAAAAGAGACAATTTTTCCAAAATGAGTTTAAAAGTGATTTTAAAGTGAATACAAGACACCTTCAACAATACTTAAGAGCCGATATGGGCCGATCCCGACGAGCAATCTATTCTAAACCACCTAAAATTACGATTGAAGCATTTGGTGAAATTAGAGTCTTTAGAAGCATTTCGTGCCTTACGGTAACTTACTTCTATTTGCTTCTATTTAATTCCAAGTTCATCTGTAGCAGGGGGTGGGGGAGGTGACTTCGGCCTTATTCCATTATCTTCAATCCACTGAAACAATCGCAATGTTTTGTGATATAGTAAGGGGAACATTATTATTTATGATAACTCAATGCAAACGTCTTCCAACTTTGTCAGGTTGACAAGCATCTGGTGGGTCATCACATGTTATCTCATAGCAAGATGCTTATTAGCGCACCGGAAGATTCGATGAGCTACCTTCCCCTCCGAGCTGCCTGCTTTATCTTTAAAGTTAAGAAAAATGCGCATGATATATCTCCAATAAATGTTTTTGGGAATATTCTCAACATTTAATTTTCACTTCTATATGCTTTTCCTACTTTCAAAGAGAAGTTTGCTATTCTTCATCATTTTATTATCATTAGAATGTATTCCCTTGAAAACATTTCCGATCGCAGATCTTGCAAATATCACCCGAGTGACCATTTCATCATTAATTTCGAAACAATCCGGAAAGAGTACCCTCTAATTTACCACCTATTGTTTATGTTGCTTTAAATTTATCATCTCTTACACACACAAACACCCGTACGCACAAACTCACACAATTCTTCCCGCAAAACCCCACTCAGCTTCCAATGCTCAGAGCTGTTCTATTATTTTATGTGTCGCTATTTATCGCCCAACTTTGCCGACAAGCGATAAATTCCGCAAAATTATTACTACCGAAAACAAAAGGGGGAATCTTCTCTCGCCACTTTAGGTTTTATAGATCTGTTTCTTGTTAACGATTTCGATATGCCGCCTCCTTCCGACTTCTACGGCTAGTGGGATCTTTCGCAAGAGTGCCTCTTTGACTTTTTACTTGTTGACTGGCCTGGGAAATTTGTCCACAAGAAACAGGACGGGCTGAGGCGGGTGATCAAAACCAGACTTAAAACTTGAATCGTATTATGTTACTTCAAAACTCATTGCAATCAGTTTGTGTTGAATGTGTGAGCCTCCCTGTTTGTTGGACAAAGCGTGAGACATAAATCACGTAACGCAAAAATTCAAGTAATCGGATCCATGTAACGCTCTTTCTTCTCTTATCAAACAAAAGCCACGCTGCCATGTGTCACGGAAATTGTGGACACCCCCCATCAAGGATAATTTTCCAAAATGACTTTTCAGCTATTTGTCAACAATTTTTCGAAGTTCGACATGGCGAGATTCCCCTCTTTCTTGAGGAGAAAACAAAATCCTTTCTCATTAACTTCTCAGTAGGCCTTGGTACGCTGAATGTTTCTGTTTACAAAAGGTGATTCGTCGTTTTGTCAAATTCTCCATAATATACTATGAACTAGTAGGTAGCGACAGCTCTGGCAAATTACTTTGGCTAGAAGACCATATTTACTCCTGCCGGGGATGCTTTTATAGACCGGTCGTAGGATTCCAGGTACGCAACGTTAAAACTTGTCCTTGCTTCATCCGATCCGACCGAGTGTTGAAGGAGTATTCAGCAAATGAAGTGGAACAATAAGAAGGGGGTTATTTCTGGATTTTGCATAAATTCTCGAAACTCAGCCCAGCGGCTGCCGAGTCGTCCGGAATGCTTCTGTATGCTTTTCCCATGGCCATATTGGGATGCATTTGTATAGGTAAGTGTGTGTAAGCTTTCGGATGAATGCGGAATTAATTGCCACGTTTTAACTCACGTAGCCGGTTCTGCAGTTATGCTGCAAAAATTTCAGTATTGTTATCCAAGAGCTTGTTATTAAATGGGCTAAAGATAATCTTGTGCTCGGATTCTCACATGCATGTTCCGAGCCGTTAGTTGAATAACCAGTTGACTAAAAATTTCAGGGATAGAATGAATCCTTCTCTGCTAATTTTGTTTTCAATCTTATAAATCTTTCTCAGTGACAAATTTTTGTTCAACCGCTCATATCTCAGACCGATCGTCTCTGTTGAAGCAGAGTTTCAATTCAGATCATTGTCGTATAAAATCGCGCGGAATCAGCAGCATCACCGTGTCATGTTGGTACATTTGAATCCTCATAAATCAAATGTTACCAGTAGTTACCTATCTACCAAAAGAACTACATCACGTAAACAGGAGGACGAGCGGTGTCTCCTACAGTCGCGTACATCGTAACACAAGAGAAACTCATCAATTTTGGTGGCGGCAGTTTTGTCGGAGAAACTCCAGAGTTTCTCAATTTATGTGTAGCGGACCATCGACGTGGAGTGATTGAGCCGTAAGAAATTTATCAGTTTTAAGTAGTATGAGAATTTTTAATAAAGCCAAAAATTTAGTAGTGGTGTGCTAGGCCGTCGGTTGCCCAAGCCAGTGATATCTTTGTTGCCAGCCGAGAAACCACGAAAAACGAAATAAAGTATTTGTGTGTGTGTGCGCGTGTGTGTGTGTGTGTGTGTGTGTGTGTGTGTGTGTGTGTGTGTGTGTGTGTGTGTGTGTGTGTGTGTGAGATCTTGTTGGTAGCCACCTTTTGGTAAGGCGCAACGTGCAACGGCGTGCAACCGAGAAGGTTCTAATTCAAATGCAGAACATTTAAAAACCGTCCTTTTCTGGACGACCAACGAATTCTGAACGAATTTTGAGAGAGTTTGTGTGATTTGAATTTATGTTACACTAATTTCCAAGTTCTTACCATTTGGCCGACAGCGATGGCTAAATTAATTTTAGTTTTCTCTTTGCTGCATACATTGAGCATTGTGTACAATTTACAAATAGCTGCCGTCACGAATAATTGAAACACCGGACGCTAATAAATCGATCGTTTCTTGATTGATTTATTTCTGATGTTTTTGCTCTAATCTTTTATTTACTCAAGATAAAGGGTGTCCACGATGAAATTGCCACACTATGAAATTGCCACACTATGAAATTGCTCTTACTTTTTAACCGTTGGGTAGAATTTAATGAAAATTTGGGTGGATTTAGTTCATAGTGCATTATTTACATCCTGCAAGTTTTAAAGTCCTGTAATCAAAACTCGCGGAAATGGAGTCGAAAGAACAGCTCGTGCGTGATAAAATCTTGCGCATTCATCACGAGAACAAGGATCTCTCGCATCGTTCCATCGCTAAAACATTGGGAATCGCGAATTCCACGGTGTCGCGAGTGATTAAGCGGTTCGAGGAACGGTTGACCACCGATCGGAAGCCCAGAAGTGAAGGAAAAAGTATTCCGTACAACACCAAAAATCACAACCGCGTAGTTGGGGCCTTCAACCGAAATCCGAACGCCTCCGTTCGGGATGTGGCTAAGAAGCTGCACCTAAGCCGAAGTTTTGTCCAGAAGGCCAAAACTAAGGCTGGGCTTCGAACGTTCAAGGTACAAAAGGCCCCTAATCGCGACGAAAGCAGAACAAGTCCGCCAAAACCCGTGCCAGGAAGTTGTACCTCAACATGCTGACGAAAGTTGAATGCTGCATCATGGACGACGAAACATATGTGAAGGCCGACTTCAAACAGATCCCCGGCAACCTGTTTTTCACGGCCAAGGATAAGTTCAGCGTTCCGGAGCATGTCCGCACTCAGAAGATGTCCAAATTTGCGAAGAAATTCCTGGTTTGGCAAGCCATCTGCACGTGCGGGAAGCGGAGTGCACCTTTCGTGACCCAGGACACGATGAACGGACAGGTGTACATAAAAGAGTGCCTCCAGAAGCGGCTGCTTCCTCTCCTGAAGGCCCACAACGTCCCAACAATCTTCTGGCCGGATTTGGCCTCATGCCACTACTCCAAGGACGTGCTGAAGTGGTATGCGGACAATAAGGTCAATTTCGTGCCGAAAATGTTCAACCCTCCCAACACTCCGGAGCTCCGCCCCATCGAGAAGTACTGGGCGATTATGAAGCAGCACCTTCTTAAACGACCTAAGGTAGTGAAGACAGTCGAGGAACTGAAGAAAGTATGGGTTTACATGCAAAAAACGGTTGATTCACAGGTTGTGCAGAATCTTATGGCCGGGGTTAAGGCCAAGGTGCGGGCATTTGCGTATGGACTGTAAATAAAATACGAGTAAAATGGTAAAATGAAGTTTAATAGTTATTTCTCAATCCCTGGAAATTTGGTGGGAAACGGGAGAAAACTCGGATTTTGGGGATTCATTTTGGGGGGGGGAATTTCATCGGGGGAACCCTTTTTTTAAAATTTTAAAAAATAAAATAAATTGTTTTTGTGTAGATGTTGTTCCTTGGGTATTGGAGGGTGTAGGGGTACCATATTGTACCGGACTGAAAAGAGTACATATATGAATTTACGTAAAAAAGTACAAAAGAGTACACAATTTCTTTGGCTAATAATAAAACAAAATTTTCCTTAGTCAAACACTCTTTTTTTATTTGGATCAAGTTTCGTTCATAAACAAATACATAAAAATAGCACAAAGCTTTCACTTCTTGTACTTATCACTGCTTCGGACAATATCCAACAATTGTTTGTCGTTTTCAATCATCTCATAAAACTGAACGCAATCTAGTCGATAGTTGAATTTCACCATAATCAAAGATTCAACCGACTTGGGCAGCAAACGGTTTCGATCATCTGACCAAAAGTTGTTCATGAAGCTGAATAAACGCTCAACGTTGGCGTTTTGACTGGGAATCGCGAAAAAGTACTGAGCAATCTTGAGAAGTTCCAAGCAAGCACTAGGAACAACACTTTGGAAATACTTGGTCCATTTATGAACTGCATGCAGCTTCCGAAAATCCTCGCCATCACCGTTGGATTCCAAGAACGAAGACAGATTGGACACTCGGTCGAATAGCAAGCTTTCGTTATCCTTGACTCCTTTCTCATCCAAATACTCCAAACATCCGGTGACGTCATCCCATTTCGGCAATTTATTCAGCGTCATCCATTGGAAAACTTTCAGTTAATCGTAGTGTCCATTTATCAAGATACACGAGGCAATTTTTGTAAACTTCCACAAACGCATTTTTCATCTTCTCTGCAACATTCAAATTGAGGCTGTCTCGCAGAATCTTCTTAACAAAGGAAGAATTTTTTGAGAAAGTATTTCCGATAATTGCTTGCGTACGTTGTCAATCACAGAAATAGCTCCGATCAAGCTGTAGTCTGCTGCTTCAATGCTTTGAATGTTGCTTTGAAACATAGACATTAGGGAATGCACAAACCACAAGTATGCTTAATTGATTTCTTCCTTGAAAAAATCCTGCAGGAGCTTGGGTGGATTATCAATCGAGTTGAAATAACTTTTGAGGGCCGCATAAAGATGAATATCCTTTCAACGGTAGGCATAAAGGGCGATACGGTCAATATCAACTTGACGTATTTCTTTCAATTTTGCATTTAAAAAACCTGAACACCCCTCATGTTGAAGGTGTGTGTGTGTAGAATGTTGCTCCTATTTTGATTTTGGAATTCACTCTTCAGTTGTCAAAATGCCGTCCAAGCAAGAAGAGCAGCGTATCAAAATTTTGCTCGTACATCGCGAAAATCTGAGCTACTCGCACGCAAAGTTGGCAAAATCGCTAAAAGTTGCAAGATCAACCGTTACAAATGTAATTAAAGTGTTTGGGGAACGTTTGTCGACAGCCAGGAAGTCTGGATCGGGGGGAAATCGAAAACCGGAAGCCGCTGAGACGACAAAGAGAGTTGCCGGTAGTTTCAAGCGAAACCCTAACCTATCTCTCCGAGATGCCGCAAATAAGCTGGGTGTATCGTCTACAACCGTGCATCGAGCCAAAAAACGAGCCGGACTATCGACTTACAAGAAGGTAGTGACTCCAAATCGCGATGATAAACAAAATACGACGGCCAAAGCGCGATCCCGGAGGCTGTACACGACGATGCTGACGAAGTTTGACTGCGTGGTAATGGACGACGAAACCTACGTCAAAGCCGACTACAAGCAGCTTCCGGGACAGGAGTTTTATACGGCAAAAGGAAGGGGAAAGGTAGCAGATATTTTCAAGCACACGAAACTGTCAAAGTTCGCAAAGAAATATCTGGTTTGGCAAGCCATCTGTACCTGTGGCTTGAAAAGCAGCATTTTCATAGCTTCCGGGACTGTCAACCAAGAAATTTACGTGAAAGAGTGTTTGAATAAACGTCTGCTGCCTTTCCTGAAGAAACACGGTTGTTCCGTACTGTTTTGGCCGGATTTGGCATCTTGCCATTACGGTAAAAAGGCCATGGAGTGGTACGCCGCCAACAACGTGCAGGTGGTTTCCAAGGACAAGAACCCTCCCAACACGCCAGAGCTCCGCCCAATTGAGAAATACTGGGCTATTGTCAAGCGGAACCTAAAGAAGACCAAAAAAACTGCTAAGGACGAGCAGCAGTTCAAGGCAAACTGGCTTTCTGCGGCGAAGAAGGTGGACAAGGTGGCTGTACAAAATCTGATGGCAGGGGTCAAGCGTAAGGCCCGGCAATTCGGATTTGGAAAAGCGGAAGCCTAACTGAATATTTTTCCTGAATTTTATACTAATTGAACTTGAAAAAGAAATTTAATTTGATTTTTTAAATAAACGATTTCACCGATTTACACGCGTTTTCCCTTGACCAAATTTTGACCGTATCACCCTTTAAGAGAAAGCCATCTTGTTTTTGAGTGCTTCAGAACCTTTTTGTACTCCTTTATCTCCTTTTTGTACTTGTTTCCACAGTCACAGCTAAGGAAGCTGTAATTGTGTTGCACCGCATGGAAAGCCATTGTAGCCTCAGCAGCAAGTACTTTTAAATCCAGGGAAGATTTCTGCACCACAAAGAGCTTAGAACTATTTTATCCAAGTTGCTGCTTCGTGTGTAATCAAACATAATTTAACATGTTCTAATATTTGCATCACAATGGAAATTCAGATTTTTTTCTTCTGTGTATATATTTAAAATGGATGTTGATGCTTCTGATAAAATAACTTGAGATAAAAATAAAAAAAATAAAACTGCTATACAAACAAGTTGCAAGTCATTTTGGACTCAAAATGATTTTATACGTTCAAGTTAGAAGTAATGAAGATTTAGAAAAGAAGTGTTGGTTACTAAGCTGAAGATAAGAAGCCTGTTAAAGTTCAGATCCGTGTTAAATCAAGCAATTTTTTTGAAAATTTCCATAACATTTTTGGCAATGTTGCAAGTTATGGTGATGAGTTTGATTGTTATGTTGAATAATGGTGTTGTGAAAAGAATGTTTATGTTTAAGGATGGCAATAGTAAAATTGATGTAGAAGGAGAGGTCCGCTAATCACCATGAGGCACCAAGAGTGGACAGTAATGTTTGCTAGAATGAAAGATATGAAGAGTAAGTGTTGAAAGCTCCGTCAGTGTACGGTAGGTTGAAAATTGAATAGAAGTATTGAAAATTGAGCGAAAACCCATGGGTAAAGTAGTACTCGAACCAAGGACGTTACCATTGCCTAACATCCCACTGCGGGGTAGGTTGGAATGCTGCAGTCTATCGAAGCCATCGGAATCGAGGTCGAGACTGCCGTCGGCCCTATCGCCATCATCGCGGCCTATTGTCCCAAGCAAGCCAGCACCGCTAACGGAACAACAACGGTCTTACGGCACGACATTCGCAAGCTAACTCGGAGACAGGGGCAGTTTATCATCGTCGGCGACCTAAATGCGAAACACGAAATCTGGGGGAACACACGGCGCAACCGAAACGGAATGATTCTGCAGGAAGACCTGGAGGAGGGCCATTACACCGCCCTGGGCCCGGATACTCCCACCCGGTTGAGCAGATCCGGAGTCCAATCGACAATCGACATCTTCCTCACCAACACGGGGAACAACATCGCCCAGCTGGTAGTTCACCAGGAGCTCAGCTCGGACCACTATCCAGTGGTGGCCGAAGTTGGGTCCTCGGTCAACCGGCATCGTTACAATCGATCACCGTCGATTTCACCGTGCACCTCGAGTCAACGGATGACATCGATCGGCAACTGAAGAGCATCGAGCAAGCGATCTTTCAGGCCCGGGAGCAACATGTACCGGTAATTGATCAGGTGAGCAACTCTGTACCCATTGATAGACCCACTAAAGAATTAATACAGTTGCGAAACGCCATCCGAAGGCAATATCAGCGAACTGGTTTGCCAACGCTAAAAAGTCACTGTAATCGAGTGACGAAAATTATTAAGGCTAGAATGGTGGACCTTAAGAATAACAATTTTGCCGACAAGATTCGGTCTCTCCCAGATTGTGCAAAGCCGTTCTGGAGGTTGACAAAAATTTTGAAAACTAAGCCAAGGCCCATTCCACCGTGGATACCACTAGACAGCAATGGCTCTAAGGATCGCTTGATAACTCCTGCAGAAAAGGCTGCTGAGATAAGTCAACACTTTGTCAGCTCCCACAATCTCGGACAAAACATCGTCAGTCCACACGAAGCTGCCGTTAGCGCGCTTATTACTTCCATCCATATGAGCCCCAACGACTTCACAGAGGAGTTGGAGATCACAGATGACGAATTGTTGACTTATATTAAAGGCTCAAAGAACATGAAGGCCCCAGGTTCCGATAATATCATGAACTTGGAGCTCAAGCAATTGAGCCCCCAGTTCTAAAACCATCTGGCGTTGGTTTTCAACCAATTCCTCCGACTAAGCTTCTTCCCCTCGTGTTGGAAGTCAGCCAAAATCATCCCCATCGAGAAACCTGGGAAAGATCCTTCATGTTCCAAGAGCTATAGGACCATCAGCCTTCCTTCAGGAGTATCGAAACTGTTTGAGAAAGCGATCCACCGAGCTTAACATCGTGCTCGACGAGCAGTTCGGATTCCGACGTGGTCGCTCAACAGTGCACCAACTTAACCGAGTAACCAACATCCTCAAGCGGAACAAGTCTGTTGCGAAATCATCTCCAATGGCACTTCTCGATATCGAGAAGGCCTTCGATAACGTGTGGCACGATGGCCTGGTGTTTAAGCTAAAAAGATACTATCTTTCTATCTTCCTGGTGAAGATAATTAAAAATTATTTGTCGCACAGGACATTCCGTGTTTCGCTGCAAGGTGCAGTTACCGATGCACAGTAGATCTCCGCCGGTGTTCCGCAGGGAAGTATACTAGGTCCACTTCTGTTCGACCTATTCACCTCGGACATACCCCTGCACCCTGAAAATGGATCTCTGTCGTTGTTCGCCGATGATACATCAGTCGTCCACAATGGTAGGGTAACAACCCGAGTAACACATCTTCATGCTTTTATGTTGAGTAAACTTTTTAATAACCAAATCTAGTCAAATAAAAATATTTTCAACTGTTATAAAACTGGTGTGTTGCTTGGGAAGAGCGCTTACAGCGAAACTGCAACGAAGCCTGAATGTTCTGTCAGAATACTTCAGCGAATGGAAGATCTGTATCAACGCGGCGAAGACCCAGGTCATCTTCTTCCCATACTCCAATTCTCCCAGACTTGTTCCGCCTGAGGATTGTAAAATTAGCCTAAACAACACAACGGTGGAATGGACCAAATCAGCTGTCTACCTTGGCGTTACCATAGACAGCAAGCTTATTTTCAGGGAGCAGGTTGACAAAACTGTCACAAAATGTAACGTTCTGGTGAAGCTACTGTACCCATTGATCAACAGAAGGTCTACATTATCCCTGAAAAACAAGCTTGCTGTCTACAACCAAATCATACTTCCAGTCATCGAGTACGGCATGCCAATCTGGGAGAGTTGCGCAAAAACACATCACCTGAAGCTTCAGCGGGTTCAAAATAAGTTCCTAAGGATGATCCTGAACACCCCTCCGAGGACAAGAACATCTGAGGTCCACCGTCTGGCCGATATAAAAATGCTCGATGATCGCTTTAGTGAGTCTATTAATCGGTACAGGGCACGCTGCCTGACATCGGATCACCAGATCATCCGCATTCTGGATCCCCACCCTTAGGCTTTTCAAATTGTACTTGTAGTAGTAGGTTAAGTAGGTTATCAAATTTAACTAACAATGCCCCAAGGGCTGATCTAACAATTAATTTAAAAACATAAAACTTACAAAACACATAAAGCACATTAAACAAACTAAACAAAGCTGAAGAGCCCATTAGGCTGAAACACTTAAAACTGTAAATTATTAGGTTGTATCCGCAATAATCGACACTAAAACATGAGAAATAAACATAAATTTTGCATTATACTACTAGTTGTTTCATTTGCATCAGTTCTGCGATGTGTTTACATTCGCATGTGACAAACCATAGTTATTCGGTCTTTGCATAAAATTTTCGAACTTTGCGCTTAACTCCGTCCATTAGGGTTTGTACAGACTCTTCAGAAATCGTAGAAGCCGTCTTTGTCCAAATTTGCTGGAAGTGTTTGATGTCTTTGATTCCTTGCTTCTTTCCAGAAAGCTTCCGCTTCATCAGAGCCCAATATCTCTCGATTGGTCGTAGCTCTGGGCAATTTGGCGGGTTTGAGGTTTTTGGTACAATGTTCACTTGATTTGCTTGGTACCACTCCATCACAGTTTTAGCATAGTGGCATGATGCCAAATCGGGCCAGAACAAAGGTTTTTCTTTGTGACTTTTGATGAAGGGTAGCAATTGCTTCTGCAGACACTCTTTCTGATAGATCTCCTTGTTGATTGTGCCTGTAGTGACGAAAGATTTACTCTTTTTGCCACACGTGCAAATTGCTTGCCACACAAGGTATTTTTTGAGAAATTTCGATTCCTTCTTCGTTCTGAAATGCTCAGCTGAAGCATTTCTGGCCATAGCCGAATAAAAAGCCAGCCCTGGAAGCTGCTTGAAATCCTCCAGGACATAAGATTCATTGTCCATAACAACGCATGAAAACTTCGTCAAATATTTGCAGTACAAACGTCGAGCCCGTGATTTTGCTGCCATGTTCTGTTTGTCGTTGCGATTTGGAACTGTTTTTACTTTATACAACTTAAGTCCCAAACGTTGTTTTGATTTTTGGACAAAACCAGGCGACATCCCTATTTTACGAGCCACCGTTCGAATGGAGAGATTTGGGTTTTTCGTTAATATCCTTTTCATCTTTCGGTCCATGACAGGATCAGCGCGTCCAATGTTTTTGTCACTTCTCGGTTTCCTCTCCGCCGTCAAACGTTCCGAAAATGATTTGAGCACATCGTGAACAGTGGATTTAGGCAAATCCAATGTTTTTGCAAGGTCCCGTATTGACAAGTCAGGATTTGCCGTACGCCCGTACAAAATTCGCTCGTGCACTTGTTTTTCTTTCGTCGCCATCTTGAATACTAAACATGAAATGTAAACATCAATCATAGTTTTTTTCATCATAGACTCTCAGCTATACCACAGTGAAATTTTTCATTCCTACGTGCAATATTTCAAAAGTTACAATGATTTGAAGGTGTCCGGATTAATGTGGATACAGACCTTATCTACATTGATGATACATTGCGAAAGCTGGTGCGTAAAGATGCTGATTTGAAACAATTTGCGTACATCTCTTTCAAATTTGGAGTTGTTAAAGATCTCAAGAATATTGCGTTGGATCCTTCCATATGGCCGAAAGGAATCTTTTTCCGAGAATTTGAGAACCACCAATCTGAACTGGATTTTTGGGGACCTGCAAAATTGATTCCATTGTCGGTGATAACACGGCAAGGCTCCACAAATCCAGCGAAGTTCTGCTTGCACACCGCGATAACAGATTTGGCTTACCTCAATAAAGTCGGAATATTGATCCACCTTAACCAGGATCTTTCGCTTGACACCTTGCAGCTCACAGAAGAAGACATTCATCGAGACCAACTGGAAGAAGTGAATCGGTATTTGGTGGCTTTGCATTGGAGGATTCTGTTGTGACGCTGCAAATTTGGCACACACTGTGCAGTTCTTCATTCCTTTCTCTGAGCGGACATTCCCGGCCAAAAGATGTTCGCCAGGGCCAGCCTCAGCGTAACCAAGATCTCATTAACTTTCGATTAATTTGCTTTTCATAACACACGGAATCAAGATACGACCGTTGCGAAATGCTAATCCATCCTGGGTGGACAATTCATTCCAGTAGCAGAACCGAACCTTCAAACTATCTGAAACCGTGCTGTATAAAGTTGACGACGAGTTGAATCGATCCATTCTTTTCAGTTTCGCCTTCCAGCCTCGCACTTGATACACTAAGGAATTTATTCAGCATCGCTTTCTTTACTTCGTCAAACGCCTTGAAGATACTTTGTTTTCAATACTCAGCATTGGCGAAATCTCCTGGCGGTGCACGTGAGAGTGCATTGGCGATGACATTTTCCTTTCCGGTTACGAATTCGAGGGATAGATAGTACCGGCCATATCACCATCCAACGATAGAGGTGATGATTGAGGCATCGATACACTGGGAGCCGCTGGTTATGCTGGCTGTTCCTGCTGTAGCCGCTGTGTCACAGTTGTCATTAACTGCGTGAAATTCCTTGACTGTTGTTCCATGAACAGCTCGAATTGTTCCTGATCCATATCGATCAGGAATCTTGTACAATCACCACACGATCTCAACATTTTTCACTCGTGTCCAAAATGGCCGCCGACTCAACTTGATACGCCCGCGCGCTACCTACTATTCAATGACTAATAACGTCAGAAACCACTAGAAGCACACAATTGCTTCTGACACCATGTTATAGTCATAGAAAATGACCAGATACTACGGTCAATAACTTCGTTTTTTTTTTTCAGTTCATTTATTTGATAGGCTCAATTGCGTTAGCTTTACGGAGCCGATAATTCATTGTTTATTTTTATAATGCAATAACTTAACACTATTATTAGTAGGACTTGGGCCGTTTACTCGCGGTTTACCCGAGGTTAATGTGGGTGACATTTGTTGGGGATGGGTTGGACTGAGGAACATGGAGATAGGATTCTGTAGTCTCATCAGATAGTTGTCGCCAGCACTGTAACTTTGTGCGATATGGTCAGGGCTCCCTTATGTGTTCGGCCGGTTGTGGTTACCATTGGGCGACGATGAGACTCCTCAAGATGTCGGAACAAAACAAACACAAACTAATAAATAAAGAAGAAAAAAAAACACAAGCAGATTAAACTCTTATACTTGACATTTGGAGAAACACATAAATCGATTGCATATAACACAGATCACGAGATCCCAACACATCTCTCATAGGAACATAAGGTTGTCTTCCTTGGGCCTCTAGGGTATTCAAAAGTCGTGTTCTGGCGGCGTAATTATCCATGCATTGCCAGACTGCGTGATCGATGTTATCATAACCGTTTCCACACCGGCAAAGATTGCTGTCCACGAGGTAAATTCGATAGAGGTGTGCATCTAACTGATAGTGGTTGGACATAAGTCTACTCATCACATGGATGAAATCACGGCTAACGTGCAGGTCCTTAAACCACGCTCTCGATGAAACAATAGGAATGAAGGAATGTAACAGCCGTCCTAGATTTCCGGTGTCCCAATCGGTTTGCCAACTCGAAAGGGTACTCTGACGTACTAAATGGTAAAATTCATCGTGTGCAATTTCTCTATCATACAAATCGCCTTCCTGGGCGCCCACCTTTGCAAGCGAGTCCGCTTTCTCATTGCCTGGGATTGAGCAATGTGAAGGGACCCATACAAAGGTGATCAAATATGATCTTTCGACCAGCACACTCATCTGTTCCCTTAGTTTTGAAAGGAAATAAGATGAGTGTCTACTTGGTTTCATCGACCGAAGAGCCTCAATCGAACTGAGGCTGTCCGAGAAGATGAAGTAATGGTCTGCGGGCATGTTGGAAATCATCCCCAATGCGAAGTTGATTGCTGCCAGCTCAGCAACATAAACAGAACAAGGTTCCTGAAGTTTGTGGAAGGCGCTAGAGTTTTCATTGAAGACACCGAAGCCAGTGGATCCATTGAGGCGAGACCCATCAGTGAAAAACCTTTTCTCAGAATTGACGTGTTGGTACTTTTCTGTAAAAATACGGGGAATTATTATAGAACGAAGTTGATCCGGAATCCCATGAGAAGCTTGTTGCATGGAAAGATCGTAATGAATTGAGGAACTGCTATAGGTGATGTGAGCGCGGTCTGGAGTATAGAACGGAAGGCACATATCCGAAGATATGTATTGGTGGTAAATTCTCATAAATCGAGATTGTGTGTTCAGCCCTAACATTTCTTCAAAATTTTCTATTACAAATGCGTTTTTCACTCCACATTTGATTAATATTCTGAGCGAGAGCTCCCAGAACCGATTCTGGAGAGGTTTTACTCCTGCCAGAACTTCGAGACTCATGTTATGCGTTGAGTGCATGCAGCCAAGAGCAATACGCAGACAACGATATTGAATTCGTTCCAATTTTATAAGGTGACTTTTTCTTGCCGAGAGAAAGCAAAAAGAGCCATACTCTAGAAGAGAGAGAATAGTTGTTTTATAAAGAGTTATGAGGTCTCCCGGATGAGCACCCCACGATGTGCCACAAATTGAACGAAGAAAGTTGATCCTTTTTTGGCATTTTTGCTTTAAATACGTAATGTGGGCATTCCAAGTGCACTTTGAATCAAACCAGACCCCAAGGTATTTGAAAGATAATGATTGGGTAATGTTTCTGCCCAAAAGATGGAGCTGCAGTTGGGCTGGGTACCGCTTTCGAGTAAACACTACCAGTTCAGTTTTCTGCGGTGAGAATTCTATCCCTAGATTCCTAGCCCAAGAAGATAGGTTATCTAGGGAATTTTGCAATGGTCCTTGCAAGTTGACGGCATGTGAGCCTCTTACGGAAACCACACTGTCGTCAGCAAGTTGTCTTAGCGTGCATTGTTCTGCCAAGCAATTGTCAATATCTTTGACGTAAAAGTTATAAAGAAGGGGACTTAGGCATGAGCCTTGGGGTAGGCCCATGTAACTAATTCTGGAAGTTGTCAGTTGTCCAAGTGAAAAGTTCATTTGCTTTTCTGACAACAAATTGTACAAAAAATTATTTAAAATTCCGGGAAGTCCACATCTCTGCAGATTTTCTGACAGGATTTCAATGGATACTGAATCAAAAGCCCCCTTAATGTCCAGGAATACTGAAGCCAATTGCTCCTTGTGCGCAAAGGCCAGTTGAATATCTGAGGAAAGCAGCGCTAGACAATCATTTGTTCCTTTGCTCTTACGGAACCCAAACTGTGTATTTGATAGCAAGTTATTCGATTCGACCCAGTGATCGAGCCTTCGAAGGATCATTTTCTCCAACAATTTCCTAATGCACGAAAGCATAGCAATCGGACGGTATGAATTATGATTTGACGCTGGTTTACCGGGCTTTTGAATAGCTATCACTTTGACCTGTCTCCACTCAGGCGGTACAATGTTGTTTCGAAGTAAGGAATTAAATAAGTCCAGCAAGCGTCTTTTTGCGATATCTGGGAGATTTTTCAGAAGATTGAATTTAATCATATCGCATCCGGGTGAGGAGTTATTTGATGAAAGAAGAGCCATAGAGAATTCCAGCATTGTGAATGGTCTGTCCAGAGAGCCACCGTTTGGAGACGTTTCTCGAAAAATATGTTTTGCTGGAACAGAATCCGGACAGACCTTTTTCGCGAAATCGAATATCCATCGGTTGGAGTATTCATCACTCTCATTAGAAGATGAGCGGTTACGCATGTTGCGAGCCACCCTCCACAAGGTGGTCATTGAGGTTTCTCGTGAGAGTCCCTCGACAAAATTTCGCCAATAACCGCGTTTTTTTGCTTTGACAAGTTGTTTTAGCTGTTTTTCAAGCTTTGAATATTCCTCGAAGTAAGTGGAAGTCATGTGTCTACGAAAAGCTTTGAAAGCGTCAGATTTTTTTAAATACAATTTTGTGCATTCATCGTCCCAGCCAGGTGTAGCTGGTCTCCTTTTGAAGGGCGCACTTGGAACTTTTCTTTTTTGTGCTTCAAATGAGCTTTTGTAGATCAGATCGGCAAGGAATCGATATTCTTCTAACGGTGGAAGTGTATCGACGGATTCAGTACCGATTGTTACCGCCGTTGCATATTTTTGCCAATCGATGTTCCTTGTGAGGTCGAACGGAACTCGAGATGGTTCTGAAGGTTGAGGGCCACACTTAATTGAAATGATGATCGGTAAGTGATCGCTACCATGGGGATCATTGAGGACTTTCCACAGACAGTCCAATGAAAGCGATCTTGAAGAGAAAGATAGGTCGAGTCTGCTTTCTTGAGCAGGAGGTTTAGGTATGCGTGTCGCTTCACCGGTGTTCAAAATTGACAAATTGAAATCGTCACATAAATCGTAAAAAATAGCCGCTCTATTGTCATCGTAAAGGTCCCCCCACCCAGTACCATGGGAATTCATGTCACCCAGAATCAATACTGGGGACGGAAGAATAGAAACTAAATTCCAGAGTTGACTGCGGCTAATGGAAGTTCGAGGAGGAACGTAAACTGAAGCTACGCAAAGGTCTTTATCCTTTGCAGTTATTTGACAAGCGACGATTTCGACGCCTGAAAGAGCTGGTAGAGAAATTTTGTAGAAAGGGTAGCACTTTTTGATCCCTAAAAGCACTCCTCCATAAGAATCGTCTCTATCCAGGCGTATAATGTTAAAATCGTGGAAATTGAGTTCATTTTCTGAAGAAAGCCATGTTTCACAAAGAGCAAATATATCACAATCGGAATTGTGAACTAAAAACTTGAACGAGTCTAGTTTAGGCACCAGACTACGGCAGTTCCACTGTAGTACAGTAATCATATCTCCGACCTGATTCGATGAATTATCCATCGAAAGATATGATTGATGCTAGGAGGGGCCATGAAACAGTCAATTGCTTAAGGTATGATTCCAAAGTCGGAAGCAAGGCAGAAACTAAGCTTCTAAGAGGGTCTTGTATATTGAACATGTCTAAAATGAATGCCACAATGTCCGAAAAAGCTATCAATCCTCGGTCGGACTTGGATTTCTTTTGAAAAGATTGAGGAGTAGCATTTTTATTGTTGTTATTCCTTTTAGGCAATGGCGGAAAGTCCTTACTGCATCCAGGAGTTGGTACAATAGGAACCCTCGGTTTAACAATTTCTTCCCCATTTGCCTGAAAATTTTGCAATCTTTTGGAGGTGACTTTTGTTACCTTACGGCGCACTTTCGGAGAGGAACGTTTTCTTTTTGAGGATCCGGGTGCGTGTACCACCGTAGAATCACCTTCATCAGATAAGTCAGAGTCCGATTCTTCAGCTGACAAAATCGAAAATTGGTTTTCATCTTGAGCGGCTGTTGCAGACTTAAGCATTTCTGCATATGTCTGCCTGGAGCGTCCAGTAATGGAACGCTGCACCTTTATCGGATTGCCATTTGTACCTTGGGCACTGCTGCAATGAGTGAGGATTCTCACCACAATAAACACATTTCTGCACAGCTTGTGTGCAAGAATCCTCAGTGTGGTTTTCACCACACTTGCCGCAACGGAATTTGTTGCCGCAATGACTGGCAGAATGCCCCAGTCTTTTGCAGTTGGTACAATTATATACCCTCGGTCTATACAGGCGCACCGGGAAAAAAGTTCCATCTAGTTTAACATAATTTGGGAGAACAGAACCGGCGAAGGTCACCCGAAACGAGTCTGAAAGTTGATAGACCTTTTTTTCGTCTTGCAACGATGCTGAATGTAGTTGTTTTACATCCAGAATAGTTACAAGTTCACGAGCGACTTTAGAGTTCTTGAAACAACCAGAAGCTCGTTTCAGGTCCTCGACCGTCAGACTCGTATCGGAGACAACGCCATCGATCTCCACATCTCGCGAAGGGACATATACACAGTATTCGATATTGAATACCTCGTGGTCAGCAATCTTATTAGCTATTTCATAGTTCGGCGCTTCTACACGCAGTCTATTATGTCTCTCTTTATGTATTGAGACACCAGGATACTTACGCAGCAACTCTCTTGAAATGTCGAGAGTTTTCAATGGTTTATCTTTGGGCCGAAAAAAGACAACCCAAGGTCCCTTTGAGAACGGATGGTAGTGCTTTATGCGTGTAACTTTGACCTCAGGAGAGGTCATAATTATGTACAAGAGAAAACACAATCACAAAAAAAAATAAACAACACAAAAACAAGAAAAAATAATTTAAAAAAAAACAAAAAAACCCCTTCGCCAATCAATTTAATTTAATGCTAACAAAAAAAAAAGTATTGCAAACACCATGCGGCACAAAAAAAAGAAGAAAAACAATTGTGAAAAAAAAACTTATGACTAGTGGCAACAATCGGGCCAACCACCCTATTTAATTTTATCGTTTCTCCTCTCTACGGGGGAGATACGGTCACACACGCTGCTGCCAAGCAAATTTGCACAACAATAGCTATTCACTTCGCACTGAGCTATTCAATTATACTTGGTTGTAAACAACCTTCACCGATCGACCGGATAGCAGCACGTGATGCGTTTGCCTGCTGCTATGATGAAACTGGATTGAGATCGATGATTTGTTTTTAACAATGATGCACTGTTGCACTCTACCAATAAGAACCGATTAGCGGTCTAAATGGCGAGCTTCCGTTCTTCGAACACTACCAGCTTAACACTTGGAAAAACCACTTGGAAAAAACCACTTATACACGGGTGTTCTGGTGAGACACGGCACGTCTTGTCCGGCTCAGCGCTCGATACGGAATGATTTTGAAACGAAATGACGGTTACAGCTCATCTCCATTTGTGGCATGATTCGTTTGGGAGGACGACGCACGCATATCTGAAAAACTGGTTTCCCATTTGTGAGCCCGGGGAGAGTGGAGGGGGGGGGGGGAACCGTAAAATATGATATACGACAGCGTCTTTCAGCACACTAAAACAAGATTACGGGTCGCCTCGTCAGAGCACCGTGCGTGTCACGATGCTGCTCGTTGGCGTTGAAAATGAGATGCTGCTGTCCACAATCGGTGCAGATATGCAAATCAAATGTTGTTGCGCTGCAACGCGGATTCGGGATGATATTTTCCGACGAATTTTATGGCAGATGAATCGAGAGCGAAATGGGTTCAATTCCAAAACGAGTGTCCATCATTGATTCGTTTAAAAACCTCGGCTTGCTGCGATTACTATGATTGTTACTCTCCAAGTATTCGAAAATGTAAAACGAGTAAAATATATAGAAAATTTAATAACATTAGAAACACAATAGGGTGGTTACCAACCACCGGGGCTGTAACTAACTTTTCAGCCAACAATGGAAACAAAAGCCACGATCCAAATGCCATAAAATTAAATGAGCAATTTCATGGAATGAAATGAGGTTTACCATTGCAAACATATGTATGCACACAAGTCGAAAATAGTGGGGCGAAGGCGTGGGATGGACAACATTTTCTGGATTCAAATCCTTGCCCTGTGGCCCACCCTTCCGGACGATACGTCGCAGTCGGGAGCAGCCACTTCAAAGGACAGCCATGGCGAAAGAATGGGACGCAGCAGCGGTAGCAACAGTGCCGCTGAGATTTCACTTCTCAGACAAGAGTCCTCGTGCATTTCTCTACCCTCGCAACCGCAACTCGTCGGTACAAACAAAGTTGCAAATTAAAAGCGATAGTTATCAGCAGTATGTGCAATCTGCATGATGCGATTCTGTTGCATCCTCCTGCTTATCTCAGTGAGTTTTTAATAGTAATAACAAAATAGTTAACTCCTGTGTGCTTGTGGTGCAATGCCGGCAGCTCAGTCCACTCCTGACAGTGAGCGTACATACGACGGTGAAGGGAAATTTATTGCCAGTTTCGAAAAAGTTTGATGTTAAATGCTCAAATTACCAGAGTATGAAACGGTGTAACTTTCCATGGTTTGATAAATTAATTCAATTTCAAAACTGAAACGGATAGTGCGCCCGTCGGATGAGTTCATCGAAATAAAAATGTATATATACATCGGCCAAAAGTATGCTATGAGTGGAGTGACTTTCGTGGGTTTGGTATGCCATAAAAATGTCATAAGCAGATAACAAGCAGATAACTCTCGGAACTTGTAGCTGGCTAAAGTCAGCCTGTCAAAGTCTGTTCACTAGAGCATTCCGGGAATTAGGGTTTTTTGAAGAAATGGCTTAAGCGCCACCACAACAGAGAACCACTTATCGTTTTTGGATGCCCGGCAACTCAAACCACAGGGCGCGAGTTTAGATGAAACACATAAGGCTTGCTTCATTTAGAATTGGAACAAACTTTTGCTCATATTGTGGCGCTCCTGGTGGACGGATTTGGAAGTTCTTGGCGCCCACGTGTCGGGAATTTTGTCAGCTTCACGTATGTATTTTTGACATTCCGCAAATCGACTGTACTTTGTAAACAATCAACATGGAAGCCGAAAGAAGGGAAAAATTGTGCACAGTTATTTGAAAAATCCATTGTGGTCTGCATCTAGGCTAGCTAAACAGCTGAAATTGCCCAGAAATACCGTATGGCGCGTTATCAAACGGTATAAGGAAACATTGACGACGATTCGGAAGCCTCAAGCCAATCGTCGGAGTGGAACTGTCGACCGGAAACTGCGTGGTAAGATTTTGAAGACGATTAAGAGGAATCCCAATCTGTCGGACCGTGATTTGGCCAGAAAATTCGGTGCTGCCCATAGTACCGTGAGGAGAACTCGACTCCGGGAAGGAATCAAGTCGTATCGAGCTAGCAAACAGCCAAATCGGACCATAAAACAGAATAGTGTGGCCAAAATCCGTGCTCGGAAGCTATACGACCAGGTGCTGACCAAGTTCGACGGGTGTCTTCTGATGGACGATGAAACCTATGTCAAGGCTGACTTCGGGCAAATCCCAGGTCAAAAATTTTACTTGGCAACGGCTCGGGGGGATGTTCCAGCCAAATTTAAATTTGTTTTTGCCGACAAATTTGCACGAAAATTCATGATTTGGCAGGGCATTTGCAGCTGTGGCAAAAAAAAACGAAAGTTTTCGTTACAAATAAGACAATGACGTCGGAACTATACCAAAAAGAGTGTCTCCAAAAACGAATTTTGCCGTTCATTCGATCCCACGACCATCCCGTAATGTTTTGGCCAGATTTGGCAAGCTGTCATTACAGCAAAGTCGTTCAAGAATGGTATGCAGAGAAAGGGGTCCAGGTTGTTCCGAAAAACCTTAACCCACCCAACTGCCCCCAGTTCCGCCCTATTGAGAAATACTGGGCAATCATGAAGAGGAGACTCAAGGCAAAGGGAAAGGTTGTCAAAGACATCAATCAGATGAAGACCTGGTGGAATAAGATAGCTAAAACGATGGACGAAGAAGGTGTGCGCCGCCTAATGAGCCGTGTTACAGGAAAAATTCGAGAATTCCTTCGAAACCGTGACGAATAATTTTATCCGTATTTTTTCTTAAAAGTATAGAAGAAAACGCTACATTTGTATAAAAAAAATCTTGAATTCAATAATAAATAACTGAAATACAGGCAATTGTTTTTGTTCCAATTCTATCTGAAGCAAGCTTTACTTTCAAGTGCTGCATCCAAACATTCTATTTGTTTTATTGCAAATTCGTCAAAATGTTAGCGAAAGAAGTGATCACCAGTTTGTTGCTCGCCCAGAAGAAGCCGAAAGAGATTGTCAGGATGGTCCTAAGCAGCGGAAGCCAGGAAGCGGACGTCCGCGCTTTGCACGCATGCCGAACGTGATCAAATTGGTCCGTGCAAAAATTGCTCGCAACCCGGTGCGTTCCATAAGAATACTTGCAAAGGAAGTCAATATTTCGGAGAAATCCATGCGGAGAATCATCAAAGAAGACCTGCATGCATCTTTCAGAGCCAGAGTGAAACGCCACTTCATTACGGACCGAGTCAAGGAACTACGAGTGACTGGTTCCAAGAGATTGCTTTCCTTGTTGAAGAAGGAAAAAATATGATAATCCTGTTCTCCGACGAAAAGCTTTTCAGCATCGATGCTGTGGCCAACAGCCGCACGGACCGGTTCATTTCACCGCAGAAAATGGAGAACGTTCCGGAAAAAGTGAAATTCAAATTTCAAACCAAACATCCGGCTGGTGTCATGATGTTTGGCTTGGTGGCGTCCAACGGTTTGAAAATGCCGCCTGTTTTCATTGATGCTGGAGTTAGGAATCAATACCGAAGTGTATATCGGTATTTTAAAGGACCAAGTGCTTCCTGGGTGAAGGCCAACTTCTGCGAGGACCAAAACGTTGTCCTACAGCAGGATGGAGCGCCGTGTCACACGTGCAATCGAACCCAACAATGGTTGAACGATAACATTGAAGCTGGATTGGCCGAAGGATTTGTGGCCCCTCCAGTTGTCCAGATCTTAATCCGTTGGGGTTATTCGATTTTGGGCATATGTTGCTGACGAGCTCGCAAAACATCACACCCTAGTGTGAAAACCCTGAAGTAACCACAACACGAATGGAGTAGTGGAGGACTATTCGAAAGTAAGTGGGTCTGGAGGTTTTTAATAAAAAGGAGGAATTGATAAAATTTGTTTAAAGGATTTATAAAGATAAGAGAGTTGTTTTGGTAGAGGGGTTGAAGAAATAGAAAATTGATAGGAAGATAGTTTTTATTTTGGGGAAAAAGTAGGATGAGATGTTGTAAATGGGCAGTTAGGAGTGTATCAGAAACATCTTCTTTGATAAGAATATAAGAACTTTGTTGTAATGAAATCGTGAGGATGAAATACCAAACATGTCTGGCCTGGAAAAAGTTTTGTGGATGTTTTTTTCCAAACATATTCGATTAAATCGTGGTACCAGAACAGCAAACAAATTTTTGTTCTATTTTTGTTCAATCAACTTAAATTTTACTTCTTGAGAATACTTCCTCAAACATAAACAAAATTTAAGTTAATTTTGTTGTTCCGTTGCTAGGGAATACATGATGTTTTTTTTCTGGCATATATGAGTCTTGTTTCAAATATCTTTGTTTGTTCGTTATGGATTGTCCATTATAAACATGGAAAATGAACTTACATTTATTTTCTCAAAACGTTCATGTTTTTCATGTTGGTTTTTTTTTTAATTTGAAGCATGTTTTGAACGTCTTGAGTTTGTTTGCTAATTGCACTTTTTAGCCCAGTTCAACCTGTGACTTGTTTGTCATTTTAATAAAATGTTGAAGATAAACGCAAGCGACGCACACGCTATTTTTAAGCTACTCACTTTTGAGCCGGGAATCACTCAGTCCGGCCAAGAGGGCCAAAATGGTAATATTTTTTTGATATTTTAGTACTCACTTTTGAGTGATTTGAGCCAAACGTACTCAATTTTGGGTTGTTTGGAAGTAGCGTGTATGCTAGTTGTTTGTAAATATGTTGAAATTATTCAGAATAGATTGTGGATTAATTCAGTGACAATTAAAAATATATTCATACCGTTTGAAATATACAAACACTACTGTAATTAAAAAGCCATGTGTGACACTAACTTAGAGTTTGTGTGCTGGCAGTTTTGAAACAGTTTCCGAAGTATAACGACACGGTCAAAATCCTGCCCGTAACGGCAATAGGCTTTGGACAACGTTACAGGTAACATTTTTTGATTCCCCATAATGACCGAGTAGAATGAGGAGCAAACGCTGTGCGATTTTTTAGCTAATCCAAAGGCCGTGATTGGGAAATACCTAGTGGGTTGTGGTCAGGGTTGGGGCGTTTTTCCGCGTTCGCGATTGGAAGGGGGGGGGTTCTGCGTGGACTTTTCGCGAGCGGGGGTGGTTAGGTTAGGTGTCCGTTGTAATTCGCTCTAGTTTAAGTTAGCTGAACCCGAGTTGGCGGTGTAAAATGGACTGGAACTAACTATAACTACATGTAAGGCGTTTACACTTTTTATGTGAGGGCTTGTGGGAGTTAGAATAGAATTAGCGTAGAGTCCAATTTTCTCATGGCGAAGGTCACCATCGATTATCTACATAGTTCAATTTATTTTGTAATGTTCAGTTTATTGTCATGCGCATAAAAAGAGTACTTACTTCAAAATTACATGTTTATAAATTTACACGACTTGATAAACAAAGCCTGTAATATTTACTCAATTGAATTTCCTGCATAAATGACCCCCTCGTTTATTACGTCACACACAGTTTGAAAGAAACATTTTATTTACTGCGTTATCTAATGCACATAAAGGAAATGCTAGACTTGGCATACATTAATGGGATCTTTCATGTAAATTTAAGCCAGGTATTGCTGGAATCAGGTCTGTTGTATGAATTAATTGTTTAATTGTAATTAAAGTAGAAATCATACGCGTCTGTTAAAATTCATAATTTTTTCTGTGTGGAACGTCGGGTAAAAATTAAATAATCAACTGTGAAAAGGTTTAAAAAAAAACCTCCCGGGCACATTATTGCGTTATTTTAACGTCTATGGAATCAGTGCATGGCCTTTTAGAAGCAAGCATTATAAACTTATGGCGCACCCTAACGATCAGTTAAGTTGATGCAATTCAGAAGAATGATCACCAAGCTGTTCATGTATAACAAGATCGTGTAGTGCCTACATCTAGGCGGTTATCGTATGCGTAGCACAGTTTACTGGTACTTGTATGCAAGTACGGATTAAGAGTAGTTGTATAGAGCATATACAGAGACAAATTTGATAGTCAATTGTACCATTATTGAGGGTTAGGATGACTATTGCAGATTTTGAACCGACTATGATCATGGTCAAAACGACCGGTAGAAATAGTTGATCCAACATTTGCCATAATGTCGGAATAGTCCTTGTTACCACGAGCATAGTCAAGAATGCCATGAACGTGGAGAATTCGACCATTTTCATGATTATTGTTACCATAATATATGCGAAATATGCGATAGTCATCCTGACCATGATTAAATTGTCGGTATAACGATAGAATTTTTTTCAGAGTAGAGTTTGGATAGCACAACCAGCTCTGCGAGATATACCGATACAATTTTATTTTTTTTGGATATTTAAACCGAGTTTGAGTATTGGTATCGGTAACAGGTGATGTTCCATAAACTAGCGATTATTTAGATTTCACACCAATTAGCATCCAATTATCTATCTGTTAATTTCAACGCTACTCGTTTCATCCCTCTATAATGCTCTCTGCAAACTATTGACTTATTCCTTGTTAAGATCAAAAGATGTATGATCCTGTTCATTTACTTGAGAAGCTCAATCGCGTAAGCTTAACATGTAGAATCTTCTTTGAGTCTGATCAAAGTCTACGCTACATACAAAATTTAAAAAAAAATGCAGAAAAGTCTACGAGGGGGAGGAAGGGAGTTCTAAGATTTTCAAAAATGAGTCTACGTGGTTTATAAACAGGCCCTAACATTGTTGGCTTAATATTACGTTTAGTAGGGTTTGGGCCGTTTACTCAGGGTTCATCCGAGCTTAAAAGAGGTGAAATTTTTCGAGGAGGCATTGAACAAAGGAACATTGGAATGGAATACTGTAGTCTCATCAGAGAGTTGTCGCGGTTGTAGTTGTGCAGTATACACTCTTAAAAATTATGAATCATACACGTGACGAAATTCATAAAGATTTAAATCCCGTAAATATTCGAACTTAATTTTAAATACTACTCAATTTTATGTCATTACTGAAGTCGGAGAATTCAATTAGCAACATTCAATAATCGATCATATTGCCTTGAAAGCCACGATCCACAATCGACTTTTTAATCTACTATTGAATTATGTGTCATAGTTCTGATCAAGGCAAAATATTTGCTATTGAATTTGCTTACGTGTGCCGGCTTATTTTCTGGTGCTGCCCAGAGCAGAACCCTTAGTGCGCCTGGTCGAAGAAAAATTCACAACGTAGGGTAGTCGCGCCAGCATATTTTGTTGCCAGGTGGTACAAAACTAACCAAACTTACAAGAATTTCCACAACATCTTCCGTAAAAATTGAATCACACGGACCATTATTTACTCTCCCGGCGTAACGACAGATTAGTGCTTCGTTTGTGTTTGGCCTTCGATTTCATAACGATGATTTTTACGGTTTCTAAATCCTCAACTCCTCGAGCAGCACTTCGCACTCGAATGGACCTTTAATCCGCTTAACATCTTCGGTTAGTTGGTCGGGACGCAAAACTCAACGCATCGCAACGTTACACATTTCCTCCGGCCACCCAACATGAGACGGGGAAGTCGTAGAGCTATATGTAGGATCTTTCCCCCGTTCGCCAGCAGTTTAGTGGAAGCGCACTAAAAGCTTCCGGCAAGCAATTGAAAGGGATTATATACTTCTCGGTTGGATTCGGTTTATGGATGATGTCAATCGAAAGGATGACTTATTTTTCGGTAGAAAAATATGACAAACTCTCAATCAGCTTTTGGGTGAATAGCCTCGCATGAAATAAAACAAAAATTGACGAAATCCTTTCAATCAGTTCGGGGAAGGAGTAGTAGTGGGCTGCTGCCCGGTCTGATCGTTTACGATGGCTGTGATGTCGTTGGTTTTTGTTTTATAGTGAATAGCGTGCTACACGCCTTTTTTTTCTAAGTATTTAATAGCTACTGATGATCCCTCTCTTCTATCAGTCAATCAATCAATCAATCAATAGAAGGTTGGCGATGTAAAATTGGCTACTGCTTCGAACCCGAGAGGTCCCGAGTACACCATAGAGTACTCCATAGTTGAAAATTTGTTTTTGTTTTGATTCGTGCTATTTTGACAAAATATTTGAAGGGTTATTCATCGAGTACTAACCGTGGGACCGATGCGCTTGTATTTTTTGAGTAAATAAAAAAAAATTCTCCTTGTTCATCCAGCCCCTGATTTCATGGCTGTAATTGTGTAGATGTGGCATTTTCATGGACAAGTAGGCAAATGACGTTTGAATTTCGTAACGTTCAGTTTATGACTCCTTTAAAATTTATTCTCTTAAAGAAAAAAATATGAAGTAGGGGAATTTTTCTATTTCTAGGTGATCTCAGGGGAGTTTGCCATTTTATGAGCATTCTCTCAGCGTCGTGCGCACATCTGACGATTTCATTGGTTCACATTAATTTGCTTCTTGCTCTTATCTGTTCTTATTGTCTCCATTCTACTTGGTCCATGGCTGCACTTCGCCAACCTCGCCGTCTGCGAAGGATCCGCAGGTCGCTTTCTACTTGATCGATCCACCTTGCTCGTTGCGAGCCTCTTCTCTCTGTGTCCATCGGTCCGTTATCGAGAATCATTTTAACTAGGCTGTCGTCCGACATTCCTACGACATGCCCAGCCCACCTTAGTCGACCGATTATGGCGATGTGAAAAATGGGAGGTTCTGCCAGCAACTGACACAATTCGTGGTTCATTCGTCCCCTCCACATTTCGTCTTCCACCGTAGATCGGACGTAGCATTTAGCCGATCAAAGACAGCAAGGGCGTGTTGGTCCTCCACCTTCGTTCGCTGCAACATTGCCGTTCAGGTGCTCGTCAAAGTACTGTCTCCACCTTTGGGGCTATGCATAAACTACGTAGACTTTTTTGGGGAGAGGGGGGTTAGACCAAAATCTACGCTCCATACAAAATTTCAAAAAAATGAGGGGTTTTTCAAAAATGAGTCTACGTGGTTTATGAACCGGCCCTTTCGATCTCCTCACACTCATCTGTGAGAAAATTACCTTCCAGGTCTCTGCAGATATCGGCTTGTGGTAGGTAGCTCTGCGCGAGCTGTTTAACTTCTCGTAGAATTTGCATGTGTCGTCAGCACGGTACATCCATTGCTTGGCGGTCTCGTTTTTGCATTTGGTTATTTTCCCTTCGAAGAAAAGAGTTTTTCCTGTAACGTGCAGCATCAAACGACTATTCAACAAACTGAACCGGAAGACGTTAGTGTGCTATTCACTGCACCTAAAGTTAGCCAAGGAGTATCCCGTAAAATTCCAGTAGTTCTTATCCCGAGCGAAGGTAGCAGAGGAATGCGAATCGAAGAGGAAACGAACGGTTCTCGATAGGAAACTCAACAGGCTGAGAATTGAATCCCAACAGACACGGACCACCCATCACACCGAGGAACCGGCCACACTTACACCCATTATCACCACGATGCCGGTGGTCCACTCCATTAAGGGACTTCTTGTCAACCGATCGACGACCACATTCACGGAAGAACTACTGACTCACCGCAACAAGGGATTAAGATACGCGGTTACATCCAAGCCCGATGTGGAGCAGATCATCATCGACGTGGATACAGCAATTACACACACACTTCCGACATCTTTACAAAACACAGCCAGGACTATCACAGTTCAGCAGGCTTTGATGCTTTTTACCTAAAAGCAGACAAAGGCAACAGAGTCGTCATCATGGATAAGGGGGACTACGACAGGCAGATGGCTTCAGAGATCAGTAATGGACCTTACAGACAGCTTCGAGTAGATCCTCTACCAAACATGGTGAAACACGTAGATAAAACTCTAAAGGAGTGTAAATCAATACTAGGGGATGCAGCAGTCCGTCTTCGCGAACCAAACCCCGTCCTTCCCCGAATTAAAGGCCTCCCAAAAGTCCACAAACCCGGAAACGAAATGAGGGAGATTGTTTCATCTGTAGGATCTCCAGCCCATAAGCTAGCAAAATGGCTAGTAAAAAAATTCCAAGGTATCTCCAAGCAATTCCCAACAAGCTCAGTCAATAATTCTCAGGAATTTGTACAACATCTACAGTCCTCAGGTAATTTAAATGATAATGAAGTAATGGTATCTTTCGAGGCCATTTGGCTTGGACTTAGTTTTCTCTAGTATGCACAATCAATTGGATTCAGTAGATGTATTAGGCAGAGCAGGGGTGTGCAGAATCAAGTGTAAACACTACAGCAAAATATATGTAGGCCAAACAAAGAGAACCTTGGCAACAAGGTTCTAAGAGCATCGAGCGGAGGTGACTAAGGCCGTCAAACAGAATGACAAAGGAATTTCACCTAACCTCAAATCGACAGGTGCAGAACACATCTTCAAGGAAAATCACGACATAACGACGAATGACATCACAATCTTACGGTCTACCACTACATCTTGGAAATTAGACGTCGCAGAAAGATTAGAAATCAACAAACAACAGAACACAAATCTACTAAACAGAGACCAAGGCCGTCGCAGCGGAGCATTCGCTGCTACAGAATAATTAGGTTAGGTATAGAGCGTTTCCAGATGAAATCAGCCGGAAAAAGTCAAAATCTTGCACGACCCTCTCCGATTTGGATGAAACTTTGCTCATGTCTTCGGAATTGGTCATGATGGATTTTCCGCGGGTTGAGGGAATTTTTTGACTCAAGACAAATTTTTCAAAAGGGCGTATGTGTTTTGTCATGCGAATTTTTCAAAAAATCATAACTCGAAAACTACTTCTCCTTCTTTTAATGAAGACTTTGTATCTTTTAAAAATTAAGATTGCTTTGTTTTTATATAATCATGAGTTAATAGTTTTTCTAATTTCTCGCTAAAATATTCAACAAATTCATCGACAGGTTTTAATAGCGTTTCTAAATTACATCTATCAGTTGTAATCCATTGTTCGAACTATATCTCAGACAAGTTATGTTTCTCAAGTTCTTTTAAAAATCTTATCTCAAATTCTGACAGCGTGGGACAATTTTCGCATTCACGGAGGTAACAATATTTTGATCTTGATGATGAATTACACAATAACTTCTCAAAATGTTGATTACTATCAGTGTTGAATGAATATTTTTTTAAACTGTGAAGCATTAAATCAATATTTTCGTGAATTGCGCAAACACAAACGTTGTGAGAACCTGAAGCATTTAGAAATTTACAATGTTTTGGTCGTAATGCTGCAAAAGTACTAAATCCAATTTTATGTTCACAGACTTCTTTAAATCGAGTGAAAGTTTCTCTAAGTGATGAAAGTAATAACCGTTTTTGAATTTGTTGACGCTTACCATTAGTGTTTACAGAGACATAATCTCTTTGTCCCGGCATGGCTCTGCTGATGTCGTCCTCGTCAAAAAATTGTATCACTTGATTCTTTATATCCGGATTCAAACGATTCCCCGATCTGTCGTTGGGGGTAGCCAATACTCCATTTTCGGCTGCCAATTCTTTTGCTTGTAATGCAAGGTATTTGTTTGTTTCAAATTTGCTCGTTATCTGCTGAATCGTCCACAAATTAGGCAAAACTGTTAATATACGTATTTTATCTATTCTCGTACAATCTGATTCTATGAATTTTTCTTTCAATTTGGAAATAATTTCATCATATTCCACAACCTTTGTTTTCAATGTAGTTAACTCTTCGACTTCTTCTTGTGGTGGTAAGCTGAATAGATATTTTCTAATACCTGCTACAATTTCGGCAAATTTTTGCCGACGGTATTTATCGTTTTTAAATTCTCCAATGGATATCGGAGACACATTTGTTCCTGCAATTCCATTATTGAATAACTCAATGTTGTGTATCCTGGAATAATCCGGTAGGTCACTGTCCTGAGAAGATGCCGAGGTAATTGAAGCTGCTGATGGTATTTCCTCCAAATCGTTCCGTGATGTGGTTGGTGCTTCGTCATGTCCACCGTTTTCTGGTTGCTCCACTCTTTCGACAGGATTACGACGATACGAATATAACCGACATGAATCACAAATTCTTAATGACGTTTCCAAATGGACCGTACACTGCATGGATAAAAGTTTTTCAATTAACTTGTCAGTTAAATTTCTAAGTTTAGGCGAACACCGTCTCCCGATTTCACGAAAAGGTTTACAACAATGCTTGGTTTCGAGTTCCATTTCAAATCGTTTTACACTTTACGCTACTTATGAAAGACACTGTTAAACTGATGTCATGACTTTGTAATGTAATCCTTTTTATACGTACTAGGTACGCACTTTAGGTACTTTTTTGAAATATTGGTATGTACAGGGGTATGCATGTAAATTATATTTTCTGTCAACACTAAAGGGAATGCATGAATAGGTATAAATGGGCATAACAATTGTATTCTTTCTGGTATAAACAGTTTAACAAATTAAATACATTATGTTTCTACCTGAACAACATACGCTTGTGCACTAACATGAATACTAATTATTTTTGTTTCGGGTTAGGTTTTCATAATATACTGTAAGTAAAAGCAGCAAATTTTGTCGTGTTACCTACAGTAAATATCAGGAAACAGTTTGTCTAGTATTCTCGGTAATAAAAGGTATATTGTAGAAAATTTTATGTACAATTTGAAAAGAATAAGCCATTTTTTCGACATTAATTTCAAATTATCTCGAAAATGGATACATTTAGGATGTTGCTCACCAAGACCATTTTTGTTTAAAATCACTAGAAAAATCGTATTTTATTATTAAAATATGGTTATTTATGCAAAAACAACAAATTAGAAAAAAATTGAATTTTTCTTACTTCTAAGAACTTTTTTATCTTAAGTTGCTCTATCGTAAAACAACTTTTATTCTTCTTT
The DNA here is from genome assembly GCA_024533555.2 of Aedes koreicus. Classification (NCBI taxonomy): domain Eukaryota; kingdom Metazoa; phylum Arthropoda; class Insecta; order Diptera; family Culicidae; genus Aedes; species Aedes koreicus. The sequence continues at coordinate 136,034 of JAHHFK020004688.1, forward strand.
TTCTGACTCAAAGCCTTTTTGAGTAAAAAATTATAAAAATCGTACGATTTTTAAGTTTAATTTTTTATTTTTTTGAAGAAAACAATTTTTTTTACAGTGTACATATTTTTTTCATAAAGTCAAATTAATTAACTACAACTTCTCCTCAGACGCAATTTTATTACAACCAACGGTTTTCGAGTTATGATTTTTTGAAAAATACGCATGACAGAACACATACGCCCTTTTGAAAAATTTGTCTTGAGTCAAAAAATTCCCTTAACCGGCGGAAAATCCATCGTCACCAATTCCGAAGACATGTGCAAAGTTTCATCCAAATCGGAAAGGGTCGAGTTCAGTCATTTGCTCATTTGGCAGAGAAATGCTCTATAAGGAAAAGGCTAGGCAGATGTTAAGTATTTTTATTTTTGACTCAGGATAGCTGCAGGTACAAGTGTTTGTATTTAAGTAAGTTATTTAAATTTCAAACAACTATTTTACTAATAACAGTAAAAATTGGCAATATCGCAGCACATTAACTAGTACAAATAAAAACTTTAATATAATCTGTTAATTGAATCTAAGCTTCAATGTAGCCGTGAAATCTCTTACATTTTGTACATTTATAAATCATCGTGTATGCTAAAAAAATTTACTCTTCCTGTATCAACTATATAACTGGGATTGGGAGGGGGAGGGAGGCTAAGGCAGTTCGAGGAGTCGCCAGTCCCTTGTCATGTGTAAACACGCTGCCGTAGTCTTTCTAAGGTCCTCATTGAGATCGACTGACCCTGCTACAACAAACCATCACGTAGTCTATTGTCTCGGGGCAACCTGCTGAGTATAGTCCTGCAGACACATGTAATCCTTGCACTGATGGTGGGTTCTTATCACATCACATTTTACATCACTACCGCATCAAGCAGCCGATAGTTTTAAACTAAAATATACCATCAATGGCGTCGTTCTTCATAGAATCGACCAGTACAGTGATTTAGGTATTCTACTGGACCATAAATTAACGTGTAACCTCCACTGCTCAGACTTATCGCCAGCTAGGGATTGTGTCGAAAATCTCAAGTGACTCCACTGACCTGTACTGCCTGAATGTACTCTATTGCTCACTGGTACGACCGATTCTTAAAAATGCCTGCTTGGTCTGGCATTGCGTAATCTACCAGTTGCGGCTTTGGGTAGCTTCAGTCGTTCCAGATTGTACCGTTGTGGGCGTCGGTACCGAATGTTGCTTACAACGGAAAGTTTTTGGCACATTATGACCACAACCAGGTAGTGGTCCAAATCGATGTTTGCACCGCGATAGATCCCGACGTTGATTCTATCCGCGAAATGCCTTCCAACATTTAAAACATGTTTTTTTGTGATTCGGTCTGCTGTGGTGATCTCAAGGTGTACTGACATGGGAGGCGAGGTCGTTTTCGTTCTCCCCCTGGTCGACATGAGCATTAAGATCTCCAAAAACGATTTAAGGCTTGAGCAGTTGTCGTATTCTTATTCAAGTTGCGCGTAAAAACCGTCCTTATAGTCATCGTCACCTCTTGCAAGAAGACTATGCACGTTGATAATGCTGACCTTGAAGAAACGGCTTTTGATTCTCAATTTGCACATTCTGTTGCCGATTGGTCACTACCCAATCACGCTCTTTAGCATTTCGTCCATCTTGTTGCCGCAGTTCTGGTAAATGGTTTAAACCATCCTTACACGTTTGTACCGTCGATCCGTTACAATGTCGAACTTGCGGACCCTCAATAAGTCGAAAGAGTGTAATTTACAAGAAATTGAGGGACTTGCAGTTCCATGTTCCGAGTTTCCAATCGTAAGTCCGATTTCGTCACCTGGGTCTATCCCGGTTGTTCCTGTCGGTACAGGGTGTCTCACAATAGGTGTTACTAAAATAAAATGGGATTACAGCAAAATCAATCAACCATATTAATTCAATTAGAATCTCTCGCCTCTTTCCTTGATAACTTTGCGCAAACGCTTTGTAAACCCATCGCAGCTGGCACGCATGATTTCCCGAGGAATTTGGTCCCAAATATCAACCAAATGTTTCTTGAATCAATCTAAAGTAAGCCCTTTCGTAGGGCCTATATAACCCCAAGCAAAGTAGTCAAGTGGGTTGAAAGCCGGTGAAGATGGAGGCCATTCTTCGCTTGTGATGAAGTCGGGCAAATTTTCCGCGCACCACGCTTCTGCCTTCTTTGCCTTATGGTGTTTTCCCATACAGCGTTGAAGCATGATGAAGCAGATGGTTCTTCAAAACCTGCTCGATGTTATATTAAGTGTTGATTTGTACGTTAGGTTCTATGAAAAGAAGAGGAAGTTTTCCTTTTCGTGAAACGGTGCCCCATACCATGATTTTCGATATATTCTGATAGCGTTCTACAGCTAGTCTATCTCTTGGAATATTGGCAAGAATTATACCATACACACGATCATTTTGTTGAAAATGATTGTCCTGAAGGAGGAAGAACTCCAAAAAAAAAAAAAAATCTCGCAGTCACCGTGCCGAACCAAAAGATTTCTGCTACTTTGGACCCTGGCTTGCTTTTGACGCTCAGTCAACGCGTGAACCCGTTGTTTCTTGTACGGCTTGCTTTCCAGATCATGTCAGAGGAGCCTGTTCATTGAAGCAATGGACAATTGAAATTGTCAATTTACGGAAAGATATGGCCGGATTACGTCTTATTCGCTCCCTTACACATTTGATCTTTTTCTTCGTTCTGGCAGTTCGAATGGCACCTCCTTTGAGTTGAATATGGACGTTTTCAGTTTTCTTGAACCGTTTCAAGGTACGAAAAACAAAACACTTACTCACTCCGATTTGCTTAAAGCTATTGAATATCGACACGGTCTAAGCTTTTGCAAATGTAATTTTAAAACTTGCTCCCGTATGGCTTCCATGGTAGCTGATAAATATAACGACTGTTCCAGAAAGTATAAGCACACCTTATTCTAACGGTCACTTTGAATATAATGGAATATTTCAACATGTTTTGGCTGCGTCCTTTTGTTTGCACATTTCTGAATGACATAGCATCAAAAAAGTGCTCAGGTTTGTGTTACCTATCAAAATGCGCGGTCTTACTCCGGAACAACGAAAAAGTATCGTGCACAAATGGTGCACTGTGAGCGGACTCTCCTTGAGAAAATTGGCCAAGGAAGAGGGTGTAAGCGTCGGAGCGGTACGATCTGCCATTCGAAAATATAGAGAATAGTGTACGTTTGAAGATGCGCCGAAGAGTGGTCGAAAATCCGGTCCTGTTAGTCTACTCTACGATTCGTTATTGTATGTATGTATGTATGTAAGGTAGCCACCATCCCTTCTAAGACCTTGTCATGTATGCAGCTCCACTTAATAGCAAGATCAAATTGAGCTGCCGGGTTGTATTCACAGTAACGCTGTATGAAGGGCCAAAAACGGTGGGGCGGACCCGTAAGCAGAGACACTTACGCGAAACCCGCGGGAACATGAGATTCTCCTTCCAACGATACGATCCAACAAATCGAATAACCCAATTCGCAATACTTATTAAGCTTTCTACAGGATGGCTTGTTAAGAAGGGCGCGTCACTCTCACTGAAACTGTTGGAGTAGAATTCACAGCATCACAATCGAATCGGTAGGATAAAGAAAATGATACTGTTTGTTCCCTCCTAGACGCCGGTTGTCATACCACTCCATTGTCCAATTCCAGCTTGAGTGATACCCTGATGCTCCCTCCCTTCCCAATATATATTCAATGTCATATAGTAATATTTAAAATCTTGTGAATTAATATTATAATTATAAAATTATAGTGAATGAATATTATAATGACAAATAATATAGTGAATGAATATAAGAATGATAATAGCACTTCCATTTGTGAACCTGAAAGTTAGACAATGTAGCTACGAGAAAAAAAAATTGATATTAAATTATCTCATAAAACTTGGGATACCTATGAATGATCTGAAATTAAATAGCAATAGAAAAGTAAACCTAAAATTTCGATGTGCTGTTCCGTTTCCTTGCAATAATTTATGTAGCCAGTCTCATCGGAAATAGTGATTTTAATGAAATGAATTTAAATGCAATTATGTCACATCATTTAATATCATAACATAAAATAATAAACTGACGTTATAATATAAAATAATAATATCATCAGGCCAGTAAACTATAGTAGAATACATATATCCGTAACTAAGCTGAACATCCACTCATCGAAAGACTTCCACTTTTGCAGTTTCTATTGGATTAAGATCTACTAAGATTAGAATTTGTTTTCACAATAATAGTCAGAGAACATAATAAACGTAGGTACAAGATGTATCTGACATCTACTGGTATGTTACTGAAAATAAAAATTTGATGTGTATTAATATCATAATAATATTGGAAAAAAACTGAAAACAGCTAATAATAAGGCGAAATAAATTTCATATGAGTATGAATCCAAAAACTGAATCTTAATAAAACAAACATACAAAAAGATAAAAAATTGAATTTTTCGATAGCTCTTGTTCATCTGGACCCATAAATGATACTTTATTTCTGTAAAATAGGAAATGAATGATTGTAAACTGCTAGGTTTTAAATTAATATATATTTTTGATGAAGAAGGAAAGAGCTTTTTTTAAGTAGAATTTTTGAAATATGATTTTTTCTAAAAAATAAAAAAACATCAAAAACCTTTCTATCTTTTCAAATACATAACATAGGTTAGATGAGCTATAACTGACAAGGATGCATATATGCGAAGCTGAAAATGACTTATAAAAAAGCATACAAAATGTAATGCATGGATGTTATAATATAAAATGATAATAATTTCATTTTTATTTAAATGTCTCCAGATTGTGGTCCTGCTGCAATTGTACCATGAACCTGAAAGCTAAGACAATGTATCATAGCCACGAGAAAAAAATTGATTTAAAATTATTTTACAAAACTTGGGATATCCATGGATGATCTGAAAGTTTATAGTATATAAGGAATCATGGGATATAAACCATATAATGAACCTAAAATTTCGATGTGCTGCTCTGCTAATAAATGTGATATAACCACAAAGGAACTGACTCTTAGCTTTGGGTCTTGATCCCTACTGAGCCCTTGCGGCACGTCAAGCCGGCCAGTTCAGCGCAAGGGCCGCAAACTCTACGATTCGTTATTGTGTAGAAATTCTGGGTGTATAATAATGGGGGGTGAAAAGTATGGGAAAAAATACAAAACGCTTCACGGGCCACAATTCTATTTTGTGAACAAAGACAAAGACATCCCCGAAACGGAGAAGGCAATTTTTACCGAAAAATTCGGTAAGAAGGTTATGGTTTGGCAGGCAATATGCGAGTGTGGCAAAACATCTTGTCCGTACATCACAACGGAGACGATGAACACTCAGAAATACGTTAAGGAATGTCTCCAGAAGCGATTAAAGGGCGATACGGTCAAAATTTGGTCAATATAAACTTGACGTATTTCTTTCAATTTTGCATTTAAAAAACCTGAACACCCCTCATTTTGAAGGTGTGTGTGTGTGTAGAATGTTGCTCCTATTTTGATTTTGGAATTCACTCTTCAGTTGTCAAAATGCCGTCCAAGCAAGAAGAGCAGCGTATCAAAATTTTGCTCGCGCATCGCGAAAATCCGAGCTACTCGCACGCAAAGTTGGCAAAATCGCTAAAAGTTGCCAAATCAACCGTTACAAATGTAATTAAAGTGTTTGGGGAACGTTTGTCGACAGCCAGGAAGTCTGGATCGGGGGGGAAATCGAAAACCGGAAGCCGCTGAGACGACAAAGAGAGTTGCCGGTAGTTTCAAGCGAAACCCTAACCTATCTCTCCGAGATGCCGCAAATAAGCTGGGTGTATCGTCTACACCCGTGCATCGAGCCAAAAAACGAGCCGGACTATCATAGGCGTAGCCAGGATTGTAAGTAGGGGAGGGCAAGCTTTTTTTTAGAGAGAGAGAGAGAGAGAGAGAGAGAGAGAGAGAGAGAGAGAGAGAGAGAGCGGATTACCTTTCTTAACAACTCTAACCCAAAGTATTTTACAATATCCGGCCGATTTTGGCAACAAGATCATTCATTTAGTTTCGTTCGTTTGTTTGTTTGTTGGAATAATGTCTAACTTAATTTCTTTTAAAACACTTTCGATTGCCCAGTTATGGTACTATTATATAACAATGAATCAAACAACTGCTTTAAATTAAAAAAAAAACATTGCGCAATTCACACAATGTACTCTAAATTTACTAGCAGAGCAACTTTTTCGAAACAAATTTAGAATGAAAGGTAATGAGCATTGACATTGATAGTAGCTTTCTTCTTGGTTCATGCGTGTGTTCTCGACTTGTTGGAATGTATTTGGTTGGTGGAAATTCCTGAACCTATTTAACTTATTCATATTTTATGCTATTGTCATGCAAAACAGTAAGCGAGTGCTTATGTATGTATTTTATCCGGTGATAAGTTTTGTTACAAACATTCTTTTATTCACGAATACGTGCCGAACCATCGCACATAAATTCCGCAAGGGTTCTGGGGTTTTTCTTCCATAGAAACGGAAAAAAAAACCTTGAGGTAGCTCATCGAAGCTTCCGGTCCGCCTCTTAGCATCTTGCTATGAGGTACCAGGTGAGTTTTTATCGATTGCCTGTCGATCTGCTAAATTTGGAAGATGACAGCATTGAGGTATCTCAAATTATAATAATCCGTCCAATGTTTCACAAAACAGCGATTGGCTATAATGAAAGGACCAAGTCACCCCCCTTGGTGCTAAACCGATGAGCCTGTACATCAATAGAAGCATAAAGCTGCCAGAAGGCACGAAATGCATCTACGCACACTGGATTCACATAGATTATTCTAAAGAAGTTTCTACTTGATTGATAGAGTTGTAAAAATTGAAAGTTTACGAAGGAAGAGTTTGCTTCGAGCATCGGCAGTGATAGGTTGTGTCGATCCTTTATTACGCACTATTTTGCTATCGGGCATGGCGCGTTATGTATTGTTTCGATTATATATAATTCGGCGATGCGAATGATCGAGTGAGCACAGAAAAAAAAACAAAAATGTTTCACGGTGAGATGTGGTTCGACAGGGTTGTGGACCGGCTGTGGGGATCACAATTATTTGTGACCCATAATATTGGTTTGCAAGCTCGCCGTGCCATTATATCCCGGAACAAGTAAACCACTATCTAACAAACAACTATGCTGTATAGCTGTTTGTTTAGACAAATTTGGAAAAGATGTTCTGCTATTTCTTCTTGAAAGCTAAATAACTTCTTCAAATGTGTTTGAACAAGCGGTTATTCGACGCTGATGTTTGTAAGTTATCTCATATTGTGAGTGATTCCAATAACATCCTTACTGTTAGTATAAATAGGTTCAAATCAGAAATCGGTACTAATATTTAAATGTTTTAATAAACGCCGCTTGAATTCAGCTTATCGTTAGCTAAAAAGAACCCTGCTGCGACCAAATCCTGTTATCCTATATCCCAGCAATTTCTCGTGGAAAGACGAGTCTCACACATTCCTACCCTTTACTTATTTGACCTGCATGCGGGCGAGGCAGGCGCTGGTTATTGCCTTAGTTTGGGATCACCAGTTTTTACACATTGAGGATGTATGCTAATCCTAAACATCATCTGTTAGTTCTCTGTGTAGTAACAGCTGATCTGACAGCAACGGAGTAGCAATCTCGGGCGGTGAATCATGCTCGTGTCTTGCATGTAAGAATACACCCAGGTAACCAATAAGCAGGTCCAAAGCGTATTTACAGCAACCAATCAAGCAATTAAGTCGCCTTAAATGCAACATAAATGCCACTTTTGGCCCCAATATACGGCTGCTTTACTGCAATGCTATGATAATGCTTCATTAATGCTATTTTGCATTTGAAATGCTTATTACAGGCTACAAGCATTTAAATAGCAATTGAAATGCAACTTTACAACAGATAGCATTCAAGATGCTGATATAGTGGTAATATAATGCTTGTAGCATGAATGAAATGCAGATTTAGGGTTGATTTACTGCATGTACTAATGCTTATTGGTTACCTGGGCAGTACCGTAAAAGGGGATAACATTGACCGGTTTGCCCATATCATCAATAGTCCACATAACCAGTTTTCGTTGACACACTTTCTAGCTATCAATTATGTTTCTTAATCTAGTATTGTTTGATTTCCGAAAGCTATAACATTGGTTTAAATATTAAGTTTATTGATTGCCAAGAACTGGAAGTTGAATTGAGCATAGCTTTTTCATCTATCGGCTCGTGGGGGAAAAAAGCAATAAATGCTTGTCTAATATTTAACATAATAGGTTAAAGATATTTTTTTATATACGTTAGGTTTGCTAGGTTGGGTTCTTGATTAGAGGAAAAAATATGTAATAAAATTCGTAGCCTTTCCTATTTAAAAATATATCTCATTGTTGTCCACTTTTTGCGCTTTTTTGCTACAACTTGTCACAAAATCGAGGCAACGTCGCGCTTTTTCATTGAGGCAAAGCGGGAATAGTACAAACATTAAACATAAGTAATAAACAATTGAAACGAACACAAAAAATTTAAAAATAAAATCAAAAGTTAGGGGGGGGGGCAACGGCCCTCCCCTGCCCCCCCTTGGCTACGCCTATGTGGACTATCGACTTACAAGAAGGTAGTGACTCCAAATCGTGATGATAAACAAAATACGACGGCCAAAGCGCGATCCCGGAGGGTGTACACGACGATGCTGACGAAGTTTGACTGCGTGGTAATGGACGACGAAACCTACGTCAAAGCCGACTACAAGAAGCTTCCGGGACAGGAGTTTTATACGGCAAAAGGAAGGGGAAAGGTAGCAGATATTTTCAAGCACACGAAACTGTCAAAGTTCGCAAAGAAATATCTGGTTTGGCAAGCCATCTGTACCTGTGGCTTGAAAAGCAGCATTTTCATAGCTTCCGGGACTGTCAACCAAGAAATTTACGTGAAAGAGTGTTTGAATAAACGTCTGCTGCCTTTCCTGAAGAAACACGGTTGTTCCGTACTGTTTTGGCCGGATTTGGCATCTTGCCATTACGGTAAAAAGGCCATGGAGTGGTACGCCGCCAACAACGTGCAGGTGGTTCCCAAGGACAAGAACCCTCCCAACACGCCAGAGCTCCGCCCAATTGAGAAATACTGGGCTACTGTCAAGCGGAACCTAAAGAAGACCAAAAAAACTGCTAAGGACGAGCAGCAGTTCAAGGCAAACTGGCTTTCTGCGGCGAATAGATTTTCCTGAATTTTATACTAATTAAACTTGAAAAAGAAATTTAATTTGATTTTTTAAATAAACGATTTCACCGATTTACACGCGTTTTCCCTTGACCAAATTTTGACCGTACTGACCGACTTTATTGCCGATGATCAGGCAGCACGAAGGTCAAGTAGTGTTTTGGCCTGATTTGGCGTCATGTCATTACGCAAAGGATACTTTAGAATGGTACAAAAGTCAAAATGTATGTTTCGTGCCGAAAGACATGAATCCGCCGGACTGCCCGGAGGTACGGCCAATCGAGACTGTTTGGGCTTCAACCAAAGCAAAGCTTCGAAAATCCATAAAACCAGCGGACGACATCCAAAAATTTAAAAAAGATTGGCCAAAAGTGGTCAAAATGGTGGAAAGTACCACTGTGCAGAAGCTTATGGCTCATGTTCGAGGAAAAGTTAGGAGTCTTGGCTATGGTTAAATATTTTGATTAAACGAGAGTAAAATATCATATAAAACACAAATACAAATATGATTTGCCAAATAAAATTATTAAAACTAAAAAAAACATGACTTTTTTGTTATTTTGAAAGTGTGCTTATACTTTCTGGAACAGTCTATAAACAAACGGAATCGCTTATTTAAACGAATTGCTTTTCAGTATGTGGGGTCTTAGCAATCGCAGAACTTTCAAATAGTAAAGATTTATCCGTCATATTAAAGCTGTTTTCCGATTGGTGAATTTTCACTGAAACTTGACATTTAGAAAATACCGTATGCGTGATAATTTGCACCATCGTCCAAATAAGGTTCCCGTTTCACCTGTGTATACAATGCCTAGGTTTTCTTTGCATGAAAAAGACATTTCAATCACCGTGGGAGTCTCCTGATGGACCGTGAAAAGGGTCTTAGACCGAGATGATTATCAAACCCATCCAGGAGCTACGAGTCGAGCGATTTAAGAAAATCTTGTACTTCCTCAAGCGAAAAAATCCGGTAATCCTGCTCACCAACCAGAACACGTTTACCGTCGAACCCGTATCAAGTTTCAGAACCGATTGCTTTAATATTTATCTCCCGATAAAAGACGTGACCGACGAGCATACAAACGTGTATCTCACCAAGCATCCTGCAAGCGTTATGGTGTTTGGATTGGTGGCCTCTGATGTCAACAAAAAGAACCAGGTGTTCATTCCAAAAGGTGACAAAGTAAACACGGAGGTCTAAGTATATCAGGATTTTAAGTAAGTATGTTCTTCCGTGGATCAATGAGCAGAACGGCTCGACGCCAAATGTCGACTGCAACAAGATATAGGGGATCCGTGCCATCTGCCGTTCTGGCCAAAGGATATGTGGCCGCCATCCAGCCCCGATGTAAATTCGCTGAATTACTCAGTATGGCGTGTATGGCGTAGGTTGCGGCCTGTTCTTAACGCCACCCGAGTACAGCAAGCCTCGCACAAACATTGACCCATACCTGGAGAGAAATGGATCCACGCTACATTATTAGGACCTGCCGTGCGTTCCGGAAGCGTGTGGAGGCCGTAATTGCAGCAAGTGGGAATCTCTCTCAAACATCCTCCTCTGGAATTAATAAAAAAAAATTGAAACCGACATTTTTTTGATATTTTTAAAATGTTCCAATGGTGCAAACATTATCACGCATACGGTAAGTAAACAGTTCGTTAGAAAAAAAATGTGAAATGTAGTTGTTTCGCTGATTTTAGAGAAGGTGTTTGTCTAAGGTGTTTGCCTGGCTCTGGTCTCTATTAATAAAAATTCTCTGTCAGGTTTAGGTTAAGATTAGCTTTGATTCTCCAATTGGAACTTATTAACAAAACATTTCTTTTTTTAAATTTCTCCAACTCCACTTTATTGTGAAATAGGCAATTTTCATTGATTGTCAACTAGTCACCACTGAGCGTGCGAGTTCTATTTTGTTTTGATTTCTAGTACCACTCCGACGGAGGCATTCTAGTATGTCTAGAACCGGAGACACTGTAAATTTTGAACAGGTGCGACATAATTTAACTATCTGTCGGACGTCCGTAGTTTGTCCGTGATACAAATCCTCAACTTGAGTCCTAGTTATTCCTTTATCTGTAGCAGTAGTAGAACTGATGCTTTTTTTTCCTCTGTTCGGACATAAACCACTGCGACCAGTAATTTGATCTATTGTAGTATATCCCGTATCCTTTGTTTAGTGCATGTCGAGTTACTTCATCACTATTGAGAAATGATGAAGTATTCGGTGTTTTTTACAGTTGTTTTGTTTGTTTTTTGGCAATGAATCGACTTTTATTGAAAGTTTCCGCCCTTTGTGAGTGACAGCACTTTTCAAAGGCGCGCCCCTTTATCAGTCAAAACCAGATTCATTGCAAACAAAACAAACAATGACTCCGATAATGACCATGCATCAGAACCCTAGTCAGAACTAATTCAAACTATAGAACATTAAATAGAAAATGAGAATTCACATATATTAAGACTAACCATGTTTTACTTATTCCAAGCTCATCCTCGGTGGCTCAGTTTGAGTTTTGTCCCTTTTCACAAGGCATAACATGTAATAAGGACTAATATATGTTCCTTTGGCTACAAAAACAAATATGTTCCCTAGTTTGAATTAATTCAGACTAGGGTTCGGTGGTAGATCTGATACCCCGTAACGCACCACGAAAAGGTGATCTACCAGCGTTACGGGTCAGAACTGATGCTTCCTTCCTGTTGTTTATCGATCGCAAACATGATTGTAACATTGTTCCACTACTGATGAGAACAATTGTTTTGGCAGAATCGGCAGAATCCACAGTCACATACATTTCTGCTAAAAATAGGAAGCAATTTTCCAAAATAGATGATCAATAAAGGCCGACATCGAAGCGGTCCTGACAACACGCCTCTTCATCCGAAACTCTAAACCGTAGCCGCTGCCTCATGCATCGATTCATCAACACTTCCAAACAGCATAAAACAGCCAGCCAGTATGAACGTGACGACGATGTGGCAAATCAGTCATAAAATCAGAACCTATTCATTCCCCGGACTCTGATACGAACCCCGAACAAGTTCGTGTATCTCTGTATGAATGATGATGCTCGAAATACCTCCCCCATAGACCAATTTGTTCATCACCAGATAAAGTGGATGTCAGCAATTTTATGTAGTCTAGACGAGGATTATTCCGGTTTGAAACATCAATTGGTCCCTTCGAATTGGCTGAGTAAGGAACTAGCTGTAGAAGTTGCAGATTTACAATCCCACCCCCCTCCCCATTCTTCTCAAAACATTTGGCATTTATAATCAAATTGATGAAAAACTCTCTCTCCACAGACATCCACTTCAGGATCAAAGAAACGACGGAGCCCGAAATGGATTAGAGATTAACGATAGTGAAATCAAATTCGGAAATGGAAATCTCTCTTAATTGATTGATGTCGATCGAGTGAGCTGATGGAGAAATTTCGCAAACACCTGGTCATTAGGTCAATTAATCAGCCGACCCCACGAGGGGTCGCAAAAACTGACCAGTCCCGAGGAACCGAAATGTCGACAATTTATGTTCCCCGTCACAATCGGACGATCGGTTGGGAATTGCAATTTCATTTACATAATTACCCCTTCCAGCCTATTGGCCGAATAGAAATTTACAATGTGACCATCAGTGAGTAAGGGATTGGTTACATTTATTGCATTGGATGATGGTGGGGTTGGTTGGCAGTCGGTCGCTAATTAAGACAATTAGTCACGTTTTGCAAATTCAGCGGGTTTGGCCATTTCCGTCGACTTTCTGCTCCTAATACGAAAGAAAAAAAGGTCAATACTATGTGTCGGTGTCAATTTCAATTTGGGTCCCTAATTAATAGATGGACACTTGCGGTGGCCATTGGATTGAGGCCGAGTGGTGAATGTTTGCGGGTGTGGTTGGTTTCGGTGACTGGTTCGGTATTTATTGAGTCACGTGATAGGATCTGCTTCTAGGAATTTTAATCCTTTTATTTCAACGGTCAATACTGAAGTCATTTTGAAAAGTTTCGACATTTTATCGACATTTTATAATGATCCATTAACGAAAATCACTCATCTTAACTGCCGAGGTTTGTTCGTCGGAAACTAATTAAAGGCTCCCTTCAAAAGGTAAGTTAAAGTCCTCCTGTTGACTCACTCGGAAAAACATATTCTCTGCGCCAATTGCGGGATTTCTCGGCAGACTATTCCCATCTCGTAATGGCAGTATATAGTGAAAGTGCGCTGGAGTAAGATAAATATTATGCTTCCAAGAAAATGTTGTTACGCTCTAATGTTTTGTAAACGTTACGCCTCGTCTGGTTAGTATTCTCAGGCTTCAGCGTCGTCATCGGGAGGGCGACCTACGGCTATGGTTGCACATTGGCACTAATTGTTGTTATTAAAATTTAACTTGAAATAATTGATATTTGCTAGATGGGTTGGGGGGACTTAGCAGCGCAGCAAGACCACCATCGTCTTCATTATCGTAATACAAAATGCCACTGACTCGTTCGGAAGAAGTGTCTTTGCTGCTGACAAGGGAGGCAAATAAGAATTTATAGGATGGTGGGGATATCACTGATATCGTTTTCTGCTGTGTTTAAATGTATACTGGATTTAATGGGATGTCTCTCCGTTGTTAAAGCATCAGGAGAGGAACGTGAATTGCCAGCTTATACCAATAGAGCACTATTCACTTACTACCCATACGCGTAGTATATATACAAAGACTAGATTCAGTCGTATCTGACATAGATTTGGGAGAAATATCCCATGAACTTGTATGATGTATGATGCATGATATGTACTACCACCCATTGTAGCACGGAAACTAAGTCCGACAGCAATTGGCTCTCCCCTCTGTTAGACTTGATCAAGCTTTAATAACCACTGATTATCCTAATCATGCCGTTGTATGAAGGGCCAAAAAGGGGTTGGGTGGATCGATATGCAACAACACTTATACGTATCCACAGGGATATAAAGAATCTCCTTCCAACAACAAGACTGAACAATTGGTCAAAAGAGCAAGCTATCTAACATGAGGATGCCAACAATGGGCGGGGAGAAGAGCCCGCCCTCTATTCACAAACTGTTAGCAATGGGGAGTTGGCATTCCCACTCTCCCCATCCAGAGTGCTTCAATCGGGTGCCCTGATGGTCCCTCCCATTCCCATGAAATATTTATATAATGGTGTATATATTTATGTAAATGAAAAATACTACAAGCATTCGTATCTATAATATATGATCTTCGTTCGGTTGATCCTGAAATGCAAGAAATGTTGTAAAATGTTAAAGTGTAGAGTTCTGTGGTTTCGCGCATAAGCTCGTTTTCGTTCGTTTTCAGCGATAGCAGCATTTCACCAAAATCTTGATATGAGGTATCCTGAAAAAGTTTATTAAATCTATTGAAATTTTACAAAACTAACATTTATACATTTTAATTTACTGTTGCCATGGTCACTATTTGCTACTTGATGCTGATTTTATAACAGCAATCCGCTTTTATTTTTGCTGACCTAATAGTTATTGCTACCGAGTAAGGAATGGGACGATTCAAGTGGAAGGGAGTTAAAGATAAATGGGCAAAACAAAGTAATGTTTAAAGCATCTATGAAGTAAAATCAATAAAACAATATTACCAACTATAATGATATTGTGAGTTATGATGAAGTAATGACAAAGATTGAAATGTAAATTTCAGCATGCTACTTTACCGGGGTCACACTGCCTACATTGTTTTGGTGCGGCTGCCACCTAATGTATAGTTGACGCGATACTGCGTTTTTTACTCAACCGCTGGATGCCAGGACAGACGCTGTTTGAGCCGCACCTCCTTGGTAGACAGACGCTCGGAACGCACCTCCTCAATCTAGCTGAAGTCAGAAGGACAACAGTGCCCAGGCTGCACTACCAGCTAAGTACGCAACCCTTAGCTGGCGGTCTTTGTCATCTCTTGACCCGTGGAAGCATGAGGTAGGAACTTGTGAGGACCATTGCTATGTTGCGGGGACGCACGCTCCATCTCAGGTGTCTACTCACCATTTTGCAGCCCGAGAAATATCCCATGAACTTATGTCAAATCTTGCATTCCATTTATGTGCATTAGATAACGCAGAAACTTGCATGCGTTTTTCAAACTGTCCCAGGTAACCAATAAGCATTAGCATATGCAGTAAATCAACCCTAAATCTGCATTTCAGATGCTGCAAGCATTATATTAGCATTATATCAGCATCTTGAATGCTATCTGTTGTAAAGTTGGTTTTCAAATGCTATTGTAGCCTGTAAGAAGCATTAAAATTCAAAATAGCATTATCATGACATTATAGTAAAGCAGCCGTATGTTGCATTTATGTTGCATTTAAGGCGACTTAACTGCTTGATAGGCTGCCGTAAAGACGCTTTGAAACTGCTTATTGGTTACCTGTGGTGTAGCATTTCTTCGTATTTTTAAAATGAGCGAAGCAGCAGACCATTCAGCAGCATGGCGGTAAATTGAAAATAGGGTGGTGGTAATGTGAACTTTTCTGTACTTACAGAACGTAGCAACTAGTTCATTGTTAAATTAACGTTAGGAATAAAAAGTTGAAAATAATAGGTAGCCTTTCTAATATTTTTTTATAATTTTAGGAACATATTTTCTAGGAATTCAATACATTAAATAACTCTTACTCGCGTGCTTGCTGTGGTTGGTAGTAGTAATGGCGATTACTGGCAATTTCTTGTCCCGGTGACAACTCGCTACTCTATCCGTGAGTATGACAGCTCAGCAAGCTGCAAGGCCTGTTTGGTCGACAGGTGATGTCTGTTTAGCAGTCGGCCTTCGGATCGGTATCCGCCCCGGCAGTTTACCAGAACCAATATCTTCCCCCCTGTAACACTGGCCATCTGGTCCAGTTTTCACTTTACAATCTACCTTCAAGACTGTCAACTTAGCCAAGGACCTACCCTTCGCAGTTTGAACAAAAGCCTGACGAATCTTCCCATCTCTTCCACTGATGACTTCCAGAATTCAACCTCGCTCCTAAAAGATACTTAACGTTCTTTTCTAAGAAAATAATATAAGACGTCTGCTTTGGTCTACGATCAGGAAATTCACTTGATGGTTCGAACCCATTGAAAGGTTCTTCGTCGTCTGATGCGGTGTATCGTCTCTTTCGCGCACGCCTGACTGGTTCTTTGTCTTCGCCTTTGTTTACTCTTCCTGATGAGCTTTATCTTCCCCCTGTGGGCCGTGAGAAGATGTGCTCCGATGGCAATCTGTAAAATATTTGTGGAGATTTCTTTAGAAAATGTCGCTTCTACCCATCTCTGAGTTTGTGACACGTTTGGGTCCCTATAGTAAACCTTGTCTCCTGGTGCAAGCTCATCAAAAAGATCACTATGACTCTTTCTGGAATAACTGCAGCACATATTTGCCAATGGTGGATACTCTAACCGATTTTTAAATGATTTCTTAGGGTTCAATAGATCCAGTAAGGTTTTGGGTTTATATCCTAACACTTTTTCAGATGGTGAATCTCCAGCTTTGAGGCAAGTATTCCTATAGTTAAAAAGAAAGTAATTGACCTTATTTTGTAGGTCCAGCGAAAGCATTTGAGGATCCAACAAGAATTTATATAGTACTTCTTTTGTTACCCTTACCATTCTTTCTGCATGTCCATTACTTTGGAAATGTAAGGGGGAATTTTGGCGAACTTTTGACAACCTGTATACCCTGCTTTTCAAGAAATGAAATAAACACAACAGAATTGAATGGCGGACCGTTATCAGTAACCACTACATCAGGGAGTCCATATCTTGCGAAAAAAAGAAGTAAATTTCGTCAAAACCTCCAGTTGTACTGATCATTATTTCAATTTCTAGCCACTTGGAGTAACTATCGACGATCAACAATAAAACATTTTCTTTGAAATAAAAAAAATCAGCATGAACTCTACTAAAAGGTTTCATTGTTGGTATCCATTTGTTTGTCTCTTTGCTTCCAGAAACATTTGTCATCTTCAGGCAAATGTGAATCACAGCAATTAACAAAATCTTCCACGTCCTGGTTTATGCCAAACCAATAAACACTTTTTCTAGCAAGTTGTTTCATTTTAAATATACCATTATGATTTGCCTGTAGTAGTTTTAATATTTTGCCTTGCAAGGAAGTAGGTACTACTACCCTATCCTCAAACAATAAACAACCTTGAACTTCTTCTAAGTCATGATTTTGCGAATAAACATTTGTAAAACATCTTTGAATTCTTTTTGGCCAACCAACCTTGTTTTTCTGCGGGTCTGTATACGATATCAAACTCGTACATAGCTAAATCCATAACATATCTCTGTAATCTAGTGGCAAAGATTGAATTACGACCTGGTTTGCCAAAAATTCCTAATAGTGGCTTATGGTCAGTGTATATAGTGAATTTTTGACCATATAAAACATTATGATTTTTTTTACAGTGGATACCACAGCCAGTGCCTCTAAATGCAATATAGGGTAGGTTTTATTTATTATTTAAAGAAAATGAAGTAAACCAAATAGGTCTCTCAAATCCATCCACTAAATGTGAAATTACTCCACCCAACCCATATGATGACGCATCAGTACTGACAACAATTGGTTTCTTTGGATCATAGAAGGTAAGTATATCAGCCGCTAGTAACTTCCTTTTGGATTCCTCAAACGATTTGTTACAAATAGAACTCCACTCAAATATAACATTCTTTTTCAACAATCCATACAAAGGATTTAGAGTCATTGAAAGGTTTGGCAAAAATTTATTGTAACAATTTAGAAGCCCCAGATATACTTTCAACTTCATTGACATTCTCTGGTTTTTTTTGCTGCTTGTATTGTTGAAATTTTATCTGGGTTTGGAAGGAGACCCTTGTCTGAAGTAATATGTCCTAGATAAGGCAGCTTATTCACGAAAAATTTACATTTATTGAAGTTAACCTTGATATTAGATTTTAACAAACGCTCCAATACTATTTACAATTTCCTCAGACATTCTTCGGGACTTATTCCTGCAATAACACATCGTCAAGATAACAGTAAACAAAATCAATTCCATTCAAAACATCGTTCATAATTTGCTGAAATATAGCTGCACTGGATGACGCACGCTATTATAGGTAAATAACCCTTTAATGGTGTTGATGACAACAAATTTTCTTGATTTTCTTGAAAGATTTAATTGTGTTTACGCCGTCGTCAGATCCAATGAACAAAAACATTTACATCCTGCTAAAGACGCAAATAAATCCTGCGCAGTTTCAACACGTAAATGGACCTACCTACGCTGCCGTTGCAGCGGGTAGAAACCAAAACCAAAATTCCCACGGGACTTCTGATGAATTTGATTTAGGTAACATATCCGCTCCTAAATTAGAATTTTTACAGCAATCGTTAATCGACATGATAACCGATATGCTAAAAACTAATTCCATGTTTGAAACTATCCAAACTGGTATTAAATTTGCCAATAATATTGTCATGACATTGAAGTTCAGTAATGGATTTTAAGTCATTAAACATTTTGAATTGGAATGCTCGATCCATCAGAGATAACGAGGATGAGCTATTTAATTTCTTAAGAGTTCATAACGTGCATATTGCTGTTATAACTGAGACTTATCTCAAACCTGCCCATAAGGTCAAAAGAGATCCACATTATTTTGTCTATCGAAATGATCGTCTCAATGGAGCTGGTGGTGGCGTTACCATCATTGTCCATAGGCGTATCAAACATCACATTCTTTCTTCATTTGAAACCAAAGTTTTTGAAACTTTGGGGGTTTCAGTTGAAACAAAATTTGGCCAATTTACGTTTATAGCTGCCTATTTGCCTTTCCAATGCACTGGTCAGCAAAAGAACTAGCTCAAGGATGACCTCCAGAAACTTACCCGTCATAGGTCTAAATTCTTCGTTATTGGTGATTTCAATGCAAAACACCGCTCATGGAATAATTCGCAAAGCAATGCCAATGGTAATATACTTTTTGATCATTGTTCCGCAGGCTACTACACTATTCAATACCCAAACAGCCCAACTTGCTTTTCTTCACCCAGAAATCCCTCAACTATTGATTTGGTCCTAACTGATTCATGTCAACTTTGTAGTCAATTGATTACCCATGCTGACTTTGGTTCTGATCACCTTCCAGTTACATTTGAAATATCTCTAGAAATCTTTTCTAATTCCATCAGTTCTACTACCATAGAGCTAATTGGGATCAATTTCAAACATTTATCGAATACAACTTTGATCCTAATGTTCCATTGCAAACAAAAAATGAAATTAATAATGCTCTTGAATCTCTGGCTTTCTCAATAAATAGAGCAAGAGCTGCTTCAGTGCCACAATGCGAGGTTAAATTCGATTCAGTTATAATTGATGACGATCTTCAGCTCTTGATTCGTCTGAAAAATGTACGTAGGCGTCAATATCAAAGAACACGTGATCCCGCTATGAAAGTCATATGGCGAGATTTACAAAAACAAATTAAAAAACGCTTCTCTGCCCTGAGGAACAAGCATTTTGAAAATAATGTGTCAAAATTAGATCCGAGTTCCAAATCTTTCTGGAAACTCTCTAAAATATTGAAAAAAAACCTCAAAAGCCTATACCAGCGCTTAAGGAAGGTGATCAAATTTTGCTCACAAATGCGGAAAAAGCTCAAAAGCTTGTTAAGCAGTTTGAGAGCTCCCATAATTTCAGTTTGGGTCTTACAAGTCCTAATGAGGATCAAGTTTCCAGGGAGTATCTGAATATTTTCTCACAAGAAAATATTTTTGATGATTCTTGGGGAACTGATTTGGATGAAGTAAAAACTATAACTAAAAAATTTCAAAATATGAAAGCACCAGGTGATGATGGAATTTTCTATATCCTCATCAAAAAACTCCCTGAGAGTACTTTGTTTTTCTTGGTAAAACTATTTAACAGATGTTTTCATCTGGCATACTTTCCAGATAAATGGAAAAATGCAAAAGTCGTACCTATCTTGAGGCCAGACAAAAATCCGGCTGAAGCTTCTAGCTACCGACCAATCAGTTTGCTTTCTTCAATAAGTAAGCTTTTTGAAAAAATAATTTTGAACAGAATGATGCTTCACATCAATACAAACTCAATTTTTGCTGATGAACAGTTTGGATTTCGCCATGGACATTCAACTACGCATCGACTTTTGAGAGTTAAAAATTTAATTCGTTCAAGCAGAGCTGAAGGCTGCTCCACTGGAGTTGCTCTTCTAGACATAGAAAAAGCATTCGACAGTGTTTGGCATAAAGGTTTGATTGCGAAACTGAAAAAGTTCAATTTTCCGCTTTATATCATGAAATTAGTGCAAAACTACTTAACTGATAGAACTTTGCAAGTAAATTATCAGAATTCTAAATCTGATCAACTGCCTGTCAGAGCTGGTGTTCCTCAAGGTAGCATTCTTGGGCCAATACTTTATAACATTTTCACTTCAGATCTCCCTGATTTACCTCAGGACTGTCAAAAATCTTGCTTTGCTGATGACACAGGCATTTCCGCTAAAGGAAATAGTCTTCGTGTTATATCCAGGAGGCTACAAAAAAGCATGGACATTTTTACAGATTATTTTCAAAAATGGAAGATTTCTCCTAATGCTTCCAAAACTCTACTTATAATATTCCCACACAAACCTAGAGCTGCATTTTTGAAACCAAGTAATAGTCATATGGTCACTATGAACGGAGTTCCAATTTCTTGGTCAAATCAAGTAAAATATCTAGGACTGATACTTGATCAAAAATTAACTTTTAAAGATCACATTGAGGGCATTCAAGCCAAATGTAATAAATATATAAAATGTTTATATCCTCTTATAAACAGAAAATCCAAACTTTGTTTGAAGAACAAACTTCTAATATTCAAACAAATCTTTAGACCGGCCATGCTTTATGCTGTGCCAATATGGTCTACTTGTTGTGCTACTAGGAAAAAAGCACTTCAAAGAATTCAGAACAAAGTTCTGAAAATGATTTTGAAGCTGCCACCCTGGTTCAGTACTACTGAATTACGTAGAATTTCAAACGTTGAGACTCTAGAAGAAATGTCCAACAAAATAATTCATAATTTTAGACAAAAATCATTGCAGTCTTTAATTGCAATGATCAATTCTCTCTATAGATATGAACTAGTTTTAAGAAATCAATAATTATTCTTACACGCAGGCAAAAGGAACCCTGTTAAAAATACTGAAGAGACAAAGTAAAAATAATATTAACACAATTAGATATAAATGATAGCATATAAGGTTGAAATGTTAATTACTTAGCAGGATCACCTAGATTAATATATGAATGTAAAATAATGTAAAATTTGGAATAAATAAAGAGTTAAAAAAAAAAATCCCGCGCAGTTGGTAAAGGGTACGTATTTGATATCAAGCCTAATTTCATCGTTCTTTTTTGGAACAACTACAACTAGTGAGGACCTTGTAAGCTTGTTTTAATAGGAGTAATAATGCCATCTCTCTCTAGCTCTTGCAAATGCTCCAAAACCTTGTCTCGCATCCGATAGGACACGTCGTATGCCTTTTTGAAAATTGAACTTTCATCTCTTGCACTAAATCGGCTTCATAACCTAGAATCGGACGCGTAAAATCCCTGTTAAAAACGTTCCCATAATTGATTCTCAAACCGTTAACCATCCTGTTAAAATCATTAGTGGAAGGTATGTTGTTCACATATAATTCTTTTGAAAAAATTGTCTCCTTCCGTTCCAAAAAATATCTAACCAATCCGGACCAATCAGGGGCAAAAAATTATGTCCAGTGTTAATGATAATAAGTTCTAGTTGAACTTTTTTTTGAATTTAGCTCCACAGTCACCATAATAGATCCATACACCTCTAATTTTGCACCATTTACAAGGGTATGGTGGGTGGTGTGTGTATATGTCCCGGGGTCGGGCCACCTTAGCCGTTTAAAAAAAATATTCATTGGGATCTTCCTCGCTAACAGCCCTTCTTCACCTAGGAATTTACACCTTGAATTTCCTACTGGATTCTTTTGTTTATTAATGAACTTGTAGCAATTTTTTTGCATTTGTCCTCTAAGGTTACAATCCTTGTCAAACAAAATTAGCATAACGTGCCTTTAGGTTGTGACCTAGATCTGGATCTAAAACTCCTATGAGATTGCTGAAAATGCCTATCATCGTGTCCTCTTTCATGTCAGGTTTATCTTTCTCCTCTTTCCACGCCATCACGTTCTCTATAACCCTCTTGATTCATCCTTGGGAATTTTCCAACCTAATCTGTATCCAACCGATTTTATTTCACCTGTTCTATTGATTGCTTGGGAACTTGTTGCCACTTCCTTCGTCTTCCAAAATACGCTCTGCCACCTTGAGTGTTATTAAATTCTCTTCATCCCCAAAAGCCTTTGTTGTAAATTTTTACCGAAAACTCCATAAACTATTGGATCTCTAATAGCGGAATCTCGAAATTCACCAAAATCACAAGTTTCAACCAAATCTATTAAAAAATCAATTGTTTTAGTTGGCCCTTGAACCCGGCATCGAAATTTGAATCTCATAACAATGTCTGACTCTATTTTATAATAACCTTTCTTTAAGTTTCTTTATGATCTCAGTATATGTAATAGTTTTTAAATCTGTGCCTGGATAGAGACACTTCAGCTCTTGAAACACAGTAACTCCACAAGGCTCAAAAAATATATTTTTTCTTATTCACTATTTTTTCTTTTCGACTAGGGAACAATTTCAACCTGAGAGTATTTCTTCGCCAGACTCGCGTTGCTCAAAAAGCACCACCGAGCCAAAATCTTCACAATACCGCCTCCGTTATGTAAGCGTCACTTGCGACCGGCTAAGCAACAAAAGGGAAACAAAACGTTTTAAGATTAGCTCACAAAAGCAAAAATGCAAATCCGTATCAAAAGAACTATTCATAAAGTACCTAGTGCTTTCAATTCCAATTCTATAACTTTTCAGCGCCAACCAAATTTGGCAGTTTATTGTTGTACTTACCACCAAAAATGGACCAATTGGGATCTACTTCCAACACTTTAAACTATTCACTATTTTAACTTTTTCACTAAATATTATATCCTCGTCGCCAGTTAAAATATACTTAACTTTCTTTTCTAACAAATAATAAAAGACGTCTGCTTTGGTCTACGATCAGGAAATCAAACCTCTACTTTATTTACAGCTGTCAACAGCAAACCTTGTCAGAATCAAGGTACATCGATTATGCTAACAGATTGACCACAACATAAACGTTTGTGAGTGTGAGTTCAGAGTTACACTTAAAATGTAAATACAGCTACCTCATGATTAAACTTTTGTGTACACGACAGCTCCCAGTTGCTCCTGGTCGACTCGTCGATGATCACCACCAAGTCCCCCCGCGGATATCCCGACCACTTCGTTTGCTTGGACATGGTAAGGAGAACCTCTCGTGACCCCGATTCACGATACACGGTTCACTATTCCTTGCAAAGAAACTAAAACTATCGAAAAGTACCGTGTTTTGTGTTTGCAAATCATTTGACCAGCGCTTGATCGGGAGGTTGGAAGTGGAACAAATCGAAAAGTATGCTCCCAAAAAAAAGGACTAGAAAGCGGTAGCCATTATTGAGAAAAATCCCAATCTGTCTGTGCGAAATGTGGCTCCCAAAGTCTGAAAGTCAAAATCATACGTAAAAAAGTGAAGCCGAGGCAAGGACTGAAGGCGTACAAAGTGAAAAACGTATTCAAAATCCCTAAGAAGTATTTCTGTTGATGCACATTGTAAAATTTGGTAGCGTTCCCATGAAGCAACGCATTTTCGCCCGTTCGAGCGAAAAATGTAGCGCAACTGGCAACCCTTCAGTCTCGGCTGTTGGCGGTCGGGTTTTTCAACTTTGCATGGTCATCACCACCCATCAATTTAGCTTAGAGCATCATCATTAAATTATCTTCAGTATGTTTTAGTAGCTCGAAGTAAATACAGCAACCGAACACGAATAAAGTTAGTGTCCCTAGTCTCTACTGATTTGAATAAAGTGCTAGTTTCTCAACAGTGGCAGTGTTTCTATTGGTCGTACCGTGAAATACACATTTCTAGTAGTCCTTTGTTCGCGTGTACCTTTTCAAGTGAGCAATCCGCGCCTGCAGTACGGCTGTCCTGGAATCGTCCCGCTCTCGATCTCTCGCGGTGCACTGGGGTTGCGCCTGGCAAAAATTTGATCAAAAAACGCAACGTAGGAATAAGTTTCAAACATAAAATTTGTGCTGTGTCCAAAATAAACGGCCTACGGACTCTACGGGACCGCCATCATCCGATCCGGGACAATAGAGAACCCCACAAGGAAGCGCCATTTCTGTTCGGCCATTGTGGAGCGCCGGCTTGTCGCAGATTGTTTGAGAGTTCCAGTTCATTGTATTTGATACAAGGCAGCATTCAATCCTGAGTGGACGCACGGCAGGTTCAGATTCGGTTGGACCACATTGAAGGCGTTTGGACCAGGCTGGAGGACGTTCAGACGGAGTTGGAGGTCAACGAGCAAGATGAAGAAGGTAGGCAAATGCATGAAGAGGCCAGTGTTGTATGCACTCACATCAATGAACGCCCAATACCTGTTTTCGAGAGAGATAACTTACAGTGTTCATGTTCGTACCAGCATTGCAGCACGAGATGGAGCGCGACGGTTTGAACAATATGGTGATTCAACTCACCGCGAGAATAGGAAAAGCCAGAGAATGAGTTTATAAGAATCAGCTCTATCTCTTTCAGGCCTTGAGCACAATCGTTATTACTCATGCAAAATTTGACTCGTAGCCTGAGCATTATTTTGCTGAGCAAAATTTTTTTTTGCTCACTCAGATAATCGCTAGCAGTTGTCTGGTTCAGAAAATTCAATTCTAGCGACGTCGCCGCGTGTGTGAGACAACGGCAAAACGAAAGAAAAAGGAACTGATTTTCGTTGCAATGCTAATCCTGACGGGCCTCTTTGGGAAAGCGGCTAGTGTGATGAAGATTCTGATAAGTGAGGGAGTAAAATACAGAATTAGACAATTAAAAATCGGTTCCGCATCGCGTCGTGGTCGTCACGTGTTTGCCATTGATGCGCAGTGTATGAACCAGAATGAAAACATAGAAATCATACACAAGGTTTAGTACTGGAATCGCAGTATATATAGAACTATTAAAGGAATTGTTTGGGTAAAAACTTGAAAATAACTGTACATAATAATTGAGACTAATGTTCTTTTCTGGTATCTTCATTCAGGAGTGGATTTTCAAAGGTAGACTGATAGGGTAAATATCGTTATTCCGTTATACTCAGCACAACACGCACTTCAACTAGGAGATGGAATGTGAATTTCAAAAACAAATTCTTAGTGTATTTATCTTTGCATCGTATCGTTAGATTTGAAAGACTGATTGATGAGGAGAAGTCGAAAAAAACTTTTGTCTGGTTCTCGGTGGCAGTGAAATGATGTGAAATTTTTACGCTGAAAAACGGCAAAAATTTGGTTAAAAAGATTGAAAGTATAAAGTTACGGTCGTTCGGAGTCGATTGGTGATATTTTTCAGTCCGGTCGCAACGTAATAGCAGTGGAAAAAGTGAATTTGAAAAAGTGTCCATTCTTGGGTCTGCTGTCTGGTGGTTCAAAACGTACGGCGTGCATGGCTGCTGCTGCTTGCATCGAACCTGAGCTGGCAATTGTTACGTTTGAGGAAGAATGAGGACGGAAAATCTGAGCAGAAATAAAGTGCCAATATCTAGAACTAGATTTTAGAGGAAAATACCAACACCGTGCCAAAGTGAATTTTGATTCGGTGAGCAGGCTTAGTTTGTAAATTAATCGGAGCACGAAGAGTGTATTAGACACAGATATCATGTTACTACCGGAAGGTTTCCGACACGTCGGCGACGGCCGGCTTGATGTTGACGACTGCCGACTGCAGCAGCTGCGGGTCCAACAAGAATTGGCCGAGATCTAGGACATCGAGGAGAGCTGGATTGCAAAGCAACAAATAATTTATTTCTACCAAATGTTGAAGACAATATTTAATATCCTGTTTTATTTTATTTTGTATATTTTGTTTTGTTGTTCGTTATGCTTGTCTCTTTTCAGTCACATTGGAGTGGCTCATTGCTTTTGGTGGAAAGTGCTACATACTTTTAGCATATCGTTCACCAAAACGAAGCCTGCTGCTAAACTTTCCCAACTATCCAACATCCCAGTGATTTCTCGTGGAAGTGCAGAGGATTTCTCGGCTTCCTCCAAAGCGAGTATCATGTCAACAAGTTCCTTCCCATTCCCTACTTGACCAGCATTCGTGCACGGCTGGCGCTGGTATTGCTTCATAATGGGTCACCAGTTGTTACACATTGAGGATGTGTTAGTCCCAAACATCATCTGTTGGTTCTTTGTGTAAATACAACTGATCTGGCAATAACGGAATTGCATCCGTGGGCGGTCAATCATGCTCATGCTCATGCTCATGCTCATCGTATCGTTAGATTTGAAAATAAATCTCGCGTAACATTAGAAAAGAGCCTATTCTTATTGGTCGATTATCTTTATCGACATTCTCTGTAGTATACCACGGCAAAATAAACCAATCTGTGGATCTGCGTGACAAACAATTAATTCAATGGAAAATACTTTAATAGCTGAGTTATTAACAGAAATTGGATGAAGAAAATCGGTCAAGAAGGATAGGTTTTCTCGAGGTACGTGAGAAATTGCTGGCTGCTGAGATATTGTTGAAAATCTGACACAGCTTTTCAACCGCAATTATGGTATACCATTTTAATTTACGACTCGACATATTAAGGTATGCGACGATAACTCCTAAAACTAGAACTATTTAAGCCACCACTGGCTGCCAATTGCCAAGAATTTAGAAAAGAATTTGGAAATTTGTAAGATAAAACAAACAAACAAACTCTTTCACTAGGGAAATTGAATTGGTTGTCCTGAAAAGGACGGATTTTAAATGGTCCATATTTGAATTTAAACCTCTTAAGTTTTTTTTGCAGAAGCAGATTATTGGATCCGTTGCGTCTTACCAAAAATTGGCTAACAACAGGATCACACACAAGCACCTAATTTTGTTCCTCATGGTTCCGCCCACCGGCTGGCTACAAAAACATCACTGGCTTGGTCAACCGATTGCCTATCACACGACTGCAAATCACATGGCTGCCTTGTAACGGTTGCCTTGCGAAATAGAGTAATCAGCTACCTGGCCAATGGATACTCGCCAGTAAACCCTACAGGGTACTTGCCACTACCAGCTGTCAATCCAATATTGGCTCCGCGCCACTCCGCATAGCTTGACAATTACCGAACGAATGAGATAATTTGCAAAGGTGTACCCCTTATATATTGTTCACTGCAACATACGTTCATTGCTACATTGAAATCTGTGATGGAAAAGTACTGTGAATTCAGTAAATTTAGCCAGCAAAACAAAATGTTACAATGTTTACAATTGTGGAAGGATTATTTTTGACAGTTGACTTGATACGCGGGATCATTTGCAACCGATTGATTTAAACATCTTAAGAATCTATCGAGCATTTATTAAGTTATAAGCGTTAAATTTGTAAGAATATTCCGCGACGGACGCTATTTTCTGATTTTCTTTTGACACACTGCCCTTGCCGTAAGACGTAGTCTACGTCAAAAAACATCGTTAGCTCTCTGGTTTTGACTGTTTTAAATGAACTTGCAAATTGGCAAGCCACGAATCACACCTACAGAATATGTCCAATAGGGTTGAAGAAATTGACGTTTCGATCGAATATACTTTGTATGGAAGGTGGTCTAGCATCTTCTAAGCATCTAGTTCTCTTCATGAATACGAATCAAAAGGTAATTCAAATGTAGGTCGAATAAAAGTCGAGATCGATCTATTACATACTATTTCGAAAAAAATTCATGATTTACATCTAAAAAGTCGCTAAATTGTTTATGATTTATAGATAATTCAGGAATAGTTTGGAGAAAATTGATGTTTTCTTTAAATTTATAACATTGTTTTTAGTTAACAACTCTTTTCAGCTAAACATGTATTGAACAAACTGGTGCTTATGTATGTTGGTCACTTTATCAATTCAGAGATTTATAGGAACATCCCTGCCTATAGACATATACCATAGAATATCACTCTTTCGAAATGTTTGGACATTGTTCGTATTATATACAGCCCAAAACTCGCTATAAAACACAGCATATCATGAACTCATGGATATCGATGGTTAAGGAACTGCATATTCTTAAAAACAATGCTGAGATGTAATTCATTTAAATATTGCTGCGTTCTGTTTGCTGACATATAAATAAGCGTTCGATGCCAGATGCAAACAATGCCCACGCACGAGCTTGATCAGCCAGCTCGAAAAATCTCGAAACGAAGAACTTTTTCTCACAAGCATTCGTACAAAAAGTCCTTCGTTTCGAGCTGCGCAATGCCACCCATGCTCTCGCAAGTCTCGTTGGTCAGATGCACACTTATTTCGTCTTTATAAATTACACCAGATATGCATCTAAAAAACGACACAAGCTAACGCCTAGATCCAAATAATGCTGTGTGTGTGTGTGTGTGTGTCCAATCTAACACCCATCGGCCGGCAATGGTATTATGGAAGAAATCTGTTTACAACAATCATTCAAGTGACCATTGGAAGCAGCTTTAATCCGGGAGCTAGAAAGTGATAGCTCTACTGCAGATCCAGCAACCCATTTCAGAATGTCTGGAGAGTCACGCCTATTCCGAGGTTACTTTCACATACAATAAGCCCCGCGTGTAAACATTACCGATATCATTTGGATAAGGGCACTGCAACACACTTCCAGATTTGGAAATTTAAAATTTCCAAACCAGGCACGTATTTAGTATTATTTGAAAATAAGATTTTTGTTATATAGTTAGACACATCTCACCCATGTCCACCTCCTCAATCACACTATCTTGTTCATTCGTAAAAATAAAACCTTTCGACGTTGATTCGTGATTAATTTCATGCACTCGCGATTAAATATGCACATTAACGTTACTAAACCGCCCGCTAGATATGCAATCTGCATAACAAAACTCTGTACTCCCCGTGGTGAATGCACCTAAAATTATGTGCAAGCTTTTCACCCGCTCATGCGCGTTGTTTTCGTTTGCTGCTTCTGACCAGCAAATGGCCGTTAATGGTCATAAGGAGTGTATCGAAAAGTAGTTATAAACATTCGATGCGTTATTACGCATAAACTACTGTATATATTTTTAGCGTGTAAGCGCCATTTGCTTTGTTTACATGTCAAAAATGATTATTCGGTTCATTCATTTCCGTTGATAAAGTTGTATTCAAAATGTCGCGAATTGAATTTGAGACTAAAAAGAAAATTCTGCACACTTGGTGCACCGAAAAGGGTGTTACTTACAACCAGATTGCGAAAAGAGTAAATGTTCACCCGGCAAGTGTAAAACGCATCATCGAAAAGTTTGGTAAGGAGTGCTCCCTCAAGGATTTACCAAGAAGTGGCCGGAAACCCGGCTCCAGCAACCCCGATTTGGACCAAAAAGTTGTGGATTATATTCAACGGAACAAATCTGCCTCTACTCGCGATCTAGCCAAGAAGTTCAGGACCAGCATCGGAATGATTCAACGAATCAAGCGCAGGAATGACTTGAAGACGTACAAAAAGCAGAAAGTGCCCAAACAAACTCCGGAACAAAAGTCTCGTGCCAAAACCAGGGCTCGAAAGCTGTACAGCTGCATTTTGGACAATGTCGACCAGTGCATTTTGATGGATGACGAAACATACGTTAAAGAAGATTCAAGAACGCTACCGGGGCCGCAGTTTTATACTAAATCTGTTGGGGAACGTGTGCCAACCGCAGATACGACTGTTGCGATGGAGAAATTCGGTCAGAAGGTGCTCATTTGGCAAGCTATTTGCACATGTGGCTTGCGTTCTTCAATTTTCTATACAAAAGGAACTATAAATGCTGAGATTTATCAAAAGGAATGTTTGAAGAACAGGTTGCTACCATTGTATAGAAAGCACCAGTCCCCTCCTCTCTTCTGGCCAGATTTGGCATCGGCACATTACGCCAAATCCACTCTACAGTGGCTGACGGAGAATAACATCAAGTTCGTAGAAAAAGACATCAACCCACCAAACTGTCCCTAGTTGCGACCGATCGAACGCTATTGGGCAATAGTCAAGCGTATATTTAAGAAGGATGGTACAGTGTCCCAAAACATGACCGATTTTAAGAAAAATTGGGCAGCGGCATCCAGGAAGTGCACAAAGGTCACTGTGCAGAATTTGATGGCAGGTGTCAAATCAAAGGTACGGGCATTCTACAGAAATGAACATGATGACTAGTTTTTCCGTTTGGATCTTTTGTAAACATGTTAAGCTATAATAAACTGAAATAGTATGTTAATTTTAACCATGTTTTCATGCCTATTTTATTATTTGGAAGTTTATAACTACTTTTCGATACACTCCTTAAAATTTATGAAAGGAGAGGCTGCACAGCTGATTGAAACGATAGCTATCAGCGCAGCCAATTACAGCTTGGCTTGAGATACGTTAGTTAAGCGCTACGCTAACGACTGAGGAAAAGGCATTTACAGGCTATTTTTGAAATTCAGCGGATGAAGAAAGAAACAGCATCGATGCTGTAGGCGTTGGTGGACGAATTCGAGCGTTACACCAAGCCTCTGAAGCAAATGAGAAAACCTACAGATCAGTGGTGCAGCATTTTGGATAATCTGCTTTGTACTGGACTACACGATGACACTCTCAGCGTGGGAAGTTCACGCATCGACTATGGATAATCCGGACTAAACATAGTCCAGCTACGACTTCTGCCGCTCCAATCCCAAGCACATCCGTTGCAGCTACTGAAACCGTTCGTGATTTTGAAGTCAGCGTTCCAATTCAACATCCCAGGGAAAACGTATTCCTCCTGACAGCTCTGGTGAGGGTTGTGGATGGTTCCGGTCAAGGTCATCTGGTTCGACCTCGTTTGGACAGTGGATCGCAGCCCAACATCATCAGCGATCGTATGGAACGTCAATGTTACCATTCAGGTGGCCGCTTGAGCAAGCAGTTCGTGAATCCATCGTAGCGCAGGTCACATCACGGAATAGGGACTTCAAATTCAACGTCAACTTCTAGATAATGAACAAGGTCTCAGCAAACCTTCCGACACATGACATCCCTGTAGAAGATTGGCAGATTCCTGGAGAGCTAGCCCTTGCTGATCCTGAATTGAACAAGAGCCAGCGCATCGATATGGTACTCGGAGCAAAACACTTTCAAACTTTCTTCCCTAGCGCCGCTCGCATCCATCTAGGTGAACATCTACCACTACTAGAAAAGCGTTTTTGGATGGGTCGTCACCGGTTCAGCAAGAACACAACCTAATGATTCTCCTACTTCATACTCCCTTTTATATAACAACTTGAATGTCTTAACGATGACGCTAGAGGAGATTATCGAACGATTTTGGAAGACGGAAGACTTTTCTATGAAGAACAACTATTCGGTTGAGGAGCGATACTGTGAATCTCTCTTTAAGTCCTCGATAACACGTACCACTGAGGGGCGCTAAATATATGGTTTGTCTACCTCGAAAAGCAGACTTCAAGGTCGCGAATCTCGTATCAATACCACTCGTCGATACGAAATGCTTGAGCGAGGGCTTGAGAGGGACTTAGCCATCAAGGAAGGGTACCACAAATTTCGGCAAGAATACCTGTCACTCAGCCATATGAGGTTGGTCGAGCCCGGCAGCGAGGATGACTCCATCTCTTACTATTTGCCGCACCACCTTGTGATGAAAGAATCAAGTACTACGACGAAGCTCCGAGTTGTCTTCGATGGCTCGGCTAAAACATCCACTCTCTGTGTCGGTCCTATCGTGCAGGATGACCTAATATCAATACTTCTCCGGTTCCGCACCTATTTGATTGCGATGGTCGCGGACATCGTAAAAATGTACCGACAAATTTCTTGTGCATTCCGATGATACTCCTCTCCAACGCATCCTGTAACGAATGACAACTGCTAGTCGCATCCAAATCCTCGAGTTGCTTACCGTCACCTACGGTCTTGCCGTATTGTCGTTCTTAGCAACCCATGCGCTTCAGCAGCTGACCATTGATGAAAGCGATCCATTTCCTCTCGCCGGGCCAGTTCTTCGTAAAAACTTTTACGTGGGTGATTTCATCGGCGGTCCTGTTGGTTCGAAGTACTGAAAGGGTTGGATAACGAGCATATTGTAATACAATCAACGCTGAGCTTCACCGCCAACGAGGCGGTAAAGGCACAGGGAATACTCTGGGAGCCTGAAAACGATTCGTTCGGGTTGGATCCCATGATCCTGCTACGTAACACCCCACCTACGAGGAGATCAATATTATCGGGCATCGCAAAGCTATTTGATCCATTGGGATTAATATCTCCTGTAGTTGTACCAGCCAAGATACTGATGCAGGAATTATGTTTTATTTCCTACAATTGGGACGAGCCGATTCCAGATCCCACTCGCCTTAAATGGGAGAGCTTCTGCAGCGAGGATCCGCTCATCTCATCCGATCGTACGCAACGCTACGCATTTCACCCGAACTTCTGTATTGAACTTCACACGTTTTCAGATGCATCGAAATCGGCGCATGAGACGTGTACGTACGGTCGTTGCGAAAATTACCAGGGAGATATAATGGTTCATCTCCTTATGTCGAAGTATAGAGCTGCTCCACTTAAGCGCCTAACTATCCCTCGCCTAGAATTGTGCGCATTAGTTCTCACAGTACATCTGTACCATCGTGTCAAGCAGGCCCTCGGCATTCCTATTTCTGCAGCGTTCTTTTAGTTCAGCAGTTACACTACAATGGCTTTGCTCCCCACCAAACGTTTGGACAACCTTTGTCGCCAACCGCGTGTCTGAGTTGCAACACTTCACGCATGGATGCCAGTGGAACCATATTTCCGGTGTAGAGAATCCTGCTGACCTTGTGTCTCGAGGCCTGTCGGTTGGAGACTTCCTGCACAACAATTTGTGGAAGCGTGGACCTTCGTGTTTGTCCGAGCCATCGCATTCCTGGCCAATATCATTGCCGTCGAACGTTCTCGAAGAAGTCCTGGAAGCAAAACAAATCGTTTCAGTCATCCATACAGCATCTGAGCCGAATCCATTATTTTCTCGGTGATCGCCTACTGCATGCGCTTTGTCGACAACGCACGTGTCAAAGCCAGAACCCAACATTTTCCCACCACTGAGCCAACCAAGAGAATACTTACCGTCGAGCATCTAGCTCGAGCCAAATCATTACTGCTTCGTCTTGCCCAGAGAGAATGCGTTCCGAGATGAAATAAAAGCCTTGAAAGACATGAATGTTTTTCCCAAACGATCTTGCATTTGTCGAATGAATCCTTTCATTGACCCAGAAGACATCATGAGGGTTGGAGGCCGATTAAACCTTTCTCAACCACCCTATCAGTCAAAGCACCCTGCTCTACTCCCAGCCAATCACCCGTTTCTCAAACGAATAGCCGAATACTACCACCTGAACCATCTTCACGGCGGCGGGCGTCTTCCGCTATCATCCATCCGTGAGGGATTCTGGCCTGTACGTGGCCGCCAATTAGTCCGCTCTACCGTCCGTAAGTGCTTTTGCTGCTTGCGCCTGAATCCTGTTCCAGCACAGCAGCAAATTGGCCAACTACCTATCTCAAGAATCACGCCAGCTAGCCCTTTCTCCGTAACCGGCGTAGATTACGCTGGACCTCTATACCTACGACCAATCCACAAGAGATCTCCAACCAAAGCTTACCTGTGCCTGTTTCCCAACAAACATCAGTGTCGAATAACCGCTTGTTCAAACAAATTCGGAGTAGTTATTCAGCTTTCTAACAGAAAAAGCTGAACAACTTCTCCAAATTTTTTTGAAGAAAAAGTTATTCAGCATTGATGTTTGTTGGGTTGTTTGTTTGTTTGTTTGTTTGTTTCGTAACCAAGGCTGTCCATTTAGAATTGGTTTGCGATCTAACAACTCAAGCTTTCATCGCTGCCCTGAGACGCTTTATTGCCCGACGTGGATGCCCCACCCACATCCATTAGGACAATGGAAAGAACTTCGAGGGTTTTAAAGGAGAACTTACCGAGATGTTTGCTATTCTTCGGAAGAGAGGCGAGAAGGAGAGAATCGTATCCACCAGCAGCGCCGAGAATGGCACTTGGCACTTTGCTCCACCAAAAGCCCCCCACTTTGGAGGCTTATGGAAAGCGGCCATCAAAGTAGCAAAAAAAAAAGCATTTATTTCGCCAAATAGAACCGTTGAGATTAAACTACGAGGATATGGCCACTGTCCTGTACCAAATTGAAGCTCAAATATAATTCTAGACTGCTGCTGCCGATGTCCGATGACCCGAATGACTTGGCGGCATTTACTTCAGCGCACTTCATCATTGGCATCTCTATGCACGCTTTGTCCGACGCAGACTTGCTGCACATCCCGGAGAGTCGATTGGAGCACTACCACAAGCTGCAACTCATGTACAGCAGTTTTGAATCCATTGGCGCAAGGAATGCAGGAGCTTCAGAGCGACACCAAACTATCGTTTCGAAAGAATTCCATCCAATTGGAGGCAATCCGTAGTGGAATGGTCGACGTTAGTGGAATAGACACTACTCCGGCCAACATAGTCCAAAGAATGTGCTGCGACGAAAACATGTGGAACGCGGTCAATTGAGCGATAGTGCAGATCATGCTTGATCTACAACGAAAGTGGCGAGATGATCAACGAGTGAGAAACAATGAGTGACCACAAGACTGAACGAAGTAGAATCGAAACGCTAACAGGAGAAGGCTAGGTCCACCGCTGGAGATCAGCTGAGTCGATTGTGCGAACACGTGTTCGAAGAAGAGACAGACTTTGAGTGAGAGAACGTTATGACAGTCGGCAACTTCATATCGGTCTGATCTCAAACGCGGCAACGAGCGCTGGAAGAGGGGTGCTAAAGTAATACCTCACGGCGGTTCCAGGGAGGACAAGGACTCGAGGAACAAGGATGGTTTTTTAGCGGGTCGGATTGTTACCCCTCCCCATATATCCTGAGGTATCTTCTCAGGAATCTGCTAAGGTCTGTATCCAGATTAATCTGGACACCTTCAAATCATTGTAACTTTTGAAATATTGCACGTAGGACTGAAAAATTTCACTGTGGTATAGCTGAGAGTCTATGATGAAAAAGGCTATGATTGATGTTTACATTTCATGTTTAGTATTCAAGATGGCGACGAAAGAAAAACAAGTGCGCGAGCGAATTTTGTACGGGCGTACGGCAAATCCTGACTTGTCAATACGGGACCTTGCAAAAACATTGGATTTGCCTAAATCCACTGTTCACAATGTGCTCAAATCATTTTCGGAAAATTTGACGGTGGAGAGGAAACCGAGAAATGACAAAAACATTGGACGCGCTGATCGTGTCATGGACCGAAAGGTGAAAAGGATATTAACGAAAAACCCAAATCTCTCTATTCGAACGGTGGCTCGTAAAATAGGGATGTCGCCTGGTTTTGTCCAAAAATCAAAACAACGTTTGGGACTTAAGTCGTTTAAAGTAAAAACAGTTCCAAATCGCAACGACAAACAGAACTTGGCAGCAAAATCACGGGCACGACGTTTGTACTGCGAATATTTGACGAAGTTTTCATTCGTTGTTATGGACGATGAAACTTATGTCCTGGAGGATTTCAAGCAGCTTCCAGGGCTGGCTTTTTATTCTGCTATGGCCAGAAATGCTTCAGCTGAGCATTTTAGAACGAAGAAGGTATCGAAATTTCCCAAAAAATACCTTGTGTGGCAAGCAATTTGCACGTGCGGCAAAAAGAGCAAATCTTTCGTCACTACAGGCACAATCAACAAGGAGATCTATCAGAAAGAGTGTCTGCAGAAGCGATTGCTACTCTTCATTAAAAGTCACAAAGAAAAACCTTTGTTCTGGCCCGATTTGACATCATGCCACTATGCTAAAACTGTGATGGAGTGGTACCAAGCAAATCAACTGAACATTGTACCAAAAACCTCAAACCCGCCAAATTGCCTAGAGCTACGACCAATCGAGAGATATTGGGCTCTGATGAAGCGGAAGCTTTCTGGAAAGAAGCAGGGAATCAAAGACATCAA
Organism: Aedes koreicus; assembly: GCA_024533555.2. Classification (NCBI taxonomy): domain Eukaryota; kingdom Metazoa; phylum Arthropoda; class Insecta; order Diptera; family Culicidae; genus Aedes; species Aedes koreicus. The sequence continues at coordinate 172,477 of JAHHFK020004688.1, forward strand.
ACACTTCCAGCAAATTTGGACAAAAACGGCTTCTACGATTTCTGAAGAGTCTGTACAAACCATAATGGACGGAGTTAAGTGCAAAGTTCGAAAATTTTATGCAAATGCAGAATAACAATGTTTTGTCTTCACGAATTGTTAAAACACATCCCATGAATCTGAAATAAACAACTACGACGGAAATATAATGCGAAATTTATGTTTTATTCATGTTTTGAGGTGTCCGGATTATTGCGGATACAGACCTTAATGAACAGATTTTTTAGCCTCCTTGTATTAAAAAAAAAGCATGCAGGTCTATAGTCATGAGATTGAGCCCTCCTGACTACATTAAGGTGATAACTTTGATCATGATTCTTAATGAAAAATTTAAAGTTCGCCAAGATTTCGAGCAGAATCGAGCTGTAATACGCTTTCAGTAGAATTAATATGTCATCTTTTCATTTGGTTTCCACAGAGCTTCATCTCACAGTTCATCATGCCGGTTAGCAGTCTTAATTCGTTGAGGTTAGTAGTGTCCAATGCTGCCAGGTTATATGGAAAAACGTAGAAGCAATACAGTGGAAACGGTTAATCTTTAATGTCAGTTCAATCGAACTTATACAACTAGCTCATATGCTATCCAGCATTTTCCCATGTCCACTTTAATGCCCCTCCCACATAGAATCAACCACAGCAAAGATCTCCAATACCCATGCCATTTGCACGTGAATGCAACACTTTCAACACTTATCATGATTCAGTAATCCACCCTTCCGACAGGAGATTGTAGACCATGTTCTAGAATCTTACTTCGGAGCATGTGATGTTGGCGCGCATGTTAAAGCCATCAGCCGAGATAAAAACGTGTGATTTATAGGACCAAATTAGAGTTTTATATCCGTTCATCAATCACACCACCGGAGCACAGACTCTCGACACGAGGTGCCAGACCGCAGCACAGTTGATGCTCAGAACTAAACGTCAAGGAATAGTGAATGAAATGGTTACCACATTACCACACCCTCATGGAATCCCACCCTCATCGATGATATGTTCGTGGTAATCCGGATCCCGAAGAAAAGAACTCATTCTAACATGGCATACGATTGCGTGTGTAGATGGGGAGGCTTTTTTTCGTTTCTATATCCTTTGCTGCCAAAGGAGTAGAAAGCAACCGAGGAGCACTTGAAACCGAACTGCTTTGAGGTTAAGTGCTTTAATGACTAACAACGGCGAGGGAAGCAACGTGAACGGGTTTGTGTGTGTGTAAAAAGGATCTACTTGTGACTGCTTGCGTTGCCTCTTTGGTGATTTACTAGGCTACAGTTTGGGAAACACGAGGATTTGATTTAGACGACTGGGTTTTAAGATTAATGCGGCTGAGATTTTGCTGCAATTTGTAATTCCTGATTTAAGGATGCAGATACGCTTTCTGATCAATGTCGGATCTAGAGGACAATATGCTGCGGTGAAGCTTTCAGTCCATGAGCGAGAATGGGAAGAAACATGACAAGATTATTATCAACTCACCGCAGCTCTCATCCTTCCCGGATGGCAGACGACAACCGATGGGGGATGAACGTAAAAACTAATACTTTATCTGTGAGAAATGACATCAATCAGAGCTGGGTGAAAGATGGTATCTCTTGTCATCGTGGTGGGCGTATTCTTCTTCTTCTTTTAGCATTTCAAGTTTTATGCTTTCACAATTCGCTTATTGCTTGCTCTCAACTTAGTGTTCAAAATGCACTTCCACAGTTATTAATTGAGAGCTTCCGATGACAGGTACCATTTTTGCATTAGTATAATTGTGTGGCAAGTACCATCATACTCTATGCCCAGGGAGTCGAAAAATTTTCCTACACCAGACAGAAAAATTCATACACCAGACCGGGAATCGAAGGTATTGCTTTGTAGCTGCGCCTTTACCGACTGAGTTAAGGGTGGACCCGGGCGTCAAGGAGTGCAAATTTCGCGTGAAACAATAAGAAAATTCATTGAAGATGTTAGTATGGGCGTAGATCGATCAAATTCAAACTCTTCGAGTAGTCAACCAACGGAACGGTGGATAGTCCACGCATTTTGCGTTTGCTGACATGAAATTAGTGAATCAAGATTGATTGACGGGCAGCAGCGATTCAGCTTTAATAGCTTTCAATCATAGTCGATTCCTGATGACTGTAACGATGCAAAATTCGTCTCGACAGGCGACCGATCGACCCAAGCTGCCAATGCATCCGACTCACATGGGTGGAATGAGTCACAGTAAACGAAAGAGTAACGCACCTGTCGTTTTGCTCACCTCGTAGACAACGGTGATGCTGGATGCTCCTTCTTGCAAAACGTCCGACAAATCAATCAATTCCGTGTTAATTATGTCGAAGTGGACGCATTGCGACTCTTCTACTAAACTGTTTAATCGTGATGTTTTGTTGTGATACCAATGAAATTAGATTGAAGCCGTATTGACATTGATTTGATTGAAACGGATGATTTTGGGGATTTGAAAACAAACAGATTATTGGAAGGCCTCGAATCATGGCCTTCTGTTTGGTAGTTTTTAATAGTTTTTAGGATGTTCTTATGTTGCATGTTTTTCTGCTTCAGTGAGTAGCGGAATTTGGGGCAAGTGTGCCACCTGGGCCCTGTAACATAATGGGAATTTTACTAATAATATTAGTCTTGTGGCTTGTAACTTGTAAATTTCCGTTACATAATAAACCTACAAGTAAAAATCTACAAGTCAAATATCACCAGTTGTTTATTCTAATATTATTAGTTAAATTTACAAGTGCCAGTTGCATAATTAAATTACAAGAACAAACTATTAGCTTTGTTTTGTACTCTTGTTTACAAATCTGAATCGTACCAAAATGTTATCTAAAGGGTGTCCACGATGAAATTGCCACACTATGAAATTGCTCTAACTTTTTAACCGTTGGGTAGAATTTAATGAAAATTTGGGTGGATTTAGTTCATAGTGCATTATTTACATCCTGCAAGTTTTAAAGTCCTGTGATCGCGGAAATGGAGTCGAAAGAACAGCTCGTGCGTGATAAAATCTTGCGCATTCATCACGAGAACAAGGATCTCTCGCATCGTTCCATCGCTAAAACGTTGGGAATCGCGAATTCCACGGTGTCGCGAGTGATTAAGCGGTTCGAGGAACGGTTGACCACCGATCGGAAGCCCAGAAGTGAAGGAAAAAGTATTCCGTACAACACCAAAAATCACAACCGCGTAGTTGGGGCCTTCAACCGAAATCCGAACGCCTCCGTTCGGGATGTGGCTAAGAAGCTGCACCTAAGCCGAAGTTTTGTCCAGAAGGCCAAAACTAAGGCTGGGCTTCCAACGTTCAAGGTACAAAAGGCCCCTAATCGCAACGAGAAGCAGAACAAGTCAGCCAAAACCAGTGCCAGGAAGTTGTACCTCAACATGCTGACGAAAGTTGAATGCTGCATCATGGACGACGAAACATATGTGAAGGCCGACTTCAAACAGATCCCCGGCAACCTGTTTTTCACGGCCAAGGATAAGTTCAGCGTTCCGGAGCATGTCCGCACTCAGAAGATGTCCAAATTTGCGAAGAAATTCCTGGTTTGGCAAGCCATCTGCACGTGCGGGAAGCGGAGTGCACCTTTCGTGACCCAGGACACGATGAACGGACAGGTGTACATAAAAGAGTGCCTCCAGAAGCGGCTGCTTCCTCTCCTGAAGGCCCACAACGTCCCAACAATCTTCTGGCCGGATTTGGCCTCATGCCACTACTCCAAGGACGTGCTGAAGTGGTATGCGGACAATAAGGTCAATTTCGTGCCGAAAATGTTCAACCCTCCCAACACTCCGGAGCTCCGCCCCATCGAGAAATACTGGGAGATTATGAAGCAGCACCTTTTTAAACGACCTAAGGTAGTGAAGACAGTCGAGGAACTGAAGAAAGTATGGGTTTACATGCAAAAAAACGGTTGATTCACAGGTTGTGCAGAATCTTATGGCCGGGGTTAAGGCCAAGGTGCGGGCATTTGCGTATGGACTGTAAATAAAATACGAGTAAAATGGTAAAATGAAGTTTAATAGTTATTTCTCAATCTCTGAAAATTTGATGGCAATCGGATGAAAACTCGAATTTTGCGAATCAATTTTGTGTGTGGCAATTTCATCGTGGACACCCTTTACAAGTTCTTTTAAATTTTTGTGCAGGCTGCAAAAATGTTCGGGTAAAGTGTATTGTCGCTAATTCGGGGGCATATAAGGAATAAGGGGGTGGATGTTTTTGAGTGGCGGTATTTTTTTTTTTTTTTATATAAACCCGCCTTCTCTCTCCTCTATTTACCGTCAGTGAAGAACGATTTAGTGGAATTAACGTGGCCAAACTTTGCAGAAAATATCACAGGAGCAATCATAGGACGATGATGCTCTGGAATTCCACGAAGCTCTTGCTTCATGGATAAATCAAAATAAACCGAACTGCCGAAGTCGGAGAAGCAAACACGATTGGGAATGTTCGGCGAAGGGCTGACATGCTGTGTTATGTACCAATGGTACAATGTCATGAAGCGAGTTTGAGGATTCAACTCAAGAAGCTTCTCAAAGTTTTCGATTACCTGGGGGTTCATAACTTCACACCTGGTGAGGAGCCGTAGAGACAATTCTGAAAACCGGTCCGAGAGTGGCAATATTCCAGCTAGCACTTCCAGACTCATCGTATGAGTCGAGTGCATACAACCTAACGCGATACGAAGACACCGATACTGAATACGTTCCAGTTTAATGATATGCGACCGAGCCACCGACTGAAAACAAAAACTACCGTATTCCATAACCGACAAAATCGTTGTCCGGCACAACGTTAGAAGATCTTGCGGATCTGCTCCCCACCAGGTTCCAGTTATTGTGCAAAAAAAGTTTATTTTCGCTTCAGATACTCAATGTGGGATCTCCAGGTGCACTTAGAATCGAACAAGACCCCAAGATATTTAAAGGACATGGAATGAGTTATCGGTGTACCCCAAATCTGAAGCTTCGGTTGTGCAGGGTTATGCTTCCTTGAAAAAACTACCAACTCAGTTTTCTCCGTAGAGAATTCGATACCTAGCTCTGGAGCCCAAGTAGACATATTGTCTAAGGTATCCTGTAAGGGTCCTTGCAGATCGACCCCATTGGATCCCGTGACAGACACTACGCCGTCATCTGCAAGTTGTCTCATACAGTTGTTTTTTTTTTTTTGACGTACAGTTGTCACTTAGACAACCGTAAATGTCTTTGACATAAAAATTATACAAAAGGGGGCTTAAACATGATCCCTGGGGGAGACCCATGTAGCTAAATCGAGAAGCTGTAGAGGTTCCATGAGAGAAGCTCATATGTTTCTCTGACAGCAAACTGTACAACAAATTGTGCATTAATGGTGAAAAACTACAAGCGTGGAGTTTATCTGAGAGAACTTCAACAGATACTGAATCAAAAGCCCCCTTGATATCCAAGAATACAGAAGCCATTTGCTCTTTTTTAAGCAAAAGCTAGCTGAATATCTGTGGAAAGCAACGCGAGGCAGTCGTTCGTTCCCTTACCCCTACGGGAACCATATTGACTATCTGAAAGCAGTTTATTCGTCTCAACCCTTTTGTCCAGACGGAAGAGGATCATTTTCTCCAACAACTTTCGAATGCAGGATAACATCGCGATGGGTCGATAGGAGTTGTGGTCGGACGCAGGTTTACCAGATTATTGAATTTCAATAACTCTCACCCGTCTCCAATCATCCGGTACAATGTTTAGTTCCAGAAACTGATTAAACAAGTGCAACATGCGCCTCTTAGCGACGTCTGGGAGGTTCTTAACCAAGTTGAACTTAATCCGATCAGCCCCTGGAGCCGTATTGCCACACGAAAGGAGTGCGAGAGAGAGTTCTACCATTGAAAAGGGTTGGCTGATCTCATCTATCGAATTCGTGGTTTTGCGAGGAATCATCCGTGCCGGCACAGAATCTGGACAACCTTTTCGCGCGAACTTGAGGATCCATTGGTCCGAGTACTCCTCGCTCTCGTTGTTCGTAGTTCGGTTACGCAGTCTTCGCGCCTTGTTCCAAAGAGTACTCATCGACGTTTCGCTCGTTAGCCCGTTCACGAGTTGTCGCCAGTAACCGCGCTTCTTGGCCTTGATGACGCTCTTAAATTCGCGTTCGAGAGCCGTGTATACTTCGAAGTGCTCAGGTGTTCTACGTCTACGGAAAACTTTAAACGCGTCGGACTTTTTACGGTAAACCTCGGTGCATTGCTGATCCCACCATGGAGAAGGAGGTTTCCTGCGAAATGACGTTCCTGGAACTGGTCGAGTTTGAGCTTGAAGCGCGCTGTCCAAGATCAGGTTGGAGAGGAAGTTATATTCCTCCAGCGGTGGAAGCTCTTCTACCGTCGTTACGGCTTCATCTATAGTTATTCTGAACTTTGTCCAATCAATATAACGAGTTAGGTCATACGCGACGTTGATGGATTCCGACGGATCGAACCCGGTGGCAACCGAAATTTTAATAGGCAAATGATCACTACCGGAAATCTTGAATCACATTCCATGTGCAATCCAACGATAATGAATTCGAACAAAGTGTGAGGTCTAATCTACTGCCAAGTGAGGATGGACCAGCCAAACGTGTTACTTCTGCATTGTTAAGAACTGTCATATTGAAGTTGTCACAGAGGTCATATATCAGGGAAGACCGGTTGTCATCGTACAGTTCTCCCCAGCCTGTACCGTGAGAGTTAAAATCTCCCATGATCAACTGTGGAGCAGGAAGAACCGAACAAATATCTGAAAGTTGTTTTTGGTTTATCGAGGCTCTTAGAGGATTATACATAGAAGCAATGCAATGGCTTTTATTTTTAATAACACCCTGACATGCGATAACTTCAATACCTGGAATAGGAGGAAAATTCACTCTATAGAAGGAGTAGCAATTTTTGATCCCCAAAAGTACTCATCCTCCACGTGAATCCTCACGATCAAGACGAATAATATTGAAATCATGAAACGAAAGATCGATTTTGGAAGAGAGCCATGTTTCACAAAGACCGAATGCATCACAACCGGTATTGTGAGCTAGAAATTTGAATGATTCTAATTTAGAAACATGACTTCGAAAATTCCACTGTAGAACAGTGATCAAATCTCCGACCTCATCTGGAAAATTATCCATCGAAGGAAATGATTGCTGCAAGGAGGGGCCACTTGATTGTCAATTGCTTCAAACAATTTTTCACTGAGGGAAGCATTGCAAGAACAATGCTTTTAAGAGGGTCAGAAATTTTGAGGTACTTGAAGATACCTTCGACAATGTCATCAAATGAGAACAGCCCACTTGAGGAAGGGGCTTCTGTTCTTAAAATAGGGGCTTCAGGGTTTTTTTTTATGTCCCCGGAAGAGATGGAAAATCCTGCGTGTAGTTAGTACTACGGAAACCAGGAGGGATTGGATTTTCCTTTTTTCCATCTTTCCTTGAAATGGGCAAGCTGATTTTGGGCTCCGGGTCAGCAACTTTCCGTGGGCGAAGGCGTCTTCGCTTACGTGAAGCACCTTCTGGAAAACTGGCTGATGTTCCCTCTTCAACCAAATCAAAGTCAGACTCGTCATCTGACAGAGGAGCAAAGGGATTTGTATTGGCATTGGGTGATGGGGAGGCTTTTTTCACCATTTCGGCGAAAGATTGCCTGGAAAGCTGTCTAAGCGAGCGTTCTAATTACCCCCCCCCCCCCCCCCCCCCCGTTTTTTGTACGCCAGGCACGACGAGAGAGCATGAGGAGGAGTTCCCTTACAGAAAGCACATTTTGACTTGCTGTCTGCGCAGGCGCCATCCTCATGTTTCTCCCCGCAGTTGGAGCAGCTTGCCTTATTGCCGCAATAGGAGGTCGTATGTCCCATCTGCTTGCATTTTTGCCTGATCATGACCCGAGGTACAAACAACCGCACAGGTAGTCGAAGTATTCCCAACTCGACGTATTGAGGTCACACGGAACGAGTCTGAGCGCTTAAATTTCTGTTTACCCTCACTAATCGACACTGTGCCTAGTTTTTGCACATCCAGTATCTTGACTGAAGGAAGCAGAGGGTTCTTAAAGCGACCAACCGCCTGCTTCTTCAGGATCTCGGGGGTCAAACTCGCTTCGGTGACCACACCTTGTATCTCAATACCTCGAGCTGGGATGTACACTAAATATTCTAGTGTAAAGAGCTGAGAGACAGCAATCTCATTAGCTTGTTTAAGTTTGGACACAACGACCCTTAGTTTATTGGGTCTAACCTTAATTATTTCTGTCACGGGTGAGAAATGCTTCGTCAGATCGTTAGTAATCTGATAAACATTCAGAGGTTTCGTTTTGGGCTGAAAATAGACAACCCATGGACCAGCTGAATCATCTGGGTAGGCTCGTGACCGGGCGACGTTTTGAGACACCTCATTATTTGGCGGCATGGATGAATCATCTTCCGACAAATCATCCATTTCGCACCCGTGGTAGCTTATGACGCTCAACCACAAAACCACACTATAGATTATTGCACGGAATGTATTAACCTCACTTTTTTGACAGTTCAGGGAGCTTGTTTACAAGGTGTTAGAATTTGAACCGCTCAAACGAAATTTTTCATTGGCTTCTCCCGTATTCTGTACGACTAGATTCTGGAAATGCGGTCAAAATAAGCACTGGTGTCTGTTTTCCGGCTGTTTTACTTGACTCGTAATCAATTTAGAACACAAAATCTCACCCCGATCTTACCGAAAATATTCTAAGTCCGCGTAAACAAGATCCCTGTCAAAACTGCATTGATGACCTCATCGTGCAATGATCTATACAATACAATTCAATACAATAAAGATTTAGCTTAACACAAACGACAACACAAAATGGAGATATGTACAATCTATTCAGGGGAGAAGAGGAAAAACAAAACACTCATCTTATATGTATTGTTGAGCTGCTACTGCTGCTGCTGCTGTCGGGTGACGACCTTGTACGATGATGGTGATGATAGTCGTGGGGAAGAACGATATTTTTCTCGCTTTCGGTGTCGATGATGGGTCGTCGGATGGTCCTTCACAAGGCTCGCCTGTAAAGGCCACTTCCTTCGTTCCGAACGTCGCACTGTGGCACTATTGAGCTAACTGATACACTAGCTATAGTGCAGATCGTGGAGAAAAAAACCAAAACGGAATTCGATAACGGAGCTTACATATGTTGAACTTGCACACTCGAACGTTCGACAAGGAATGATGCTCCAAATTATATGCGCAATTATTTTTATGGTGAATATTGGCACAATAGAGCCAAAATCTAATGCGCCTTGGAAATTATGCGAATTTACAACAACATAAATCAAATTAAAACAAATATATTTGATAAATTAATCATAAATTCCTTGAAAAATGCTTGGAATTGGATGAGATTATTAAAAGAATGCCGAAATTAGTCTCCGATCTACAGTTTATTTGCAAACCACTGAAAATTTGATGCATCTATTTTTCCACATTTCAACTATTTCTTATATTTCAATATGGCGATTGGAATAAAATCACAGTTTTGCCATAAAGCCAATTTTTCTTCGCAATGACTATTATAAAACTATTTGGTCTTATGGTGACTTCCTTCAATGCCAATTTGCCGTTTAATGCATTTACTGGAGGTAAAATGGTTTAAAAATGCTTTTTCAGCTGACCATAATAAGATAATATCAATTAGTCCTAAAACGGCATTTCAATACAGCATTTTACGAATTAATAAAGTCGAAATAAAACCTTTGATATGAGTAAAAGGAATTTGAGAAACTAGGTTTTAAGATCGTTGTTAAAAAGCTGTGTAGGTTCTCATAAACCTGATTAAAATATGAAACCTATTGGCACCTCTTGGTGCTATAATAAAACCAAATTGATTTCAAGTGGCTTTCATAAAACTTTAATAGAACTTAATAATGCAGGATCGTGTTAGCAATGTTACTTGGGTAGGTTAACAGTGTTGCGACCGGACAGTTGTTGCAATAATTTTAAGCATTCCCAAACTAGTTTTGACGTATAAATTTTTGATTTTAAAGCATTTAGCGCTGCTTGACTATCTGAACAGATGCATATATTTACCTTTTTGTTATTCCTTCTAATACAGATTGCTGCACATTCTAGGATAGCATATATTTAAGCCTGTAATACCGTGGGCCATTTTCCCATGGACACCGAAAAGTTGATTCCAGAGCCAGTTATTCCAGTACCTATCATACTGTCTTGTTTAGAGTCAAAAGTCTTTTATACGACTGATGATCCGGGCCGAATATTCGGCCCTCCTGCATGCCAATCCAGACGAGTCACGTCTGGAAATTGTTGTTAAAGTAGTTTATTCTCTGCATACAGTCCTCATTCAACATTATTAGTGGACTTATTTGAAACTCTTTTGTGATACTTAGGTGTTCAATAAGATCCCCATCGAAGAAATTCATGGATCTTTTGAGCCTTAGAGCACTTTTAAATGCATCCAATTCAATAAATTGATTTAGAGGAAGTAGATTAACTAGAGATTCTAGAGCTATAGGTGGAGCGCTACGCATTGCTCCAGTTATAGAAATGGTGGCAAGCCTTTGCAGCTTGTTCAATTTGATCTGTGCCGTTTTCTGTTTCGTTTTTGGCCATCAGATAAGTGACGCGTAGGTGACCTTAGGCAAGGTTGCTGATTATCACAACGAATGGTGTCTCGGTCTTTCTACTACTCACCACCGTTTTCCTGCTGCCACAGAATAAAACTAGTCTCACCGTACACGAAAACTGTTGAGCAACGACTCACTCGGTCCTTTCTCGTTTACCGTTTCTTCTTGTGCCTACTTTCGTTCACTGAGTTATCACCATGTCCAACCAACCAAGCGACACATCTGCGCGAACATTTCTTCCGAATATTCACAGTGAAGTCTTCTGAACGAAGCAAACGAATCGTTTTATTAGAAAAAAGAAAAGAAAAGCAGTGGATGGATGAGAAGCAGGCCCTGCAAATTCTCCATACTGTGAGTGTGTGTTTGTTTACACAAATACATTATTGATTTATACATATCAAGCTGAACCACATTAGGTCCAAAGTAACATTGAGAAACTCTCTTCGTCAAGCTTGTCTATTAAACAATTTGTTTTCAACGTATTCAATCCTTAATTACACTCTATATTTCCACACTGTGTGTTGAAAATTCTTGAACATGGTTTTAGTCGACGAAGAGAGTCTCCCAACGTTACTTAGGACATTGTTACCTTGCTCAGCATGATATGTTAAAAAAGAGGCACTACTACGACAGCGGTCAAATTTCCGGCTTTCACAGCCAGTCGTTTAAAGAATAAATTGAATTAGATCTAACGTGATTTCTCATTTGTTTATTTATAACAAAGTAGTATGCATTTGGCTATATGTATAAATAAAAAGAGATTGATAAAGGCAAACAAGTTTGAATTGGGCACAAACATCGTATTAGTTTGATTTGACTACCTATGGTGGTAAAAACAAACTAGAATTCTGAGTAATTGTCTCGAGACTTTAGCAGTTAAGTTCAACTGTCGTCCGTTTGAATTTATCATAATGATGGTTGTTTCATTATGACAGCTACGAAAACAAATAGATGTGTTGGTTTATTCTACCTGATTGATGCAATGATATCTGAGATAACAAAACTTGTTACTTATATGCTATCTGTTTGTTATTTTACTTTGCTAGGGCTGGCTGTTTGTTTCAAAACAAAATCGGTGGTTTAAAACAAGAAATCGGACTTCTGAAACAACTAGTTTTTTTTAGTTCAGATATCAATAACCAAGTTTGTTGTTTCAACCGGGACTGTATTTTCTCCGTGGTGATTTAGAGAATATTGATTTCAAATGCCATGCACATAATTTCTAGAGAAAACTAGATGTATGGATGCTGATATCAATATAGTCTATATCACGGGATATAAGTTGTAATGTCAGCGGGGTGTAAATCACTTCCAGCCGGACTAATAGGATCACTCCTCAGATGATGACCAAAGCAACTAATAATCAGCATATTCATAAAGAAGGAACCAAAGTGATAAGTCAAAACGTTTTTTCATCACACTTTACTCGAGGCGAATCGAAAATACCATTCTTCGGCGTCCAGAGACCAAAAACGAATTCGAGTTTTCCACTTTTTTTTACTAAATTTACTCGCGACGAATCTAAAACAACATTCGTCGACGAAGTTACTCACGTTCGAATAGCAAACAGTGAAGAACGACGATAAACGAATGAGAGGGAATGTAACATAGCGCGAATAGCACAAAACTTCCTTTCACACGAGTCAGTCACAAAGCCACCCATCAACGACAGCGCTCCTTTCGTTCGCGAATGCTTGCTTAACTTCCATTATTTCGGTGATGACAAACACATTCGAACCGAATGGGGAGAATATCAGTAAAACTGACCTTAGGTTTAACTTTAATCGAATAGATCCAATGAATCATATTCGGTTTCAGACCCCATTGTTTCCCAAAAGTTCTTTTACAAATCCAGAAAGCACTTGTCGCTTTCGCTATTTGTTGTTCAATGTTTTTGTTCCAGTAAAGTTTGTTATCTAAAGTTACCCCTAAATTTTTAACTTCCGTGGACATTGAAAATTTTACATCACCTAATTTAAGGCTAGCTTTTGAAATGGTACGTCTTTTAGTAATAGGTACAATAGTTGTCTTTGTAGGATTTATATTCAATCCCTCACGTTTACACCACGATAGTGCGAGATTTAATGCTTTTTGCATTCGGTCAGAAACCGTTTCATCAAATTTTCCGCGGACTATAATGACTATGTCATCAGCAAAACTAATTACCTCAAAACCGACGCGGCTGGGTAGCTCAGTGGTTACCCGTTCTGCTTACTGAGCAGATTGTCGGGAGTTCAATCCCAGGCCCATCCCCTTCCTTGCCATTTTTCACTTGCCTCTTTCTATCACCACTAGATTTAAAATAAAAGCAGTCCACTGCGCTATCTTTCATTGATCCGCGCATCACTTACCACAGTGCATCCATGATCTAAAAATAACCTACCTCACTAACACACAAAAAGAAATGGTATTTGTTTGTTTTAACTATCCTTCCCTTGGCAATTGTAGAGATGCAGTGGTGTTCACGGTCTCTAATAACAACGATTGTCAAACTAATCATCCTTCCCCCCTCCCCAAAAGACCGTGAGGACGTGGCCGGCGCCGGTACTGATCTATAAATAGAATTAGTGAACTTGTACATTGAAGAAGCTACACCCAAGCTCCATCTATGTGGTCCTCTGTGCAATTACACTAGTTCTGTTAGTAAGGGAGTAGCACTACGAAATTGCACGGTCTTTTTAAAGAAAAAAGAAAAGCAAAACCAATTACCTCAAAACCTTGATGCTTAAGTTTTAGAAGAAGACCATCAACAACCAGGGACCACCGAAGCGGAGATAGAACACCCCCTTGAGGACAACCTTTAACTGCTGTTACTCTCATTTCTGAATTTCCTAGGTCAGCTGATAATTCTCTTTTTGATAACATTTCAACTTTTCAGTTTACTATGTATTCATTTTGATTTCTCATTACGTTTATCATGGATGTGAAGGATGCATTGTCAAATGCACCTTCAATATCAAGAAACGTTGCTAAGAGAATTTCGTTAGAAGCAAATGATTTTTCTATTTTAGTAACCAGAGTGTGAAGAGCTGTTACAGTTGATTTTCCTGTTTGGTAGGCAACTTGTGTTTTACATAATGGTTTTTTAAAAAGAAATTCTGGATGTTATGTATTAATCTATGAGTTTTTCCATTAATTTCAAAAAGTATTGATGACAGACTAATTGGTCTGTATGATTTTGGTGAAGATTGATCTTTTTTATTTGCCTTTGCTATAAATTCAACTCGAACTTGCATCCATTTCTTTGGAATATTTCCCAGTAAAAAACTACTTGAATAATTCAATCAAAATAGGAATTATCACAGATTTGCACTTTTGAATAAGTGCTGGAAAAATTCCATCTGGACCAGGGGATTTGAAAGGACTGAAAGAATCTATCCCCCATTCAATCCTAGAGTTCGTGAATATTTTATTTGCAATATTTCCAGCTTGTACATTGGACAATAATGTTCCAACTAGTGAACCATTCATCCTAGTAGATCTATTTTTTCAGATTCTGAAGAAGTGGTACTTTGCATGCAATTGTGATTTGGTAGTTGATCAGCAGTACGCAGAGACCCTGGAAAATGAGTTTGCATCATTAATTCCAGAGTATCAGTTGTGTTGTCAGTAAAATTTTCGTCAGGCTTTTTGAAAGTCCTGAGATCATTGGAATGATCTCTCGAGAGAACTTTTTGAATTCTTGCAGTCTCAGGAGTGCTTTCTATGTTTTCACACATATGTCTGTGTGAAACGTAATGTCGTTCCGCTTGGATCTTCTTATTTCTCTTTTATATTTACCCAATACCTCTATGTAGTGACTCCAATTTGAAGTTATTTTCGCCCGATTTAATAATTTTCGTGCTTTTTTTCGTAGCTTTTGCAATGGACATTGTAAGCATGTGACATTGTACGCATGATTTATAGTAGTTATTAAGTAGTTAGCACTTGTTTCTAACTTTGAAACCGTATCTAAATTATTAGTAATGGGCTTATGTAGGTTCTTTTTCCTGGAGTTCCTGTATAGTTCCCAATTTGTCTCTGTAGGATTCCTTCATTAAATCACTAGCCTTGAATTCAAACAAAACTTGTTTATAAGGAGTGTATCGAATATAAGCTATCCACATACATTTGCGTTGTACGCATGTATTTGTGATGGTTTTTTATGCTCTGAACACTGCATGCTGTGCGTTTGACTGTCAGCTTTCTTTTGTTTACTTGTTTGTGCGGTTCAAATTCTGCGTTTTCAAAATGTCGCGTATTGAAAAGGAAGTGAAAATTAAGGTTCTGGACACATGGCTAAGTGAGAAGGGTATTACTATGCGAAAATTGGCGAAGCGATTTGGAATTCATCATGCGAGTGTTAAAATCATCATTAATAAGTTTGGGGAACACTATTCTTTGGATGAGCTACCAGGGTTCTTCCAACCCGAAACTGGAGCAGAAAGTTGTATCTCTAATCATGAAGAACAAATCAATGTCAATACGTGATTTGGCCAAAAAAGCAGGAACGAGTGTCGGAATGATCCAGCGTATCAAGAGGCGAAACCACCTGAAGACCTACAAGAAGCAGAAAATCTCGAAACAAAGTGCAGAACAGAAGAAGCGAGCAGCAACAAGGGCCCGGAAATTGTATTCGCGTCTTTTGCAGCGTCCGGATGCATGCGTTTTGATGGACGATGAGACCTATGTAAAGGAGGACTCAAAAACCCTTCCAGGTCCACAATACTTTACTGCCGTCGTTGGGGAGGATGTGAGCGATGCGGACAGGTCGATTCAAGTGGAGAAATTCGGTCGAAAGGTACTGGTATGGCAAGCAATATGTTCCTGTGGTTTGAAGTCAACCATTTTTTACAATACCGGAACTATAAATGCGGAAATCTATCGATCTGAGTGTCTCCAGAAGAGATTGTTGCCTTTATATAAGAAGCATAGTACACCTCCACTGTTTTGGCCGGATTTAGCGTCGGCTCACTATGCCAAAACCACTCTCAATTGGCTTGCGGAAAAGGGTATAGATTTCGTTGAGAAAAATATCAATCCACCAAATTGCCCTCAGCTTCGACCCATCGAACGTTACTGGGCAAACGTGAAGAGGGTCTTCAAGAAGACTGGACAGCTGGGAACATGCAGGAGTTCAAAAAAATTGGGCTCAAGCGTCCAAAAAATGCGATGCAACACTTGTCCGGAACTTGATGAAGAGCATTCGATCCAAAGTTCGAAAATTCGTGAAGGAATAACTTAAATTTCATCCGGTCTTCATTATGTTCAAGTTTAACCTCGTACAATAAAGGATCAATTTTTTTTATGAATAAAATATCGGTTTTGAACATAATTTGAAAGAAAGTTTGTGGATAGCTTATTTTTGATACACTCCTTAATCTGAAAGAGAAATTTCTTTCGATACATGCCAGTTTACTATACGATCAGAAAGTATTGAACTGCAGAGTGTAAGATCCAAAACTTCTTCTCTTATCGCTTTAACAAACGTCGGAGAGTTTCCCTTATTACACATATCAATATTATGTGAAATGAAATCAAATAGCGACTCACCCCTTTTGTTGACTCCGGTGCTGCTCCACATCGTATGATGAGCGTTTGCATCACATCCGATGATGAAAGCCTTATACATAATCCTTATTGGCTTGTGCAGTGTGAGACAAATGCTGCAACTTCTGGTGGAGGTGCTTCATCAATATCCACAGTAAAATATGCTGATGCCACGTAGATCATCGTTTTTCCTTTCGTCGTAGGAACCTCCAATGAAACTGCAACAATATCCCTCCCGAGTAACACATCTTCATGCTTTTATGTTGAGTAAACTTCTTTATAATCAAATCTAGTCACATACTAGTATTTTCAACCGTTATAAAACATGTGTGTTGCTTGGGCTGCTGATGAATTATTTGATAGGTGTAATTTTGGTATTAATATATAACAGAATTGCAGCTCTTGGTTTGAGCTGAGTGTTATCATATTACCAGTAATATTACTCTCACTTGCACAGTACTTCTGTAAAAATGTCCGGAGAATCGAATGAAGATGGTCTCGTGTAGGGTTGACCTAAGAAAAGGGTTCATTTTATCCGATTTCCCCTCATAATTTGATAAACTCATGTACCATGCGGTTCTGAAGATCAGCGCCAGTGATATTAGTCTCACGTGCACTGTCCTTCCCTCAAACTGGGAAAAAAAAAATAAATAAATATTGGTTTAAAAAATTTTTATTTTAAAAATTAGATTTTTGGAAGTTTTTCTTTCTACAAAAAAAAAAAATATATGAGAGACAAAGAATATATTTTTTTGTCTATTATTTTTTTGGCGCTTATTTGGATTTTTTTTGCTCCTAAAGGGTGTATTCGATAAAAATGGCACACATATATATACTCATCAAAATTAAACTGATTATCGGATTGTCTTGAAATTTTCAGGGAATGAAGAACTACTAATGAGTTTTGATTTACAACATTTGTTTTATTCAATTTCGTCTCCCATCCCGGATGCCCGCACCTTCCTGTTTTTGTTGTTTTTACCCAAATTTTCTTCAATTCTAGCTCTGTTTTTATAGTTTTGAGATGTTTGCGAAGTTCCGTTTTCATAATTGCCCAGAATTTTTCAATTGGACGAAGTTCCGGTGAATTTGGTGGGTTCATATCCTTTGGCACAAAATTGACTCCGTTGGCTCGGTACCACTCCAATACGTTTCGAGCGTAGTGGCAGGATGCTAGATCAGGCCAAAACAGAGTTGATCTTTTGTGCTTCTTAATGAATGGCAAGAGACGCTTCTTAAGGCACTCTTCCGTGTAAATCGCACCGTTTATTGTTCTGGAAGTGATGAAGGGAGCACTTATTTCACCACATCCGCAAATCGCCTGCCAGATTAGAAACTTCTTTGCAAATTTCGATAGTTTCTTCTTTCGAACATCCTCCGGAACATCGAACTTCGACTTGGCAACGAAATATTCTTGCCCAGGAAGTTGACGGAAGTCGGCCTTGACGTATGTTTCGTCACCCATCACGATGCAACCGGATTTGGTGAGCAGCTTCATGTAAAGTTTCCGGGCGCGGGTTTTCGCAGTGATGTTTTGTTTTTCATTCCGGTTTGGGGCTTTTTGCACCTTGTAAACATGTAAACCAGCACGCTTCATGGTTTTCTGCACAAAACCGACTGACACCTTAGGCTTTTTAGCGACATCTCGAATTGACATGTTTGGACGGTTCTTGAATTGTTGTACGACATTCCTGGTCATTTTACTGTCCATTGGACCACTTTTACGACCACTCCCTTCCTTCCTTTGGACACTCAGACGCTCCTTGAAGGTTCTTATTACACGAGACACAGTTGTATTTGCAATTCCATGCCTTTTAGCAATCCACCGGTGGGATTGTGAGTGCACAAAATTTTCTTACGGACAATTTCTTGTTTCGTCGACATGACTGGAACTACTGAATGTATAACTATGAAACTTGGCAGATGTAAATAATACACTATGGATAAGATCTACTCAAATTTCTAGGTTTTTTACTCATACGATTCAAAAGTTACAGAAGATTTTCTGTGTGCCATTTTTATCGAATACACCCTTTATACGTACACATTTAGAAATTATGAATTTTACACGAGACGTAATTCCTGTTTGTAAAAAGTCAGGAAACGCTAAGAAAGATTTCTTGTAAAACTATGCCTCCTGAAACTAATTCGACAGAAGATGTGTTTGATTGAATTTATTTTCTCACCTCTTTCAACTCATTTTAATGTGCTAAAGGACGCTTGCATGTGTCGGTCTCATGGGACAGAAATTAACATGACATTTTGGTACTGTGTAGTAATATCCCAGTTGCTTAGAAGACTCATCCTCGGCAGATCGATTTCTGGATAAGCACTTGGAGTTCGCTTCCAGATGCGACATCTTTGGATCTGACCACGCCAAAGATATTTATTTATTTCGTCAACCATTTGTAGACAAGTACATATACAATTAGCTTTTTTCTAACTATACATAAATATAAAAATTAATTAGTTTTGTATCCTTAATTATAGGGACTTAAAATACTGTTTCAATTTATACCGAGACATTGTAAAGTCAATGGCTTCACAGTGTTGATTATAGGAATCCATCATGCTATTTATTGGTCCATTTTTAGCATATTCCGTGCGATGATGGTTTAGAGCAAATAAATTACGATTTCGAAGTCGTCTACTTGGTGCATAAAAATTTAATTTAGAAAGTAGTTCGGCTGATTCAACACGCTGCGAAACGATATCGTTTACAAATGAAACCATCGCATATTCTCGTCGTTCTTTCAATGTTTGGATGTCAATCAACATGCAGCGAGCTTCATATGATGGAAGACGATATGAGGCCCAGCCTAGCTTACGAAGAGCATATAATAGAAATTGCTTTTGTACTGATTCTATTCTTTCTTCATGTATACCTGGACGAGGAGACCACACAATGCTGCAATATTCCAGTATAGACCTCACATAGGCAATATATAGAGTTTTAATAGTGTACGGGTCTTGAAAGTTGTAGCAGAAGCGTTTAATAAACCCTAACATGCTATTTGCCTTGTGTATGATAGTGTTGTAGTGGTCTATAAAATTAAGTTTAGAGTCTAAGATAATTCCTAAATCCCTCACTTTTTCACACTTTTCTACATTCTGATTTCCTAATGCAATTACAATGTTGGTTGTTGTTAATTTTCTCTAGCTGCATCATTGTCTTTAGGAGGGGAAATTGGGTAAAGTGTACCATTTCCTGAGGTCAACCCTAAACGAGAACATTACCATTTAATTTTCCGGACATTTTTACAGATGTAAAGTGCAAGTGAGAGTAATATCACTGGCACCGATTTTCAGAATCGCATGATATTTGAGTTTATGCATGTATCAGGGGAAATTGGGTAAAATGGATCACTTTCTGGCATCCGATCAAAGTACAATTTATTCCATTCAATTTTCCAGCTAGTTTTGCAAATCTACAGTGTACTTGGGTTCAATATAGTAGCACCAAGTTGAATTTTTGGGTAATAATTCTAGTTTCCATCCAAAATGAGGGGAGAAATGGGCAAAATGGGACACACACTGTGGTCAACCCTAAATGAGACCAAATCCATTCGATTCCCCGCATTTTCCCCATAATATAAGCTGATGCTTAGGACTTCTACCCTGCGCCGTCTAAATTAATGGGAGTTTGGAACCATTTTTGCCTACTGTGCAGCGCTACAAAACTTGGTGGAAGGTGTGAATCGTAAACGTGAACTACAAAAAGAAATAAAGATTGATCATTTATATATTAAACTAATCAGTGTGCACTTAATCACGTTTGACCAATTTTTGACCGTTCCACCCTTTATGGGCTGCCTCATCTCAGTAGAATATTGGTTTAAGAACAATATGATATCCGAGGATTGTTGAAAACCAAATGTTCATTTTTGCGAGATACAAAACGAGCATCTCATAGTGCTCCTTCTTCTCCGGACTACTGGAAACGGTAATAATCACGTTCTCGAGTAATAACTACATCCATTCCTTCGATTCCATTGCGCTTATCCACGTGATCCTATGTACATCCTACATCCATCCTGCTCATTTGTTCGTCGTGAAGAAGCTGCAACATCCTTCGCCCTCATCAAAAACTTTCCCAGAAAGAACAGGGAGATCCGCCGTAACTTTCGCTCACAGCTAGTTGAAACTTGGCGCCCAAGCCGAATATTCACTTTGCTGGAAACAAACACGCGTTAGACCAGAATAATTTGGCAAGTTTCACGTGAAACTCGGAACAAAGCGCCAGATGGGAGGAAGCACGCTAATCAAAAAGGTTGAAAGAGCGGTAAAGTTCCACTCGCTTTGGGGTTGGAGTTATTTCTAAAAACCAGTTTGCATACTGAAGTCACAGAACCTTTCCAGCAAATGAATCAACACATCAAATTTGATTTGCAAAATTCACCAAATGACTGAACAAATCCCAATCAACGGTTGTCGCTGTACCAATTCGGGGAACTGAAAAAAAAAAAGGAAAACCTACCTCACCTTACGGCATTTTGTTTATTCTCCACATATATGCGCAAATTTATGAATTATAAATTTGATTCGCATTTCCCACGAACCTCTCCGGCCATGCCCTTGTAACGGCTTCGATGGAGAGCGGAAAAAAATTCCGCCTGAAAAATAGCAGTCACAGTAATGCCATCCATCAAATTGGACTCTTGTTCGAGTTGTAAAAACGGTTCCGGAAAAGATATACACCAATCAAGCGAAAGGGCGAAAGGGTTTGGACAAATTATTACGCCCAGGCACTCAACTTGTTTTACCGCTGATGACGAATGCCTTTGCCGGGATGGTTCTTTGGGAAGAAAATTTGTTGAAATTCTTGCGGAAGGGTGAAATCGGGGCATCGCAGAAAAATGTAACCAGCTCTATTGGAACGGAAAAATCTTGCTGCCAGCTGCATAAAGTATGCGTATTATTGCGTTCATGCTCCAGAATGTACGTCGTGCGCTTGGATGAAGCATTGCACAGCCAACAGCCACCCCCATAAAAGCAGGATATCACCACACATATCAAATAATAAAAATGTCCAAAAAATGTGAAATTGACTGGTGAAATTGGTTTATTGTTATTATTTCCAATGAAATATTTAGATTTTCCGGGAGGCCTTCGCCTCGTGAGCTACCTAACCCGTTTAGTACCATGGACTCCCCCTTTCTCCTGGTATGTGGTTTGTGTCGCATTCGGTAGCAGCGTAAAAACAGACGGGGTTCTAACCTAAGTAAAACCCCCGCGGTTGTCCTCGTTAGAATGGCAGTAAAAAAAAGAAATTTTGGGGGGGGTTTGGGATGGGTGGGGGGGGAGGGGGGGGGGTGGTTTTTTTTTTTTTGGGTGGGGGTGTGGTGGTGTTGTTTGGGGGGGGAGGTTTTGTGTGGTGTTTTTGTGGGGGGTGGGGGGGGTGGGGGAAAAGGTGAGGGGAGGGGGGGGGGTGGGGGGGGGGTAGGGTGGGGGGGGGGTGGGGGGGGGGGTAAAGCTTGCTTCGGATAGAATTGGAACAAAAACAATTGCCTGTATTTCAGTTATTTATTACTGAATTCACGATCTTTTTTTATACAAATGTATCGTTTTCTTCATACTTTTAAGAAAAAATACGGATAAAATTATTCGTCACGGTTTCGAAGGAATTCTTGATTTTTTCCTGTAACACGGCTCATTAGGCGGCGCACACCTTCTTCGTCCATCGTTTTAGCTATCTTATTCCACCAGGTCTTCATCTGATTGATGTCTTTGACAACCTTTCCCTTTGCCTTGAGTCTCCTATTCATGATTGCCCAGTATTTCTCAATAGGGCGGAACTGGGGGCAGTTGGGTGGGTTAAGGTTTTTCGGAACAACCTGGACCCCTTTCTCTGCATACCATTCTTGAACGACTTTGCTGTAATGACAGCTTGCCAAATCTGGCCAAAACATTACGGGATGGTCGTGGGATCGAATGAACGGCAAAATTCGTTTTTGGAGACACTCTTTTTGGTATAGTTCCTACGTCATTGTCTTATTTGTAACGAAAACTTTCGTTTTTTTGCCACAGCTGCAAATGCCCTGCCAAATCATGAATTTTCGTGCAAATTTGTCGGCAAAAACAAATTTAAATTTGGCTGGAACATCCCTCCGAGCCGTTGCCAAGTAAATTTTTTGACCTGGGATTTGCCGGAAGTCAGCCTTGACATAGGTTTCATCGTCCATCAGAAGACACCCGTCGAACTTGGTCAGCACCTGGTCGTATAGCTTCCGAGCACGAATTTTGGCCACACTATTCTGTTTTATGGTCCGATTTGGCTGTTTGCTAGCTCGATACGACTTGATTCCTTCCCGGAGTCGAGTTCTCCTCACGTTACTATGGCCAAATCACGGTCCGACAGATTGGGATTCCTCTTAATCGTCTTCAAAATCTTACCACGCAGTTTCCGGTCGACAGTTCCACTCCGACGATTGGCTTGAGGCTTCCGAATCGTCGTCAATGTTTCCTTATACCGTTTGATAACGCGCCATCCGGTATTTCTGGGCAATTTCAGCTGTTTAGCTAGCCTAGATGCAGACCACAATGGATTTTCCAAATAACTGTGCACATTTTTTTCCCTTCTTTCGGCTTCCATGTTGATTGTTTACAAAGTACAGTCGATTTGTGGAATGTTAAAAAAACATACGTAAAGCTGACAAAATTCCCGACACGTGGGCGCCAATAACTTCCAAATCCGTCCACCAGGAGCGCCACAATATGAGCAAAAGTTTGTTCCAATTCTAAATGAAGCAAGCCTTATGTGGCCCAAATCTTCGATCTCTCGGGACTTGTTGTCCCCACCATTACGAAGGCAAAACTTTTTTTTGTATTTTTTGGGGGGGTGAAACCCCCCCGAAAAGAAAACGCTGTGTTGTGCTCACCCTCTGTTTTTAAAATTATGGGGGGAGGGGGAAGCGTTCTCCACTATCATTTTCTTGGTGGTGGGGGTGGGGTGCGTTTTTTTTTTTTTTTTTTTTTTTTTTGTTGGTTGGGCAAGGGGGGGGGGCGGGGGTGGTGTTTTTTTGGTGGTCTCTCACCATATATGTAGAATAAAAATAAGTAAAAGGTTTCACCTCGTCGGTGAAAACTGTGACACCTGCTTTCTTCTGGTCAGCTCTGTTCATCCTCTGGACGTTGGAAAACGTCACCCGATCTTCTCATCAACGCAAAGTGGTGGAATGGCTCATCGTGGCTTAAGCTTTCTCCAGAACTCTGGCCTTCTGGAGCTACTACAGAAACGACAGAACTTCGTCGCATCCCAAGTAACATTGCCAAAACCATCCAGCTTTATTAAGTTGTATTAAAGTTTTATGAAAGCCACTAGAAATCAATTCGGCTTTATTATGGCAGCAAGAGATGCCAATAGGTTTCAAATTTTAGTCAGGTTTATAAGAACCTACACAGTTTCTTTACAACGATCTTAAAACCTTGACTTCTAAAATTCCTTTTACTCCTATCAAAGGTTTTATTTCGACTTTATTTACTCATAAAATGCTGTTTTGACATGCCGTTTTAGGACTCATTCATATTATCTTATTATGGTCAGTTGAAAAAGCATTTTAAAACCATTTTGCCTCCAGTAAATGCATTAAACGGCTAACTGGCATTGAGGAAAGCTACCAAGCGGCCAGATAGTTTTATAGTAGCCATTGCTAAGATAAATTGGCTTTTTGGCAAAACTGTGATTTCTTGCAATCGCCATATTGAAATATATGAAATAATTGAAAGGTGGAAAAATAATTACACCAAATTTTAAATGTAAAACAATTGAACTGTAGATCTGAGACAAACTTCGATATTCGTTTAGATAACCTTATTGAATTCCATCAATTTTCAGGAGTTTCATGATTAATTTACCGAATATGAAATATATTCAATTTTGTTTTTGTTTTTGTAAACTCGCATAATTTCCAAGGCGCATTCATTTTCAGCTCTAATCGTGCCAATATTCACCATAAAATTGAATGCGCATATGATTTGGAGCATGATACGCTATAAAAAAAACTCAATTTGTTTTATATATTTTGCTATCAATCATAATTTCCCGCAACAGTAGAACTTTTTTCTTAGCCATTATTTACTGTTGAATGAATCAGAGCAACAAAGCAAAACAACAAAAACCAACCACGATATCGCCGTGAAGTTTGACAGCTGTGGCCATTCAGCCCTATGCTGGTTTTGATGGCGGCCAATAGGTTTTATGATGGTTCTCAAGTGGTCATAACATCTTTCACTAGAACATTTTCAAAATCTTTTTGGTCTTAGAAAGGTTTTATTCATTTGTTTTCACAACCGTCTATAGAGTGGGCCACTTTGTACAAATTTCGGCTTTAAAGAAGCATAGAGGAGGTGTTGGTAGACAAACCAGTTTTGAATGTAGTGTCATCAACAAAGCCGGGAGGAGTGCTATACGGCTGGAATAGAACTGAAATTGTTACTTGGGATGGTCGCATGGTGGTTGCGATACTTTAAGTTCTTCGAGACCGTGAAGTCCGTTATCGTTTAAATGGAATCAATCCGTGTGTGCCCTAGTTCTTTAACCCCTAAACTGTTCAGCCCCTCAATTCCTCAGCAGCCCCTCGATCGATCGAGTCCTCTGTCGGCTAGCGCAGCTGGAGAACTTCCAAGAAAAGCGCAACGATCTCGTTGCTCATACAAATGTTTCGAAATCCAGTCCGTGGTTGTTTGAGTGGTTTAAGCCCTATGTTGATGATTTCGGCTTGATACGCGTTGGAGGACGCCTTGGCAATGCCGAGCTACCCGAGTGAACCAAGTACCCGTATACTGCCACAAGAACTTGCTTAATGATGCTGAATACCCATCGGCAGAAATTCAGGATTCTGGGCGGACGAAACCCCGTCAGCGAGCCTACCATGAATGCAGGCACCTTCTTCTGCAGCAAAGCAAGGTCAATATAGCAAATCATAGTGGATCAACCCTTTAGCCGCCTGAGGCGTAGACTACTGTGGGCTATTCAACGTTAAAGCAACAATCCGGAAACGAAGAGCAGCGGAATTGTAAGTGGCTATTTGTATGTGGTGTTTTTTCCGACGTACGTAATAGCTTGAAGGGGGAAGGCAGTTGTTCGTCACCCCGATAGGCCGACGATCTTGAAGCGAGCGTAACAACAATTAAACGGTGAAACAGGGTGACGTAGAGCTAAAGGACATGCACCCATGAAGCGGTAGTTACAAGATCCGGTGGAAGTGCCGCTCACAATCCACTAACCGAGACTTACCGGCTATAGCAACCTGTGGACCCGTGGACCACCAGTGGTGCACAGTGGTGCACAGTGAGAGAGAGAGAGAGAGAGAGAGAGAGAGAGAGCGTTTTTTCCCTTGCAGTTTGTGTGTTTTCATTACGGCGTGGGAGTCACTAAAGCAGTTATACCAAGTAACAATTTTAGTTATATTCCAGCCGTATAGCATTCCTCCCGGCTTTGTTGATAAAACTACATTCAAAACTGTTTTGCCTACCAACACTTCCTCTATGCTTCTTAAAATCCGAAATTTGTAAAAAGTGGCCCACTCTATAGACGATGAAATCAAGTTCATAAAACCTTTGTAAGACCATACAGATTTTTAAAATGTTCTAGTATTAGATGCTATGACCACTTGAGAACCTTCATAAACCCTATTGGCTTCCATGGAAACCAGCATACGGCCAAATAACCACAGCTGTCAAACTTAACTGTACTATCGTGGTTGGGTTTTTGTTGTTCTGCTTTGTTCGATTCTCTGCTCTTCTGATTCATTTAGCAGTCGATAATATCTGAGAAAAACGTCTGGTGTTGCGGGAAATTTTGTTTGATGGCAAAATATCCAAAACAAATTGAGTTTTTTACAGCGTATCATATCCAAATCATATAGAGCATTTCCAGCCAGAATAGCAAAACAGTCCTAATCTCTCCGATCTGAATGAAATTTTGTCCATTTGTTGGTTTCTACCCAAAATTACTTGTTCCATAAAAAAATCCAAATTATTCTTGACTAATTTTCTATAAGGGCGTATTTAAAATGTGGATTTCATTTTTTCAAAATATTTTTTTTCGCAAACGGCTCATCTGATCAAAATGTCGGCTTAAAAAGAATGTAGGTAATTAATTGTTCTTTAAGAAATAAAATACATTGAAAATAAAAAAATCGTATATAATGCTTCGAAAACATAAAACGGTGATTTTCTCAGAGGACCCTTCCTTCGATCCTCTTAATTAAAAAAAAAAAAAACAAGCTGAAGTTATGTCCTTAAAGCTGACGAAGAGTTTTAGATGGTCATTTCCTTAATTTTTTTATGTTTTGTTTATATATATCAATTTATTGAAAGTGTTAAAATGATATTTTTTTCATTTGAATACACCAAAAAAAGACTTTGCGCATTTTTTTTAACTAAAAAGTACTTAAAAACTTTTTTCGTAAGCCTAGCCGTACTCAAGTTATTGTGAAATTTATGTTTTTGCAATTTTTATGGCCCTTTTTGATTGTTAGTCGTGATGTCCACAACAAAATGTATTTTTCATGATAGATTATTAAAAAAACAGGCAAGTTTTTCTCAGACACGGTGGCAGTCAGGCTTACCCGTTCCTGTTTGGACGCGATGGAAAAGAATCAAGTGGATGCTTTAGATATGTGTGTGTTTCGGATAGTTTAGTTTAGGGAGAGAAGAGGCAGTATTTCATACAAGGGCTGCAAATGGTGAGTTGACAACTTCGAAGGAGGGTTCGACCGACTTCTCGTCCTCACAAGTTCCTACCTCACGCCTCGACGAGTCATATGATCACAAAAGACTGCCAGCTGAAACATGGAGACGCTGGTTGGCGCAGCCTGGGCAATGTTGTCAATCTGACAATAGCGAAGTGAGGGGGTGCCACTGAAGATCGTGTACCTTAAGTCATATAGTATGTTTTCCATTCTCAATTTATTAATAATTTCAGCACGCATTAGAATAATCGGCATCGAAAGCTCTCAATAAATAACTGTGGAAGTGCATTTGGAACACTGAGTTGAGAGCAGGAAATAAGCACTTTTTGCAAGCAACAAGCTTGAAATGCTATATATAATAACGTTTAAGAATCATCTTTGCATTCCAAAACCATGTAAGAGCCTGGAGCAACATGACAGGCATCAAAGACTCAATTTGTTTCTTCAGCATTTCAGCATAACATTTAATTTAAAATTGCACTTCTAAACTTCAACTACTATATTCATAAGAGACTGGCATGTGCTTATAACCAATGTAGGATTAAATTTTAATATTGGGTTTAGTGGTATTATGGTAAGATAAGCCATTATTTCAGAAATTCGATCACTCCAATCTTTGAAATGTTACTCAAACAGTATAATGAAAAATATTACAATATGTATTATAAAATAATATCTTTTATTGAAATGTTATCTTTGAGATTTGGAATGATCTATTCTGTTTTCAGCTTTTCCAGGACAAGAAGGATATTAATACATATCTATTTCTTATTTATTTTTCAGTAACAATCCATTAGATGTATCATTTAAATTTGAAATTTGAATAAATTAGCATTCTTGTCTATAATGATATCTTAATTTTTCGTGTACAAAATATACTAAATATTAAATAACATATAACGGGGAATGGCAGGGACCATCAGGGCACCCAAGTAAAACGATTTGGATAGGGAGCATGGGACTGCCTCCTCCCTATTGTTAACATTTCGCGGAACGAGGGCGGGCTCTTCGACCCCATCTATTGGGTTTATTCTGTCATTCGAGGGCTCGATTCTAGTGCTGTCTGTGTGAACTTGCTTTTGGAAGGAGATTCTCTTCCCTATATTCGTGGGTTTCGCGTAAGTGTCTCTGCTTACGGGCCCCTTCATACAGGAGCTTGATGATCACAAAAAATAATAGGATCCTGATCAAATCGTTTCTCAGATTATTCCAGTGCTATGGAAAGTTTTTTTTTTCAATCTTCATTAAATTTAATACATTTCAGATCATTTGAATACATTAAATATTTTGAATTCATCATATGAACTAGAAAATACCTTAACTGCAATTTGGTTATTTGAAACCGGAATGTAAGAATGATATTTTTGAGTTCCAGGAATTGGTTTTGCTTTGTTGAAAATCGGATCGAATTCCTTTTCGGCCTCTTTTTATTCATCCGTATTGTTACAATTTATGCACGCGCGAAGATGGCAAAAGTCTGTTCTAAAGTGTGCATCGCACAGAATTTGTTCCATATAGATAGTGCGATCACATAAAATGCGATTTATTTTTAAGCTGTTGAGCATAGGATTCACATGTTCGTGAATCGTACAAACACAAACGTTATGGGATCTTGATTTACTAAGAAGTCTACAATGTTTTGGCCGTAAGGCTGCAAATGAGCTAAAGATTAGTTCAACATCTCTATGGGTTTCATTAAAATGCAAGTATGACTCTTTGAGTGACATCGTCAGGAGACGTTACCTGGCGTACACCACTCGTCACTACAGATACATAATCTCTTTGGCCCGGCATAACTCAGCTGATATCGTCATCTTCGTAGTATTGAACAACTTTATGTACTAAATCTGCATTCAGTCCATGTCCTAATTTGGAACGGGGCTTACATAATATTCCATTTTCGGAGACTTAATCCTTTACCTGCAAGGAAAGAAATAATAAATTAGTTTTTTGATTATATTTTCCAACATGACATGAAATAATATTCATAGATGTTCATAAACCTTACCTATGTTGCAGTTTATCTGCTGACTTTGAATTCATCCACGATTCTTCGCGTAGTCCAAGACTTTGGCAATATGGACAAAATTTGAAATTGTTGATCGCGAGCACATTCAGGATCGGCATTTTTTTCCTTTAACTGGTTAATTATTACCTCGTAGTCCTTAGCCGTCGGCGTTGAGATTTGTTTGGTCCTCATCTTCCAAAACGTGAAATATATGACGCTTAACTCCATCCATAATTTCCTTGGTTTTTTTGCTGGGGGTAGGACGCACTTCTCTTTTTCTTCGTGGAAATGATGCCATTGTTGAATGTCTCGATGTTATATAACAAACTTATTTTATTAACAATAGACTCCGCTGAAGTCGATGAAGCTAGAGACGTTACGGATGGGATGGTATTGACTATGGATTCACTTTCCGTAACTACAGGTTTCGTTGATTGCACACCACTGGTAGAAGGCACTTCCTCATCATTCGAAGGTGGTGGTTTTTGTTGGGGACGATAAACTAGGGGACGAAACTTATTGCAAAATCGCTTCGAATTATCCAATGGTATCTTACAACCTAAAGATCTTAATTTTTCAATAACACCATCTGTCAAGTTTCTAGTCGATTTGGGTAGAAGTTTACAACACATGAAAGTATTATCCATGTTTGAAAATAAACTTACTTGTTTACACATTGATTGTTGTTTTTGTATTCTCCCAAGCGCGGAAGTAACGATCTTTGATGAAGTTTGTCAGAAGTAGATAATTTATCATCTCCATGCAAAGCGCTAGGAGTGGACGGTAATTTATTGCTAGAACGAAATAGACATGAAGACAAAGTGTATTGATAGTTCCGTATAGGGCAACGGCAGTATCCGATCAGGCACATAACCCTTTACCATACTACCCCATGCAGGGTAGGCAAGAGGGGATTTCCTTTCTTTCAATTTTCAAAGCCTGCCGTTGCCCTATACGGAGCTATCAATACACTTTCTCTTCATGTCTATTTCGTTCTAGCAATAAATTACCGTCCACTCCTAGCGCTACGCATGGAGATGATAAATTATCTATTTCTGACAAACTTACTTGTTTAACTTGAAAAGCTATGAGAGATAAACTAAATTGACGACGTTAAGAACTTCCCAATATATAGCAATTTGTTGACTTTATATCTATCTTCATTTCAAATGTATGGCAGACTCAATTGTATTGAAACTTACCTATAAGAAATTTGTTCCAGACACGGGTATAATTGAAAATCTACCTGACTGTTGTCTTCTCAACGAGAGGCTTAAAAAATACCGATATATTATGCGTTTTTGAAAAAAAAAAAAAAAGATGTTTGAAGTTCTGAGTTTGATCATTTACTTCAGATAGCATCAGTTTGTATCGCTTCCGTTGCGTCTAAACAGAAGCGGTTCAGGCTGACAGCCTCGATGCCTGATAAAGATTTTTTTTTATTCAATAATTTATCATGTAATATACATTGTATTGTAGACATCGCGACTAACATTTGAAAATGGCTGAAAATATTGTTACAACAAAATTTCCTTTTAATAAAATTCGCAATAACTTCAGAACGGCTGGGCTGACGAAAAAAATTTTTTATATGCTTTTTTATCAAAATAAATACGTAGAGTCTATTTTTGGTAAAGTTGTATAACAAAATACGCGATTTCACAAAATTCAAAAGAGAAAAAAATTTAAAAATTTTAAAACCTTAAAAATTACCGTGTAAAACTCTTCACCAGAATTTAGGATATAACTTCAATATTTTTCGATTTTTTTTTTTCAATTTGAAGGGAGGGGCCTCAGAAAAAATCAATGATTTGTATTTTTTATCATTAATTCACATTTTTTTGGTTTCAGTGTATTTTTTTCTTGAAGAA
This sequence comes from Aedes koreicus, assembly GCA_024533555.2. Classification (NCBI taxonomy): domain Eukaryota; kingdom Metazoa; phylum Arthropoda; class Insecta; order Diptera; family Culicidae; genus Aedes; species Aedes koreicus. The sequence goes on from JAHHFK020004688.1 coordinate 203,238, forward strand.
CATTTGATGAACTACAATTTCTTCTCAGACGACATTTTGATCAGAAAAATCGTTTACATGTTATGATTTTTTGAAAAAATTAAATTCATAATTTACATAAGCCCTTATAGAAAATTTGTCCAGGAATTTTTCGGTTTTTTTTATGAAAAATATTTTCTTGCGTAGAGACTTACATATGCACTAAATTTTATTAAAATCGGAAACTGTCGAGACAAAATCAATAATTTTTTTAGCGTTTCTGGCTGAAAATGCTCTAATACGCATTTAATTTTGTGGTGAATAGTGGCACGATAAGAGCCAAAAATTAATGCGCCTCAGAAATTATGCGAGTTAACAACATCAAACACAAAATTAAAGGGCGAACACGAAATTATTTCGACACATTCAACAGGGCATAACTTTTTTACCATTGGGTAAAAATCAACCAAATTTTGCACACTTTCTCATTGATGTGTATTGTTTACATGCTGTCAAACTCGAAGTCGTGTTTTTCGATTCAACGAAAATGGAGATGAACCAACGCGAGTCGAGAGAACAAATTCTTTCCAAACACCTGGAATTTCCTGACCTGTCGCACCGGCAGTTGGGAAAAATGTTGAACATTCACCATTCAACCGTCTCCAGAGTGTTGAAGCGGTTCCAGGAGCGGTTGACGTTGGACCACGGCAAACGAGCTGGAAGAAAACCGGGACCGGAGAACAAAAAGACGGAGGGAAAGGTGAAGCGGATGATTAAAGCAAATCCCAACGTCTCAAGCCGTGATTTGGCTAAAAAGATCGGCATGTCGCAGAGCTACGTCCAGAATGCAAAGAAGAGAGCTGGACTACATACATACAAGGTACAGTACTTCCCAAACCGCGATGAGCGGCAACAATCGACGGCTAAAATTTGGGCACGGAAGCTCTTCGAGAAGATGCATACAAAATATGGCTGCTGTGTGATGGACGACGAAACGTATATAAAAGCCGATTTTAAGCAAATTCCGGGGTTGGAGTTTTTCACCGGCAAGAGCAAGTTCTATGTGGACGACAAATTTAAGAAGAAGAATATGTCAAAGTTCACCTCCAAATATCTCATTTGGCAGGCCATCTGCTCTTGCGGACTGAGGAATGAGCCTTTCGTGACAAAGGGTACAGTAAATGGCGAGATCTACAAATCTGAGTGCCTCGAGAAGCGCCTTTTGCCGTTCTTGCAGCAGCACGACGAAGCTCCGCTATTTTGGCCAGATTTGGCATCATGCCACTATTCTAAAAGTGTCCTGGAGTGGTATGAGGCCAATTCTGTCCATTTTGTTCCAAAGGACATGAATCCGCCAAACTGTTCGGAGCTGCGCCCGGTGGAGCAGTACTGGGCAATGATGAAGCGGGAACTTCGGAAGAGCAAGATGACAGTCAAAGACGAGAAGGACATGTTAAGAAAATGGAAAAAAAACCTGTGAAAACTGGTACCAGATGACACTGTAAAGACTTTGATGGAGGGCATCAAGCGAAAATGCGTTCAATTTTACACTCAAGGCTCCATCGATTAACTTTTCTTTTGATTTTTGAAGTAAATATATGTATAAAACTACCCTAAAATTTTTGGTTTGATTCTAAACATTATAAGAAAATTGGCATGACATTTTCGGTGTCGCAATAATTTCGTGTTCGCCCTTTAACACAAATATTTTCGATAAATTAAACATGAATTTCTTGAAAATTGATTAAATTCAATAAGGTTATCTAAAAAAAGGAGAAATATGTTCCAGATCTACAGTTCATTTGCATTACATTTAAAATTTGGTGCATTTATGTTTCCACATTTCAATTATTTCTTATATTTCAATATGGCGATTGAAAAAAAAAATCACAATTCTGCCATAAAGCCAAGTTATCTTCACAATGACAACTTTAAAACTATTTGGTTATTTGGTGGCTTCCCTCCATGCCAATTTGCCGTTTAATGCATTTACTGGAGGCCAAATGGTTTTAAAAATTTTTTTCAGCTGACCATAATAAGATAATATGAACGGGTCCTTAAACGGCATTTCAAAACAGCATTTTATGAGTTCATAGTGTCGAAATAAAACTTTTGATAGGAGTAAAAGGATCATGAGAAAATGAGTTTTAAGATCGTTTCAAATATGCTGTGAAGGTTCTCATAAACCTGACCAAAATATGAAACCTATTGGCACCTCTTGGTGTCATAATAAAACCAAATTGATTTCTAGTGGCTTTGATAAAACCTTAATAAAACTTAATAAAGCAGAATGGTTTTGGCAATGTTACTAGGGTAAAGTTAATGGTTTTCGAGTTACCGATTTTTGTCGCCAAATTTGGCCATTCATATCATAGTGCGACGGTTCGAAAAGTGAAAACACCGTTGGAGCCGCATTGTACACGACCGGCCTCCCAGGTTTGTTCAGCCTTTCGAAAGCATCTGGCGCTTTCTCGGTGAAGGCGTACGCCACAAATAGAGCGGTTTCGAGCCCGAATGTCAGTGCCGAAATGGTATTTTTTACGGATCGAGCCAGTTGTCTCCTGGCCTTAGAATCAGGAAGGTCGAAGCACCCGTGGATCCAGGAAGTCGAAGAGATATTGCATAACTAACTAGTTCGCTTCGGTTGGATTCCGGGACATACTAGGATCAACGGAAACACCCAGGCCGATCGACTAGCGAACGAGGCTAGAGAAAAACCCGCCGTAGATATGCTTATTCCGGGCGAAGATGGTCTGCGAGCAGCGAAACAAACGGTCCGCCGATGAGACCAACAATGGCACAAAGCTAGAGACGCAAAATTGAGGGAGGTGAAGTACGACACGCGCAGTTGGACCAGACCAACCCAGCCGACTAACGTGCGCTAACACGCCTCAGGATTGGCCACACTCGGCTGACACATTCTGTTCTATTGGAAAAGGACACACCTCCCAGCTGCGGAACCGAAATCAACGTGCGGCACTTATTCTCCACTGTCCAAAGTACGAGACAGAAGGACAAGAAAACGACATCAGCCCTACCAGCCTACAAGATGCCCTGGATAATAGTGAAGGTAACACGACAAAACTGCTGGCATTCCTGCGCCAAACTGGGCTGCTTAAACAACTTTGAGAAGAACGCAGAGCACCCCATGACTACGGGAAAATTGTAATAGACGGCAGGGGTAGAGGTAGCCCCCTATGCTCTGGCCGCCGCCTTACACCAGCGAACACTACCCATCCTACGAAAGCAAAGTTGTCGACAGAACTACACAAAGCCTTCCTCCAGTGCCGGCTATTGCCGTAGATCTGGAAACAACATGTAGTAGTTTCGGCAACGGCTGGCACTGTGGGACACTGGCGTCCCACAAGTTAGTACCCGGTTTATAAAACCACCATCAGATACTGTCTCGGTGATCTTTCCAGGTCACAGCCAAGCCGCAACAGTTTCCCCAGCCGATCTGCCGACAGTTGTTACCACTCCCCACCTGGAGGGAAAAACGGTCCAGAACTCGCTCCGGCACCTCACAGCGGATTAGTCGTTACATATTCAGCGAAGATGATGATCAAGAAGATGAAATGAAATTAAAGAAGAAAATGATGAAAAAGATAAGAAGAAATGACAAATTATGATCCAAAAACAAAGCTTTAATAACCACTGATTATCCTTATCATGCCATTGCATGAAGGGCCAAAAAGGGGTTGGGTGGATCGATATGCAACATCAATTATACATTTCCACAGGGATATAAAGAATCTCCTTCCAACAACAAGACTGAACAATTGGTCAAAAGCGCAAGCTATCTAACATGAGGATGCCCCAATGAGCGGGGAGAAGAGCCCGCCCTCTATTCAAAAACTGTTAGCAATGGGGAGTTGGCATACCAACTCTTCCCATCCAGAGTGCTTCCCTCCCATTCCCATGAAATATTTAAACAATGGTGTATACATTTATGAACATGTCATGTATCCAATTTTTAATGCTTCTCTCCTTTCTCCTATTCTCTTCCCTAACCCATGGCCGCGAGCGGTGCCATATGACACATTGTGAGTCTCGATATGAAGCAGTTTTACCAATTTTACCAGCCAAATTTTCTAACACAAGCTTCAAGGTAAGGTGATTTCAAAATCAAGGTAAGAAAATCATATTATTTCTCTGAATTTTGCATAAGGAGTTTATCGAATATAAGCTATCCACATACATTTGCGTTGTACGCATGTATTTGTGATGGTTTTTTATGCTCTGAACACTGCATGCTGTGCGTTTGACTGTCAGCTTTCTTTTGTTTACTTGTTTGTGCGGTTCAAATTCTGCGTTTTCAAAATGTCGCGTATTGAAAAGGAAGTGAAAATTAAGGTTCTGGACACATGGCTAAGTGAGAAGGGTATTACTATGCGAAAATTTGGCGAAGGGGTTTGGAATTCATCATGCGAGTGTTAAAACCATCGTTAATAAGTTTGGGGAACACTATTCTTTGGATGAGCTACCAGGATGAGGCAGAAAACCCGGTTCTTCCAACCCGAAACTGGAGCAGAAAGTTGTATCTCTAATCATGAAGAACAAATCAATGTCAATACGTGATATGGCAAAAAAAAGCAGGAACGAGTGTCGGAATGATCCAGCGTATGAAGAGGCGAAATCACCTGAAGACCTACAAGAAGCAGAAAATCTCGAAACAAAGTGCAGAACAGAAGAAGCGAGCAGCAACAAGGGCCCGGAAATTGTATTCGCGTCTTTTGCAGCGTCCGGATGCATGCGTTTTGATGGACGATGAGACCTATGTAAAGGAGGACTCAAAAACCCTTCCAGGTCCACAATACTTTACTGCCGTCGTTGGGGAGGATGTGAGCGATGCGGACAGGTCGATTCAAGTGGAGAAATTCGGTCGAAAGGTACTGGTATGGCAAGCAATATGTTCCTGTGGTTTGAAGTCAACCATTTTTTACACTACCGGAACTATAAATGCGGAAATCTATCGATCTGAGCGTCTCCATAAGAGATTGTTGCCTTTATATAAGAAGCATAGTACACCTCCACTGTTTTGGCCGGATTTAGCGTCGGCTGACTATGCCAAAACCACTCTCAATTGGCTTGCGGAAAAGGGTATAGATTTCGTTGAGAAAAATATCAATCCACCAAATTGCCCTCAGCTTCGACCCATCGAACATTACTGGGCAATCGTGAAGAGGGTCTTCAAGAAGACTGGTAAGGCAGCTGGGAACATGCAGGAGTTCAAAAAAAATGTGGGCTCAAGCGTCCAAAAAATGCGATGCAACACTTGTCCGGAACTTGATGAAGAGCATTCGATCCAAAGTTCGAAAATTCGTGAAGGAATAACTTAAATTTCATCCGGTCTTCATTATGTTCAAGTTTAACCTCGTACAATAAAGGATCAATCTTTTGTATGAATAAAATATCGGTTTTCAACATAATTTTAAACAAAGTTTGTGGATAGCTTATTTTCAATACACTCTTTATACTTGTACTAGCTGAACCCTGTGCGTGCGCTGCTACGCTTGCAACTAAATGAAGGAAAATTTAATATAACTGGCACGTTAATGGTTTTTTTTTCGAAATGAGTTTTTTTTTTTTAATAAGCAGGGGCTCAAACTTCTATCAAAATATGCTTCTTACCCGAGAAACACACGTTTTGTGTTTGAGTAACTTGGATAGTTCTCATTTTTGGTAGAAATTTGTGTTTCATTTGTATGGGAGCCCTCCCTTCCAGAGGGGGGTGGTTTCTCAAACCACCATACAATCATTGCCTTCAAAACCCCTGACATGTCAAATTTGGTTCCATTTGCTTAATTAGTTCTCGAACCATCACACTGGGCACTTCGATTTTAGTAAAAATTTGAGTTTCATTTGTTTGACACCCCCCACCCCCCACCCTTTTCAGAAAGGGGAGGGGTCTTGAACCGCCATAGAAACATTCTTGCTTTCAAAAGCCCCCACATGCCAAATTTGATTCGATTTGCTTGATCAGTTCTCAAGTTATGAAGAAATTTGTGTCTCATGTGAGCCCCCCTTCCTGAGAGGGTAGGGGTCTCAAACAATCATAAGGACCTTCCCCAGCCCCAAAAATCCCTTTATATAAATTTTCACATTGGTCGGTTCAGAACTGTCCGAGTCGATAAGGGTCTGACAGACAGACAGACAGACAGAAATTCATTTTTATGTATATAGAAATCTAGCCTCCAAAAACCCAAACTTCCAAATGGGGAGGGGTATTGAACTGCCATAGAAACATTTCTTGCCTCCAAAAACTTCAACATGCCAAATTTGGTTTCATTTGCTTCATTGACTCTGGAGTCATACTAAAAAAAATTTCATTTTTATGGGAGTCTCCCCTTTCCAGAAGGCGGAGGGGTCTCAAACCACCTTAGAAACATTTATTTCCTTCAAAAACCTCCACATGCCAAATATGGTTCCATTTACTTGATTGTCGAGTTATTCAGCAATTCGTGATTCATTGGTATGGGAGCTCCGCCCCCCTCCCCTCCCTACCAGAGAGAGAGGAGGGGTCTCGAACTACGATAGAAACATTTATTGCCTTTAAAATCCCCGCATGCCAAATTTGGTTCCATTTGCTTTAATAGATCTAGAGTTATAAAGAAATTTCAGTTTAATTTATATGACAGCACCCCTTCTAGGAGAGGGGAGGAGTCTCAAACTACCATAGAAACATTTTTCGCCTCCAGAAAACCCCACATGTCAAATTTGGTTCCATTTGCTTGATTAGTTCTTGAGATATGCAGAAACTTCTGTTTCATTTGTATGGGAGCCTCCCTTTCTACAGAGGGGAGGGGTTTCAAACTACCATAGAAACATTTTTTGCCTTTTAAACTTTCTGCAGGCTAAATTTGGGTTCCTTTGTATTAATTAGTTCTCGAGTTATGCAGAAATTTGTGCTTCATTTGTATGGGAGCCCCCTTTCCAGGGAAGGGAGGGGTCTCTTACTATCTTAAGAACCTTCCCCGGCCCCAAAACCCCTGCATACAAATTTTCACGACGATCGGTTCAGTAGTCTTCGAGCCTATTAGGGTCAGACAGACAGACAGAAATCCATTTTTATATATATAGATAACATCATATGCTGGGATAGAGGGAGGGACCATCAGAGCACCTGATGGAAGCAATTTGGATAGGAAGATTGGGACTGCCAACTTCCAGTTGTTAACATTTCGTGAATAAAGGGCGGGCTCTTCTCCCCATCTAGTGGGACTTTTTACTAGGCGGGGGCTCGGTTTTGTTGTGGTTTCTGCTAGCTTGTTTCTGGAAGCAGATTCTCTTTAGACCCCTGTTGCTCTGGGTTGCGCGTAAGTGTATCTGCTTAGGGCATCTCCAGGAGTGTATGGTCGTTACAAAATAGAACTGGATTTATAACAAAGGCAACTTCAGCAAGGCGTTCTAGTTGGATAATGTGGAACAGGTTCATGTTAAAATTTAAAAGTGGAATACTACGTTGTTCTATTTTTGTTCAAATTTGAAACGCGTTTCAACCAAGTTATATTTTTTTTGTCATTGTGGTAGTGTCTATGGAATCAAGTCAAACGTCAAACTCTGAATCAACGTCCGGTCGTGCATCTGTTTTAATCTTGTATTCGTTCTACTTTTTAATCAATAATTTCAAGTTGCAGCAACAAGTCTGAACTCTGATCATCATATCCCTATTTCTTTGTTATTACCATCATTTCCCTATTTCTTTGTTTTATAAAAATTTTCGAGAATTTCTCCATATTGTGGAATATTTAAATTAGGTAAAGAACCGAAAATGATTCAGACGAATATCAAGGGGAATTCCAGAGAAGTTCTGAGAGGAATCCCAAAGGAATTATGAGGGAAAATTCCAGAGGAATACTGGAGAAATTCCAGCGGAATTTTGAGAGGAATTCCAGAGCAATTCTGATGAGAATTTAAAAAGAATCCTGAGGAGAATACTAGAGAAATTCTAGTAAGAATTCCTGAGAAATTCTGAGAAGAATTCCAATGGACTTCTGGAGAATTCCGCAGGACTTTTGAAGACAGTTTGAGTGGAATTCTAAGAATTTCAGTGTAATTCCATGATTAATTCCACCGGAATTCTGATGAGAATTGCAGCAGAACACTGAGGAGAACTCCAGAGGAATTTTTAGAAAAACTGCGAATAAATTAAAGGGAGATTTCCAGAAAAAAATCCTATGAAGAATTGCAACTGAATTCTGAGGAGAATTCTAGGGGCATTCTAAAAAAAATTCTAAGGGAATTCTGAGGAAAATTCTAGACGATTTCCGAGATTTCTAGAGAAATTTGAAGGGGATTGTAATTCTGAGGGAAATTCCAGAGGAGTTCTGAGAGAAATTAGAGCGGAAATTTGAGGAGAATTCCTAAAGAATTCTGAGAATATGCCCAGAGAAGTTTTGAGAATCAATTATACACACACATTCAAGTCTTTAGGTTCAGAACAACATTTGGAACTGCTGCTGAAGAGAAGGTATGTTTGTTATATATTTTCCCAAGAGAAAAATTTATAACTGACATATAAAATGAATCTAGAACTACAACACTACAGCCCTTCATACAGGGACATGATGAAACATTTACCACAATGCAACCTTGATCAAACCGTTTAATTATAACAGTCCAGTGCTATAGGTAGTTGCCTTGCTACATAAGATGGTAGTTCACATCATCATCATCATCATCTTCGACTGTATAACTGGTAGGTTGATTTTGTGTGAAGGAATGTGAGCAAATCCGTCCCATTGCTGACGGATAGCTTGATTCATTGCTTTCGTAGCGTCTTTCCTAGAGATAGCGACGTCAAGTGGCGGACTATTCCGCGCTTCACCTGCGAGACGATCTGCTCACTTGATTTCACGGGTACTGCTCATTTTGATAGAGGAAACATGCGTATCTATCAAAAATAAGCAAAGCGGTAGTAGAATGGGATGGGTAATAACTCCTCTTTTTCTTCATGCAGACATTCCATTTAAGACGCATTCATTTAAAAGAAAAACCATGATTTTGAAATCGTTTACGACAAACTAACCCTGAATAAAGTATCCCATTCCGTAAGAATTTGTACAGCATACAATTCTAGGGTTTTTTTCATTAGGGTGAATCTACAATTGAGAGATTCTCTCCGGGCTCGCTCTCTTTCATTCATATTCCAATCACCTTTACGTTTTTCATTCTACTATTTGTAGAGTATGCTAGCCAGCACTGTTGTGTTTCGATCTGTACTAAAGAATCCCTCGAAAGTTTTATAATGGCGCTGTAATGAATGAAAGAGAGAATCATACAATTAATCTCTATTATTCAAAGTTTTCATGCTTGTGAAAAAAAAAACTATCCGAAACCTCTGCACTAACCACCGCACAGAGATTCCAAATTGCTCAGCACCCACACATTTCATCTGGTATTATTAAAAGCATGAACTATTTATCGTCTCTAATTTATATCGCTTTCAGGAGAAGGCACAATTTACAACAATGTCGACCAGCAGACTCTCGGAATTGGTCTTACGCTCAACGGCGACGACCGTTAGGAATCCAGTAAAGCCAACATCACCGTTTTGATTGTAGTTCTGGGCAGTTCTCGCAAAAATATGTTAAGTCTACACAGTTCCTGAATAGGTGGTCGACCAAAATTGGAATTACTCCGGTACTTGCAAACGAAACGGTGCGGTTGCTCTGGACGAACACACTCACATTCACGTGCACCGTTCGTTGCAAGCCGCAGTCTCCAGAGCTTTATGAGTCCATAAATAAGGCTCGAGTAGTCCTACTAACGACGGAAGCCATGGCAGCAGCCGTGGCAACAGTAAAGACCTTTCTTTAGCTTTGTCCTTTTGCTGACGGCAAGCCAAAAAGCGTCCTGGTGATGGAAAGCAATGAATAGCTACCGCCTATAGGACAACGGTGAGGTTATGTGATTGCGGGGTAACATTGGTTGTGCCTTCCCGAGCCGTTTCCAGCAGCGTTGCCAGGTGGATTTATACAATATCGGTATTGCTTATTAAAAACTATCGGTATTCATCGGTATAAAGTAAAATTCAGATTTTTTTCAAGTGAACTATAGTTTAATTTTGATATAAGATTACAATATATTTTGGCGATCATTTTTCTTCTATTTTCAAATAAATATACATTTCAATATATATTTTTTAGAATACACACTTCTTAAGATGTTATTAAGATAAAAAAAATCATGTATAGCGATAAGGTTTTTGAGCCAACTCCCGTTGTGCTAAGGACTCACCACGGGGTGTACAGAGGGAGAGCTGTGTAGTTTGTATAACTTTTGTTGCACAGTGATTGTGGTTTTTCAAGTTAAAGCTCTTCACGAAAATGTTTTTTTTTACCTGTGATTATCATTTTGTTGTAATTGTGCGCGAAGTAATGCTGTTTTATTCGAAAAGGATGATGTGAAAATATTGACGAATAGCGGAATGCTAGTTCTGTAGAGACATAAATACATCATTAAGCATCACAGGGGAGCCTTCCAAATGAAGGCTGAATATCAGCAACAATTTCGGGTGAGGTCTTTCTAATTATAACTAAATTTGAACGATACTTCTAAATACGTGCCATCCTCAAAACAATAAGATTTGATGATGGAAGTGTATGCACAGTACCTATATCCAATTGATGTTAGCACTGTGTTTATGCGGGGCTTGTTGTAAGTGAAAGTGACCTCGGAATGGACGTGAGTAACCAGGCATTCTGAAATGGGTCACTGGATCCCAACAGAGCTATCACCTTCCAATTCCCGGGCTAAAAATGTTTGTCGTGTCGATAACTGTTCGTTCAAGTGCAAACATTTTTCTTCCATAAAAACACTGCCGGACAGTGGGCGTTGGATTGTACATACACACACACACACAACTCCCGTTGTGCTAAGCACATCCCTTATTTTTTTTTAAATAGATGTTTACACAAAAACGGATTAATTCTAGTGTATACCGCTTCCAATTTAATACACTTTTCCATACATACCACTGGATTTGTAAGACACGAATAGCTAAGATATGATCGATTATTCAACACTGCTTCTTGAGCGCATAGTGAATTTGATATTTTTGATTTTTTTTGCTCGATAGAACGAAAATAGGCGACTACGACGAAGTAGCGCTCTACCCTATCAATAAACAGATAATTTCTTTTGAAAATCCCATATAAAAAAGCATAAATGTATAAAGTATTGTTGCTTGTTACTATAGGACTGATGAGTTTACCCAACAAACAAACGAAAGCAGTAAATAAGCATATGTGCATTATTACAACTGAATTAAGACTTTTGTGGCTGAATAAAAAATCTGGCTGAAATATAAGCTGAATAACCATGTCTTCGATTGAAACAATAACATTATTTCAAGTGTTTCATTTTGTTTGAATAACATGCTTATTAATAGCTATTTTAGTATTTATATGTAACTAAATTTACACAGTTCAACAAAGAGTCGAATAACAGTTTATAAATCCGTTGAAACATCGTTTATATAGCCTATTTATAGTTATGCTGTATAAATGATGCTATATTCATTGAATTCAGTTAATTCCTATGTTTTTGTTTATGAGCATAATTTTTGGTACTGGTGAAAAAGTATTGACCTGTTTTCAAGAGTTGAAATTATAGTCAATTGCTTGAAGCAAATAGCTCAAAGGCTACCCTTTACATTGCCCATCAGAATAGAAAACAGCGCAGTGTTTACAAATAACATCATAAAACATTGTCATATCTTTTAATCGTCTCTTGTTCAATATGCTCTTGCCAGTAATGCACGTAGTAAAACCGAACATCAACCATCAAAGCTTGGTAATTCAGATGTTTAATAACAGCATTTAGAAGGTTTATTTGAGCACTGATATTGCTTATATACAGACAACGCTATTAATAGAATATCAATGTAGCTCAATAAGAGCATCACTTCTGCTTCTATTCAATATATAACATTGAGCTTATATAGCCGATTCGTTTGTACTTCATTCAATTCTAGAATAGCGCAGTTGGTAACGAGGATACGAAAGTTGATACTTCAAATCCCGCTATTTAATGGTAATAAATAAATGTTCAAAATGTTTCTGTTGATGACTATGCATAATAATATCAAATTAAATATGCACAATATGAAATCCAAATAAAAATGTTTGTATCATATGGAAAATCATACAAAAACCCCAAGTTTTATGAAAATTTAAAAAAGTTGAACAAAAGTTCTATAAAAGACACCACAGCTTTTTTAATATGCTCAATGATGTTGAAGAAAAATATATTATTCCTAACAAACACTCGCTTAGCTCCCTTAGCTAAAGCTAAAGCTAAAAACAAAATACAGTAACCATTCGTTCATTGCAACATCTGACAACGTCAAATCGACTGTCAAAAACTCGTGAACAATAGATCGTAAATGACAGATTACTGCTTGACATTTGCATATGACAGTTAATTGCTTTTTAATTGCAAAACGTTGCAATTAGTGGACTTGCAATGAAAAGACGTTTCAATTAACGAAATTGCAATAAGCGAATGGTCACTGTACGCTCAGTGAGCGCAGTTGCAGCCGCAGGGTTTTCCATTTGAAGAATGGCGAGGGCGAGGGGTAAGAAATCTAAAAAAACACGCTGATAAATCATAAACCAAATATAATGTTGAAATAACTTTCATTGAAAATCGGTATTTATCGGTATAAAAAGTTGGAAATCGGTATTTTCAGAGCCCTTGTCGGTATATCGGTATTGAGAATAAAAATCGGTATACCTGGCAACGCTGGTTTCCAGACCGGAGGAGTCGGGATGTTTTCATCTCTATTTGCTTTGGCCTTGGCTGAGGATATAGAATACAGTATCTCACTGGTGGTCGTTGGTTTTTAACTAGAATTAATGCTTTTTTTTATATCTATTTTGCTCCTTCAACAACAACTGAAATCAACCTTGGAGCTAATTGACCTTACCATGGCAGCACTCATCGTACAGTCGTTGAATAGAAATTTCAGCTCGAATTATTAAATTTGTTGTAGACGAAAAAAAGAGGAACCTGCTGATAAACTTACCGACGATACAACACCACGATGGATCTGTTTTCAATCCATTTGTTATTTTTCCTCGCTTCACCCCACTCGATAGTACTTTGTTGATGAATGCACGAATGAGTTGTTTTTCTTTTTTTTTACTGGCACAATTTCTCTGGAAAAAATCACAGTCATTCTTCATTAATCAATAATGCGAACCGCAGAGCATCTAAACATGTCGTACTGGAAAGGGGGAGGGCAAACAACAATCAAAAGGGTTTCCAACGGCGTCTTTGCTGTCAGCGGGTTTTTGTCCAAACTTTTGCAATGGATGGGAAAGGGTAGCGTGAGTAGGAGGGGAATCAAAATGAGCAAAACATACCGATCTTAATAAAGCGAAATTTCTTTGTTTGAGAAGGGTAAACAAATCGATGAGGATAATTAGTGAGTATTAGGACCGAGTTGATTTATTTTATTTTGTTTCTACGGTGTCGAATGTCATGTTTACATTTTGCACATAGGTTCAATGGCCCATCCAGCTAGAAACGGTCGATAACATTTTTTGTTGTTGCTCATTAAATAACAGTGCTGCAATCGATATTCAAATGTCATTGCGCTTGCTTTGATATGCTTACTATGAATTTCCACAAAATGTGGAAAAACTTACTTTCTAAGGATAACAGTTCTCGAAGCATGTGGATATAATATCGGTCATATTGGGTATTTTCGTGGATGTAACTTCTCATCTCATAAATTTATCATAAAAACAGTATTTGTAATTTTTTTTTTTTTCAAAAGACATTTAATTCTTCAATGTTTTGACAAAAGTTTTTTCAATTAGGTCAAAATTTTACAGATTAAATTATCTTTTTGTTTACTTTAAAAAACATAAATAAATTGTCACTTTTGACCTAAAGACAAAACATAAGAATTCACATATGGATTTTTTTTTCGTTTTTGTTGTGATAGGCCTTTTTAATTATAAACAGCATCAAACTGATTCATCCCAATTGAATTTTATATTAAATGCCAAATTAAAAAATCTGATTAGTGGTAGTATTGTGACACCCGGACTTTAATTATTAAGTTAGAATGTTTTCCGCTCTGTCGCGAGTAAATCGATGATTATTAGTAGTTTGAAGTTCTACGTAGAGTCGCCTAGTAACGGGGATTTTGACTATTGACAGAGTGTGGAGTGAAAAAAAAAGAACACCAGTGCAATGTAGAAAACGGCTATTTTCTGGTCGGAAGCAACAAACGAAGACAACGCGGATGGACGCATTAACCACGTGGCGTACAGAGTATTGTTATGCTGGTAGCGGTTTAGCAACGTTATTTTTTTATTTTAATCCATCCTGCAGAGCACTTTTCACAAAATTACAAAAAAGCATGTTTTTGCAGTGTACCAACACCCCAAAGTAATATACCAATAGCGTACCTTCCGAATCTGATGTTTGATTTTAACGTACCTCAAAAATCTCTCTCTCTCTCTCTCTCTCTCCTCTCTCTCTCTCTCCCCACACACACACACACACACACACACACACACACACACACACACACACACACACACACAACCAGTGGAAGTTTTCTCTTAAGGTGAAAGCTAATGGATTTCCGTTGCTCTGACTTCACACCCACTCGAGCCACACCTAAATTCAAGTTGCATCGTGATGTTGGTCTTACCGGTAAATGATGCAAAATATCCAAAACTGGAAGTATTGAAATCGTTCGACATGCAATACTGATGAAATAGTAATAGTAATAGTGATAGTAATAGTAATAGTAATAGTAATAGTTATAGTAATAGTAATAGTAATAGTAATAGTATAGTCATAGTCACAGTCATAGTCATAGTCAGAGGCATAGTAATAGTGATAGTAACAGTAATAGTAATAGTAATAGTGATAGTAATAGTAACAGTAATAGTAATAGTAATAGTAAAAGTAATCGTAATAGTAATAGTAAAAGTTAAAGTAATAATAAAAGTAAGATATTTGAAGAAAAAAGTTGTTTTACGCATATGGTCAAATCTCTAAGTTTACGGAGTTGAACTTTTAATGTTCTGGTACATGGTACGGAGTGATCTTTTAATGTTTTGTAACATGTTAGTCTGAAATTGGCTGTAACTTAAAAATTATGTTACTTACTAAGATTTATTTTCTTCATTTCGAAAGCTGAGGAAATTTCCTACATAACAGTTTTATTTAAATTTTGAGTAATTATCATTCAGTGTCTCTTTAGATTTAAAAATGTTTTAAACAGCTCTTTTTTATGGTTTTTTCATGTTTTTTTGCATAAAGCACGTAATAAACAGCAGTTATTGATTTAACAAAAACATGACTTTTAAAGTGTTCTACAACTCTTTCCTTGATACAATTTTATATTTTTTCTTGAAAATTTAGACTGTTTTACACAATATTTGAAAAAAATTAGAGGAGAATGTTGTTTTCGTTTTCGAGATATAGTTTTGTTGAAGTTAGCAGGTTTTGGGTTTTTGCGCCATACCCATATGCGACTAAACTATCATGGGTCTCCATTGATTTATGGTGACTGTAACATAGTCATATTATCTACACTTATTTCCATTTCAGATTCTAGACTACCATGGATTTCCCAAAGACTTTAATCAAATTTATAGATTGAGGTTGGGTTCATAAATTGTCACAGGGATTCGTAGAATTGTATATATATAAATGCGTAAGGTATCAAAAAGAGTATTAAGAAATTAAATTTGGGAAATGCATCTGTCACCGACAACACGACACGCCATATCGATTTCCATTTAAACTTTGATAAGACAATCTTATGGTTTGCAACTATACATCGGTGTAGTTTTAAATAAAACTTTGTTATTTGTTGAGCTTTCTACATATGTTTCATATTATCGACATAAAACACGTTTGAAGAGCTCTCACAGTATAATAAACATAAAATTGAGATAAGAACTCATTAAATATTATTTTAAAACAATTTATTCATAACTTATAATGACAGTTTTAATACTCATCATAATTATTACAAAGAATCATTACGACCATACTTATAATAACAATTACTTATAATAACAATTATAAATTTAATTATTATCTAAAAATTATAACTATCTTAGTTACAATAATTACAATCATAATTTTCACAATAATTATAATCATAAAAATTTACAATAGAGGGTGATACGGTCAAAATTTGGTCAAGGGAAAACGCGTGTAAATCGGTGAAATCGTTTATTTAAAAAATCAAATTAAATTTCTTTTTCAAGTTCAATTAGTATAAAATTCAGGAAAAATATTCAGTTAAGCTTCCGCTTTTCCAAATCCGAATTGTCGGGCCTTACGCTTGACCCCTGCCATCAGATTTTGTACAGCCACCTTGTCCACCTTCTTCGCCGCAGAAAGCCAGTTTGCCTTGAACTGCTGCTCGTCCTTAGCAGTTTTTTTGGTCTTCTTTAGGTTCCGCTTGACAATAGCCCAGTATTTCTCAATTGGGCGGAGCTCTGGCGTGTTGGGAGGGTTCTTGTCCTTGGGAACCACCTGCACGTTGTTGGCGGCGTACCACTCCATGGCCTTTTTACCGTAATGGCAAGATGCCAAATCCGGCCAAAACAGTACGGAACAACCGTGTTTCTTCAGGAAAGGCAGCAGACGTTTATTCAAACACTCTTTCACGTAAATTTCTTGGTTGACAGTCCCGGAAGCTATGAAAATGCTGCTTTTCAAGCCACAGGTACAGATGGCTTGCCAAACCAGATATTTCTTTGCGAACTTTGACAGTTTCGTGTGCTTGAAAATATCTGCTACCTTTCCCTTCCTTTTGCCGTATAAAACTCCTGTCCCGGAAGCTGCTTGTAGTCGGCTTTGACGTAGGTTTCGTCGTCCATTACCACGCAGTCAAACTTCGTCAGCATCGTCGTGTACAGCCTCCGGGATCGCGCTTTGGCCGTCGTATTTTGTTTATCATCGCGATTTGGAGTCACTACCTTCTTGTAAGTCGATAGTCCGGCTCGTTTTTTGGCTCGATGCACGGTTGTAGACGATACACCCAGCTTATTTGCGGCATCTCGGAGAGATAGGTTAGGGTTTCGCTTGAAACTACCGGCAACTCTCTTTGTCGTCTCAGCGGCTTCCGGTTTTCGATTTCCCCCCGATCCAGACTTCCTGGCTGTCGACAAACGTTCCCCAAACACTTTAATTACATTTGTAACGGTTGATTTGGCAACTTTTAGCGATTTTGCCAACTTTGCGTGCGAGTAGCTTGGATTTTCGCGATGCGCGAGCAAAATTTTGATACGCTGCTCTTCTTGCTTGGACGGCATTTTGACAACTGAAGAGTGAATTCCAAAATTAAAATAGGAGCAACATTCTACACACACTTGAGGGGTGTTCAGGTTTTTTAAATGCAAAATTGAAAGAAATACGTCAAGTTGATATTGACCAAATTTTGACCGTATCGCCCTTTAATTATAATCATAATCCCAACAATTATATAAATTACAATATCCAATTAAAAACAATAATTATAACATTCATTATCAAAACAACAAATAAAAATAATCATAATGTCTATTATATATTCATTATTATAATCTGAATTATTATAATTATCATAAAAACATCATTTATAACAACAATAATTACTATTATAAAAACCTTCATAATAAGTAAAAACCCATCTAAATAGAAAACTTACATTAATAACAGCAATCATAATAGTCATATCCATAATCATCATATATGTATATAATTATTTTAAAAGTGATCTCAAATATCAAATCCGTTCTAATCAATATAATAAAAATCAAAATCATAAGCTTTTAATTATAATAATCCTCATAATAATAGGAACAATGACTTTTTTAAAAATCGTAATCAGTATGAATCAACACAATAATAATCCTAATCAGCAATCCAATCCTTGTTACCATATATTCTCATAAGTTATTGCTGTTGTATTTATTGAAAAATTCCGAAGACTGACTTTCAGAACTACCAACTCCAGATATAGTTTCCTGTTCAGCCGACGAGCATCCATCTGCATTGTTGGGATTTGTTTCCAAACTTCGCTTCTTTGTCCACCATTCAATCATCGCACAATTTTTTCGCTTTCTGAACACCATTTTAGCGTCTAAACTCGCTGGGTCGCTGCACGCTTCTGAAACAATGATTGCCAAGGCTGTTTTGCTTTCAACTCATCAAAATACCGTTATTTTTTACAAGTGCAGGCATATTCATAATAACCTAAATGTCGTTGTAAATTATTTATGAATTACTTTTATCGTTCAATGCATTGTTTCAAAATTTTTCAAGTGATTGCATTCGTATTCAATTACTAATGATGATTACGGAATATTTTCCACTGCAATTAGAGAAAATATATCTCACGACACCTATCAAATGGGGCAAATCATACGAGTCATTCGAAAGTTTGATCATTTTCTCGCTGCTGATGGTTTTGCTTGTTTTCTCATTTAGGCACCCGTCCCAACGAATGGGATTTTTTTCACTTCTACGCTTTGTGCGGATGTTCTACATCTCACTGTTCTTCCACGTGGGTATGACCCGGAGCACATATACATGCTCACGGCTAGCGTATACGACAAATAAAAATAATTTCAAAGATTATGAGTTGTGCTAAAAAAATGGTTTTCAGCTTTACTATGCAATGTACAAGTATGTTGCATTCTAACGAAATACTTCTTATCGTATAAAGAAGAGTCTTATTGAATAAAAAAGTATCACATTCATACTAAATAATTGTATTATTGATGAGCAAAGTTGTCAAACTCGATAATTTTCACAACAAGTTTGGGTTACAAGAATGGTTTTAGGTAATATGAGAAAAGTTTTCTATCTTTTTTTTTCTAACCACAGGATGCCAAATTTAGTTGACTAACTTCAAGTGTTAAAAGTTTTCAGAAAAAGTGTTCCAATGTTTTTTTAAAAAATCGAGAAAGGGAAACATCAAAAATCGTTCCAATTTCGCCTTAAGCGAAACTACCACCTTTCCCAAGTAACAATTTTAGTTTTATTCCAGCGGTATTGCCGTCTCCCGGCTTTGTTTATAAAACTACATTCAAAACTGTTTTGTCTACCAACACCTCCTCTATGCTTTTTTAAAGCCGAAATTTGTACAAAATGGCCCACTCTATAGACGGTTGTGAAAACAAGTTAATAAAACCTTTATAAGAACATAAGGATTTTGAAAATATTCTAGTGAAAGATGTTATGACCACTTGAGAACCTTCATAAAACCTATTGGCTGCCATGAAAACCAGAATGCGGCCAAATGGCCACAGCTGTCAAACTTCACTGTGAAATCGAGGTTGTTTTTTGTTGTTCTGCTTTGTTCGATTCTCTGCTCTTCTGATTAATTTAGCGGTAAAAAAAAGGTCAAGTGTTGCGGGAAATTTTGTTTGATAGCAAAATATCCAAAACAAATTGTGTTTTCTACAGCGTATTATCTCCAAATTATATGCGCATTTATTTTAATGGTGAATATTGGCACGATAAGAGCCGAAAATTAATGCGCCTCGGAAATTATGCGAATTAACAACAACATAAATTAAATTAAAAGAAATACATTCGATAAATTGATCATGAATTTCCTGAATATTGCTTGGAATTGGATGAGATCATCTAAAAGAAAGCCGAAATTAGTCTCCGATCTACAGTTTATTTGCATACCATTGAAAATTTGATGCATTTATTTTTCCACATTTCAATTATTTCTTATATTTCAATATGGCGATTGGAAAAAAATCACAGTTTTGCCATAAAGCCATTTTTTCTTCGCAATGACTATTATAAAACTATTTGGTCTTATGGTGACTTCCTTCAATGCCAATTTGCCGTTTAATGCATTTACTGGAGGCAAAATGGTTTTAAAATGCTTTTTCAACTGACCATAATAAGATAAAATCAATGAGTCCTAAAACGGCATTTCAAAACAGCATTTTATGAGTTCATAAAGTCGAAATAAAACCTTTGATAGGAGTAAAAGGAATTTGAGAAACAAGGTTTTAAGATCGTTGTAAACAAGCTGTGTAGGTTCTCACAAACCTGACTAAAATATGAAACCTATTGGCACCTCTTGGTGCCATAATAAAACCAAATTGATTTCAAGTGGCTTTCGTAAAACTTTAACAAAACTTAATAAAGCAGGATGGTGTTAGCAATGTTACTTGGGTTGGCACTTCCTTCGGGGGGTAGAGTGGAAAGAGGGGGGTGGGGGGGGGGGGGGATTAAAGGGGGCTCTGTTATTCAAGCCATAAAAAACAAAGGCCGGGACCACTGGGCAGGCGGCCGGGCCCCCTCCAAAGTCCCCCCCCCTGGTGGGGGCAAACAAACAAAAGGATCGCGCGGGAGATCCGATATGGTGGATGGTGGGGGCGGGGGGGGACACGGGGGGGGGGGGGGGGTTGTGGTGTGGGGGGGGTCGGTGTGTTTCTCTGGGGAGGGAGGGGGGGCGGTGGAGGGGGGGGGGGTGGCGTGGGGGGGGGGTCTGCCTTGGGGAGCCTGGGGGGGGCCGGGGTGGGTCCACCCCCGCCCGTCTAAGGTGAGGGGTGGGGGTTCCCGACTTACTGAACACGATCCTCATAAGAGATCGTGTCAATCCTTGAGTGGCCTCCCTGCTTGCATAGATAACCACTGGATCAAGACAGGCGACTACGTATGGCGGGTGAAGATAGCGGTCCGGAGGGGGGACCCAGAAGAATGGAAACATTTGAAAATTCCAGTGTGATTGAAGAGATAAGCGGAGCGAAGGAGGATGCGATTGCATTTTCAAGGACTGGTGAGTTGTCGAGATTGCCGGTTACGCCACTAGTAGCCACAGACAGTACCAGCAGAGGCATGGTACAGAGTGAACCACCAGGTAACCAACGGGAGATGAGGCTCCTGAATCGTGTGTTCACCCCGAGACACGAACTAGGCGACACTACCCAGAACGACTCTCAACTAGGGAAGTTGAACTTGGCGGAGGTGCGAAAGAAGATAAACGAGCTCTATGAGTTCGTGAAGGACAAGCACAATGTGCACACCAAGATCAAGTAGATGGTTACAAGCATTAAGTCTGCTGTATCAGCTGTCAAACGGGAGCAGAAGGCGCTGAAAAGGCTCTGGTGGAAGCCGAGGGGCACGCTACGGCCGATCATGGGGAGACACCGAAGAGTCACCGCAATCGCTCAGAGAAAAGAGTGAGGAACACGCCGGGAGATCAGGAAGACCCTAAGATATAGAAGAACGAGCAGGAGTCCACCAGCGATCTGAAGGAGGATGGAAAAGACCCTGGTTGGCGCACCGTGGAAAACCAACAGGTTAAGAAGAAAAAGCGGAAGGAAAAAGACGGAAAGAAGTAGGAGCAGAAGAAGAAAGAAAAACGTCAGCCACCTCGGGAGAGATTCAAAGGTGATGCACTGATCGTCGAAGCTAGCGATAAACCAATACGCTGCACTCCTCAAAAAAGTGATTGATGATCCGAAGTTGAAGAAGTTGGGAGAGAACGTGGTGAGGACAAAAAGGAGAGATGCTCTTCGAATTGAAGAAAAACCCTTCGGTTAAGAGCTCTGCCTACCGTGAGCTCGTTGCTAAGTCCTTGGGCAACGTGGCGAACTTGGGAGCTCTGTCACAAGAAGCAGTGGTCGAGTGCAAGGGCCTGGACGAGATCACGACGGAAGAAGAACTGAGGGATGCACTACCCGAACAGTGCAACCTTGTAGGGCCTGGTACAATCCGAATACGGAAGGTGTTTGGAGGCACACCGACGGTTGCGATTCGACTATTGGTGGATGGTACTAACAAGTTGGTAGAGACAGGCAAAATTAAAGTTGGATGGTCGGTATGCTCGCTGAGAGTTGCTCTCCGGGTTACCAAGCAGATAGAGAGGTGGTTCAAATGCATGGATTTCGGTCACCTGGCGAGGAACTGGAAAGGCCCTGACAGGTCGAAGCTTTGTAGAAACTGCGGGGGGAAGCGGCCACCTTGCTAGGGACTGTACAAAGCAACCGAGACATGCTTTGCAAACCGGAAGATGGAACTGATCACATGACGGGTGGCTTTAAGTGCCAGGTGTATCAAAAAGCAGCCCAAAAAAGATGAAGTTCAAGCAAGGCAACCTCAATCATTGCGAGACTGAACAGCAACTGTTGTGGTAGTCGACAAAGGAAACCCCAACTCATTTTTATTTATATAGATGTATGAAGCTATGTTAATTACTACTACTTGAAAATGTACATATCAAAAATAAATAAAATAAAACCCAAAAAAACCTATGAGTTTTCATTGACATAAACATTGTTTCGAAAATTCATATAACGTCATATTTGAATTGTCTTTAAATGGATATGCATGAAGTCTTATCAAATAAGAATTTTCTAATTTGATAAGACTTGATGCATACTCATTTAAAGACGATTCAAATATGACGTCCGCTATTTTTTAGATTTATCAGCCCCCTCGATCACAATTTCCCCCATACCTTTTACACGTACTGTAACAAATCTTGACCTTCCTTCCAGCTCCGTCCCTTTCCCTCAGAGATACAGTGGGGGAAATTCGTTTAAACGCAATGTCATTTTAGCGTTTAATTTCAACACAAAAGATCGAGACGAAAAATCAAATATAGTTTGTCATTGCCTATCAGAAGTTTCGTGTTTGAGAATACAATGTGATTGGAAATTAATAATGACTTTTGAAAATTTATTGAAGAGGGTGATTTTGCTCCCCCCTCCCCTCCCAATATTGTTTAAACGCACTTGTAGTTTTATTAATCAAATCGAATTAACAGTTCAAAAATCAACAATAAACAATAGTTAATACTTCGTTTGCTTTCCGTTTTCCTCTGAATAGTTTCGAAAATTCTGTTCGGCATTGATTTCACCAGCTTCTGCAGAGTTTTATCAGGTATCAAGCTCCAAGCTTCTCTTACGGCTGACTCAAGTTCACGAACTGCTTTAAACTGCCTTCCGCCTTTGTAAACCTGTCGTGCCAGGATGCTCCAAAAGTTCTCGATAGGATTTAGATCCGGACTACGAGCTGGCCAATACAGAAGACTGATGCCTCGTTCAGAAAACCATTTCAAAGATTGCTTGCTGACATGAATTGCTGCATTATTCTGTTGAAATACGAAATTTTCCGGCATACCGTCTTCAGTAAACGGGATCAAAACATCTTCCAGAAGCTCCAAGTACTTTTCCGAATTCATCCTGGTAGAAATGGTGGCAATAGGGGTCTTTCCATGGATCGAAAAAGCGGCCCAAGACATTAGAGTGCCACCTTCAAAGTTCCTACTCAACTTAACCTGCGGAGATTTCCTCAAATTGTGCCAATAATATGCAGTGCAGTCTGGGCCATCCAAATTGAATTTCTTCTCGTCAGAAAAAATAACATTGTCCCATTCCGTAGTCCACGAAATGCATTTTTTAGCGTAATTCAATCTCAAGACTTATTCGATGAACTTTGGACACACAAAATAGGTCACCAAAAATTTTCCTTGAGCCCGATTCTTTTCAAACTTTCTGGAAATAAAGTACTACTAAATGGTTAAGTTTTGACATCATTGGTTTATTGAACCTCTTCTCCCAACCCAAATGCCCGCACCTTTGCCTTGACCCCTTTCATCAATTTTTGGACAATGATAGGACCGACTTGCTTACTTACTTTTAACCACACTTTCTTTAGTTCAAGTTCATTTTCTATCAGTTTTGAAGTTTTAACGCGCTTTGCCTTCATGATTGCCCAAAATTTTTCAATTGGGCGAAGTTCCGGAGTGTTTGGAGGGTTGACGTCTTTTGGTACAAAAACTACATTATTATCTTTGTACCAGTCTAAGACGGGCCGGGCATAGTGGCAAGATGCCAAATCCGGCCAAAACAGTGTCGGGCCATCGTAAGATCTCAAGAAGGGCAGAAGTCGTTTTTGGAGGCATTCGTCCTTGTAGATTTGTCCGTTGACGGTCCCAGAGGTGATGAAGGGCTGACTCATTTTGCCACATCCGCAGATCGCTTGCCAGACAAGGAATTTTTTGGCGAATTTCGACAGTTTCTTCTTCCGTACACTCTCCGGAACGGCCAACTTAGAGGTGGCGACGTAGTGTTCCTGTCCTGGCATTTGTTTGGTGTCGGCTTTAATGTAGGTCTCATCGTCCATCACAATGCAGAACGGTTTTGTGAGCCACTCCCTGTACAGTTTTCTTGCACGAGTTTTGGCCACCGAGTTCTGTTTATCGCTCCGGTTCGGTGCCTTCTGGACCTTGTACACATGTAATCCAGTACGTTTCATTGTTTTCTGCGCAAAACAAACTGAAACTTTCGCCTTTTTCGCAACATCCCTGACCGAAATGTTGGGATAACGCTTAAATTGGTTCAATATCATCCTGTCCTTCTCCGGATTTGATGTGCCACGTTTTTTGCCACTACCATTTTTCCGCTTGATTGTCTTACGGTCCTTGAATGTTTTGATCACATGAGATACGGTTGAATGTGCGATTCCGAGCTGTTTTCCGATCCATCGTTGAGAAGCGTTTGGGTTTTCGAAGTGAGTGCCCAAAATTTGTTGGCGCACTATTTCTTCATTCGAAGCCATCACTGAAATCACTCGACCGATTTTCACGAAACTCATTACACAATTGACACAACACAATGAAATACATTCAGTTAAAATTTCAATAATTTTTACCCACACGCTAAAAAGTTACGAACAATTGCGTGTGTCCAAATTTCATCGAATACAGTCTTTAGCGTTAATGTGAGCCGGTTGAAGGTTTTTTTTTTTGCTTTTTTGTGTACTTTAAGTGGCCACATCCATGTAGAATCTACCGTACACGCCTCTCAGAAATGGAAAGCCCTATTTCTTGCTTGATTTGCGCAGCAGAGATGTTTCCACCCATTTGTATAATTTGGTTCCGGACACGATTGGTAATCTTCGAATTTCCCGTTGTTTTCTTTTTTACGCCATACTTCTTGCCTTTTTCAGCAGGTTCCTGATTGCTGCTTCCGATCTGTGGATCACACGTGCAATTTCGCGATTGCTCTCACCGCGACTTTTGAGTTCTCGAACCAGTATTTGCTCCGACTGGCTTAAATACTTTCCTTTACCCATTTTGCCGAAAACAAGCAACAACTACTGCGCAGCACAAATTCAAACTCGTGTTAATGGCGGACGAGGGCTATACAGTGTAAATATGACAGATTCGCAAGATAACAGTAGCATAGGTACGCTCAATGCGGCTTTACGTTAGTGTGCGTTTAAACGAATTTCCCCTCTAAATTCACCCTTTTTGGATTTTTTCAGAGATCACAATGAACTTCCGTTCAAATTGTATTCTCAAAAATGTAACTACTGATAGGCTTTGGTTAACTGTATTTGACTTTTTGTTTCGATCTTTTGTATTGGAAATAAACCCAAAAATGACCTTTCGTTTAAACGATTTTCTTTGTATACGAAGCCATATTTGAATCGCCCCTAAAAATAGAAATATCCGAACAAGCAGATGAATGACTTTTACTTAAACGTACACTTTTGGTTCTGTTTTACTGATGTTAAGGGATATATAATGTTTTTGACCCTTTTCAAATGTTAGTCTAGATGATTATTGTTTTTTTGAAAATGTTTTAAATATTTTATATTTTTTTTGAATTTTATTTTTTTTTGGGGGGTTTGGGGGTTGTATATCCAAATTAGGTTGGGTTGTGGGGGGAAAAAAAAAAAAAAGAAAAAAATAAATTTTTGTTAAACTTTTTTTTTTTTTTTTTATTTATGTGCTTTGGATGGATTGTATGGTTATTTTTTGGGTGACGGACAAAACAATAAGACCACAGCATAGAGCAATTTTCATGCATGCGTCCTAACCGCCAATTTGAATTAAACGTATGCGACACCAAGTGGCGAGCACATGTACTAACTTGACATGAGATTCCACAAGCTTTTCAGCCTCGGAAATAAACATTCCAAGCCAGACGCATCGAAAGCTGCTAAAGGACCAAAAAACCTGCGACAAAAGTATAAGACCACTTCCACATTTCATCTGATTTTGTAGCAAATACCGTCGTTCCTCTGAAGTAAGTTGTTTATCGATGAGTCGTATTATTCTTCATCATATTGTTCATCTAACAAGACATCATATTTCGTCAGTTCTAGGAAAAATTCAGCAAAAATGGGCCGAAGCTATCACTGCACAGAGAATCAAAGGATTCATATCCGGCATATGGCGAAAGAAGGAAAAACTCAACGAGAAATTGCTGCATTCTTAGGACGGTCCAAAACATTTGTTTGCAATGCTCTCCGTGACCCGAAACCACGAGTGGGAACTGGACGTCCCCGGAAAACTACCTCTAAGGACGACGGCCACATCAAACGACTTTCTAGCACGGATCCATTCAAGTCAGCAACGAAGATCAAAGAAGAGCTGAACTTATCCGTGAGTTTCAGGACAGTTCAGCGACGGCTTGTTGAGAAGAATCTGATTGGAAGAAGTCCTAGGAAAGTTCCAATGCTCACACGGAAGCATCTCCAGGCCCGTCTAAAATTTGCTAGAGAACATCTGGACTGGATCGGACCCGAAAATGGTAAGAAATGGCGGAACATCCTTTGGTCAGATGAAACAAAAGTGAATTTAATCGGATCTGATGGAAAACGCTGGGTTCGCCGACCTGTTAATTCAGCTTTCAAACCACAGTACACAACAAAAACATTTAAACATGGAGGAGGTAATATCATGGTCTGGGGATGCTTCTCCTGGTACGGTGTTGGTCCACTCTTTTGGATAAAAAAGATAATGGACCAGTACGTTTACGCTGAGATCATGGAGAATGTAATGCTACCACATGCTGACTGGGAAATGCCATTGAAATGGCAATTTATGCAAGATAATGATCCTAAGCATACTGCCCGTACTGTGAAGCAATGGTTTGAGGATCACAAAATTGATGTAATGCAATGGCCGGCACAATCCCCGGATCTCAATCCGATAGAAAATCTTTGGCAGATAGTCAAAAAGTCGGTGAATGCTTTAAAATCGAAAAATAAGGAAGAACTATGGAGCAAAATTCAGGAAGCATGGTATGCCATCCCTGCCAGCACATGTCGAAACCTCGTGGAGTCAATGCCGAAGAGAGTGCGAGAAGTGATCCGGAATAATGGTTATACCACTAAATACTAATGATCAAAGCTGATGGAAACGATTTTTTGAATGAATTAACGAGTGGTCTTATTTTATTGTCGCATCATTTTCTTACTTTTCTATGCTGGAAGGGCAGTTTTTTTTCTTTATTGTTTTTATTACTTTCAAACCATTTTGTTTTGTTGAGTTATTAAATAAACTATTATTTTTAGTTGAAATTATTAAATGTTTTGCTTTATTGATTGAGCCCTGCAACTGCATCTTTTACAATGAGCGGTGGTCTTATTGTTTTGTCCGTCACTGTATATTGCCTTTATTGAAAACACAATTCGTCCATTCTAAGATAGCCATTTTTTGCAAATCGACTATAAATTTTAAAATATTGCTTTTTAGCGTATAAGCATGGAATTTACAATTTTTATAACTTTTTACAAAAAAGTTAAAACGATTTGCTAGAAGTCACTCATACTTCACTTTTTTGTGAGTCTTTTCCTTTTTGAGTTATGTTGATTTAAAAAAAATGGATCAGAAAACTTAAGCCCTTTTCAAGTGGCAGTCTAGATAAATTTTGAAAAAAAAAACAAAGTATGCAAAGTTCCTTGAAAACACATAGTCTACACACTCACAAAGTTTCATTTGACTCTGAGAGGGTGCTGCCAATCAAGAAGACGAGTTGATGTGCAATTTGTCTATTTTGGCTTGCTCCATCGCACCTCACCTGGGGTCAGTTAGCTTAAATTAACTTTTTGTCGTTGTTCAGCCACTCAGCGCGAACATGCTTCAGTTTCCAACTTCCCAGCTAAGGAATGCTAACTGGGAGCAGGATTTTGTGTAATTGTTCAGTAAATATTGCATCAACATTCTCTTTCTCTCTAACTCACCGTTGTTTCAGTTGCATCCGGTCTGTCTGAACGGATGTGCCATTGTGTCATACATCAAAATTTTACATGACCTATCCCCTACATTGCGTTACAAGTTGAGTGAATGTTTGTTTCCGGGACTTGCCGCCAGTGGATTGCTAATTAATATTTGCTTTATATCTCTTAGCTTGTGAGGTATTTTAGTACATCAGGTTCTCCTGAAACGAAATTCTCCCCTGACTGCTTGAAATGATCTCGGAACAGACTAATTAATGAAAAATAGTTTTTTTTTATCACATAGACCGATCAGATTGCTATGGAAATCGCTCCTAGGATTTGAAGTACCAACAAGGAATGAACTTTACCATCCCCCTCCTCCCCCCACCATTCCAACAATGATCGTTTCCTCGTATAGAGGAAAGCAATTTATTTCACCTGTGTGTTATGGTGGTTAACCTCGTTTGATGGAAGTTTCTTGTTTGAGCTGCTTCTGCTGCTGATGCGTTACTTTAAACTTTTCCGACCGAAGTGCATGCTGCACTTTTGGTTCGGAAGCATCCACAAAGCAGACGCTTTTCTTCGTTCAAATATTGAGTTAATGGCAGCGCAGCGAACTTTTACATTTATGCACTTTGCTCACATTTTTGATGACATGTGGGACATCTCACTCCAAGATGCGGCGTAAAACTTTCCAGTAGAAAAGTTACCTTAACCTGATATGTGCTCTGCGGGGGGTGGGGGTGTTGGAGGATTGCTAGTTTCACTGCGCGTAAGGATAACAGCTTTTGCTGGGGAAAAGAAAAACCATAAAACACCCAAACACGGATTACCGGCGACACGAGGTGAGAAAGGGTTGGATGGGAAACTCAATCATACAATTTTGCGCTGAATGGATCCAATCCGAAGAGCATGCATGGGCGGGATGTTAATTAATGCTGCTGTTGCTGGAAAAGTTGTGAGATAATTATTTCCCGACTAATGACATGAGCAAACAGGAGTACGGCATGTGATGTAAACACACTTGGAAAGGGTCTGTAGGAAACGTCTCCGTCAAAAGGGTGTTGGCGGTGTGGTAAGAAGCTTGGAGTTTATTGCTGGCGTGGCGGTGAACGGAACGAATTTTCCAAAAGCGATTTTCATGGCTCAGCTGGGAGGAAATTATCGTGTTTAATTAATGGAAAACTATTGTGAACTTACTCGTCGGTAGTCAATATCAAAAAGTGCCAGCTGAATGAGGTTGGTTACTAGCTGGATCATTGTTGTGTTGGCATTTGGGTTAATTGAAATAAAGAAGGTTCAAAATCAAAATATTCCTCAGAGGCCAGACCTACAATAAAAAAAAATCACATATCAAATGCATGTACCGCAACTGGCAACTAATAAATTACGACAAACATGCGTGAGATCTGATGTTCGACAACTGTAAAGTCTGGATAGGGTCAGCCATGTTTCGCGGTTTATTAACCCCTTCCGTAATTTGCATAATTCTTGCCTTCTATAGGAACATACATTTTCATCGTGTTATGTTCACCCCCCCCCCCCCCCCCCCCCCCCGTCGGCTTTGTTGCATAAATTGTGTTTGCGATGATTGCGATAGGAATCAATTGTTCATTTACTTGCATTAATCATAATTCAGACCGAATAAAAAAAAATATAAACCGATTCACTTCAACACTGACCACCGTCGGAAATTGAAGCTTTCGTAATTATAGCTTCCATGGGAAAAAAGGAAAAATTGAGAAAAAAAAAGTTGAAATTGTAGTTTGTCTTCATCAATTTATCAACCAACAAAAAAGGTGTTGATGGTGATGGAAAGCAATGCAAATTGTGTGAAGCGATTTTTTGTGTCACCAACTGAATGAATCGGACTAGATGCTATCATTCAATTATAGGGTGCGGCAGAGTAAAAAGTGAAAATTGAAACGCAGACTCATCGGGAAGGGACCGTGCCGGTTCACCCCTCATTTTTTTCCCCATTAATCACTGAAGCATAAAATGCTGTACCTCGTGAGGTCAGTCATGTTAACAAGATTCCGCAACTTTTACCGTCTTGTTTCATTCAAATCAGTTAATTCGCCAGTTGCTACTGGTTGTTACTAATTTCTTCTTCAGCTAATTTCTCAGACTTACTCAACCGGAGAACAAATTCAAAAACAACCAACAACCTGCATCAATTGAAAGTCAATCCCAAAAGAGCATGTATCAACAACAATCCTTCATTGGCTTCCCCGCCAGTCCTTCTGATACAATTCTCAGATTCCTCAGTGAGCAGGTGTGTTCTACAACATCATATTGAGCCTCCCCTCCCCCCTGCTAGTTGAGGCATGTTGAACTTTTCAGCTCCGGGAATCGAAGGCCATCGCCGTACCTGCTGGAATGTGCTAGAGAGCATTGGGAACATGTGCCAATTTGTGATCGGTGCTGTACGAAGAGGAAGGTCAATCCTTTGCCAGGTGCCGCTCGTCTCCTTCATCTCCTGAGAATATTCATCAAACGTGTGAAAGTGCAATGTGGGTGAACTGGGCCTGGGGAGAGAATTGGATCTCGGCAAAGGTGATGGAAACCCGGTTGCATATTAAATGCACACTGAATGGTAAAATGGGTTTCCGTAAATATTTGAGTAGCTCATGTTTACTATTGGAAAGTGCACGGAAACACGCTCCGCACAGCTTGCTCCTCTTTGTTGCAACGGAATCGGAGATTCAACCACCGGAGTTAGACTGCTATGCCGCCAATGGTTGTACCTCACTGATTTTTTGCTCAAATTTCCAAAACTGTGTTGGATCTAATGGATATTTTTTTGTAAAAAGAGATATTTACGAACACAAAATGGATGCACATCTTACAACTAACTGTTTCTATTACTCACATGACAGTGTCAACTGAAACCTCAATTTGCGATACATACCGGTTGTCCGTAAAACGAATTAATCCGTAAGATGCCCAACAAATCATTCGAGCCAGTCTTGATGTAATTCCTGCTCGTTAGGTTCAAAAACGTGAATTTCCAGGCAACATAATATTGACCACCTATTAGTTCCAAGTGAAAATCGAAATGATAAATCTTGACAACAAACTTAACCAGAAGAATGAACGTTTGTTCTTCAAAATGCTTTTTCAATGCATTTGTGTAAACAGGTTCAAGTTCATTATTGATTTCGAGATGTCAACAATGATATTCAGCAAAACACAATGAGTATCCATTCGGCATCGGCATCGGAAAATATGCAATCAGGATTCCTATAGGGCTCACAGTTGGGACGACACTTTTGGAATCGGCGTGAACGTATTCACGTTGCAATTTTAAAAGGCTTTGAGCTAATTATGAAGTAACGATGATTTTGGGGATATCTGAAGATACCCCAAGTAACACCACTTGTCAAATCAATGTTAAAAATACACCTTTTAGACAAAGCTCAGTTTTTTTTTCTAGCGTCAATGACTTAATTTCATAAACGCATATAACCGAAAAAGCGCAATAAATGTGGCATTTCTGAACATCCTTTAGGTCATACTAGATGTTTTGTAGAACATCCATAAGACAAATATTATGTTCTATGGATGCTTCCACCAACATGCTAATAACAGAATGATATGTTTTGTCCAAGTTAGCATGGTACTAAAATGAACAAAGTTAAAGAAAATACAAACAAGATTTTTCAATGGCGAAACGATATGGTAGCTAATAGTATTTTACCCGTTATAGGTGATTGCTTGTAACTTTTTCAAATAGGAAATTAAAAGTGCTTTACACATGCAAGTTGTATCAAAATTGTTTATGCGGCTCAAGGTTAGCAGTGCAACTTTCCTGTTTAACCTTCCCTAATTTAATGGGCCATTTATTGGATTGAAAAACGTAGACGGTATCCCGAATAATTCATTGCATTTTAGTGAGATTTCTCTATGGAATTCAAAAAAATCAACATTGCGATTATCAAAATCTATAGTCCTACAGTACAGGTATACGGTATGGGTAAATACATAAGTAAACATTTTGATTTTCAAATGTTCGTTTTGTTGCGTTTTCTATGTGAAATTGAACAGAGTAACGACATTTATTCCCGGCATGATTCCATCTCCTCGAACTGCCTCGAACCCCAACGAAAACTGTCCCTTTACTTATATTTCAAACTAATAGCGTTTGCATAAAAAAAAATGACAAAAATCGCCGATTTTTCGTGGGTTTACCTTCACCCGCCCTGACAAACCTACCCATGCAGCATCAATCATAGTAACCCATGAGTCCGCAGACAAAATTTGACAGCTCTATCACTCGAACTCTAACCGTGATGGCAAAAACAGTGAAGCAACTCCGTTTAGAAGTGTGCGCGTTCAAAGAACGGCACCCCGCCGCGTCGAAAACGGACATCGTGCGGCACTTTACGGACGCCGGATACGCCCGTTCCGCATCTATTAGACAACAATCAGAGCATCGAAAGAAAGCCCGGTTCCGGACGGCCGACGACCCTGAGCGACAAGAAGCTCCAAAGGATGCTGAAGAGGAAGACCGAGGGAAAACTGGCTACATCGCCGCAGGCGCTTGACCGGGAGGCCGGTTCATCCGGCTTAACAGTGAAAAAGTACCTGGCGAACATGAACATACATGTCAGGAAGCGGAAGTTGCGTCCACTGGTTTCGGAGCTGCAGGCAATGACGCAGCGGCAGCGGCTGAATAAGATGGTCAACTCGATCCCGGCGAATCGCGACGTGGCGGTGGTGATGGACGACGAGACCTATCTCACCCTGGATGGTAACGACTGGCAGGGAACTTCGTATTATACTTCCCCCACGAAGGAAGTGAGCTCCTAGGGGAAGTTCATTTCACACACCAATTTCCCCAATTGCTGCTGTGGCTGACAATCAGCGAGAAGGGGATGTCGAAGCCGCTCTTCTTTCGCTCCGGATGGCCGTGAACGGGGAAATTTATGGTACGAAATGCCTGCCGGAAGTTGCGTCGTTCATCAAGAAATACCATAAGGGCGAAGACGCGGTGTTCTGGCCGGGTCTGGCGTTGGCCCACAACTCGAAGCGATCGTTGGAGGAGATGGAGCGGCTGAATATCGATGTGGTACCCAAGTCGGCGAAGGTGGGGTAAGTACCAGTCCAGGTATGGTGGACAAAATATATTTAGATGCGAAACATGGCATGCGGAATATCAAACTTCATGATTCAGCAAAACGAGGTCATCAAAAGACATTTTGAAGATTTCTGGCCATACTGGCCCCTAAAAGCAGCCCTGTGGAATCCGAGTTCGTCCGGGAAAGTGGCCATATTCAAATCTTTTCCAAAAACCGACTTGCGACAGATCAAACTTAATGATTTTGTAAAACTTTATCTTCGGAGTACATTCTGAGGATTCCTGACTATACTGGCCATCTAAGAATCTTTTGCAGGATTGGAGTTCCTCCGGGAAAGAGGCCATATTAAAATCGTTACCAAAACCTGGCTTACGTCATTTCAAACTTCATGATTGTGCAAAACTAGGTCATGAAAAGACGTTTTGAGGATTTTTGACCATACTGGCCACTTTGGGAGACCCTCCGGAGTCCAAATTCCTCCGAGAAAGTGGCCATATTCGGGATTGGAGTTCGTCCGGGAAAGTGGCCATATTCAGATCTTTTCCAAAACTGACTTGCGACTTTTCAAACTTCATGATTTTGCCAAACTAGGTCTTCGAGTGGAATGCAGCAATTTGATTTGAATATGGCTTGAGTGATAGCGATGGAAGACGGGAATTGGCGAGCTCCGAAGTAAGTGTTATTTATTCGATTATCGCATTTCACGGCACAAGTCAGCAGCATCGACTTGCGTGCACGCTCCTAGAACTTCCAGGTGTAGTCAAGCAACACTTCGTGTTTGTATTTTTTGCGACGTATATTCGAAATTTCGCTCGGCGTAGCTCAAAAGCAATACACGCACCATGTTTCTTTTGTGATTTGTGTGGGACACATTTTTATTTTCATTCGCATCAAGGACTAAGCTCAAGCCCTGATTCAAAACTGATCAATACTAACATGAAAAATTATTTTAAAAAATATAATCAAATCATTTTCTAGGAAAATTTTTCATACTGCTTATGTTCGTAGAATAGCTTGAACAAAGACGACCTCGCCTCACTTTTTAATCCATACGTCCTCGTACTCTTTTCTAAATTTCGTTACGCTTTGGCTTGGATCTTAAGGAGTGTATCGAATATAAGCTATCCACATACATTTGCGTTGTACGCATGTATTTGTGATGGTTTTTTATGCTCTGAACACTGCATGCTGTGCGTTTGACTGTCAGCTTTCTTTTGTTTACTTGTTTGTGCGGTTCAAATTCTGCGTTTTCAAAATGTCGCGTATTGAAAAGGAAGTGAAAATTAAGGTTCTGGACACATGGCTAAGTGAGAAGGGTATTACTATGCGAAAATTGGCGAAGCGGTTTGGAATTCATCATGCGAGTGTTAAAACCATCATTAATAAGTTTGGGGAACACTATTCTTTGGATGAGCTACCAGGAAGAGGCAGAAAACCCGGTTCTTCCAACCCGAAACTGGAGCAGAAAGTGGTATCTCTAATCATGAAGAACAAATCAATGTCAATACGTGATTTGGCCAAAAAAGCAGGAACGAGTGTCGGAATGATCCAGCGTATCAAGAGGCGAAACCACCTGAAGACCTACAAGAAGCAGAAAATCTCGAAACAAAGTGCAGAACAGAAGAAGCGAGCAGCAACAAGGGCCCGGAAATTGTATTCGCGTCTTTTGCAGCGTCCGGATGCATGCGTTTTGATGGACGATGAGACCTATGTAAAGGAGGACTCAAAAACCCTTCCAGGTCCACAATACTTTACTGCCGTCGTTGGGGAGGATGTGAGCGATGCGGACAGGTCGATTCAAGTGGAGAAATTCGGTCGAAAGGTACTGGTATGGCAAGCAATATGTTCCTGTGGTTTGAAGTCAACCATTTTTTACACTACCGGAACTATAAATGCGGAAATCTATCGATCTGAGTGTCTCCAGAAGAGATTGTTGCCTTTATATAAGAAGCATAGTACACCTCCACTGTTTTGGCCGGATTTAGCGTCGGCTCACTATGCCAAAACCACTCTCAATTGGCTTGCGGAAAAGGGTATAGATTTCGTTGAGAAAAATATCAATCCACCAAATTGCCCTCAGCTTCGACCCATCGAACGTTACTGGGCAATCGTGAAGAGGGTCTTCAAGAAGACTGGTAAGGCAGCTGGGAACATGCAGGAGTTCAAAAAATTTGGGCTCAAGCGTCCAAAAAATGCGATGCAACACTTGTCCGGAACTTGATGAAGAGCATTCGATCCAAAGTTCGAAAATTCGTGAAGGAATAACTTAAATTTCATCCGGTCTTCATTATGTTCAAGTTTAACCTCGTACAATAAAGGATCAATTTTTTGTATGAATAAAATATCGGTTTTCAACATAATTTGAAAGAAAGTTTGTGGATAGCTTATTTTCGATACACTCCTTAACAGCCACTGCACAGCTTAACGACTGTCGTAAGACTGAATCAAAATGTTCTGCTAAAAGCTGTTAGGTAAAAGCATCGGATGCTAGTGCACGAAAGAAGGCGGTACCAACGAAGGCAATGTGTTACAAATTGCTTCAAAGGGGGCGAACTTCAATTATTGCGCCACAATAATTAGTTTTAATTATTACACGCAAGACGGATGATTTTCTTAACCGAACCTTTCCTAATTTGCTTGCCACCGCCAGCAACTAATCCGCTATGCATAGCTAGGAACTACAACGAACTCAACCACATGGTCGGTCTGAAGTGACGCAGTTCGGCTCGAATTCCGTTCGTTGGTTGTTCAACCTTCTTTGTCATTTACTACGGGACCCTACGTTTAATGAATGCTATGTTCAGCCGGGGCGCGGTAATTGAAATTAATTTCTAACATCACAAGAGAAAATTTCAACCAAATAAACTCTTTAGTTGGCAAACTAATTTGGTCGTCCTGAAAAGGAAGCAGGGTTGCCACATTATTTTTCGTTTTCCCATCTTTAATTTTTGCCTAAAAATTTTTTTATCTGTGTTTAACTGCAAAAACTCTTCGTCAAGAATTTAGTTCTGATGTTAATATTAGCTTATCAACTCCTCCTTTCCTCCTTTGGCCTCCATGATGTTCGTACTCAGGCGGTTCCGAATTTTGGACTTATTCAGATTGTATTCCGAGAAAACTCGCTTCACTCCTGCAAAAGAATGCGGAATTAGTAAAAAGTTCGCAATGAACTTTCTTAGCAAGTGAAAAGCCAGCTTCCCATCAGACGTTTTCTTGAACAAGTTTCGAAGTTTTCTGATGCTTCCACCTCGTTGACCTTGCAGATGATTATCGTCCTCAGCTCACGAAAATCATTTTCAATCACCTGTTCCTCACCGCTTTCAAAGAAGTTCGGATGTTGTTCAATGATCAAGTTGAACTCCTTTAAAGGGCGCAGCTTCCCCGTTATATATTTCCAACTTCTTACGAAGATGTTTCTCAAAATCTGAAACCCCTTAATCTGTCAGGTGTTTTAGGTAATCATCCACACAAAAATTTGCAAGGAGCTCCATCAGCGAGACTTCAGCTGATTGTACATATTCAGGAATTCCATAGCCTTTAACCGGAAGATTCGATTCGCTTTGATGATAAGAGACAATACGTAGCTTAAGAAGAAGAGAAATGGCTGCGTCATCGGGCTAAAATTTTTGGTGCAAGCTCTTGCGGAACTTTGAAACAAACACTTCTCTAGCGGAATACCTGAAAAAATATTGAACTAATATATGGAGAACTATATTCCAGAATCCTTGCAGGCATCCTAGATGAAATTTGAAAAATAATTCTACAAAATCCCATTGCGGAATTTTTAAAGTTAAGAATTAAATATATGAGATCATGGAATTCATGCAAAAAATCTTCTTAGATTTCTCCAACAAATCCGGATTTTCTCCAAGAATAACTTCAGGAAAAAATGTATAGTTTTTGTGTAGTTCTTTCAGGTGTCCTCCAGTGATTCCTTTAAAATCACAAAAATTCACAAGATCAGGGATTCTTCCAAACATTTCATCACAAAAAAGTTTTGAAAAACTGCCGATGCAATGTCGGAAGAAACTCCTGAAAGAATCCCTGGAGGAAAGCCTGCAAACCTCTGAAAAATACCGATAACAACGCCAGAAGGAATATCTAAAGGAATGTCTGAGAATCTTTGAGAAATTCTCTCAAATTTTCTTCAAAAATTATCAAACATCGAATAATCAAAAAATTATGGAGAAATCATTTGGGAACAAACACAAACTGACTTTCAGATTGTCATCTGTCACTGTAGTGTCGGTGTCAATTGTGTTATTTTGTTTCGTGGGCCTAAACAGCACACTGAAAGTAGTATTGATAAAAAGTTGGATCCTAAACTGTACTCATATTTTGAATTTGAGGTTTTTGATTGGAAAAGCAATTGCCAAAAATCTTAAAAATCTTGGTTTTTCTCAAAAATCTGTAATCTTCACATACAGATATCTGTATGAAAAAGATGAAAATAATCTGTGTCAATCTACAAAACTCTGTGCATGTGGCAACCCTGCTCGAACGAATTATAAGACGCACGAAGGCCAAAATATACTCGTTTATTCTATAAATTCATGCACTTTATAAGTAGGTTGCATTTTATTTTATGGATCAGTTATTTTTTTATTCTGTTTGCATAAAAACATCGCAACGGGTACCATCAAAAGCGAAATTTACCGCACCGAGTGCCTCCAGAAACGTCTGCTGGCCTACCTGCGGTCCCACGGAGGTGAGACATTATTTTGGCCGGACCTGGTATCATGCCATTACGCGCGATCGACGTTGGATTGGTACAGAGACAATGTCGTTGTTGTTGCAAAAAAACCAACCCAACAAATTAGGGAGATCGGGGGGGGGGAATGGTGGGGGTAGGGGGCCGTTTTAAAAATGGGTGTTAAGAACGAGCTGAAGTTGAAAGAAGGAGGAAAAGACAAAAAAAGGCCCCTTGTAAAAATGAGGGGGGTGAAAGGGGGGGGCGGGGGCGAAGGAAATAAATAAAATAGTTATGTGAAAAAATATTGTTTTTTTTTGTTCGTGGTTGAGGAAAAATTTAATTTAATTTTTTGGGGAAACTGTGTTGTGGGGCATTTCATAAACAATGTCAATTGTAGATGGAATATCGTGTACGGGAGAATGAGGCCACTGTTTACGTCTTTACTACTTACACTTTGTGAGAAAAATGCGGATTGAAGCCTTTCGAAACTAGCTGAGTTTGTCATTTTATTGTCGAAGTTTGCTTTTATATTATATACTGAAGCCAATTTCCGGTTAAATAAGGTAATTGAAACAACGTTGTGAAGGAGCTCTCAATTTCATGAATTATCTTTAAAGATGTATGATCCCATCCAGAGTTCTTTGAAACTTTACAAGACCTCTGGAATTCTTCAAACACTGATGTTCCAATATCTTCTCGCAAGACATTTAAAGAGCATAGAATATCCCTGATACTATATGTAGAGGTATCTCGGAAAATCCAAAAGTGTCTGGGCACTGAAGTTTAATTTCCCATTATTCCTTAATATTCTTACATAGTTGAAGGGATGCTACCGTAATCCAAATTTGCAATGCAGTAGAACAGCCTTAGTTGTATTTTAGCCTACAAATAGTTTTTTTTTTTTTTTGGGGATCTCGTTAAATCTGAACAAGAGGAAGCTTTTGGCGAAGAGTTTCTGATAATATTTAAAGGAAATATCAGAAAATTTTCCAGAAGGCGGCAACAGAACAAAGGCAGTTTACAGTTTGAAGTTAAAAAAAATCACACTGGAAGCTTTAACTTTCTCGTTTTTAAGGCTAGCTGATCATGCATCCATGATTACATGAACTTAGATGCATATGCATTCATGGACTCATCAAAATAATGTAGAAACTACTTGTGTAGGCACAAACTCATTCAGTGTTAGAAATGGTGAGTTTGTTCTAGTTGGAAAATATTCTTTTCCTAGCGCAGAAAATAAAATACTGTAAGTTTTTAGTTGCATATATAGGCATTCAATATGATAAACGTTGGACCATAATACCTTGATAATAAAGACAGCATTGAATATTTTATTATATATGTTCAAGAAGAGATTGGTCATGCGGTGCACCATGAGGACGAGACGCCACGGAATTTATTTTGATTCTGTTACCCGGGAAAGTATGTATTTTTAAACCAAGAAAACCGGGGAAAATCCAGAAATGATGAGCGGCACCTTGATGATTATATGCTATGCCTGAAGCAAGGAAGGCACAAACTCGGGAGTACTGTATAAAATGCTCAGAGAGTGCCTCAATTTTGTATCGATTTCGTTAGTTTCATCAAGCCTTAATTATATCTTCTAATTTTACAAGTCCATGGATTTTGCCTGTCCAAAAAATACATAGATTATAAAAACAGAAATTTTTCAACGCTTTTTACTTAACATTAATTTCCATTTTTGATACTTTTTACATCTGTGAACTATTTTACGTGTAGCCCGACCCTGTAGAAAAAACGGGTCGTTCAAACTAAATCAACACTGCCTTGCATTGGACTACTATCATTTAGAGTTCCATCAGAGGCATCAGAGTGCCAAGCAGTGAGGCCAAGTTTGAAGACATTTTTTTCGAGCAGGCTTCCCGAATAAAAAATTACAAAATTTTTATTAAAAAAATTTTTAGCAACCAACAAAATGAATAATATGTAGTATTGTTGGTCGTGTTTGTTGTTATAATAAGATAATTTTAGGTTTTTTTTTTTTTAAAATTTTTTTTATTTTTATTTGTAGTATTAAAAATAGAGTGGGGGGGTTTTTTTGTGTGGGGGGTACGGTCAAAATTTGGTCACCATCTACTTGTCTTTTTTTTTTTTATTTTGTATTTAAAAAACCTCACCACTCTCTTTTTTTGGGGGGTGTGTGTGTGTTGTATTTTTTTTCTCTTTTGTTTTTGTTTTCTCTTCAGTTGTCAAAATGCCGTCCAAGCAAGAAGAGCAGCGTATCAAAATTTTGCTCGCGCATCGCGAAAATCCGAGCTACTCGCACGCAAAGTTGGCAAAATCGCTAAAAGTTGCCAAATCAACCGTTACAAATGTAATTAAAGTGTTTGGGGAACGTTTGTCGACAGCCAGGAAGTCTGGATCGGGGGAAAATCGAAAACCGGAAGCCGCTGAGACGACAAAGAGAGTTGCCGGTAGTTTCAAGCGAAACCCTAACCTATCTCTCCGAGATGCCGCAAATAAGCTGGGTGTATCGTCTACAACCGTGCATCGAGTCAAAAAACGAGCCGGACTATCGACTTACAAGAAGGTAGTGACTCCAAATCGCGATGATAAACAAAATACGACGGCCAAAGCGCGATCCCGGAGGCTGTACACGACGATGCTGACGAAGTTTGACTGCGTGGTAATGGACGACGAAACCTACGTCAAAGCCGACTACAAGCAGCTTCCGGGACAGGAGTTTTATACGGCAAAAGGAAGGGGAAAGGTAGCAGATATTTTCAAGCACACTAAACTGTCAAAGTTCGCAAAGAAATATCTGGTTTGGCAAGCCATCTGTACCTGTGGCTTGAAAAGCAGCATTTTCATAGCTTCCGGGACTGTCAACCAAGAAATTTACGTGAAAGAGTGTTTGAATAAACGTCTGCTGCCTTTCCTGAAGAAACACGGTTGTTCCGTACTGTTTTGGCCGGATTTGGCATCTTGCCATTACGGTAAAAAGGCCATGGAGTGGTACGCCGCCAACAACGTGCAGGTGGTTCCCAAGGACAAGAACCCTCCCAACACGCCAGAGCTCCGCCCAATTTGTGAAATACTGGGCTATTGTCAAGCGGAACCTAAAGAAGACCAAAAAAACTGCTAAGGACGAGCAGCAGTTCAAGGCAAACTGGCTTTCTGCGGCGAAGAAGGTGGACAAGGTGGCTGTACAAAATCTGATGGCAGGGGTCAAGCGTAAGGCCCGGCAATTCGAATTTGGAAAAGCGGAAGCCTAACTGAATATTTTTCCTGAATTTTATACTAATTGAACTTGAAAAAGAAATTTAATTTGATTTTTTAAATAAACGATTTCACCGATTTACACGCGTTTTCCCTTGACCAAATTTTGACCGTATCACCCTTTATCTTAACAATAGAAAATATCACTTTTATCCAGGGGGTGGGTCATTCGGCCACCATGTGTTAACACTCTCAAAAACACAATCTAACACACCTCAAACACACTCGCCATCATACACTCAGCGAAATAAACTTTCGATATTCATAAGATTGCATTATAATTATTTGCCATAAGTAATCAGTATGCATTTCATAAATTTGCCTTATTAAATATAATGATGTTGAAAAAAATTAATTATGGAGCAACCTGGATTCGAACCTTGAACGTTGAGGTTATGGGACGAGTGACTTGACCACGTAGTTATACCAATACTAGATAGGAATCAATTCTATTAAAGTTTTAGTTTGACTATGGATCAATAAAACTATGAAATAATTCAACAAAACCTTGAAATAAAACCTCATGCTCTGTAGAATTGAACATCGTGTTTTATTGCTCAAAACAAAATGTTTTCTTAAACGGGCTTCAAATGGTGAGTTGACAGCATTAAAGAAGGATACGACAGACCTTTAGACCTCACAAGTTCCTACCTCACGCCTCCACGAGTCATATGATCACAAGACTGCCAGCTGAAACATGGAGACGCTGGTTGGCGTAGCCTGGGCAATGTTGTCAATCTGACAATAGCGAAGTGAGGGGGTGCGATCATCTACATTAAATTTATAAATTCACTACGCTTTGGGATCATCTTTTCGTTCTAAAATCACTTAACTTATCAGCATGGAGCAACATTACAAGCATTAAAGGCTCAATTTGTTTTTCATTATTTCAGCATAACGTTCGCATTAGATGTGCTTGGATCGTTGGATGTCAGATATTTTTTGTACATTAATAAATTATATTCTCTTATTATTATTATGGATACAAATATTAGTCTTACTTGACACTAATGCTAGCTGAAAAAGGTGAAGTCTATCGACCAGAGGATGAACAGCTTAGTCACAGATATACATTCTATTATCGATAACTGTCGTGCTCATTAGGCTGCCAATGGCATGTATGGGAAAAAATTGACCATCGAATTTCAAAAACGGGTAGTGCTCAAAAGTTTCGTCTCCTCAAAAAAAGTCCCCATGCAAAATTTGAGCTCAATCGGACTTCGTTAAGTGTTGGACCAAAGCGGTCAAAGTTTGACATTTTTGAAACACGAAAAATTTCCCAAGGGGGGGGTACGTGAAAATTCCGAAATCGATTTTTTGTTTTTGATGCCAAATGTCTTAGAAATGCATGAAACGTCGAGATCTGGTGTTATCTCGAAAAAAAAATTCTTGAAAAAAATTTACTTTTTGGGACTTAGAAATTTTTTGAGGTGGAGGAGTGAAATGAATTTGATATGGAGGATTTGAATTCAATTGCTGAGATATCCATGGCAATAGTACTGAAACATGTCTTATATCATCGTTGGCAACTGCTAGCATATTATATGTGATATTTCATTAGGGTGGTTCACTTGTTTTGCATTAGGGTGGTCCATTTTATAGAAAAATAAAAAAATAAGATAATAGTATCAAAACATCTCTTATATAATCGTAAGCCATTATCAATATTAAATATATGATATTTCATTAGGGTGGCTCAGTTATTTTCCATTAGGGTCGTTAAGAACAATAAAAAATATTTCCAGCAAATTTAAACGCTATTCGCATTACATGGGCCCGGCGCGGGGCGAGGCCCGCCCGGGTAATATTTTGAAATGATTGCTTGGGTTTTGTATGTGAGCATTCTCACTATGCTGGCGCGGCACGCCCAGCACGGCACATCAG
This sequence comes from Aedes koreicus, assembly GCA_024533555.2. Lineage (NCBI taxonomy): Eukaryota > Metazoa > Arthropoda > Insecta > Diptera > Culicidae > Aedes > Aedes koreicus. The sequence goes on from JAHHFK020004688.1 coordinate 246,054, forward strand.
CGTAGTGAGAACAGTCACATACAAAATCCAAGCAATCATTTCAAAATATTACCCGGGCGGGCCTCGCCCCGCGCCGGGCCCATGTAATGCGAATAGCGCTTTAACCAGTCAATATTTTTCGTATAGGTTAAAACCATTAAGCTTTCTCACGTCTATCATCTTTCTCTTCCAAGCAGGTAGAAAGAATAGATTGTTTACATACGAAAAAAAAAACAAAAAACGTATGAAAACAATCCTATTCTTTCTACGTGCTTGAAAGAGAAAGATGATAGACGTCAGAAAGCTTAATGATTTCTCACAAAACTTTTCAATATTACCTATCTTACAATGAGAAATTCGCTTCTTTCGTTCTTTTTCATTAATTAGTGCATCAATATAATAATTTCAACCGATTTCTATCCACAGACTGTAAGATTAGCGTACGGACTACCAAAGAGAATTATTTACTAGAGACGCTCTCTTTGTGGTCCTTTTGGAAACTTTTGCGAGACTTACATTCGGAATGCGACGCTTCTTTAAGGTGAAACAGATCGGTGCCCTCGTCTAATACTAATCTTAGAGATTAAGCATTGTGCATCAGTGAGTTTCTTATTTCTGTTTTGCACCGTCGTTGCAAGCTAAGATTAAAAATTTCAGAGTTATCTATCCTACATTTACCGAATATTGTAGAGTGGGAAGTCTTCGACTGCAACCTAATTAACAATTTTGACCGAGTAAACGTTTATTCAGCTGTTTATATGAGAAAGAAGAGTTTAGTCAGCTAAAATTGTTTGTTGGACCCCTAAGATGGGGAACTATCTCATTAATACGGTATTTGCAGATATAACTAACCTTTTCAATGGTTGTGACAAAAGACACGTAACGAAAGGGAGGGAACGGTATTGTGATATTTCCAAAATTCATGTTGCTAGGTTTTTGGTACATTGCATCGCATATATTTTCTTAAATTACATCTGATTTTTTTGAACTTTTATACATTGTTCGATGTTCTTCAACTAAGTGCAAAATAAACTGTTTCTGATCTTCATCCGTTGACAATTTCGAATTATATGTTTTGATTAATGCAATACCTCGTTCTGCATTGTCATTTACTACTTCCAAGCTTTTAATTCGTTTAATGACATTTTCATATTCTTGTTTGCTATTCCACTGCGTAATATCAGTTTCCAACAATGATTCCGGAATCTCTAGAGCACATAACAAGTTTTAAGTATGCTGACTGCCTTGAACAAATGAGTGCAGCTGTAGTGTTGAAACGTCGTTTGATTCGACTATGGATTTAGCACACACATTTGTTTTGTTAGCTGAAAATAAAAATATTGTTAGAAATATAATGTTCTGCGTACATCGAATTGAACAAAATAATTACCTGATGTATGTAAGGCTTCAATATATTTTTTTTTATCTGCGATATCCAACGTTTCATCAAATAAACACAATCCGATGAGATTGCTATCCAAATACTGCAGATGTTTCAAGAACCCTTTATATACTGCTTTGGCAACTTCTTCGTCAACAGCTTCGTAGATTTTAAGCGATTTTATCAAATTAAGGTCATTGTTTGCAGACATTGCAGCACACGTAGACAGAAACCAGTTTTTCAAATATACTTTTACAATGAATACATTAAATCGTGCTAACTGTTGTTGAGTTGCCTTAGGTAACGCAAAAGTGTGTCGGTAAAGGAACATTTTTAGTGAATAAATAATTTTTGCCATCCATCTTGCATTATGGAAAGCACCAGGAGCTCTAATTTTAAAATGTTCTTTAATTTTTCCACCCAAAAATATAAGCGTAAGCTGAATAACTTCGCGATAATCTTCGCGGTGATGTTGTTCTTTTAATTGTCGCTCAAAAAAATTCAAGAGATCCACCCTCTCGTTGGCTGTTATTGATGATTTAACGAATACATCATTAACACCAGAATGGTATGAGCTCTTTTCTAAACGGTGCCATTCCGTCTGAAACCGCTTAAAAATCTCAACATTTGGAGATTGTGCAGTTTCAAATTGTAGTGCCTTGAATGCCTTGCCAACTAACAGCTCGTGTATGTGATGTCTACAGGGAAGTCCAATCAGCTGTCTTTTAAACATTTTGTAAAGATGTTGACACGCTCCTTTCTTTCGACCAGTGTTTGACGCAGTGGTATCAAATGATGTAAACATAACCCTAAAACACGGAATAACGGTATAATTTAAAAATTATCAATAATAATATTGAAACTAATAGAAATTACCTGTCTTCAAGATCCCAATCGACAACTGCATTGTACACCGCTTCTGCTTGTTCTATTCCTGTTGAATTTTGGATGGGAGGAACAGCTAACAGCTTACGGATGCCTTCACCAGATACAACTATAGCCAATCGTTCAGTTTTGGGGGTGGCTTTAGACGACAATATACTAGGAAGCAGTTTTGAATCCCAATGAACTGTTAAGTTAACCTGTGGCTTAAATGTTGCTCTCAGCTCGTTCTGCTTTTGCACACGAATTTCTTTTCTTGAATTCCTAATGGACTCTTTGTTTAACACTAATGTTGAAACGTCGTGCCCCAATGATTTCGCTATAGATGATATTAGAAATACCGCATTTCGATCACTCACTTTGCAGCGGTCCAAAGCAGCAGCCACATCGACAGTAATGACATTTTTTAATGGTGATTTAGAAGTTGAAGACGATTTGGAAGGACCTAGAAGAAAATTTAAGAATCAATCGTTTGTTAACCACGAAAAACATTTTAAAACATATTTGAAATTAATTCAATTTACACTTACCCGGTATCTGAAAATCTTCGCCGATAGTACTGATAGAAGGAACGGACTCACTCTGGGTTTGAGATGAGGACTCGAAATCACTAGCAGTTAATTTTTTTCTTTCCTGTAGACTTGCTTCTTCCTGCTCACTTGTTCGTGGATTAGTCTCTGTTGTCGCCTCTGCTGTTTCTTCCTCCTCAAAATCACTACACGAGATAGTTGCCGTTGGAAAAGACTCACTTGTTGTTGGAAGAGTTAGTTCTCGTTGTTCTTGCAAATACCGATATGCTTTTCTTTCTACTTTATTCTTCGGTTTATACCTCTTCCCGATATCGAAAAGGTTCTGCAATGAATCAGAGAAATCCTTTCTCTTCTCAATTTCTCTCGCCGACATTCTTAGCTTGCGCTTCTGCAAGATTTTCCAAGTTTCGTAGTACCGCAAGATTTTATGTTGCACTGTCCTGTCGTCGAGCAAATGGTTCAAATGCTTTTTATTCCATGATACTTCCAAAGCTTGTATTATTAATTGTGCACTTGGTTTAGTCTTTTGCTTCTCTGCTCGCAAATGAAACATGAATTTCCGGAAAACTTCGTTGTATGTAGGCAAATTCGAAGATTCGGGGAACAAAGGTAGGTATTTTCCAACTAGCCGAATATCCTCCATTTTGAAAAACAAAAAACTGTTGACTAGACCGCGGTTCCTCGTTCAAATATAAAAATGCTGAATGAGTAAAACTAAAAATAACAATTCCTTATATACCAAATGTGTGGCCATTTCATTACCTACTCAGTCTTTCAAAACTGCTCGCTTGGGACGTATTCGTTGCCTACGGGTAGCTTATATTTTGTTTGGGTAGATAACACTTCAGAACAAAAAGCATTCGAAGCAGACGTTGTCACTACCGAAGCGCGTATACCACAGCAAGCGGCAGGTAACGTACTTTTGTTTTGATCCCCTATAACGTACCTACTTGTGTTTCTCGGAAATGAAGCAGTCCAAGGCCAAGAACCTCTTTAGAAAAGATAAACAAAAAACTTTTGTTGCACTTCGTAGTCGCCTATCAAGCTATTGTAATAATTTGGGTACATCAAAAATCGTTTTTTTTTCCTTATTTTTGTCCATATTTTGGTAACGGCACATTTTTGTTAACTATTAAAAAAAACATAATAAAAATATCTTAACGAAGTGTAGTATGCCAAAAAAGAATCATGGTTTCAAACTATACAAAAAATATTGACTGGTAAATTTGCTGGAAATATTTTGTTGCTTTTAATTTCCAACTCAAAGGACCACCCTAATGGAAAATAAATGAACCATCCTAATGAAATATCATATATTTAATATTGATAATGGCTTACGATTATATAAGAGATGTTTTGATACTATTATCTTATTTTTTTTATTTTTCTATAAAATGGACCACCCTAATGCAAAACAAGTGAACCACCCTAATGAAATATCACATAATATGCTAGCAGTTGCCAACGATGATATAAGACATGTTTCAGTACTATTGCCATGGATATCTCAGCAATTGAATTCAAATCCTCCATATCAAATTCATTTCACTCCTCCACCTCAAAAAATTTCAAAGTCCCAAAAAGTCAATTTTTTTCAAAAAAAATTTTTTTCGAGATAACACCAGATCTCGACGTTTGGCACCAAAAACAAAAAATCGATTTCGGAATTTTCACGTACCCCCCCTTGGGAAATTTTTCGTGTTTCAAAAAAGTCAAACTTTGACCGCTTTGGTCCAACACTTAACGAAGTCCGATTGAGCTCAAATTTTGTATGGGGACTTTTTTTGAGGAGACGAAACTTTTGAGCACTACCCGTTTTTGAAATTCGAAAAGTCGATTTTTTTTGGCACCCTAGTGCTCATGTTATAATTTTGTTACGTCATTGTTGTCATTAAAATCACTGTAGTACCTATGAGATCCTCTACAAATGATTATTGCGATGCAAGGAAACGAAACAAGATGCCGAAATTTAAGTTATACTATTATATAAAAAATATTTCAGGTCATGGAACTACTTAGTTATGTAAAATAATTTTAATTTCATTTTTTTTCTCATGGTTACGATACATTGTCTAAATTTTCAGGTTTTTCTGCAGGTTTTTCTACAAGTGCAGTAGGCCAGCAGTATGCAAACATGTAATTTAAATAAAAATCATTTAGGAAATTTTGACATGCAAGGTGTACAATTCGAAAACATTATCCAGTCCAGGCTACCAAATTTTCCGTACACTATATATATATACTTATTTCTTTATTATATACTATATTTGATATATATATTGTAAAAACCTAATACTTTATTGATTTAAAACATAACTGGGATGGGAGGGTGCATCAGGGCATCATTGAAGTTGCAATTGGACAATGGAGTGGACGGCCAACCGGAGTCTAGGAGGGGATGTGTCTATCATTTATGATTGGTACATTCCACTCCAACAGTTGTAATGAATTGACGCGCCTTTCTTAAACAAACCACCTAGTGGAAAGCTTAACTGAATTGCGTATTTTGTTATTCGTTTTATAGGATTATATTGCTGGAAGGAGATTCTCTTATTCCCGCAGGTTTCGCGTAAGTGTGTCTGCCTACGGGCCTGCCCAACCTTTTTTGGCCCTTCATACAGCAGTATGTTGAATTTAGAACGGTAACAAAGCATGATCTTTCTGTTAAGTGGAACCGCATGCAGGGCAAGGCCCACGCTAGGATGGTCGCTTCCTACATACATACATACAACACTGTTGTCTGGTGCATTTTTTTCGAGTATAGGCCATAGGCGTAGCCAGGATTTCGAATAGGGAGGGGCAAGCTTATTTTTTTTTTAGAGACAGAGAGAGAAGAGAGAGAGAGTTAGAGAGAGAGAGAGAGAGAGAGAGAGAGAGAGAAACAGAGAGAGAATTACACCGTCTTCAACCGGTTGCTGCACAGACTGAACACTTAACATTATACAACGGACAACACAACGCCCGCTGGACTCATATAGTAGGGACATTATCGAGTTCCGTCGGCTTGAGCGGGAATCGAGCCCTCACTTTGTGACAATCCACCTGAACGACGGATTAACTTTTCTGCTCTCACCCAAAGTATTTTACAATACCCGTCCGATTGTGGCAACAAGTTTAATCTTTTCTAGACTTGATCCAGAATGAAATTTTTTTTATTAAAAACTCTCGATTTTCCCCAAGTTTCAAAATCGAGTCCCATTAAATAGGAACCATGCTAAAATCTAACCGGTACTGTAATGTGTCAAAATATTCATTTTACAGTCAGGTTGGATTTTTGAATACGACAACCACGGAGTTTGTTAACAGTTTTTACTGAAAATGTACTTTTCCTCGCGACCCGCTCGCCAACACTGAAAATTAAATTTCGTTTTTCTTACAAAATCGAATGTAGAACTAACAAATCTATTCGTTGTTTTCTACACTGGCGCATCTGCGTTTTGAAATTTGATCCAAGTGAAACACGATCTGTCGAAACGGTATAGTGTCGATGGAATAGTGTCGTCGTATCAAGTGGAGTGTATCTGAGTAGTATAAAACAAAAACGGTGTATTATTGAATGTTATTAAAATTGTTGTTCAAATTCGAGAAAAACTATCATTTTACATATATTTCTCATCGTAGTTATTGCAGCGGCATTTATTTAGTTTTGTTCGTTTGTTTCTTTTAATTACATTTATGGTACTACTAGAAAACAATAAATCAAAGAACTGCTAATAATTTACAAAAATTGGTGGGTCTCCACTGGTGGACTGCCTGTCGATCTGCCGAATTTGGAAGACGTCTACATTGAGTTATCTCAAATTACAATAATCCGTCCACTATATCACAATATATTGGGATTGGTTGAGCAGATTGGAGATAATGAAATCATTGGGTATAGGAACCAGTCTCCCCCGGTTGGTGTTAAACAGATGAGCCTGGACATCAATAGAAGCATGTCAGAAGGCACGAAATGCATCTACGCACTCTTATTATTACCAAATCCCTCAATCGGAAGTTTAAATGGATTAGCATAGATTGTTCTTAAGAAGCCTCTACTTGATTGATACAGTTGTAAAAATTGAAAGTTTATGAAAAAGAGTATGCTTTGAGCATCGGCTGTGAAAGGTTGTGTCGATGCTTAATTACGCACTGTTTTGCTATCGGGCATGGCGCGTTTCGTATTGTTTCGGTTATCTATAATTCAGCGATGCGAGTGATCGAGTGAGCATAGAAAAAAAAACTACAAAAATGCTTCATGGTGAGATGTGGTGGTTCGCCGGGCTGGTGGACCAGTGGTGAGGATCACAATTTATTTTCATCCATAATATTGGTTTGCCATACTCGCCGTGTCACTTGGAGAAAGTACGCCAATATAACTTTTTGTGAGTGGCTCCAATACCATCCTTACTAATGGCTTAAATCGGTTCAAATAGGATTTCCACCATTATAGAGAATCTTTTTGTTTTTCGAATGAAAAACCACCACCACACTTTGTGAGTGGCCCCAATAGCATGCTCACTGTTGGTTTAAATAGGTTCAAATCAGAAACCGGTACTAATATTTAAATATTTCACTAAACGCCGCATGAATTCAACTTACCGTTTACCAAAAAAAAATCCTACTGCCACCCAATCCTGTTATCCAACATCCCAGTGAAAGTGCAGAGGCGGTCTCGGTCAACGGAGTAGCATCCTTGGGCGGTCAATCATGCTCATTATCTTGCTCATGCTCATAGAAAGGGATGAAATCTTTGAATAGGATAAGACCACTGCAACTTCTCGCACTGATTAGCATGCTGTCTTGCTTTCTTACACGCTTATCAAATTTATGGTCTGAAAATCGAATACGATTCGTCTCGTCTCACCTGGATTATATCGTAGCATGTGCTCCATTAACATCTCTTAGATACGGAAACAATATTTCAAAATATTGAATCAAACTGTAATATATGATTAACATATATTCTCAATAATACGAAACTACACTACCGTAAAACGGGATATTATTGATCAGCGGGGTAACATTGATCGGTTTGGCCCATATCATGAATAGTTCATATATACATTTTCCGTTGATACACTTTCTAACTATGAATTATGAATTATGTTTCTCAATCTGGTGTTATTTGACTTCCGAAATTGGTTAAAATATTAAGTTTTTTGATTGCCAAGAACTGCAAATTTAACTGGGGATAGCTTTTTCCACTTTCAGCTAGCGGGAAAAAACCAATCAATGCTTGAATCATAGTTAACATTACTAGAGATAATTCTTTAGATACGCTAGGTTAGCTAGGTGTCTCATAGATGTCCGCTTTTTTGCGCTTTTTTGCTACAACTTATTTCAAAATCGAGGCGACTTTGCGCTTTTTCATTGAGGTAAAGTGACAATCTCACAAACATTAAAAATAAAATAAAAATTGAAACGAACATTAAAAATCTAAAAATAAAATCAAAAGTTAGGGGGGGGGGGCAACGGCCCCACCCTGCCCCCTCTGGCTACGCCTATGGTATAGGCCTTACAGACATTCTTCAATGTTCCTTACAGACATTTTGAAAAACTATCTGGCATCCCTGTGTGTGAGTGTGGATTGCAGCTGTGAAAAAACTAACTGTACAAATATTGTTTGCACAGATTTCGAAACGGTTGCAAATTGAGCAATATAGGCTGCAAAACCAAAACACGTCACATTCATACCGCTGATTGCTTTGATCACCAGCAAAATATTATGTTATCTATCAAATTAGACACAAAAATTCTATCCAATTTGAATTCCAATATGTTCAAAAATAATGGAATAGGTTTTTGAAACCTCCTGGATCGAACCTCCACCAACGCATTCCTCGAGCGTTCTGGTCCTCGTCTTTTGAAGCCCATAAAATATGTCATCTCCCCTGCTCCGAATTCAAAGCTAGACGCAAACGTCATAGAAGCCAACCGCGAGTCAAACGTGCAGGCAGAACTTACCTTCATCGTTATCGTCGTCGTCCGTCGTCGTCGTCGGTGACCAACTTTATTTGCCGTCTGTCTGCCTGCTGCAGCCGGCCGAGCTGCGAGCGTGCAAAGAGTTGCAGTTGCAGCATCACCTGTTGATTCCCCCTTCATCCGAGAAGGCACCTACAGCATAGAAACCGTGACCGTGTTTGTGGATCAATGTGCGGTTCCGATTGCAAGGTGGAGATACCAAGCAAACCACGTGCTCGAGGAAAAGTTGGCCGGAAGATCGCGTGGGTGTGTGGTGAGTTTCGGCTGCCAAGGTGAATTTCCTCAGCGGCTGTCACTTTTACGACCGGAATTATTCCCGAAAAAATCCACTTTGGCTTAGTTCGATCGAATAAAATGATGATGATGATGATGATGATGACGCTAATGACGGTCCGTCTTATCCGGCTCGAATCGGTGGAGGGCGTGTAGGAGGGGAGTAAGAAAGATGCACTCACATAAAAACAGTAGGTAAGTAGTGTGTATGACGAGGAGACGCTTGCATACAGAGCGAAGGAGCAGCACACACAAAAAAGGAGAAGATGATGGTGGAGCAAGAGAGGGTGTGAGTTCTCATCCCCCTCGGGTGGATCGGGTGTGAGTGACGACGACGACGACGACGACGACGACGTCGACAAACAACTTGCACGTGTTGGTTTTGAGATCCTCGAGCGCTCGTCGTCGTGAGTCGAAGTAATAGCTAAACCGAAGACGGATTGGTGCAAGCGAGAGAGAGATTAATAAAATGCAATATGCACTTTTATGTTTCTTTATTTTCGTTCTTTTCTGCATGTGAAGGTAGGCACTCACCCATGGCTACAGCAGTAACAAAACAGCACATGGCTCCCCCCGAGTTGAGGTGAGAGCGAGAGAGGATTGGTGTCTTAGGAGGCTTCCCCAATACAACTCCACGCTCCTACATATATGACAGATGAGGGGGCTTGTCGATATGGGTGATGATGATCGCAGTTCAGACAAGGGGTGGCCGAAGGTTACAATCGCCTCGCTCTATGTGTCATGTACATAGTAGATTTAGTTACTGAGTCGCTCTAAAATTGCGAGGAACGCTCTACATGTGTACAGATTTACGCTATATGTGTGTGCAGCGTCGAACCATTTTTTTACTATCCGCAACGCTCATTCCTAAACTTTATTTCCTCCCCGAAGCTGTCATATAAAAATTATATCGTCCAACTATTTTTTTTGTTGTGCTTCTGGAAATATGACAAATATAGCGTGATAAAAAAAAAAAACCGAGCCATACTTAGTTCCTGGGTGGTGACAGCGCAGCCGGGCGGCGAGGAAGTATGACAATACACGATAGTCCAAGGTCTGTTGCCGTCACGCAAAAGTTCCACCGCAGTCACGTACCGAACCAGTGATTTTGGAATCGGCAAACAAACGAACAAAATTGATCAAATTGGAATCGATCACCTATCGCCGAATCACATCCTAAGCGGTGCAATCGAAGGCCACAGGAGGTGAAACCTTACAAAATTCGTGGCAACGAGTGGACTGGCCTACTGCCACCTCGTCGGAGAGCTCTCCGTAACCTAGAGACTAGCAAGAGCCAGTTGTCAGTTGTTGCATATTTTTCGTTCATTCGTTTCGTTTCGTTCGCTTGCTTTGTTGTCGTTGTTGTTGTTGTTGTTGTTGTTGTTGTTGTTGTTGTTGTTATTGCTGGTGCAAACTGCAATTGCACTCGGTCGACGCGCCGCGTATAGTTCGGGGTTGTGCGGAGCAGCAGCAGCCAACACTAAAACAGTTGTGGTGAAGTTTTCGAAACGCCGAGAAGTGAAAAAGCAGAGTGCGCGCGAGGTTTTTTTTTCTGTTAACCGTCGTTGCCAGATCGTAGAGTGCCTTGATTTTCGCGGTTTGTTTTTGTTTACACAGGGAAACTGATCGTTCGTGACAGAATCGTGAAAAAAACGCGGGTCGTGACACGCGCACTCGATCTCGTCGTGGCTGGGGGGGTGAGCTACAAGTGGTGAATTACTTCCCACACACACACCCTCCCTCCCCAAGACTCCATGATCGGAACGACGGACACTAACACAAGGAAAGCACCTGACAGCCCATCAGCAATGTGGAGCCAGCAGCAGTGCGTGTGTGCGCATGTGTTGGTACTAGTGTACGTGCGTGTTCAACCGTAACTAGACCGAATGGTTTGTGATGATGATCCCTGATCTAAGTGCGTGTTTTCTGTGGTGAATTTCCTAGAATTTCCCAAAAGAAATCAATGGTGAATTGACATCAATCAGTGTGCATTTGGACGAAAACGTTTGTGCTCCCTGCAGGCATTCCAGAAAGGCAAAGGTAATTCGATCCAATCAAACCGACATAATTACAGGGTGGCCACACAATCTTTATTTTAAAATTCCCGCATTTTTCCCGCATTTCTCCCGCATTTTTGCCTAATTTTCCCGACTGAGAAAAATGAGTGAATATAAGTTGAATTTTTAGATATTTTTTGCAGTTTTTGAGGAAATTGTTCAATCTGGAAATACTTCTGGCACTTTTCACTTAGGTGGGGCTAAATGATGGATAACAGCTGCAAATCGTGCTTCTTACGTATTGCAAAACCTTTCTCGCAGTTTCCAAACGAGAACAAAAATCGCTCTATATAAGTCATTTATCTTTCAAGTTTCTAGAAGCATAAACATCGAACAAAAAATAGTAAGGCATTTGCGGTTTTCGTGTACAAAATGATGCAGACTATACTCGGTCTGAAAGTCAAATCATGACGCAGATACAGGGTGCAAAAACTTTCGGCTCATGCGTCTACAATCACGAGCTCCACCAAGTTTTCTATCGAGTTGATGGTTAAGCAAATAAACCACAGCAGAGTTTTAAAGCTTTTCCAGTAAGTCTAATCACGATTTGTAAATAACAATATGAGCCTGGTTTTTAAGTAAATTGAGTTTTTATTGTACTTTCTTTATATTCTCTACAATATGTTTCTTTAACAAGACATTTCCGAGATCCATTTAATCGTATGAAAAAGAGCGAACTTTTCATCGAACACTGCTCATTGCATAGGGAACTTGTTTGTCAATGATTTTTGATCCTTTTTTCCCAAACTTTTCAAAAGTTTTTGATGGAATCCGCCTTATCATGTTTTGAAAAAATATGCCTTTGTCAGAGCCCAACAAGTTTCAAACGTCTTGCTCTGGGGACAGCCTGGGAAGATTCATCTCTTATGGTACGAATTTGACTCCGTTGGCTTTGTACAAGGTGTCCTTCAGCGTACGGCACTGATGCCAAATCCGGCCAAAACAATGCTTGATTATTATGTTTCCGGACGCGGAGAGCTGGCGCCGCTCCAGCATCCCCAAACGTAAACATCAGCAGTCATCGTACCAGTTGTTAGATTTAAAAGAATTCCAGACTCACACTTCCACAAATTGCTTTTTTACTCAATTTTTCGGTGAAAATTGACATATCGGCATCGTCAATAGTTTAACCAGCACGGACCGGGTAGAACTGGTCACCTTGGTCTTATAATCAAATTTCACGTAGGATTCATCATCCATAATCATGCCAAATTTCTGAACAGCTGTTTATCGTATAATTTACGGCCCCTTGGGGTGACAGACGCTGCTTGTTTTTCACTTCGTTTTGGCTACTTCAGCTTGTTGAAAGTCCTTAGTCCATTTCGTGGTTTTGTTTGATCGACGTTACTTTCCGTAGTTCCCAGCTTTTTGGCCACATCTCGACCGGATATACCCTTTTGCGAAAGCTTGCGTGATTTTTCCTTTTTGTGAAAGCTTGCAAACATAATCGAAGCAATTTAAAATGTTTATGCATCTGAATTTATCAACTCAATTTAGTCTGTTTTTACACTGTTTCATAGTAAAAAGGGAACGTATCCCACGTGTAAAAAAAACCTTAGTGTACTATTAATGCTATAAGCTTACAAAACTGTTCCAAAAATTGCATTGCAATATTATCCAAATTGTTTGTGCTGGATTTTTCAAAAAAAACATGTTGGAGCTCTATACACACCATGGGTAAGAATGGGTTAATGCAGCGAAAGTACCTACTTAAATTGATCTCTTTATTAACGAGGACGAAATCGTTACCGCTCGAGCGTTGCAGGTACAACTTTTGAATCACACTTGATTGTATGGCTAAAATTACCATCGCTGGTTGGTGTCTTCGAGGTGGAAAAAGATTTGAAGCTGGCGAAGGCAACTCGGCCCATAGAATTAATTTTGATACAACGTTTGCACCACTTGCAATGTGCTAAACCAGAATCCTTTGGATCTGCGCTAGACCATGGATACTGCTCTTCGTAGCTTGTAGAATAAGTTGGCAATCACGAACTTGTCATTACCAAAAGTAAATATATGGCGATCAAATCCATGTTCAAATCATCAATTTGAAAAAAGTGTGAGCATGGTTCCTGCCATAAGACAAAAATTCCCGATGGATTTTTAAATTCCCGACTTTTTCCCGCATATTTCCCGATGATTTTGGATTCCCGCATTTTTCCCGCATCTCCCGATTTTCCCGAGTCTGTGGCCACCCTGGAATTAATAAGATAGATTTTTGTTCTTGCTGTCAGAGAACTATGTTTTACTCCTTAATACATTTTACGTCTTATTAACCCTTTATAAGGCCGTGACAACCAAGCAAGGAGTCAGCACATACTATTATTAAACACATCTCGGAAACTTTTTCAAACAGACGTATGTCATTTTGTAAACAAAGAGGGAAGTAAGATTCAAAAGTAAATTTCTCGAAATTCTCAGTACCCTCACATAAAGTAGCATCACAATCATGTAAAGCAATGTTATTCCTTGTGTTGGTGGCCCAAGTTTGCATGAAAGTGCTAAGTGTTTCGAGAAATTTACGTTTGAATCTTACTTCCCCTCTTTGTTTACAAAATGACATACGTCTGTTTGAAAAAGTACCCGAGAAAAAACAATAAAGAAATAAAAAAAACTGCCATACCAGCAAATGATGCGACAATAAAATAAGACCATCCGTTAATTCATTCAGAAACCCGTTTTCCTCAGCTTTGATCAACAGTATTTCTCGCACTCTCCTCGGCATTGACTCAATGGGGTTTCGACATATGCTGTCAGGGATAGCATACCACGCTTCCTTAATCTTGCTCCATAGTTCTTCCTTATTCTTCGATTTCAAAGGATTCACTGACTTTTTGACTATCTGCCATCTGCCGGGGATTGGGCCGGCCATTGCATGACATCAATGTTGTGATCCTCAAACCAACTCTTCATAGTACAGGCAGTATGCTTAGGGTCACTATCTGGCATAAACTGCCATTTCAATCAGTCAGTTTTCCCAGTCAGCATGTGGTAGCATTACATTCTCCAAGATCTCAGCGTAAAGGTCCATTATCTCATTTATCCAGAAGAGTGGGCCAACACCGTATCAGGAAAAACATCCCAGACCACGATATTATCTCCTCCATGATTGAATGTTTTCGTTGTGTACTGTGGTTTGAAAGCAGAGTCAATAGGTCGATGAACCCATCGTTTTCCCTCAAGTCCAATTAAATTCACTTTTGTTTCATCTGATCACAGGATGTTCCGCCATTTTTTAGCATTTTTGGGCCCAATCCAATCCAGATGTTCCTTCGCAAATGTTAGACGTGCCTGGAGATGCTTCAGTGTGATCATTAGAACTTTCCTAGGGCTTCTTCCAATCAACTGCTTCTCAACTAGCCGTCGCTGAACTGTACTGGAACTCACGGACAAGTTCAAGTCGTCTCTGATCTTCGTTGCTGACTTGAATGGATCAATGTTAGAAAGTCTTTTGAATTGGCCGTTTTCCTAAGCTGTAGTTTTCCGGGAGCGTCCAGTTTCCACTCATGGTTTCGGGTCACGGAGAGCATTGAAAACAAATGTTTTCGATCGTCCCAGGAATGCAGCAATTTTTCATTGAGTGTTTCTTTCTTTCGCCATCTGCCGTATATGAATCCGTTGATTCTCTGTGCAGTGATAGCTTTGGCCCATTTTTTCCTAATTGTTCATAATCTCTTGTTCTATGGACAATATGATAAAGATTTATTTGGCACATCTATAAACAATTTACTTCAGAAAAACAGCGATATTTGTTACAAAACCAGTTAAAATGTGAGATTGGTCTTATAATTAATGTTTTCGCACGTTTTTTTTTATCCTTTCGAAGCTTTCGATGCATCTGACTCGAAATGTTTATTCCCGGTACTTAAAAGCTAGTGGAATTTCTTTTCAAGTAAGTACATGAGCTTCCCTGATAAAAAATTACCTTAAACGAACGATATCACAAATTCTCCAACCATTTATCTAATGGTTTGGATGATACCCCAAATAGGTCGTTAGGAAAAATAACCATACGAAATCTATTAGGGTTGTCACTTGGTGTCGCATACGCTCAATTCAAATTAGCGGTTAGGATGGATGAATGTAAATTGCTCTATGATGTGGTCTTATTGTTTTGTCCGTCAGGTGGGCATAGGGAAGGGATTTTAGTGTGACCTTTGCTGTTTTGGGACCGTGTTTACCTTTGCATCCCCTCAAAGGTCACAGGAACGAGGTTTTTCTATGTTAGTACACACTTAGATTTTCCCATAGAAATCTGTAAAACTTTACCGAACTCTCAACAGCTGAATGTACGGTAGTCCGACTCAACGAATTTCGGCGCATCCCCACAAATTCCGGTAATTTTTTTTTGCAGATAACTGTAAAATTTCACCGAAATCCGCTAAATTGGACCACCGAGCGTTCAACTGTTGAGAATTTGGTAAAACCCCACAGACCTGTGTAAAAAAATCTTAATGTGTAGGGTAGAGCTCGATGGATCAGGATTCACCTTGATAAAGTGATGTGATCATATAATATAGTTCATATAGTTCAGGGGACAAATAGACACTCCGCGTTTTTGAGAGCACTTACCACCTCTCAATTGTCTGAAAATACTTTGCAGGGTCCGACTGGTTGGCGTTCCGCTTATTCCAATGTATCTTAATGATGCCTATCCACACCCGCCATGCTTGCTTCCTTGTAGGTGAACGAAAATAGCATCATATCTCGAACTTAACTCCTCCAACCCATCAACCATATCTGTGTACTTATGATACCTATGAGATTTACTACAAATGCTTATTGTGATGCAAGGAAACGGCAAACATACTTTTGCATATAAAAACTATTAAAAGATCCATAAAACAATGGAAATCGTTCCACAAAAAAAAGCACTCATGTTTATGGGTCATGGGTCACTCTGGCCAATATTCAGAAAAAAATGGAAATGATATTTAAAATTAATCGATGTGATGATTCATATAAAATTAAGCAATAAAAGCCAAAAATGGAACGATCAATAAAATTGTACGGATTGCCCATAAACATGTTAAATAAATAGTGTAATGGCGTTTCTTAAACTTGCAATATTGATCCTCAGAATATAACCGTTGTGCAATGAAATATATGCACATAAATTATTGTAAATGTTCCGTAAAAAAATTGACAATGATCCCTAAAACGATGAATAATGAACTATGAACTTATGAATAAGTAATAGTATATCAACTTTGTGCACTAAAACATAAAGGTATGATCCATAAATTATGCCTGTATTTTTTTTGTAGTTTTGGGCACTTGATCCATAAGAATGGGAAATTGACCCCTAACTGCGTTACTATTCAGGTTTCGCTGAAATTTTGCCATGATTTTTTGTGACCTGCCTGCTAAGCAGTTGATTGAGCTTATGTACAAGACGCTAGCGACTTGTATGATTAACAGCTTTTTTGCGAGCTCTGTCGACTCTGGATCATTCATCGTAAACGCTTGATTGCGAACTGTTGAGTAAACTTGATTGCATACTGTGTTGAATGGTATGTCCCATAATCCAAATAACTCGATCCACTCAGCTCCAAACAAGTTTAGGTCCTTCACGTTGGAGACGAAACACCTTTCTTGTTTCACAACGTCATTCAATGAAATACTGCAGTGAAATTCAGCTATCAGTTTCATGTTGTCAGCAGATGCGTTCACAACGTTGATGGATGCTAGACTACCAGCTGAGCTTTCTATTTGCTTATAAATATCAGTGAAAATTATTGTGACGTCTGCTGCACTATCCAACGGTAGTTGCACGAAAATGTTGACTTGATTGATGGAATAAATTCCTTGTGACTTTGCTAAATCTTGGTTCTTGAATTTTCACTTCTTGTTCGATTTCGATTGGAAAAAGGCACAGTGCCCAATCTTCTTGCATGACTTGCACTTATGGTGAAGGTATGAACAGCTTGGAATATCCAATTGCTGCTGATGATGAACATCCGGCGGTTGTTATGATGATCAGTGGTCAGCATGTTGGTTGACTGCTCAACGGCACACACAATAGACTTATTTCCTGATATCATTGCTGTATCATTTTTAAGATTCAAGAGTCGCTGATATTCCTCGGCCAATGAATGTAACGTCATCTGCGCCGCAGAACTAGACTTACGATCTTGGACAGCAAAGAAGTTCGGACGTCTGCATCTTTGCTTCAATTCAGGCCGCAAACGAAAAGGAGACACTTGAACTGATCGGTGGAGATTTCTTTAAGCTTGAATTCTTCACACTTCTCGTTCATGATTCCAGCGTAGGTTCTTTACCTACGGTCGAAATCTTCTGGAGTTGAAGACACTGGTATCATAGATTGAACAAAGATGTGTGTTGGTCGAAAATTGACTTCAATGTTTTGATGGTTTCTTCAAATGAAACTTCCTTTGGTTTCTTTGGAAGTATGTAAAGTCACATCTTGTGAGCTACAGTACTCAAAATACGAAGCAAAAACTGCATCTTAGCTGGATCATCATAATTTCTTCTTCGAAAAGGTCTCCGTATTTCACGAACCATGCTTCAAATGTAACTCCTGCTTCTGGATCGTCGCTAAATTCATTGATTCTTCTTGAAAAAGTTTCGATCAGGAACTCGTTCTGATTCTGTTGGCTGGTTCTGCCGGATGCTGCTGATTGCTATGCAGACTACCGTCCCCAGCTCCACTTGCTAAACTACTGAGGCTCTTGAAGCAGAAAGTTCTTGAAGGATACTGCCTTGATTATCGGGAATCCTTAGAAGATTGGCTTAAAACTCAGGACTCAACATGCCTCGCGTGATTTCGTTTAAATCCTAGTCGCCAATATAATATTCTTTGGAAAAACTTGACTGTTCAATTTAACGGGTGGAACAAGAATCAATATATTTTCTGTATTCGACATAATCTAACAAAATCAGCTAAGTTTGGATGCAATCATAAACTAGGTATTGGCATCGCTTTCTGTAAAACGGCATGTGAATCTCTGGAAAATGAAACTGCGTTATGGATTTCTGAATTACTGAGAGACACTCTGAAAAAACATGAGTTGCTTGGTAAATACATAGCGTTCAGTGGAGATAACTGCTTCGCCAATTTTGGTGGAATAAGGCGTGCAGAACAGAACAACGTTTGTTATCACATGAACTAAACAACGCAGCGTGAATTAGAATAATGCTGCATAATATTATTCGTCATGGATTTGGTATTTAAGAGCTTTTGCTCCTTCGTTGACATTGAGTACAGAAAGGTTCTGAAACAGTCGAAAACGAGGTGGCTTTCTGAAATGCCCACCGTTGAAAGAATTCTTCATATTCATCCAGCCCTCAAAAGTTACTTCAATCCGATTGATAGGCCACCCAAGCTTTTGGAGGATTTCTTGAAGGGTGAAATTAATGAAGGTTTGTGCGCTCGTTAATGCCAATGTTTTATTTCAATATCCAGAACATTGACGCAGCAGACTACAGTTTGATTGAAGCTGTTTACGTTATCGATAATGTACGCAAACAACTCTTGGAAAGATTTTCTCAGAAGATCCTCCCTGTGCAATTAATGTGTGATTTGTCAAAAAATCATTGAATATTTCATGTTAATTTTGACCAGATTGCGCCTAAATCAGTTCTGTTGTAAAAATGATTGCAAAAAATTTTGTTGTTCACCTTTGCTTTGACTTACAATTAAATTAGGGCACATTTTACGCGTCTGTTATCGGTTTTCTTGAGATTAAATATTTAACTTGAGAAAAAATATTTTGATTGATTATAGACTCGAACAATTTAGGAATGCATGATAATATGGCAATCCCTCGATATTTTTTTATGTCTGCTTTTTTTGCCACTTTTGAATATCGGAATAATATACGATTCTTTTCAAATTGATTCTAGAGAAAGGTTAGACAGCCAAAGCAAAGGTTTCGCTAGCTCCGGCAATACTGACTTTAAGAATACTGGCGGCAAACCATCTGGTCCTGCACCCTTTGATATATCCAAAGTATTTAGAGAAAGTAAGATTTCGTTGAGGGATATATTATCAACTGAAATATCACTCAGTGGCTCAGGAAGGTGTGTAAAATACTGATAATCCCTGTTATTTTCGTCATGAGATGTGTAAAAATTTTGAAAAAAATCTGCAAATAAATGACTGATCCCTTTAGTAGTTTTTCCGATTTTATCGTTAAGTTGCATTTTGGCTGGAAAATTCTTCGATTTTTGTTTATCCTTAGCGAAGCTGAAAAAAGATTTTGGATCTGACTTAACGTTATTTTCAACTTGAATGTTATACTCTTCGTACGCATAATGGCGTAAAGGCGCATTCTGCAGCGCTAAATATGGAACAGGTGAAAGGGAGAGCTGAACTGATGTTGAGGCAGGGTAAGCTATTTGCTATACCAAAACCTACTTTGTTGTTTGATAATGAGCCATCTGTGTATAGGTACTTGCTCTAAAGCTACAAATTAGTTAACTAATATCTGCGCAGGATTTTTCTGATGACGGTGATGACGGTGACAAACGAAGCAATGATGATGTTTGGAAGCGATTCAGGACAATAATTGGAAGCGGTTCAGGAATGGCAACGGTTCCGAAATGACGACGGTTCCGAAATGGCGACAGTTCTAAAATGGCAACGCTTGATCCGAAATGGTGACGGTTTACAAATGGCATGCCGTGGTGTACCAAGACCCGTGCGAAAAATGGCCGAAACTAGAGTTGCGGAGAGAGTGGCGGCTGGACGGAAGGCTTCCGATTTATATCTCGTCGAGAACTTCCGGAATTGACTGTCCCCTTCAATATAGGAGCCCCCTTTCCCAAGCGACCCGGATTCGCTTACCTTTCCGCAATAACCGAGCGGGGTTAAGGAAGACTGCTATACTTTGGGTAAGGTCCGGTTCAGTGTCCGACTCTTGACAACGGATCAGTGAAACCACGCTCTCGGTATCCGTTACACCGGGGTTGTAACGTAGGGTGGAATCACGACGGATTATTAGCGACCGTCGGAATAACTTCGCTAGTTTTTCGAGTGAACTTCACTCTCCTCCGTTTATCTACCTAAACATGCGGGCCTTTGCAGGGCGAACGAGAAGATATCATGAAACAGTAGTGGGTTGTCTGACTGATTGTCGGGGAATTCCTTGTCAATTCGGTCGTGTCCAAGATTTTTTTGGTTTGGGAATTTTCTCGATTTTTCTGATTGGGGATATCCTTGGTCAGCCCAAAACTAAGGTGGCGGTTTCATAAGTGTTGGAACCTCATTGACTATGTAGCGGGCAAGATCGGATACTGGCTTGGCTCTTTTGATAACGTCCTTATACGGGATTCTGTGATTTGAATTGTTATAGGATTTTCTGATCGCTGGGAATATTTGCGAACATTTGTGGTTGACATCAATAGCTTTCACAATTATATCGCTGTAACTCTTACTCTTAACTCAAAGACTGCCTGGTGGAGGAGTTCTCGTTGCGATATCCTCAGAGTTTAATTCCGGACCTTTTGTTTCATCCAAATTTAAGGGAATTTAATCATGCTATGGGTTAAAACACATATTGCGGATGAAACCCATGTTTTGCCACAGTGTACTTTCGCCTTATAAAGCTTGCATGGTATCATGTGAAATATTTTTTCAAACCGCTGAAGCAATCATATCTCGTTTCCCTCATGAATTTAAAGTTCATATATATGGTGATTTCAATCAGTGCCATGTAGACATTATTCCTGATTCTGACAAAGAGAGTATTTTACTTCCCGTCGTTGGTGTTAACGAAACACTGCAATTTATTTTTGAGAAAACTGCTGTTTCATGGTTCCTCCAAATAAATCACGAAAACAATCAACAGAAGTGTTACTTAGATTTTTATTAACGATCATACATGAAGACTTCTGTGTTGGTGAATTTCTTTCTCCTCTCTGGAAAAATGAAGCTTTTCACACTGCTATAGAGTTTTCAATTTTCGTACATAATAACGTTAGTCCCAACGATTGCTATTACGAGAATACCTTCGACTTTATAAAGGCTAACTGTGGCAATAGTGGGCACAAATTGAATAATGTAAATTGGCAATCAGTTCTTAAGAATGAAGAAAATGTTGAGTACGCAGTGGAGATTTTTTTTATAAAATCTTGTTAGAGATCATTCAGGAGGATATTCCACGCACAAGAAGGCGACGTAATTATAACTCAAAAAATCCAGGTTCAATGAACAAATCTTCCAATCTATGAGAAATCTTAAAACGTAACGAAAATACAATAATCAAGCTAATTTAGATACATATATGAAGATTTGTGCTCAACTTAATTGCGCTTTTTCAATTGCACTTAATGTGTACAACTTGAAAAAGGAAAATGAAATCAAGTCATGTCCAAATCAATTTTTCAACTATGTTAAAACTAAAATCTGGTAGCTTCCCATCAAAAATGACTTTGGATGAAAGCCGAAGACAATAATTCAGAAGATGTATGTAATCTTTTTACGACATTTTTCAAGAAACTTATTCTAAGTTTTTGGATAGTGATCGTGATTTTGAATACTTTTCATACTTTCCTGCTTGTTCTAATAATGTAGTTGTTAGTCAAATACATGACCATGACATTCTGTCAGGTCTCCAAGACTTGGATGCCTCTAAAGGTCCCGGGCCAGATGGATTTCCGCCAATATTTATGAAATTTTTTGCAGTTGAGCTTACATTCCCTTTGTTTTGGTTGTTCAATTAGTCACTTACATCCGGTAAACTCCCAGCAGAATGGAAAAAACTTTCTTAATACCAATATACAAATCTGGCTGAAAATCCGATATTCGAAATTATCGTGAAATTGCAATAATATCATGCATCCCAAAACTTTACGAATCAATTATTAACAAAAATATGTTTAATCAAGTCATACATAAAATAACCAATGCACAACACGGCTTTTTCAAGGGACGTTCCACCACTACAAGTCTGCGCGAATTTTTGGATTACTCATTGAAAGCAATGGATAAAGGTAATTACATAGAAGCTTTACTTCTGCAATGCGTTT
This sequence comes from Aedes koreicus, assembly GCA_024533555.2. Lineage (NCBI taxonomy): Eukaryota > Metazoa > Arthropoda > Insecta > Diptera > Culicidae > Aedes > Aedes koreicus. Next base: position 268,112 of record JAHHFK020004688.1, read on the forward strand.
GATAATCTTGACATTTCTATGTTGATTTTCAAGCTTGAAAAAATAGGAATTGAGTTAAGACTCCTCAATTGGATTAAGTGGTATTTAACTGATCGCCAGCAAATAGTTAGATTCAACGATATAAAATCAAATCCTATCAAAGTCACATCTGGTGTTCCTCAAGGTTCACACAAAGGTCCACTTCTTTTTATCTTATATGTTAACGATATATCTTTCATTTGAAAATATCTAAGAGATCTCATATATGCTGACGATAAGAAACTGTTTCACGAAATAAGAAATGATGATGACATAAATGTATTTCAGAAGGAAATCCAGGTCTTTTATGTATGGTGTGGTAAAAGCTTGTTAGAACTAAATGTAAAAAAATGTAATCTTTTAACTTATTGTCGAAAATAAAGCACACCAAGTATTGCAGTATCTTTTGGAAATCAGAATGTTAAAAAATGTGAGAAAATAAGAGATTTAGGAATAATTTTAGATACCAAATGGATATTTGTGGATCATTATAATACATTAATTCATTAAGCAAACAATATGCTTAATTTCATTAAACGTTTTGGCCACAACTTCCACCCTTATACAATCAAATTATTATACATTCCTTTTGTGATGTCAATATTAGAATACTGCAGTGTTGTTTGGTCACCTCATATAAAAAAGCATGATGAGCGTATAGAGTCAATTCAAAAGCAGTTTTTAGTATACGCACTACGTAGGTTAGGATGGAAAATATTTCCCCTCCCTTTATATGAAGCACGTGCTTGTTGATCAACATTCAATCATTGAAAGAGCATCGAGATTATGCTATGGTCTCATTTGTCAACGACCTCGTTTCGCAACGAATAGGTTCAACTTAATTATTGTCAAAATTAAACTTATATGTGCCTACACGACAACTACGTAATCGAAATTTGTTCGCTTTAGATTACCATCGTTCAAATTATACTAAATTCGGACCATTAAATCAGATGATGAATGCTGATAATTAACATAGTGAAATGATTGACCTTAGTATGCCTCGTACAAAACTGAAGAAATATTTCAATACATTTAGTAATTATAGCATATAAGAACATTAATGTAGTCTACGATTGATTGTTTGACGAAATAAATAAAATAAATGAATAAAGCAAATGAACAGTTTTTGAAGATTTTACATCTGTAGATGAAATCAGTTCGTTTTATTTTTGCCTAGCTGGTTGAATTGTTTACAAATACATTATTCAATAGCTAAATCGTCTAGCTCAAACCTTTGTAGGAGTAAGTGGCGGGACCATTATCATCATCATCACAGAAAAGTTGTGACTCAACCTAAATTTATTTAACTACTTAATTTTGTGTGGTCATAGCGCATGTAACGTTTTAGTAATAAAACAAAAATCCTTGCATTAGGTAGAAGGTTCAGAATTTAAAAAAAATGGGGGTACGCTCATAGGAATTTCGGCCACTGTATTTTGATTGTATACACCATGCATTGAATCATAGTTCCTGATGACGTTTAGTCACTTCATTCCGCCTTCTCAATTGCCTCAGTCAGGTTGGCAACTGGCAACACTGTCTCGAATAGTTGAGCATCCCAGTGCCAGAAGAATCAGCTTCTAACCATCCCTCAGCCAGAGTCACCCGAGCTATTATCATCACGCCATCGATTCCCAAACGTCTTCTAGAGTTTGGCGACGAAGACGGCGAGCATTGCATGTGTGAGTAGCCGTGCAAGTGCGTCGTCACTTTGGGCCGTCGAAATGCTAGGAACGAAAAAAAATTGAACCATTCTACTCACACCACCGTCAAAGCAAACGCGCCTTGTTTGACTGATCTATCGTCGGGTTTATGCCACAAGCCTATCAGCGTGGCCGACTGCCCGATTCCGCGGTGGGCGTGGATAATTTATTCGGCTGTTTTCGGTCAAATCGCCAAATATTTCATTCGAAACCACTCACCACGCCTACTGGCTTAGTTCTGCTGATACGGGATGTGTGATGTGTTACGATTATTTCGTGGTGAATGATGAATGGTCGGAGTAGATGGTCAGTAGACCAGCAACGGCAGCAGTAGCTTTCGAAAATGTTATTCTCAGTCTCAGCTCAGTGTCAGCCGAACCCGAAAGGTAACAACCGTTCGGTTATAAAGAACAACACAGAAAAACATGCCGAACACGCTTCGATAGCCTTGAAACACGTTCTCCCCGCGCCGTGCTGCTGCCCCCCCGACTGCATCTCCCACTTGCAATTCACTTTTTTTTCGTCTTCCTAGGCATGCAATATGCACAAGAATATTTAATTCAAGTTCCCAATGCAGCAGCGGCTAGTTTTCGACGTTGCTTTTCCACCTTCTTCTCGCCCCTCCACCGCACCGGTTTCGTTCGATCGGGTTTGTCTATTCACCGAAACTCACCTCACACAGCCAACACGCTCACAGGCAACCTCAACGACGAGCGTATCACATGTTGAGCGCGCCTTGCAGCACTGCACTGCATGTGGAGATCGAGCGGAGCTTGACGATGGTCGCGGTCGGTTTCTTGTCAATGACGTTTTTTACACGCGCACTCTTTGACCAATTGGCGAGGGAAGCGGACGAGGGGTGCGTTTCAAATTGGTGGTGAATTCTATTTTTCTTCGTCGTCGTCGTCGTCGTCGTCGTTGGGTCGAACTATTATTATCATCTTTTCTTGTATAGTTATAGAGCACGCCACTATCAGCGATAGAGGGAGCGGGACAGGGCAAGAGAGTGGCCATCTCGCTTGCACGCAATGGCTGCACGGTTTGGCAAAGTTCGTTTGCTTGTCCTCAAAAACATCGAAACTGGACTACTGCGCGACTCTCGAGAAGCGCTGGGCGGCAATGCTAACATATATGGAGCGTGGTGTGAGGTTAGGTCTTCTTGGTTTTCGTCGGATTTGTTGTTTGCACTATTTGCTCTATTTGAAAAGTTCACAATAATTGCAGCGATAATGGTCGCGACTGATGGTGGTTTGTACCACTGGAGGGAATGGTTGTATTTTTTCGGGATTTACACTCATGCATGTGTGTGTGTGTGTGTGTGCTTGTCAAATGGCGAGAGAATAGAGTCAAACTATTATTTGATGGTCGTCTCGGCTGATAATAGCGCTGTGGTTGGTTTGGTTGATGTGTAAATGGAACTTTCCACCGAAATATTTAAAAATGGCCGACCGCCACGTTGTCAAATTTATAATTCAAGAGGAATGTTTGCCCACGTTATTCCGGTGGCGGTGCTGGCGTGTATGCATTCGAATGACGAATAGACACGCAAAGGGTTTAGACGTTTTTTTTTTCTTCTGAAATGTAACTGGTAATAATAACAATTGCATGGTGGGCGGTCCGCCCGATTGTAGTGGGGAACTCGTTTCCACGAAATTGGTTGACAGAACACAAAACAAGTGATTCATGGGGGTAAATAAAATAGATTTATGATTTAAGATTGCAACCTGTTGGTACAGATCATGCGATTAAGTGAATTTATGGCTGTACATCGCAGACTTCGAATTTGAATGTCATTTGAATACGCTGCACCAACCGGTCAAATGTTGCGCAAACCCGAATAGCTGCGGGTGACAGAAAGTGAGAGAGAAGAAAAACTGCATCTGCAATTCCATTTCGCCCCTTCTCTACCCGTTCAAGCAGACTGGTTGAATCGTATTTTTTTGTTTTCGGACCATCTTCGAATCCGCTTGACCTAGTTGCATTCGGAAGTGATGTCCGGGGACATATGTTGCACGGTGGTGGTGACGTCAGCTTGCATTCGAGATGGAACTCGAAGAGGGGCCGGCCACAATCGGTTTTCCATCAAATCTCCAAATCAAAACTCTCGAAAAAAAAAAAATCTAAGAGCCAGCGAGTGCACTCGAGTGGGTCAGATTTGAAAGTCACAAGATCAGATGAAACATCCGGTGGGTTGTCGAGATATCTGGCGGTTGGTTGCTACGAGTTTCGGTTTCTTGAATATTTGATATTTTAATCTTCAATCATGTTGTTCCACTAAGACCTCGGAAAGAGTCCTTCCTGTTCGTGGGAGAACTCTTTCAACGGGGCCTGGCACTGAGCTGAAAAAGGTGGAAAAATTATGAACACAACAGTTATTTGGATCGGTTTGAGAATGCCAACTGTGACTAGGCGTTTGATGCATCTTGGTCTTTGGGAGTCCGATCTCGCGAGGATCGTGGTCGCAAAAAAGAACTTAAGTTTGCGAAACGTGTGCTGGTCGACGGATCAGTCGGAAAGGGAGAAAGTGCTGCTAGGACTAAGATCCTGTTAGATGCTTTTTAACTTTTGTCAATCCCGCGAGCATCCGGCATCGGGAAAGCACTTTTTCTTATGTTTGTACGTCGTGTAAAGGGTGTTCCGATCACAATTTGGTCAAACAGTAATGTGTGTGAGTCGATCAACGTTTTTTTTAATAAGTCAAATTCTTTTTCTTTTTCAAGTTCAGTTAATACTGAATACAGGAGATGTATTCAGCTAAGCTTCCTTTTACCGAATGCAAATTGCCGTGTTTTTCGTCTCCTTGTTCACTTTATTCGCCGCAGAACGCCAGTTTGCCTTGAACTGTTTCTCGCTCACAACAGCTTTTTGAGTCTTCTTAAGGTTCCGCTTGACGATGGCCCAATATTGTTCGATTGGGCGGAGCTCTGGCGTGTTGGGAAGGTTCTTGTCCTTGGGCACCACATGAACGTCGTTGGCCAAAATAGAACGGAACAATTGTGTCGCTTCAGGAAAGGCAGTAGACGTTTTTTGTAGGCACTCGCTCAGATAAATTTCCTGGTTGACGGTTCCGGTCGCAATGTAAACGTTGCTCTTCAAGCCACAGGTACAGATGGTCTGTCACACCAGATATTTCTTCGCGAACTTTGACAGTTAAATGTGCTTGAAAATATCTGCCACCTTTCCCCGTCTGGTTGCCGTATAAAATTCCTGTCCAGGAAGCTGTTAAAAGTCTGCCTTGACGTAAGTTTCATCGTCCTGTACCACGCAATCAAGCTTCGTGAGCATCGTCGTATACAACTTTCACGATCGTGCTTTGGCCGACGTGTTTTGCGATTTGAAGTCACCACTATCTTGTTAGTCGACAGTCCAGCTCGTTTTTTAGCTCTATCCACGGTTGAAGGCGCCACTCCCAGCTTCTTTGCGACATCTCGGACGGAGAGGTTGGGGTTCCGCTCGAAACAGCGGGCAAATCTTTTTGTCGTCGCTGTGGCCTCCGGCTTTCGATTTCCCCCCGGTCAAGCTTTCCTGGCTGTCGACAAACGTTCACCGAACACTTTTAATACGTTGGTATCAGTTGGTTTAGCCACATTCAACAATTTCGCCAACATGGCGTGGGAGTTGTTTGGATTTTCGCCATGCACGTGCAAAATTTTGATGCGTTGCTTCTCTTCCTTCGACGAAATTTTGTTAACTGAAATGCTAATCTCAAAATCAAAATACAGGCATGATGCTACACGCACACATCTTCAAAATGAGGGGTGGGCAAAATTTTGTAATGCACGATGAAAGGAAATGCGTAAAGTTTAAGTCGACCAAATTTTGTTCGAAACACCCTTTACTCGTTAGGTTCAAACTCACGAAAGCTCTTTGCAGGTCCGCCTTAGCGGTCTTGCACGATAATCAAGGCACACAATGCTTCCAATTCATGGACTTCGAAAAGCTTTTTTTTCTTATATCGGCTTTCAACAGTGCTTTTATCAACATTTTTTGTCCAAAAAACAAGGCAAGCTATTTCAAAGCATCCGTAGGTTGAATTATAAAGATGAATATTGTGAAGGAAAACAAAACTTCATGCGCTGAATATTTATTTTCGTAGATTAGCCTTCACTCGTTTCGTTAACATGGATTTTGTACATAGAACAAATGTCTCGTAAATTGTATGAAACATTCATATTGCTTGTCTAAGAAGTGAGTTATGGATTTGTGAACTTGGTAATTTTGTGAAAAACCGAAAATTTCAATAGGCGTTTCCCGAGAATAACTGGCAACCCATATTTTTTTAAATATTGTTTTGTTCATAAACCCATAGGCTCTACTCGTAGACAAAATTTCATGAAAATCTGAGACCCTTCGGCCCAAAGCTTTACGATAATAAAAAAAAATAGCCCAATCTGATAACTGCATTTTAGATACTGATAAATTTGGCCGAATACGGCAGATTTCTAAAGCTTTTTTTGGCAAAAATAGGTTGCAGCGCCATCTCTGCGGCAAGATCTAGAACCATAGAGAACAGACATCTAACTCGGATTTGAAAAGAGTGTATGAAATTTAACGGTCACTTCAGAAAGACAACACAAGTAGCAACATCATGGTGGCGCTGCTATCGCAAAATTCTTAAGTTGATGTCAGTGGTAAATATAAATTCCGTTTCCGTTTCCGTTTTTGGCAACACATATTTATTGCCTTCTTTGCCTTTTAGGAAGTTCATCTAACGCTCAATGCAATTTCTGATTTCACTAGAATATTATCTAGGGAACGTTTTAACATGTTTCTTCAAGAAAAAATGTCTAAATAGAACTAAAATAACTCTAAGGAAATTTGATTTGAATTCGTACACAATTTTTTTAAGACATTTTGTTCTAACTTAGATGTGTGTTCTCTGTGCTGGAACTAATCTGACAAAGTCCAAGGGCCGAAAAATGACATACAGAAATTTTTTGCCGAAGACGACAACTCTATAGAGCTTCATTTGACAACGAATGACTGCAGTGCAATATCTGCGGCAAGATATGGAACTAATAGGACGGCACATGAAATACTGAGAAATTTTATCCAAGACGGCATCTCTCTAGAGCTTTATTTAACAAAGATAGACAGCAGCGCTATCTTAGTGGCAAGCTCTTGAACTGAAATTATAATGTCAAAGATGACAAATGGCATACCGAGAAAGTTTGCCGCAGACGGCAACTCTCTAGAGCTTCAATTGTCTAAGATAGACTACAGTGCCATCTCTGAAGCAATATCTGTAACTAATTTGATAATCTCAAAAGACGAAAAATGATATACTGAGAACTTTTGCAAAAGACGGCAACTCTCTAGAGCTTGCTTGGCAAAGACAGGCTGCAGCGCCATCTCTGCGGTACGATCTGGAACTAATGCGATGATTTCAAATATCTTCTTTTTATGTGCTCAACAATTCTCTAGAGCCTCATTTGGCAAAGGTAGACTGCAGCGCCATCTCTGCGGTGCAATGTGGAACTAATCTTATAATGTCAAGGGACTAAATTTTACATTTTCAACAACTTTTCGCAAAACGGCAACTCTCTAAAGCTTCATTGAACAAAGATAGACTGCAGCCCATCCCTGCGGAAAATCTGGAACTTATCTGATTATGTCAAATGAATACATTTTACATTCCAAACAACTGTGCCCAAGACGGCCACTCTCTAGAGCTTCATTTGGCAAATATAGACTGCAGCGCCATCTCTGCAGCACGATTTGGAACTAATATGATAACATCAAAAGACGATTCGTTACGCACTGAAAAACTTTGCTGAAGACGCCCATTCTCTACAACGAATCTGGAATGTTTCATATGCATTTCTGTTAACACAGCCAAACTAAAACTTCGTTCCCTTTGTAGCAGCATTGACCCCAACATCTTAGGAAGGTTAAAGAAGCAGCGAACGATCAACAACACCCCCCCCGCCGGAAGCCCTTGTTGCTGTTCAGAGTCGATCGAACTAACCGGTAGACGGAATGTGTATCGTCGAACAGTTGCCTTTGACGCGGTGTTGTTGTTAAGCCAGGTTTCTTTGAAGGAATAAATATCGTAGCACTCATAGCTGCATGCAAGGTGATACTCGGCGAGGAAACTATCGGTACTGCCAACATTCTGATAGTACAGCAGGACGTGGAGGGTGGCATCAGAAGCCTTGTCCCCAACACTAGACACAGGGTCGGGACGACTAGGATGGCGGAAACATGCGGGCTGAACATAAATGGCGCAGCCGAGCTTGTTGGTCCAGGACTTCCATAACGCTTTGTGATGTGCGTCCCTGGCCGGTTGAGATGGCGATCGGTGAACCGGCCAGTGAAGCCTCAGTCCGTTGCCATAGACACAGGACTGTAACTGCGTCGGCACTTTGATGGCACTTGAGGATTTCACACGTTGTTTCTGGATGAGTTGTTGAAATCCGAAATTGAGTTAGCGCCGGTTCCATATCGAAATTGTCCTTGCCTGACAATACAGGCTTGGCAGCTCTGCCTCCGAGTTCGAACACAGAGCCGGGACTAGGACTGGAACTGATAGATGGCTCGACTGGGCCGAAAGGATAAGGGCTGATGATGCGAGTGTGTGCACCTCTAAAAAGCGCAGCTACTGCGATGAACAACTGCGAGGTCGGTGATTTCGGTTCGACAAGCTGGTAAGCAATCTGGCATCTTTGGGTATAAGTTGTGTCCCATTGAAATAAAGGTGATGCTCCGTAAGAAGACGGAATATCATTTAGTAACGGCATTCCTGAAGGATTCCAAGGTGGAGTTCTTCACGCTCGACCTCCCTGGTGAGGAACCGTTGTAGGTTGACGTCAGAGGCTTGCTTTGCTTCGATCCCAAGGCTGTCTTGCGCATTCCAGTGAGAGACGAACAAGTAAAGACGTACACGGACTCTCTTTTCCTGGTACACTTCAAGAGGGGACGATGACGGTGAATTCACTGCAAGCAATCCGCTCACATCATCGTTCGCTGGGAGCCAAAGGGTGGTGGCCATCGTTACGAGACGCAGTGCCAACGGTGCCTTTGACTTTGAACACGGTACTCGTACCTGCAACATCAGGCTGCGCTATAGTAACTGTGCCCAACATCACGAAACATTCAACTGTCCTGTGGAAGAAGCCGAGGCATTCAAGTGTGCCAACTGTGGTGGTGCTCATCAGGGTTCCGATCGTCAACACCCCAAAAGAACGCGTATCCGTAAACAAGCTTCGACCGCCAATCAACCGGGACGCAAGAAGCAAGACCAGGCTCCGATATTGCCCCTCAAGAAACCGCCGGTTCTTCTACTAGACATCCAACGCCCCCTCCCTTGGATTTCGGAGATCAGTACCGCCAAATAACAACCCCGATTTGTTCTCTGCATATGAATTGATGGAGAATTTCATCAACACGACCGCTCTATCCCAGCAAAAAAGATTGAGCCTGCCGAATTCATCTGCAAGCAGAGCACCGATGTGGGCCTAGCTATCACAATCCATCTGAAGTCCGGCGGTAGGTTCTGGTTGCCAGACCACAACATCGTCAGACTTGACCGCATCAACTCCAGGGGCGGTGGGGTTGCAGTCATTGTGAAGAAAGGAAACAAGTACAACATCCTGCCTCAAATCCGCACTTCTGTCAAGGAAGCTCTTAGTGTGGAAGTGGAAACTCGGTTCATCGCTCCCTACTGTCCTCGGCAGTGTTCCCGCAGCAACGAATTAGCAGTCATATTCAAGAACGATCTGACCGCCATAACTCGGACTACCTTCTGTAACATCGTTGGAAGAGACTTGAGCGCCCTGATTCAAGCTTGCCCAAGCGTCGTCCAAAACAAAACACCAGCGTCATTGATATTTCACCGTCGAAATCGGTTTCTCAGTGTATTCTTGGGATCTTATATTCTTTCGGCACTTTAGTCTCTTTTCAATGTTTTGCAGATGTTCTGGTGAGAACAGTTGAACTTTTTGCAGCATCCCGTAGGCTCAATGAATCCTGGTTGTTGAAGGTACGAGAAAGAGAACGATGTCCTTCTGCGTACATAATTTTCGCTGGACTTTCACTACCTTGTTTGCAAGTAATTGTTGGGGATCTTAGGATATGGTAAACTGTCCAAGCCGCAAAATTTTTCGCTTTTAAAATGTTGTACCGTATACTTTTTGCCGAGATTTCTGTGCAGTCCGTAAAACTGTACCACGCGCTCGCGAAGTGTTTTCTGTTTAAAGGGCGAACACGAAATTATTGCGACACCGAAAATGTCATGCCAATTTTCTTATAATGTTTAGAATCAAACCAAAATTGTAGGGTAGTTTTATACATATATTTACTTCAAAAATCAAAAGAAAAGTTAATCGATGGAGCCTTGAGTGTAAAATTGAACGCATTTTCGCTTGATGCCCTCCATCAAAGTCTTTACAGTGTCATCCGGTACCAGTTTCTCAGTTTTTTTTTCCATTTTCTTAACATGTCCTTCTCGTCTTTGACTGTCTTCTTGCTCTTCCGAAGTTCCCGCTTCATCATTGCCCAGTACTGCTCCACCGGGCGCAGCTCCGGACAGTTTGGCGGATTCATGTCCTTTGGAACAAAATGGACAGAATTGGCCTCATACCACTCCAGGACACTTTTAGAATAGTGGCATGATGCCAAATCTGGCCAAAATAGCGGAGCTTCGTCGTGCTGCTGCAAGAACGGCAAAAGGCGCTTCTCGAGGCACTCAGATTTGTAGATCTCGCCATTTACTGTGCCCTTTGTCACGAAAGGCTCACTCCTCAGTCCGCAAGAGCAGATGGCCTGCCAAATGAGATATTTGGAGGCGAACTTCGACATTTTCTTCTTCTTAAATTTGTCGTCCACATAGAACTTGCTCTTGCCGGTGAAAAACTCCAACCCCGGAATTTGTTTAAAATCGGCTTTTATATACGTTTCGTCGTCCATCACACAGCAGCCATATTTTGTCAGCATCTTCTCGTAGAGCTTCCGTGCCCGAGTTTCAGCCGTCGATTGTTGCCGCTCATCGCGGTTTGGGAAGTTCTGTACCTTGTATGTATGTAGTCCAGCTCTCTTCTTTGCATTCTGGACGTAGCTCTGCGACATGCCGATCTTTTTAGCCAAATCACGGCTTGAGACGTTGGGATTTGCTTTAATCATCCGCTTCACCTTTCCCTCCGTCTTTTTGTTCTCCGGTCCCGGTTTTCTTCCAGCTCCTTTGCCGTGGTCCAACGTCAACCGCTCCTGGAACCGCTTCAACACTCTGGAGACGGTTGAATGGTGAATGTTCAACATTTTTCCCAACTGCCGGTGCCGAAACTACGAAGGTCAGGAAATTCCAGGTGTTTGGAAAGAATTTGTTCTCTCGACTCGCGTTGGTTCACCTCCATTTTCGTTGAATCGAAAAACACGACTTCGAGTTTGACAGCATGTAAACAATACACATCAATGAGAAAGTGTGCAAAATTTGGTTGATTTTTACCCAATGGTAAAAAAGTTATGCCCTGTTGAATGTGTCGCAATAATTTCGTGTTCGCCCTTCAGACGGCTTTTTTGAGCAAAACTGAGACAAATTCCCAGGCAAAGTCCAATTCATTCGGGTTGTATCCACTCTGTGGACTCTCTGCAGTTCCAGGATACTTGGATTGTAACCACGCACCAGGATTTCCAAGTCCGGAAGGTTATGAATCTAACCGTTTAAATTCCACTGAATTGCCAACCGGTCGACGTACGCTGGTTGCGGTCTGTGAGATGCACCGACAGAGAGATGTACGATTAAACATTTGGTTAAATCGTTTTCTTTTTTCGAAAAAAAATCAGCACCAATAATATCGACAAAATTGACTCATTAAAACTGTAAAAAGTCTCCCATCAATTATTGACCAACATTGATACAGATAGCGATGACTTAAGTACCTCGTTCTGAAATTCCCACTGATATTGAACCGTCTTGTTTGGGAAATCGTTTTCTTTCCAGCATTTTAAATCCACATGCTTTAGCTTACTGTGCCTCTCCAGCACACGCTCGCAACCCCTCGGTTCGACTAGCAAAACTGATTAGAAAACCAAATAAATTCGTTTACTAAAATCCCCCTCTTCCCCTTCACGACCCCCTTTGCCATGCAGGCGGCAACTGATATGCAGCAGCACACTGCACCTCAACCGCAGCGCCCGTGTTGAGCAACAACTAAAAAAAATTGCCAAGCAACAACCGCCGCGCTGAGCCAACCGAACTAGGCAGAGCTTTCCGACGTAAGCAGGCCATGAATTGGAAACTCTGTATTATTTCTTTTTTCGTATTTGCGTTTTTGAAATGGAAAAAATCAAGGCCTACTGCACACGCGTTGCAACCGAATGACGTTTGGGGACAACGAAAAACAACGACTGCGAAATGGTTCGCATGTTCGCACACACACAGGCACACATGCCTAACGGTTGACGGATGGGATTTTGGCGGCGCGGTACCTTCTAATTCGTCTCCACCAGTTGTCAGCCGGGAGACGCCGGCGGGGCGAAACACGCGAACTTCATTTCGCCTGAGTGCAGCGCTGACGGCTCTGCCGTTGTCGAAGTGTGCAGCATTCTAAATTGTTCGGTGCGATGCACATTTTGTATACATATTGACAAAAACCGTCCGACAGCGCCATATCGTCACTCACCTAAATTAATTTAATTGAAAATTATCGTTTGCGAGCAGCACAAAGCAACGAATTTAGCGGTGTGCGTTGGTGGAGGGGGGGGGGGGGGCGATGGCGGTACGGAGTGTCAATCGGTATTCGTTCCGTGTTTTCGTGTCTTTTGTTTGGTCCCTCACGGTGGGGAGTTCGGCATAACTGAAAGGCCTAGACAAAGCGCAGCTCTGGAGAGAAACTAGTGCGAGGAGATGACAGTTTGTTTTTTTTTCAGTTCAGATGTTGGTTTTTTGTTTTGTTTCAGATCGCGTGATGCGCTTTAGGCGGATGTGTTTTGATCATGACAACTAACGGTAAACGGCTGTTTGAGGCTTAACCTTCCTAAGATATTGGGGTCAATTCTGACCCATGGCGCAACTTCAATGTACGCTATCTTTTTTCATTTTTAAACCGGAAAGTTTTAAAGTTGGGATGAAACTTTCTGACTTTGAATATATTACGAAATTCTTCATTTTTGCATAAAAATATTTTTTTTAAATCAGTTTAAGGTGGTTGTACAAAATAAGTTACACATCAGACAATAGAGTGAACATTGACCCGGATTTCAAGTCTTTGTAGAATTTCGAAATTTAAACTTAGAGTCAATTTGTATGCACCATTTGAAAGGTTTTGATCTCAAAAATGCATTGGACTAAACAAAACTGGTTCCGGTAACGTTGTCCCTCGGGAATCTGCTACAAAGGGAAGGAAGTTTTAGTTTGGCATCGTTAACAGAACTGCGTATAAAACATTGCAGACTCATTGTAGAGAATTGACGTCTTCAACAAAGGTTCTCAGTGCGCAACGAATCGTCTTTTGATGTTTTCATATTAGTTTCAAATCATGCTGCAGAGATGGCGCTACAGTCTATCTTTCCCAAATGAAGCTCTAGAGAGTTGCCGTCTTCGGCAAAGTTTCTCAATATATTATTCGTCGTCTTTTGAGATTATCAGATTAGATCAGATCTTGCTTCAGAGATGGCGCTGTAGTCTATCTTTGCCAAATAGAGCTCTTCACCTAAAATAAAAAAGCAAGATGATAATGCAATTTCGCATGATTTTGTTTCATTTCTCGTGATGGATCGTAACTTGGAGAAAAAAATGCAACATGGCACAGTGGGTTAGAATGGACCCAAAATCACATTAATTCAGACGGCGCAGGGTAGGAGTGCTAAATAATAGCTTATCTTATGGTAAAAATGCCGGGAATCGAATGGTGTTGGTCACATTTCTGGGCCAACCACAGTAAATATCCCATTTTACCCGTTTCTCCCCTCATTTTGGATGCAAACTAGAATTGTTACCCAAAAATATAACTTGGTGCTACTATATAGAGCCCAAGGGCACTGTAAATTTTCAGAAAAAGCTGGAAATTGAATGGAACAAATTTTTCTTTGATCGGATGGCAGGAAGTGGTCCGTTTTACCAGATTTCCTCTCATACTTCAATAGACTCATATACCATGGGGTTTTAAAGATTGGCGCCAGTAATATTGCGCTCGCTTGCACTGTACTTATGTAAAAATGTCCGGAAAATCGAATGAAGTGAAGTTTTCCTTGCAAAAAAAAAAAAATATGACGAGCATGCTTGTTCCTTTTATGGCACCCCTCTCCAGACTGCGTATCGATGAAATTGGGGTGAGGCTATTGAAAAAATGTGATGGAGATCCTCCATTTTGTTGTAGAACTGCTTAACCTGTTCAGCATCGAGCTGCCCTAAAAAACGGATAAGCTGCTTATCAATCATGGTATATGAGTTTATTCAAGTAAAACGGGAAACCGGGTAACATAGACGCCATTTTTTGAGGTCAACCCTAAACAGGACTTTATTTGACAAAGATAGACTGCAGTACCATCTCTGCGGAAAGATCTGGAACTAATCCGATAATGATAAAAGACGAAAAATGACATAATGAGAAACTTTGGCGAAGACGGCAACTCTCTAGCGCTTCGTTTGGCAAAGATAGACTGCAGCGCCAGGTCTGCGGCATGATCTGGAAAAGAAGACAAATAACAAAGCTTCACAACTAGTGTAGATTGGTTTGTATGCAATTCTGTTCACACATTGAAATCAAAACCTCCTTCCCCTTGTACCAGATTCTCGGTGGCCAGTTTTACTGGAACCAGGGTTTTCTACCACCAATGCATTTTCGAACCTTTCAAATGGGGTACAAACATTGTGTCTAGGTTGAAATTTTATAATTCTAGAAAGGGTTGAAATTTTTTTTTTAATACCCGAGGAAGGTTTAAAATGTACGGTTGAAGAAGTGAAGGGTATCCGAAATTCCAAATGTAAATGAAGATTTTTTATAATTGGTTACTTGAGCAAAAGTTTTCAAGGCTTTCAGGCTCACCTTGCAATTAATGAAAAATAGGTCTACTAGGTTTGAGTTTTAACGAACGAATGAAAAATTTATCATAACAAATTATCATGGCTAACTACACACTTTAAAAATTATTTACGGGCTCGGTTAACCATTTAGCTGAATTCACTCGGCATTTTCATATTGAACTGATAAACTCGGCAAAAATCGAACGATGCTGAGTCTTAGCACCACTTGAAACTGAAATATCGGGTAACTTCATTATTACACCGATTCTCGGCAACACTAGGACCGGAGCGCAAACGGTTGCCAAACTTCAACCGGCCTCAGCTGCCTATCAGGCCGAAATATCGGTTTAGCTGTGTTGTAAGCCGAGGCTCGGTTTTTTATCTGTCAACCGCCATGCGCCAATTTTTTCATAGGAGAAGAAAATGGTTTTATTAAGCTTTCATTTTACCGAAAATAAGGTTTTGGTAGTAAAACCGAAATTTTCTGTAAAATTTTCCGAAACATAACGTTTATTTTTACTCATTTTTGTTGAGTACAGTGGATTTACAAAGGTTTACGTAATTTTTTACCTAAAACTAGTTCAAAATTATATCACTGTGCGCTGTACTGAAAACCAACACTACTGCCATTGTGAAGTTTTGTGCGTCTTGTGCCGTCTCCTCGCTAAATACTTGCGTATTTTATTAAAGAAATCAGCTTTGGGGAGCAAGATTTGTTGTTGCCAACCAAAAGGGTAAGTAAAACTATTTAAGGTCTGTATCCACATTAATCCGGACACCTTCAAATCAATTTCACTGTGGTATAGCTGAGAGTCTATGATGAAAAAAACTGTGATTGATGTTTACATTTCATGTTTAGTATTCAAGATGGCGACGAAAGAAAAACAAGTGCGCGAGCGAATTTTGTACGGGCGTACGGCAAATCCGGACTTGTCAATACGGGACCTTGCAAAAACATTGGATTTGCCTAAATCCACTGTTCACGATGTGCTCAAATCATTTTCGGAACGTTTGACGGTGGAGAGGAAACCGAGAAGTGATAAAAGCATTGGACGCGCTGATCTTGTCATGGAGCGAAACGCGAAAAGGATATTAACGAAAAACCCAAATCTCTCCATTCGAACGGTGGCTCGTAAAATAGGGATGTCGCCTGGTTTTGTCCAAAAATCAAAACAACGTTTGGGACTTAAGTCGTATAAGGTAAAAACAGTTCCAAATCGCAACGACAAACAGAACTTGGCAGCAAAATCACGGGCTGGACGTTTGTACTACGAATATTTGACGACGTTTTCATGCGTTGTTATGGACGATGAAACTTATGTCCTGTCCTGGAGGATTTCAAGCAGCTTCCAGGGCTGGCTTTTTATTCTGCTATGGCCAGAAATGCTACAGTTGAGCATTTCAGAACGAAGAAGGCATCGAAATTTCACAAAAAAAATACCTTGTGTGGCAAGCAATTTGCACGTGTGGCAAAAAGAGTAAATCTTTCGTCACTACAGGCACAATCAACAAGGAGATCTATCAGAAAGAGTGTCTGCAGAAGCGATTGCTACCCTTCATCAAAAGTCACAAAGAAAAACCTTTGTTCTGGCCCGATTTGGCATCATGCCACTATGCTAAAACTGTGATGGAGTGGTACCAAGCAAATCAAGTGAACATTGTACCAAAAACCTCAAACCCGCCAAATTGCCCAGAGCTACGACCAATCGAGAGATATTAGGCTCTGATGAAGCGGAAGCTTTCTGAAAAGAAGCAAGGAATCAAAGACATCAAACACTTCCAGCAAATTTGGACAAAGACGGCTTCTACGATTTCTGAAGAGTCTGTACAAACCCTAGTGGACGGAGTTAAGCGCAAAGTTCGAAAATTTTATGCAAATACCGAATAACTAGGTTTTGTCTTCACTAATTGTTAAAACACATCCCATGAATCTGAACTAAACAACTACGACGGAAATATAATGCGAAATTTATGTTTTCATCATGTTTTGAGGTGTCCGGATTATTGCGGATACAGACCTTACTATAGGCGGATCAAGTAAATTCCGGAGAAATTTGTAGAGGCGGTTCTGTGTTTGTAAACAAACATTCCAATCGTTGATTTCTCGCAAGCTATAGTTAAACTGAGCTGTTATTCACGTCAATTCGCCGATAAGAATGTTTGTTTCAAACGCAGAACCGCCTTCGCAAATTTCTCCAGAATTAAAATATTTATCTAATTCCTTTGAAAAATTGTTTTTACTTTTCAATTCTAGATTATTGGAAATATGGAGGAATTAAAATTAAGGAGACAGACGAAGAACCAGAAGACTCTGAGGAAGTCATGGCTAGTTAAGCCCGAAATGGAATCCGTTAATTTTGGTTGAACTCTGTCGTTCAACTAAAACACAACTATGTTCCGCTCAACTACTCTTTTCAATTGTCGTTTGTTTTTTTTTTTTTTTAATTGTTGAGTAGTGCGTAAGAGTTGGAAATAAAATAACTAATCTAAGCCTGTATAAACGACAAGTAATTCAAAATCGATCCAGAAATTATTACTGATGTATCATGCGGGACCAAAATCTTGATTGCGTTTGCGAAATTTGATGCGGTGTTTTGAATCAGATCGTGAATTAACATTTGTCTGATTCATTGGAAAAAACAATCGAAAAAAATGAATTAGTATAGTATAGCATTCCAAAAACCTAAAACAGAAAGAAAAAACTTAATTTCCGGAAAAACAAACGATTAAAATATGTAAGTTTTAACGTTTTGTGCTTGTCATCAACAATACCGAATTTTCGATAATCAATGTTTACCGATAATTTCAGTACGTGCACTTGTGTACGGTTTTCGGTATTTTTTACCGACTTTTCCGTATTCGTGTCTAAGCGTGTGGAACGGTGAAAAAACGGTGAATAAACGGTGAAAATGGAGCAACTCCTCGATAAAACACTGCAAGCACAAATTTATTTACTTATCTGTTCCATTTTAGCTTAAAAGGTCGAGCATAATATGTTTCTTCTGTCGAGAAGTAGTTGGGGGCTATGTGGAAGAGCTGCAGCGTTATTTTAATAACCACATCTGGAATCAACATATTGATCCGGATAGAGTGTTTTACGACTACACGGTTCCAATATGCCGATCAAGGTACAGCCATTTCAAATCACTGAAAAGGCACATTGTTCCGCGACACCCCCATCCACTTCCGGTATTGGACAGTTTAGACCTTCATACGGATGCGCCGTTACCCAAAAAGTTAAAATTCGATGCTAATGAATCGTTTTACCCTGCTGAATTGCAAGCTCCAGTTGTGGAACAGATGAAAGAAGAAACTGTCTCTCTTGACAAAATTAAAAGATGCGTTTCACTGGGAATTTGCCGGTTGACGGCGGATGTGTCTCTACCGTAAACCATAATCGCAGAAATGATCAGACTTTGCGAAACCCCTTGTTCAAATGCTTGGTGAATATTTCGAAGGGAACACAAAGACCTTTCTGGATGATCGTGATACCGATTTGGAGGCCCCTGAAACTGTTAATTTTTTAAATCAGTTCCACGTACACAACCTGTTCTCGGAAGTTTCAACACTTTCCAAACAAACCAAGTTTTTGATCAAATTGACAGTTAATATTCCTGTTCCTGCCGAAAAAATGCTCCAAACGCGTGACGATATTCGTCATGTTCGCAGTGTAATGGTAAATATCCCTGTTCCGTTGGCCGTGGGTGTTATCAAAATACAATACGGTCAAAAAACGTCGTAAAGTACGTGAATATTAATAATATAATGTAACCTATGGGACTATTCATAAACTACGTAGACTTTCCTGTGGGGAGGGGGGGGGGTGTGGTTTGACAAAAGTCTACGCTCCTAACAAAATTTCAAAAAATGGTATGAAGAAAAGTCAGCGAGGGGGGGGGGGGGGTTGAGATTTTCAAAAATAAGTCTACGTGGTTTATGAACAGGCCCTATATTAAAATTGTAAGTTAATACAATTTTACTAAAAAATTTCAACTTCAGCAGACAGTGCCATCTATATAAACGTCGAGGAGTCAGGCTCGCACCACCTCCCCTCGACAAACCCCTTCCCTGCCCCTGTCACCGTGAAATGCATTTGGTATTGCCTACATAGATTACGATTATACCCCGTTTGGCATAAAGACGTTTGGCATACGGATGTTTGGCCGAATGGACGTTTGGCCAAAAATGGTCTATTAGCCTAAATGTATTGCAGAGAAAAGGAAATAAGGATCTAAAAAAATATTTTCAAACGCATTAGTTCTAAGATTGCAAGAACACAACCGAACAATGAAATGATTAAATTAAGGAGTGTATCGAATATAAGCTATCCACATACATTTGCGTTGTACGCATGTATTAGTGATGGTTTTTATGCTCTGAACACTGCATGCCGTGCGTTTGACTGTCAGCTTTCTTTTGTTTACTTGTTTGTGCGGTTCAAATTCTGCGTTTTCAAAATGTCGCGTATTGAAAAGGAAGTGAAAATTAAGGTTCTGGCCACATGGCTAAGTGAGAAGGGTATTACTATGCGAAAATTGGCGAAGCGGTTTGGAATTCATCATGCGAGTGTTAAAACCATCATTAATAAGTTTGGGGAACACTATTCCTTGGATGAGGTACCAGGAAGAGGCAGAAAACCCGGTTCTTCCAACCCGAAACTGGAGCAGAAAGTGGTATCCCTAATCATGAAGAACAAATCAATGTCAATACGTGATTTGGCCAAAAAAGCAGGAACGAGTGTCGGAATGATCCAGCGTATCAAGAGACGAAACCACCTGAAGACCTACAAGAAGCAGAAAATCTCGAAACAAAGTGCAGAACAGAAGAAGCGAGGCCCGGAAATTGTATTCGCGTCTTTTGCAGCGTCCGGATGCATGCGTTTTGATGGACGATGAGACCTATGTAAAGGAGGACCCAAAAACCCTTCCAGGTCCACAATACTTTACTGCCGTCGTTGGGGAGGATGTGAGCGATGCGGACAGGTCGATTCAAGTGGAGAAATTCGGTCGAAAGGTACTGGTATGGCAAGCAATATGTTCCTGTGGTTTGAAGACAACAATTTTTTACACTACCGGAACTATAAATGCGGAAATCTATCGATCTGAGTGTCTCCAGAAGAAATTGTTGCCTTTATATAAGAAGCATAGTACACCTCCACTGTTTTGGCCGGATTTAGCGTCGGCTCACTATGCCAAAACCACTCCCAATTGGCTTGCGGAAAAGGGTATAGATTTCGTTGAGAAAAATATCAATCCACCAAATTGCCCTCAGCTTCGACCCATCGAACGTTACTGGTCAATCGTGAAGAGGGTCTTCAAGAAGACTGGTAAGGCCGCTGGAAACATGCAGGAGTTCAAAAAAATTTGGGCTCACGCGTCCAATTGTAAAATGCGATGCAACACTTGTCCGGAACTTGGTGAAGAACATTCGATCCAAAGTTCGAAAATTCGTGTAGTAATAACTTAAATTTTATCCGGTCTTCATAATATTTTTTTTTAATAACATATTGTTTTGGATCATTATTTTGTTTGAATGATATATCGGTGGTTTTTTTTATTTTGATCTATATTTTGTGGGTGTTTTGTTTTGTTTTGTTATTTTACGGCAACGGAAACATTTTTGGTTACTCATATCATCTCTTTCACCGCAATTTTAATATCTTTCAATTTCAATTCTAAATACGAACAGTAAAATCAGTGCTTGAAAAATATATATTGTTTGTATTGTGTGTGTGATTACAATATGTAATTTTCATATATTTAATTATTCTATTAGTCAAATTACTATAAAAATTCTGTTAGGATATTATTTGGGTTAGATTTGGTCTTAAAATTAAGCGAATTATATTCTATCCAGCGTTAGTGGGTGTGATGTATGTAATATGTTATTGTGCGTGGTGGGTTTTTTTGTGGGGGGAATATAAAGGTAAATCTTTTTGGGGTACGGGTGGGGGGCAACCCGAATAAACAAGTATTTTAAAGGTATTATACCATTTATCGTTTCATAATTATTCAAGTTATCTTCCAACAATTATAAACTGAAGATAAAGTGTATCATATCGATGATATATGTTATGGTAAATCAAGATCTTACCATAACACTAATAGGTTGTTAAGTATCGTTACCATACAAAAAATGACTTTTTCTCGAACAAAATTTCCGGTGTATTATACAGTAAATAATTTGTGAATAATATTTTTTTCTGCAGTTTTACTTTAGGAGGTATCGTTCAATTCTGGTTATATCATAAAATATTTTTTTCAACCATTACGATATACGTTAACATAATTTAATAATAAATACGATATAAAAAGATAGTAGATGTCGTTACAGTATAGTAATATTATATGAGAATTTTAATCATGATGATAACTGCTACAATCATGATACAATATGAATAATACTTTTCCCGTTTTTTTTTTCCCAATCCAATCGACAATCAAAGGTATCAAAGGTATTATTAAAGTCAACAATACTGTTCACAAGTGGATTAAAATTCAGTTAGAAAGTAAAATCTACTTAATTAAATTGCAACATACCCTTCACATAGACTGATAAAACCGCTCCCTTTACAAATACATATTATAATGATCAGTATTATAACATGAGTCATACATTTTGTGATAATAAACTAAAAATTACGTATTGTTAAAACAGTTTCCTCGTGACCATAATTCATATCTTTCCTTCGTTATATCATACAATGAATGTGTAAGGGATATACTATACGGCACTGTTAATTTCTTGTTTATGAAATCATTATCATATATAGAATACGCTATTTATGGTTGTTTAAAGTTTGAATGGTTTCTTACATTACACCAGCATTATACACGGATGATACGTATAATGGTGATTACAACATGAATGGAAAATGTATAATAATGATCATACAGCTAATGGTAATTTTCTATTCGGGCGAAGCCATTTAGCCAAATATCTTTTAATCTTTTGATTTCAAAAAACGTCTCAAGAGTAAAATAAGAAAAATGCAATTTTATTAAAGCTCAAAATTATCAAATATTAGTTTCTCACATAATTCACCAGTCGGTTCAAAATTTCTCAAATTGAAATGCATGAAATTATGAGAATTACATTTGTTTGATCAGTGAAACTCCAAAGAACTGCTATTGTTTGAAAGAAGGAACCATCTCACAAAGGGTAATAAACCGGGCAAGCGCTTGATTCAGAAGTTTGCTTTCGAATACAGGAATATGTATCGTCATAGAAGTCCCATGTGCAAAGAATCACAAGAAGGTATCTTTCGGAGGAACTGCATATTTCTTCAAGATTATAGAAAATAATGACCCATTCTGTCTAGCTGCTTAACATAATACAAATTTCATACTTCTTATGTAAGAGGGCAAATGGCCGAATAACTTTTTTTTTTGCAAAATTGCAAGGTGTGCTTATGGTTTATTTCTATTTTTTAGTGGTTTTGGAATTTCATGAATGTTTCTACTCCTACTGTCTACGTCCGTAAATATATTGATCCGAATTTTCATAACCGCTTAAGTGGAATATAATTTTCAAATTTTCAGTATGCTTTTTAAATCAAAGAATACAGCACATCTTTAAAACACTCTAGTTTACATCCATTCCCCTCACGTCGCTTTCAAATCTCACCTCCGGACAAGTTACGAAAATTTCCAAGAAGATATTTGAGCCCATAATCAAGGAACAAAAAAACTCTAGTCTTCTGTAAACCTATTCGGAAAAAAGCAAACTAGTTTACCTCATCCATTCAAAAGGTGCTCAACTGCGTTCATCATTGCCTTCAGCTCACGTTGTCCTAACGATTCCTTAATTATAATCAGCTGGGAATGTGCCAGCCATTAGAACCTTACCTTTGATTAAACACAAAAACCTACAGCCACGAGAGCTTGAATGTAGGATGGGTGTAATTATACCTACAACATCTCCTAACGAATGTGTGCTCTTCACGTATGTTTCGGTACGGCAGTATCTGATTAAAATCTTTCTGGCGAGCACGAAAAAAAAAAAAAAATTAGACCCAGAAGGATGAGGCTGAACTCTTCTACAAGTCAACCAAATCCACAAAATTAAAACCAAGCCAGCATGGGACATATGTGGTGGGCGGTTATTTTTACACTGGTCGACATAAAATTGCCTTGAGTTGAAGCATTGAACGTAAACTCAGAGCCTACTCCAATTTTTGATGATTTATTCCCGTGTATCATGAGAAATGAGTCTGATTCTAAGCATAGTAATATACAGGGATGGCCCAAATAAGTGAATTAGTTTTTTTTTATTTCAGTGTAGAAATCTCTCCACACATAGCAATGCCATCAGGTGCCTGGTTTTTGAAACATATATTTGTAAACAATGTTTGCTCATGCTGTAAAAGTTTGACATCAATAAGTAGTGCAAGGAGGAAAAATTGACTACAAGCGAAATCGAATTGTAGCGAAAGGAATATGCCGATCTTTAATCGACCGCGTTTAATGGAGATGGAGGAATCAGGCACAATCGAAGTAAAAAAAAAGCTGGTCGTCCTCGAAGTCTTTTAACTCGATAGTTGGTAAAACAATACCTATCAGCGAATGAAATTCCCAAAGATCTCAACGTATTCTGGAAAACTGTCTGACATGAACGTCAAGAAGAATTCTAGACTAACATTTGAAAAGGGCGATATTCCAAAATCACGAAACTGAGAAAACTGGAGGCAAAGATTTTAATACGAAAATCAAATCCTATTTTCCATAGAAAGCTCCAACCAACCATTTTTGATGCTCACATCTTGTATAATAATGCAGTGCTTTTTCACACAATATTTCTTATTGATTGTTTTATTGAGTTGAAAATTGTTAAGAACCAAAATACGCCCTGTTTATTTTAAGAGTGCTATTACGCCTTAGGGTTTTCGCCTGTTAAACTGGTAGCACTGGAAACTCGCCGTTAAATTATGATATTCTGGCATCTTGTTTGTTCTTACGCCTACGCTCTTCAGTCACATCAATCAAGTGGCGAGGAATTACGACCCGGTGTTTTCAATTTTTAAAGACGTCGAATTCTATGCTTCACGTACCAAAACAGTTAATCTTACTAATTAGCTGAGTCTAGGTACTACTAGGAAAATCAGAGGTAAATGGCTCCATGGAATGAACCTTTTTCTTATTGTACTTATTGAATTGAGGATTCTTAATAATGTTTTTACAGTCACGGACATAGACAACGCGATGGAATCAAAGCAGCGACATCGAATGAGGAGACCTGAAGGCTGGTACAATTATGGTTTAGGTGACCGTGGAGGAAACGGAAGAAAAGTTGAGAAATACGCGAATGTTCTTGCCTAGCTTAGGCTGATATCCTCATAAATTTTTAAATAAATTTGTTTTCTTCACTGCGAAGCAAAATCATTTGATGAAATCTCGATAAAACCTTATCCTTAGCAAGTAAAACAGGTAAAAACTTTTGACGGCGTCACAACAATCAATGGATATCAACAACATTATGTCCACGGCATAATTCCAATTTGACATTTTAACGGGCGAAAATATGCGGCAAAATGACTTCTGCTATGTGATTAGGGCGTAATGGTTAATTTCAAGTTTTTATAAAGAAAGTTATATTTACGCATAAAATCCGTAAATATATACTTCAAGTCGAAATAAGTATATGATGAGTAGAATAGTGTTTGCCTGAAATATTAAGCTATTAGCCAGAAATTTAAGCTAACTGAAAAAAACGGTGGAACAGCAAAATGTGTGATCCGGTAGAACACCATAATTTATTTTTCTTATTCAGGGAAGTGCATAAGTGATTTTAATGTCATTGCCAAGGTAAATTTGTCGTTCTGAAATGTTTCAATCAAAATATTATACAATATTATTTGATTACATTTAGGCTCTTCTGCCCTTTTCAAATGTTAGTCTAGAACTGAAATCCTAGAAATAATGCATTGTGTTTCTCTCGAGTTCCTGGATGTACTTCAAAATTTAATCGAATTCACCGATTTTCCCGCTGCTGTCAATTTTGTTGTTGGCGTCCCAAGTAACAGTCCTACTGCCTTTTAGCCTTTGTTTAAATTTGTGAGGATTTTATTTTTGCAATAGACATGCTATTTTGTTTCAAAACAGCTTTCAATGATGCGAAAGATGTGTATTTAATTATTTTACTTTAGGCTGTTTTATAACCTTTTCGAGCAGAAAGGTGAAAACTAAAACAGTCTAGCTTTAAAAAAGTAATTGACGAGGAACTCTATCCCCTCATAAAACCGTTCAGTAATTCAATAATAAAGCTCCTTTATATTCGTTTAACAGAGTCATGATAAAATGTTCTATAAGCACGCTTTATCATAACAAAAACCATCATTAAGCCATATGGATTCTTACGAGAGCATGAAGCATATATTGCAGCATTTTGAACTACATAAGACGAATTTCACGCCAACTCATTCAGTGTTTGGCAGCACCCTCTCAAAATCCAATGAAACTTTGTGGGACTATGTCTTTTCAAGCAACTTTGCATACTTTGTTTTTTTTTCAAAATTTATCTAGACTACCATTTGAAAAGGGCTTAATTTTTTTGGTCGATTTTTTTAAAATCAACATAACTCAAAAAGGAAAAGACTTACAAAAAAGTGATGACTTTTGGGTGACTTTTAGAAAATTGTCTTAACTTTTATGAAAAAAAAAAATGTAAAATCGATTCTTGTGTGAAATCGATTCGGTTGTGTTGATATGATCGACTGGCTGTTTGAGAATTCAAAGTAAAAAAATAATGGTATTTTTGAAGTTGACAATTGCGAAAACCTCCAACTGATCTATCGAGAAATGTGTATGTTTCAGTTATTTTCAAATTTTCTTCTGACCCTTACCCTTACCGTCTGAGTTGAAGGTTCTACTCCAGCGTCCCAACCAGTAGTTGGTAACGCATTACTTCCGGCTGCTTTCAGTTTCGCTCGATAATCCCAAGCTCACTCGACATCGGTACGTGATCGTTTTGGAGGATTTTCCGTGTGTTCAATCTTAATGCGCTTCCGAAATTTGTACAGTACTCATTGGAATGTGCAGCAAATGTTACTTCGGAAAATCATGTTCGAGAAACAAAACGATGTCCGTGATAGGAACTTTCTTGATATTTGCTGGAACGCAACATTCTTTGAAATTTTATAAAACCGATTGATGAATATGTATGCGAATTATTTTCATGTTTTATTTGAAAAAAATTAAATTCTTGAATAAATAAAATGGCAATCGTAAAAACCTCTTGTTTTTAATATCGAAACCCTCAAAAATAAATCAATCAAGAAAGGATCAAATTATTAGCGTCCGCTGTTTCAAGGGGGTTTAGCTCCCCCTTGCCTACCCTGTATCTGGGGTAGCTTGGCAAAAGATTATGCGCCAGATCGTATACTACCTTCATATGCGCTCCGCTCGCTTTCAACTTGTATCTTTCAATTTCCATAGCCTGCCGTTACGCTGAACGGAACTGTCAATACTCTCTCTCTTCATTTCTCTTAGTTCTAGCGTAACGTTTGCATTAAAAAATGGACTTTTTTCGGATGGTGATAAAAAAAAGCTTAGACAGATAATTGCTTTTGATAAATTTTCCATGGAAGGTATTTAAGCTTACTTGCAAAAAATTTCTTAATGAACGACGCAACTTCCGGCAGGCATATCGTACTATAAATTTCCCCGTTCACGGCCAGTCCGGAGCGAAAGAAGAGCGGCTTTGACATCCCCTTCTAGCTGATTGTCAGCCACAGCAGCACCTACTTGGGGAACTTGGTGTGTGAAATGAACTTCACCACTGAGGTCGCTTCCTTCGTGGGGGAAGTAAAATACGAAGTGGCCTGCCAGTCGTTGCCATCCAGGGTGAGATAGGTCTCGTCGTCCATCACCGCCGCCACGTCACGATTCGCCGGGAAAATCGTATTGACCATCTTATTAAGCCGCTGCCGCTGCATCATTGCCTGCAGCTTCGAAACCAGTGGACGTGACTTCCACTTCCTGACATGTATGTTCATGTTCGCCAGGTACTTTTTCACTGTTTGGCTGGTTGAACCGCACGCAGTGACGTAGCCACTTTTCCCTCGGTCTTCCTCTTCAGCACCCTTTGGAGCTTCTTGGCGCTCAGGGTCGTCGGCCGTCCGGAACCGGTCTTTCTTTCGATGCTCTGATTGTATTCTAATAGTGCCAAGATGTTGTAGATGCCGGAACGGGCGTATCCGGCATCCATAAAGTACCGCACGATGTCCATTTTCGACGCGGCGGGGTGCCGTTCTTTGAACGCGCACACTTCTGAACGGAGTTGCTTCACTGTTTTTGCCATCACGGTTAGAGTTCGACTGATAGAGCTGTCAAATTTTGTCTGCTTGTCACGAGTTACTATGATTGATGCTGCATGGGTAGTTTCGTCAGTGCGGGTGAAGGTAAACCCTTGAAAAATCGGCAATTTTGGTCCACTTTTTTTTAATAATAATGTTATTAAAAAGAATTTTTTGTGTGTGTTGTTTTGGGGGGGGTTGTGTTGGGGGGGGGGGGGGGATAATAACACCACATTAATATAGCAAACACAGGGGGGGGGGAGTAGCGGACAACGATTGGCGGTGGGTGGTAAAGTGGCGGGGGGTGTGGCTTAGTTGGGCCTCCCCCCGGGCGCCCCACCGGAGGGAGGAGAGGGGGGAAGGAGTAGTAAAGGACCCAAGCCAATGAAAGGTCGGCTGTGGCGTGGCGGCGGCCGGCGGGTTGGGGGGGGGGGGGGGCCAACAACAAATCTCAACCAATACTCTGCCTGATGCGTTTTCGCCTTACAGTACCACGATTGTCGATTTTCCAAGCTGTACTACAGCAAGTGTCGCTGCTACTTCATCCCAGACTACCAGTCCTGTATCGACCGCCGTAAACTCCGCACCAAGTTCCACATCTTCGTTTGTTAATGGTTGTGATAGCAACAGTGCCCCGTCAAGACATCATTTTCTATCGGTATATTACCAAAACGTTAGAGGCCTGCGAACAAAAACATCAGATTTGAAGCTTGGATTGTCGAGCTGCGATCACGAAGTGATCATTCTCACATGGCTCCGGTCCGATATAGGCGATGCGGAACTAACATGGGATTACTCGTTATTTCGTTGTGATCGTAGCGAATCCACAAGCAACCTTACAAGAGGCGGCGGGGTACTCATTGCATTAAAATCCACGTTGCACTGTTCCGAGGTTGTTTTATCCGACTACAGTCACCTAGAGCAAGTAGTTGTGTGTGTGAAGCTACCTAACAAGGCTCTGAATATTTTCGGCATTTACCTTCGCCCGAACTCCGATCCAGTGTCATATTCGAACCACTCTACCGCTGTTTAGTCTGTATCCGATCGTTCGTCCGCCAGCAATATCGTCGTACTTCTCGGCGATTACAACCTTCCCCAACTGCAGTGGACCTTCGATGAAGACGTCAATGGATATCTACCAGCGAATGCCTCCAGTGAACAAGAACTCGCACTAACCGAATCCATCGCCACTTGTGGTCTGGTGCAATTAAACTCAACCTCTAACACGAATGGCAGACTGCTCGATCTGGCTTTTACGAACTGTCCCGACGATTTTGAATCACTACACCCTATATCGCCGCTTTTACCTATCGACCCTCACCATCCCCCGCTTGAATTTCAAATCGATATTCATAGTTGTGTACAGGTTCTAGCCAATTCGCGGACGGAATCTGTTGATCTGCATTTTAGACACTGCGATTTCGTCTCTCTCAATACGGAATTCTCATTGGTCGACTGGGAACAACTTCTTCGAGGCCAAACTGTTGACACCGTCGTTTCTCAGTTTTACGTCAAGCTGTTCGAAATACTCCACTTGAATGTCCCTCACCGTCGCCGTGCTATGAGTGGAGCCAGCAGGAAGCCTTGGTGGACTAGCGAGTTGAGAAATATGCGCAACAGATTGCGGAAAACACGTATACGGGTCTTTCACAACAAAAGCAGCGAAAACCAGGAATCACTTCGCCATGTGGAAACGACGTATAAGGAGCTTGTAGTAGCTAACTACCAAGGATACATGCAAAAACTACAGTCGGATTTGAAACAAAACCCCTCAGCATTCTGGAAGTACGTGAAGGATCAAAGGGCAAATAATCGCGTCCCGAACGATGTCAAGTATGGTGATGCTACGGCTAGCTCCCCAGGCGAAGCTGTCAACCTTTTCTCGTGCTTCTTTCAAAGCGTGTACAAACCCGAATCGCCCCAACCAATCCCTGGTTGCTTCCGTCATGTGCCATCCACCGACGTACGCCTTCCGTTTAGGCATTCCTCCCATGACGAAGTGTCGGGGCTCTAATAAAAATAGATGGATCGAAAGGAGCTGGAGTAGATGGTATACCTCCTGCTCTACTGAAAAACTGCACTGATTCGTTAGTCTCACCATTGACGATACTTTTCAATCGCTCGTTGGATGACAAAACATTCCCCAGTGCTTGGAAAAGTGCAAAAATGATTCCTATCCACAAATCAGGCACCCTTCGCAACGTCGAAAACTATCGCGGAATATCGATTCTTTGTTGTAAAGGGTGATACGGTCAAAATTTGGTCAAGGGAAAACGCGTGTAAATCGGTGAAATCGTTTATTTAAAAAATCAAATTAAATTTCTTTTTCAAGTTCAATTAGTATAAAATTCAGGAAAAATATTCAGTTAGGCTTCCGCTTTTCCAAATCCGAATTGCCGGGCCTTACGCTTGACCCCTGCCATCAGATTTTGTACAGCCACCTTGTCCACCTTCTTCGCCGCAGAAAGCCAGTTTGCCTTGAACTGCTGCTCTTCCTTAGCAGTTTTTTTTGGTCTTCTTTAGGTTCCGCTTGACAATAGCCCAGTATTTCTCAATTGGGCGGAGCTCTGGCGTGTTGGGAGGGTTCTTGTCCTTGGGAACCACCTGCACGTTGTTGGCGGCGTACCACTCCATGGCCTTTTTACCGTAATGGCAAGATGCCAAATCCGGCCAACTCTACGGAACAACCGTGTTTCTTCAGGAAAGGCAGCAGACGTTTATTCAAACACTCTTTCACGTAAATTTCTTGGTTGACAGTCCCGGAAGCTATGAAAATGCTGCTTTTCAAGCCACAGGTACAGATGGCTTGCCAAACCAGATATTTCTTTGTGAACTTTGACAGTTTCGTGTGCTTGAAAATATCTGCTACCTTTCCCCTTCCTTTTGCCGTATAAAACTCCTGTCCCGGAAGCTGCTTGTAGTCGGCTTTGACGTAGGTTTCGTCGTCCATTACCACGCAGTCAAACTTCGTCAGCATCGTCGTGTACAGCCTCCGGGATCGCGCTTTGGCCGTCGTATTTTGTTTATCATCGCGATTTAGAGTCACTACCTTCTTGTAAGTCGATAGTCCGGCTCGTTTTTTGGCTCGATGCACGGTTGTAGACGATACACACAGCTTATTTGCGGCATCTCGGAGAGATAGGTTAGGGTTTCGCTTGAAACTACCGGCAACTCTCTTTGTCGTCTCAGCGGCTTCCGGTTTTCGATTTCCCCCCGATCCAGACTTCCTGGCTGTCGACAAACGTTCCCCAAACACTTTAATTACATTTGTAACGGTTGATTTGGCAACTTTTAGCGATTTTGCCAACTTTGCGTGCGAATAGCTCGGATTTTCGCGATGCGCGAGCAAAATTTTGATACGCTGCTCTTCTTGCTTGGACGGCATTTTGACAACTGAAGAGTGAATTCCAAAATCAAAATAGGAGCAACATTCTCACACACACACACCTTCAAAATGAGGGGTGTTCAGGTTTTTTAAATGCAAAATTGAAACAAATACGTCAAGTTGATATTGACCAAATTTTGACCGTATCGCCCTTTATTGGTAAGCTGTTCGAATCTTTGATCCACGAGATCTTACTGGCACCAGCAAATCCGATACTATCGGATTACCAACATGGATTTGTTCCACATCGCTCGTCAACGACGAACTTACTATGCTATACAAACGTGTTGTTTCGAGAGATTGAATGCCGGAATCAAATGGACTCGGTATACATCGATTTTTCAAAAGCGTTCGATACCGTTCCGCATATATTTGCAGTGGAAAAAAAAGGCACATGGGTTTCCCTGATTGGATATCCGACTGGTTAAAGTCATACTTGACCGGTAGGAAAGCCTTTGTACAGGTGAACTCTGCACATTCCATAACATTCGACGTTCCATCTGGAGTTCCACAGGGTAGTGTGTTGGGACCATTGATCTTCGTTCGTTTCATCAACGACTTGTGCGAACTAATATCATCTGGAAAGCTGCTCTTTGCCGACGACCTCAAAATCTTCCGTGTCATCAAGTCTTCATTTGGACTGTATTGCCTTGCAAGCAGACATCGATATCCTTTCGCGATGGTGCAGTGAGAACGGAAGTGAACATTAATAAATGCAAGGTCACATTTAGCCGCAGTTATACGCCGATCAATCACCAGTACACCATCGGTGCTAATGCGCTAGTCCGTGTACAGTATATACGTGATTTGGGAGTTATCATAGATTGCAAGCTTCGTTTCAATGAACACATCGCAACTATAACTGTCAAAGCTTTTTCGATTCTGGGATTCATCCGTCGCAATGCATCTCAGTTTACCGATGTGTATACGCTTAAAGCTCTGTTCTGTGCTTTGGTACGCTGCTCCCATCTGGGCCCCATACCACACGTCTCAGGTGATTCGAATTGAGCGTTTGCAGAAATCCTTCATTCGGTTTTCTCTGCGACATTTACCATGGAACGATCCTGTCTTCTTTCCTGACTATCCGGAACGATGTCAACTAATCGATTTGGAGCTGCTCTCAGCAAGACGACTAAAGTTACAACGGCTGGTGGTCTTTGACGTTATCAAAAATAACATCGATTGCTCGAACCTTCTCGTAGAAATACCTTTGAACGTTCCTCAGCGTCAGTTGCGGTATTCGGCACTCATTGCTGTTCCCGGACATAGAACGTGCTATGGCTTCAACAATCCCCTCAGTTCCTGCCTTAGAGCATTCAATGAAATTTGTGACCTTTTTGATTTTAATGTCTCGAAAAATAGTTTTAAAATTAGGATTAAAAACGTAGTTTAAGTACACCTAAGTTAAACCAGTCTGTACGAATCTATCGAAGACCATGACAATAAGCAAATAAACAAATAAACTTCCCCCCCCCCTTCTAGGAGGGCGGAGGGGCCTCAAATTTCCACCATAAAAAAAATTTCTTGCTTCCAGAAACCACTTGTTAAATCTCTTACTATCTTAAGAACCTTCCCCGGTCCCAAAAACTCCTCCATACAAAATTTGTCTATGATCGTGAAGCTCGGGTTCCTACGCGAGCAAAGGTTGATACCAAAGTGATAACAAGTTCTAATATCTGATGATCACTGTTTGATCACTTAATATGTTATCATTTAGGCTGAATAATCAGCCAAAATAACAAATTAAAATTCGTTGATATCACAACATTAACTCGTTTTATTATCATTGAGTTCATTTTGATAACAATTTTTTTGCTGTGAACAAATTCCTTGAGATAATTTCAAATTATGTTATCAACATGATATCAAATTCATACACCAATAACTGAAGTCATGCTTCTGGTAAAAAGATGAATTTCATATCCATGAAATGCTGGTAATATCAGCATTCGTCAGCAAGCTGGTGGTATTCAGTAATGTAATGTTTAAAAATTGATAACAAATGATCACAAAATAAGTCAATGTTGATAACTAATATTGTTATGCGATAAAAGGTGAGTTCAAAATGATACCTGAGATAACAAAACTTGTAAATTATTTGATATAAGTTTGTTATTTTACTTTGCTACGGTAGGTCAATTGGATCTTGTGCGGGTGCAGACCCAAGTCTCGACACAGAATTAACCATGTTGAATAGACTGCCAAGGGTTATCCTGCACACTTTTAGGCGCGCAGCGGCGATATTTTCGGCAGACCTTGCATTCCGGTGGCGTACGAGCCCAAGCAACAATTTTAGTTTTATTCCAGCCATATAGCACTCCTCGCAGCTTTGTTGATAAAACTAAATTTCAAAACTGTTTTTTTACCAGCACCTCCTCTATGCTTCTGGCCCACTCTATAGACGGTTGTGAAAACAAGTTAATAAAACCTTTATAAAACCATAAAGTTTTTTTAAAATATTCTAGTGATAGATGTTATGACCACTAGAGAACCTTCATAAAACCTTTCGGAAGATGGGCTTCGTGTTGGTTGTTTTGGTGGTTTTTTTTGTTCGATTATCTACTATTCTGATTCATTTACTAAGGGTGATAAGGTCAAAATTTGGTCAAGGGAAAACGCGTGTAAATCGGTGAAATCGTTTATTTAAAAAATCAAATTAAATTTCTTTTTCAAGTTCAATTAGTATAAAAAAATTCAGGAAAAATATTCAGTTAGGCTTCCGCTTTTCCAAATCCGAATTGCCGGGCCTTACGCTTGACCCCTGCCATCAGATTTTGTACAGCCACCTTGTCCACCTTCTTCGCCGCAGAAAGCCAGTTTGCCTTGAACTGCTGCTCGTCCTTAGCAGTTTTTTTGGTCTTCTTTAGGTTCCGCTTGACAATAGCCCAGTATTTCTCAATTGGGCGGAGCTCTGGCGTGTTGGGAGGGTTCTTGTCCTTGGGAACCACCTGCACGTTGTTGGCGGCGTACCACTCCATGGCCTTTTTACCGTAATGGCAAGATGCCAAATCCGGCCAAAACAGTACGGAACAACCGTGTTTCTTCAGGAAAGGCAGCAGACGTTTATTCAAACACTCTTTCACGTAAATTTCTTGGTTGACAGTCCCGGAAGCTATGAAAATGCTGCTTTTCAAGCCACAGGTACAGATGGCTTGCCAAACCAGATATTTCTTTGCGAACTTTGACAGTTTCGTGTGCTTGAAAATATCTGCTACCTTTCCCCTTCCTTTTGCCGTATAAAACTCCTGTCCCGGAAGCTGCTTGTAGTCGGCTTTGACGTAGGTTTCGTCGTCCATTACCACGCAGTCAAACTTCGTCAGCATCGTCGTGTACAGCCTCCGGGATCGCGCTTTGGCCGTCGTATTTTGTTTATCATCGCGATTTGGAGTCACTACCTTCTTGTAAGTCGATAGTCCGGCTCGTTTTTTGGCTCGATGCACGGTTGTAGACGATACACCCAGCTTATTTGCGGCATCTCGGAGAGATAGGTTAGGGTTTCGCTTGAAACTACCGGCAACTCTCTTTGTCGTCTCAGCGGCTTCCGGTTTTCGATTTCCCCCCGATCCAGACTTCCTGGCTGTCGACAAACGTTCCCCAAACACTTTAATTACATTTGTCACGGTTGATTTGGCACGATAAGAGCCAAAAACTACTGCGCCTCGGAAAAACAAATATATTCTATAAATTAATCATGAATTTCTTGAAAATTCATGAAATACAATAATATTATTTAAAAAAAAACAGAAATGGTTTCTACACTCTATTTACTTTACTTTTTATTTTAAATATTGTTGTTTTTTTTTTTTTTACTTTTATTTCTTTTTTTTTTTTAAAATAAAGAAAGGGAAAAAAAAAACACTACTGCCATAGAGCCAAGTAATCTTCGTAATGACTATTTTAAAATTATTTGGCTATTTTGTGGCTTCCCTCAAGACCAATCTGCAGTTTAATGAATTTACTGGAGGCAAAATGGTTTTAAAATGCTTTTTCAACTGACCATAATGAGACAGCATGAATGCTTCCTTAAACGGCATTTTAAACAGCATTTTATGAGTTCATAAAGTCGAAATAAAACCTTAGATAGGAGTAAAAGAAATTTGAGAAAACGAAGTCTTAAGATCGTTGAAAGGGGGTCGCTACTCCTAATGGAGTACGTTCGTATTCAGGGTTGATGTTGGTTCCGCCGGAAACGTTTCCACGTTGCTACGTGGTGACACCACCCTATTGCCACTGTTCAGAGTGTTTGAGAGACGTGTAGAAAAAGCTAGTGTCGAGATGTCGATTCGTGGTTTTGCTATTCTTGAGCTTTCTGAGCCAGCCGAATGACAATAAATTTGTCCGGAATATGTGCAATAGAACTATTGATTTCGTCCAAAACTTCAAAAAAGAAGTCTCTTCGCAGGACCTAGATCGGTTGATTAGATCGACCATGGTAGCGTTCAAAGTTAGCTCGTCGATTTTTTGATGAAAGTTGGTTTGATCGGAAGGATTCGCTGACATGGAATTTAGCTGAGATCCAGTGAGCTGAGTGTCTTATTGACCTTGCGAAGGTTTTTGCCATAGTTTCCAAGTCGAGTATCCATTGAATCGGTTCGAATCAGCCATTCGTGTTAGGTTGTCTTTTCACGGTCGTAGACAGCTGGATCGAAATTCAAGTGGCAAGATTCGCAGAACCAGAGCAACGCAGATCGCAGATCGATTGTCGCACAGGATATCTATTTTTTTGGCTGGTGGAAAACCTGTTCCAGCTAACGTGGCCCCCAAAAAGCCCCGGGGGGGGGCCGGGGCATGCGGGGGCGGGGGTTCGAAAAAAAAAAGGGGCACCGGGGGGTGGCCTCCCCTCGGAGATTATGCCACCTTGCCTCGTGTAAACGTCGTCGGTCAGATCTCAGATATCAACGTATCCTCTCCAATCTGCATTACAACTATATCCGTGTTTTCATCCTAGAATAAACGAATACCAGTTGTTCATCGTAGGTATCGGAAAATCCGTTTCGACCGCCTCCCTTGCATCCTGGATAATGTTTTAGTACAATTCTTCCAGGGTAGGCCCCCACAGCTAAACTGAAAACAAAGACCGTTTGACCGCCCTCCCTTGCGTCCTGGATTGTTGTAGTAATTTCTTCTACAGGGTAGAAGGGCCCAAATAAGTGACGCTTGAAACAACAACAGCTGTGTACCTCACGAAAAGACAAATAATTTGAATGTTTCTTTGTTATTCTGTTTCTTATATGTTATTGTTTATGTGTACATATTTACATTTCGATTCTATCGCCTTTAGCTTTTATTATTGCCCTTAGTCTCTTCGAAAAGGTATGACAATTTATTCATCCCATATTTCGTATACTTATTACAATAGATATGCGGTGTGGGGGGAAGAGGGTATGTGGGGGGGGGGGCGCGGGGGGGGGGGGGGGGGGGGGCTAGGAACGGCGGGGGGGGCTTGTGGGGGGGGGTTGGAGTTTCGGGGGGGGCGGGGAGGGGGGGGTGTGCGGGTTGGGGGGGGGGGGGGGGCGAGGGGGGGTGGGGGCGCAGGGGGGCGGGAGGGAGGGGGAAGAGCGGGGGGGGGCGGGGGTGTGGGGGGGGGAGAGGGGTTATGGTGTGGTGACGTTGGGGGGGGTTGGGGGGTGGGGGAGGAGGGGCAGGGTGGTTTGTTGGGTGGGGGGGTGGGGGGGGAGAGGGAGGTTGGGTGAGGGGGAGTGGTGGGGTT
This sequence comes from Aedes koreicus, assembly GCA_024533555.2. Classification (NCBI taxonomy): domain Eukaryota; kingdom Metazoa; phylum Arthropoda; class Insecta; order Diptera; family Culicidae; genus Aedes; species Aedes koreicus. The sequence continues at coordinate 304,184 of JAHHFK020004688.1, forward strand.
TCTGTTGTGTTTGGAGATAGAGGGGGGGGGGAGGGAGGATGGTTGGGGTGGGTGATAGGGTGGGGTGGGGGGGGGGTTTGGTGAGGAGGGAGGGGGGGGAATGGGGGGGGAAGGGGGGTGGAAAGGTGGGGGGGGGGGGGGGGGGGGTGGGGTGGGGGGGAGGGGGGAGAAGTGGAAAGAAACGGGGGGGAGGGGGTGGGGGGTGGGGGGGAGGGGGGGAGGAGGGGGGGGGAGGGTGGGTGTGGGGGAGGGGGAGGGGGGGGGAGATGGGGATGGGGGGGTGGGAGGGAGGGGGTGTGGAGAGGGGGTTGGGGGTGGGGGGGGGGGTGGGGGTAAGGGTGGGGTGGGGGGAGTGGAGGGCGGGAGAGGGGGAGGAGAGAAGGGATGAGAAAGGGGGTTGGGGTTGGGTGGGTGGGGGGTGGGGGGTAAAGGTAGGTAGATAGTGGGGGGGGTGTGGTGTGGGGTTTGGGGGGTGTGGGTGCTGCACGAAAATTTATTCATCCCATATCTTCTGTATACCTTACCTTACCAATCAGATAAGGCGGTGTGGCCCTTGTCACAGAAGTTGTTTCCATTGTAATCGGTCATGGGTTCCGGGGGGGGGGTTTGACGCCTGTGGGGTTGTCGTGGTTGTGGGTTTGGGTGTTAGCCGGGTGGGTTTGTGTGGGTCCGGTGTGGGTCCGGTGTGCGGGGTCTGGGGGGGGTCGGTTGTGGCGGTTTTTTGTTTGGGGGTGGTTGTTCGTGGTTTCGGGGTCTGTTTGGTGGGGGGTCTTTTGGGGGCTTTCTTCTCTCCTTCTGTTTTGTCTCCCTGGTTCGTCGGGTGGCTTTCTCCCTAATATCTTCTGTATGGTAGCTTTGAATGTTTCAATACCCATTGGTTTGAGATCTCGAAAGTGAGCTTCCATGATTCCTCAAATAGAGAAATGCAGAGGATTTGCATCTGGCGAAGAAGCTGGCCATTCTTTCCTTAGGAATGAAGTCTGGAAAATTCTTGGTGGACCATGTTTGGGTAATCTTTCCTCCATGGGATGGTGCAGAATCCTGTTGAAACACCCATTTGCGGTTACCAAACATCGTTGAAGTATGTTTCTTCAAATGTTCTTCAGGACCTCTTTTACGTTATACGCTGAGTTGATTTTTACACCCTTATCAATGAAAAGCAGGGGTAGACGACCTTCCGCAGAAATCGCTCCTTGACCTTGACCGAAGCATTATTTTGGAAACTTTGAACTGCGCGTATTGAAGAAGGGATATCCTGAATACACTCTGCATAGACCCTGTCATTTTGAGCGTTGAAACTTTGCTGCAATACGAAAAAAATTCTCATCCGAAAACACAATCATGGAATCACCGTGCCGACGAAGTAATTCGCGACAACGAATGACTCTGTTCTTCTTGTTGGCTTCCGAAGGTCCATGAGATTTTCTTTTCTTGTACGGCGCCAATCTCAAATCCTCTTTGAGAACTGATGTGACAGTTTTCTTGGAGACGTCCATATCCTGAGGTAGTTTAGAAGAACGACAAAGATTTCGACGAATTCGCTCACAAGCCGTTTGGTACGTACACTGCGAGGACACCCTAGTTTTTTCTTTGGATCGATGGTTTCCCTCATCCTCCATCTTCTTAACGTCCGGTCGATTAATGTGCGGCATATTGCTTCCTTCCGGGTCTCGACCAATATCTAGTTGGGACGCTTTCCCGCCGAATGCCACTGCAAAATCCGTTGTCTTTTGAAATCCATATTTTTCTTAGGCACTTCCTGTCGACGGAATCTAGCGAACACTAGTTTGTTTACATATTAATCAGTCCCTCTTTAATATGCTGGCAACCAGATGGCTCTTGCGATGGCTAGAAGAATTGCACACTGTAACTAAATACTGCGTCACTTATTTGCACATACTCTGTAAAGCCTGCCGTTATCATCCTGCACTTCGTGTTTTGACGAAGTCCCGTCTAACAGTAAGAGATTCTAATGAAAATTGTTTTGTTTTGTTTTGAACTGAAATTCGCAATGAAACGCTGTCATTATCTTCTTCTCCCTCAATCTCCTTCCCCACCAGATAAAACTACCGTTGACTATATCGTTTCATTTGTCACCATCATAGGCGTACTAATTGCACCCAACGTATCCAGCCATTGTGTAGAGCCACTAATACGCTACCCTGGCACCCCCTGCTCGCACATCAACCGTGAAAAATGAATAACAATACCTCAATAAAATATTAAGGCCACACTCGAGCGGCTTTTCCATTCACTGCCTCCAACACTCCATCTATCGATTGTCTTCCAGCAGGCAGGCATCCGAAGGTCACCGCCTAATTGGCCTCTCCAATCCGCAAAGCTCGGGGCCTGGCACGCAATAACCGCGATTCAGTTATTAATTTTCGCGACTTCCCGTCTCGTACTCGATCGAGGACGAGAGCAACCTTATTTGAGCGGGGGAAGTGACACATTCTCAATGGCCATGGCATCGCAATCAACCGCAGATGAAAATTGACTACTTTTTAGCTACTTTTTCACAGCAAAGTCCAAGTCGGCGGCACCGGAGGCAAAGGTCAGCCATTAAACGAAATTAACTTATCAATCAAATTTGCGGCCGATGATGAAGCTTCTGATTTTCTCACTGCTGCAGACAGAAAAAGAAATGAGGAAAACTGCTGCTACCGTCTTGAGGCTTCAATGAAGGGAGAATATGCTAACCGCTCGATTGGGTGGAGAGGGCAGGGCCTCACAATGATAAAAAGAAAATTACTTCTTTTTTCATGCTATTTAGACGCAATTTATAATGTTCAGTCCGTGGCGCACGCGGTTCAAACGCTGAATGCCTGAAATGTCAAGCAGCTGATGCGGGGAAAAACCTGCTACCTCTTCCCATCCGTCGTCGACGCCGACCACGGCTATGTCTATGCCAGCGGTGGAGCATCGGTATTTATCATTCGACAAAGGTGGTGGAGGAAGAGGGCGGCTATGCAACGAAAGTGATAATTTAAAAGCAAATTAACACTCATCAAACACTGTGCTAATATGGATGGACTCGAGCCAGGCAGCCAGTGTGGGTTTGCTGCCAACGTCCGCTGATTGACTACCGGGGCCATGCCGGTGAATGGCAGCAGTGGTAAACGGGAGTTTGGAATGAAGATTAAGAAATTAAACAGTTGCAGTCGGTTGAGTGCGATGCAAGTGATTGGGGTTCGTTAGGAACTGTTTAGAAGAGAGAAATTGGGGGATAATCTTAGCACTGGTTGAAATGTTGATATCATTTCATCGATGTCGTGTCGTTCAACAACTGAAATAAGGCCAACCACTAGCCAATACTTGTTTCCCATTATCAGCTTAATGGTCCAAACAAACCACCTCCGAGTGGGTCTGAATTTAAACTTTCCGAGTGCACGAAAACACCCCCCGAATCGCGTTTTACTGCGTTAAACCGCAGATGATCGCTTGGAACTAAAGCTGGCTGGCTGCACACTTTGGGAATTAGCAAAACATAAACCCATTTTCGCACCACCCGTTTTACTGCTTACACTCAAAGCTCATTAGAAATGTTATGACGCGTCGTTAAATCCACCATTACTCGAGTGGTTGGATAAATATCTCCCGTTTCCCGTATTTTCGTATCTAGCGGACAACACCAATTTACAACCAAGCATTACTACTGTCCTTCTGAGTTAATCAGCTGCACTTCTCCGGATCCATCGGGAATAACTAATCAGTGATACTCAACCGCAAAAATTAACTCATCAACCAGCGGACTTCACATCGCATGCTTCACATCAATTTTGCCCCCATCCAATCTGCGCCGAAACAAACCGACAGCCATCTTACAAATCATTTTCTACGAACGATTAGCTCGATTTTCCATTTCTTCATTACTCGGTAATGCGAAAAAACAAAAATCGTCGGCCAAGGAGCGGTGAGGGGGGGGGGAGTGAGGCGTCGGCAAATTTCAAAGCCCAAAAATGCGTTCAAGCGCAAGGAGTGAACAATTGTTATGGTTTGTTTATCTCGAGCGGATTGACTGACAGCCGAAAGGGATCCGTACGGCCGAAGTTGGAGTGCTCGCCGTATGTTGGCGCACGCGTGCACCCTCTTGAGGTGTGGGAATATTATGCAAAAAAAAAAAGAACCTCGCATACAAACACACATTCCGCTGCTGCTATTCCACTTCGGTAGATGATGGGCAGCCGGCGTTGATGATGAAGATGATGGTCGTAAAGTTTTTTTCTTTTTTGTATCGTGCTTTATGTCCCGTGCAGCTTCGTTCGGTTTTCGAAGACGCGTAATATAATTTATGATCTCTCGACTCGCGCCAAAGCCCGAGGAAGTCGCCCGACAACCTATTTCCCAAGCAGCCAGAATCCGGCATCAACATCCCGTACGGAGCACTAATGGTATCAATAATTCGGCGACCATGGCCATATATTTCCGAAACCGTTTCTTGGTGGGTGGACGATGAAGGGGAAGGGGGTGATTGATGAAGGAAATGAAATCGACCAAGTCGGAAGCGGGTTCGTCGCTGTCGCTGTCGTTGATGTCACCATCGTACAAATCTTTCTTCTTTCGCGTTTATTTCCGTTTTACCTGGTCGATCTTGAAGCAGGCTATGGTCGGCTGGAGGGCTAGCCTTGTTGCATTGTGAATGTGCGTTGCCATGGCAGTAATTTAATATTTTTTCTGTTTTGTTTCTGGGCTAGTTGTCTCCGGTTCTGTTTTTTTTTTTGTTTTCGCTCGAGTGAGGCCTTGGGGAAACTTAATCGTGAGAGCTGAGGTTTTGGTGACCACTTGCGAGTAGAACTAGGCCGCTAAAGTGCAAAATTTCCACCGACAGAAGAAAGGAGATCACCCAATTAAATTTGCTTTATTTTATTAATTATATCAGTCGACTTAAATCTGGCGGTGGAAAACGACTGCATGAGAAGAGCCTAAGAGCACGCGAAGCGAGAGGAAACAACTCATGCTTGTTATGTGCTGGTTGTGAAGTTGGGTATGTTTTTATTGCTCCCATTAGTGGGGAATGGTGGAAAAGGTTTTTGCGCTGAAAAAGGTTGCGAGTTGTCGTAAGGTCAAAGCTCACGGTCGGATTTAATGAGGTGAATATTTTGCGGAATGACTTCATGCGCATTGTTTCCTGTGTGCTACGCAAGTCAGCACATTGATGGGTTTTGAAAAGGTGGAAATCAGGTGAGGCCAAATCTAGCCAATTTCAATGCTATAAGAATAAAATTGAAATTTCAATGTTGACCAATAGCTTATCACCTGAACCTTGAAACATTTATAACACCCTAAATGCAATTCTAAGAAAACCAGAATTAATATTTGTATGATTCTAAAGCCACATTTACACTCAGTAGCAAAAAAATAAGCCGAGCAAAATTTTGCTACCAAAAAATGCCATGTTAAACCTTCTGTAACTTTGTCAATTATCAATATTTTTGGCTGAAAATTGGACAACACTATGATAATTAAACCTTATGTGATCAAAATTTCATATTGCTAAGATTTATAAATTTGAAGTTTTCATAACTTTTATGAAGTCAGTCGTTTTTTGTCATACCAATTTCAAAAATCCGTATTTATGTTAAAAATTTTGGTAGCACATTAAAAAATTTACCATAGACTGAAAAGATATGAAAAATAATGTGGACAAAATTTGAACTGTTTCATTTAAGTAGTATGGACTACAGCTGGCGTCAAAGTTGACGCACCAACATGAGTATTTCCATTTTTCACCCGATATTGACCATGCTGAAATATCGGTGCAAAAAAAAGCCGAGGTGAATTCACCTGATTTTTTATGCGTGAAACGTCCCAAATAACTAGTGTAACCCACGGAGAACTTAAAAATATGACATAAAGTATGAATTGGTTTGTGAAAACTACGTATACAGTATTATTATTAAGATTCGGCAAGCTATTGTCCAAACTGAGAGGGAGCTTATGCGCAGGCCGGTGGCTAGGCTGGCTGTTCAAGAGGTTGATGGTGATCGCAAAACTGGACCTGGTGGCCAGTGTTACGGTGGAGAGGATGTTGATACTGGCAACACTTCTGGTCACGATGGCGTGACGACCGAACCGATCGTTGACAGGACTGTCAAATTGACATAACAAAATCCCGTCCCGAGTAACACATCTTCATGATTTTATGTTGAGTAAGCTTCTTTATAACCAAATTTAGTCATATAAAAGTATTTTGAACCGTTATAAAACTTGTGTGTTGCTTGGGGTGCGTCATACCCCATTGATTCATTCTCAAAACATTATCTCTTTGAAGCAGATGCTAAAATATCACGAAAATATCATTGAATATCTTAAAATTAATTCCCTATACAGTGTAAGTAAGCTCATGCATATTGTATGTTTCCTTTTTCTATTATTATAAAGCGGATTTTTTTTTTTCCGTTTTTTTTTTTTTATAAAAACCTAAACTAAAAAAAATTAAAAGGGAAATAAAGGGTGATACGGTCAAAATTTGGTCAAGGGAAAACGCGTGTAAATCGGTGAAATCGTTTATTTAAAAAATCAAATTAAATTTCTTTTTCAAGTTCAATTAGTATAAAATTCAGGAAAAATATTCAGTTAGGCTTCCGCTTTTCCAAATCCGAATTGCCGGGCCTTACGCTTGACCCCTGCCATCAGATTTTGTACAGCCACCTTGTCCACCTTCTTCGCCGCAGAAAGCCAGTTTGCCTTGAACTGCTGCTCGTCCTTAGCAGTTTTTTTGGTCTTCTTTAGGTTCCGCTTGACAATAGCCCAGTATTTCTCAATTGGGCGGAGCTCTGGCGTGTTGGGAGGGTTCTTGTCCTTGGGAACCACCTGAACGTTGTTGGCGGCGTACCACTCCATGGCCTTTTTACCGTAATGGCAAGATGCCAAATCCGGCCAAAACAGTACGGAACAACCGTGTTTCTTCAGGAAAGACAGCAGACGTTTATTCAAACACTCTTTCACGTAAATTTCTTGGTTGACAGTCCCGGAAGCTATGAAAATGCTGCTTTTCAAGCCACAGGTACAGATGGCTTGCCAAACCAGATATTTCTTTGCGAACTTTGACAGTTTCGTGTGCTTGAAAATATCTGCTACCTTTCCCCTTCCTTTTGCCGTATAAAACTCCTGTCCCGGAAGCTGCTTGTAGTCGGCTTTGACGTAGGTTTCGTCATCCATTACCACGCAGTCAAACTTCGTCAGCATCGTCGTGTACAGCCTCCGGGATGGTGCTTTGGCCGTCGTATTTTGTTTATCATCGCGATTTGAAGTCACTACCTTCTTGTAAGTCGATAGTCCGGCTCGTTTTTTGGCTCGATGCACGGTTGTAGACGATACACCCAGCTTATTTGCGGCATCTCGGAGAGATAGGTTAGGGTTTCGCTTGAAACTACCGGCAACTCTTTTTGTCGTCTCAGCAGCTTCCGGTTTTCGATTTACCCCCGATCCAGACTTCCTGGCTGTCGACAAACGTTCCCCAAACACTTTAATTACATTTGCAACGGTTGATTTGGCAACTTTTAGCGATTTTGCCAACTTTGCGTGCGAGTAGCTCGGATTTTCGCGATACGCGAGCAAAATTTTGATACGCTGCTCTTCTTGCTTGGACGGCATTTTGACAACTGAAGAGTGAATTCCAAAATCAAAATAGAAGCAACATTCTACACACACACACCTTCAAAATGAGGGGTGTTCAGGTTTTTGAAATGCAAAATTGAAAGAAATACGTCAAGTTGATATTGACCAAATTTTGACCGTATCGCCCTTTACGCACACAAGAAGTACGGCAAAATTGTCTCTTAAAATCTACCTTCAAACCGATTTATGTAAGAAGACACAGCACACTAGTTTATTACTATGAAATTATAATTAAAATACAATTGCAGCTTAAGCGTTACGTTACGACCAACTCAAACACGTTGTTGTAATTTTTCTAAAAGAGAATCGACCTTGCAAAGGACAGTTCTAACCCTTGAAGTTTTGGGAATAGACCCAATCTGTAGAAGGATGTGAATACAAGTTGAAAAGAAACTTTATAAGACCATAAAGATTTTGAAAATGTTCTAGTAAAAGATTTAATGACCACTTGAGAACCTTCATAAAACCTATTGGCTGCCATGTAAACCAGCATACGGCCAAATGGCCACAGCTATTAAACTTCACTGTAATATTGCGGTTGGTTTTTGTTGTTCTGCTTTGTTTTATTCTCTGCTTTTCTGATTCATTTAGCAGTAAATAATATCTTTAAAAAAAAGTTCTAGTGTTGCGGGAAAATTTTGTTATTTGTTGTTTAAATATCCAATACAAGTTGAATTTTTTCAAGCAATTTCAAAACAAATATATTTGTCAAATTAATCATAAATTTCCTGAAAACTGATGGAATTCAATAGCATTATCTAAAATAATGCCAACGGGTCTCCGATCTACAGTTCATTTGCATTACATTTAAAATTTGGTGCGTTTATTTTTTCACATTTCAATTATTTCATATATTTCAATATGACGATTGAAAAAACACAGTTTTGCCAAAAAGCCAATTTATCTTCGCAATGATTAGGGAATTAATTATGTTAATATTAATTATAAATCCATTAATTATGTCACGCAAAAAGTGACATTCTATACAACACCGACCCCCCCCCCCCCCCCCCCCTTGTCACGGTTTTTGTATGGACCTTCAAAATTTGTAGTATGGATTGTCACGTTTTCCTTAACCCCGCTTCCCCCCTTACTGCGTGATATAATTAATGGACCTTCCCTTACTATAAAACTGCTTCATCCCGCATTTTGACGTTTTAAAACCACATGGCTTCCCTCAATACCACTTTGTCGTTTAATGAACTTTATTGGAGGCAAAATGCTTTTTCAACCGACCATACTAAGATAATGTGAATGAGTCCTACAACGGCATTTCGGAACAGCATTTTACGAGTTCATAAAGTCGAAATAAAACCTTTGGGAAGGAGTAAAAGGAATTTGGGAAAACAAGGTTTTAAGATCGTTGTAAACAAGTTGTGTAGGTTCTCATAAACCTGACTAAAATATGAAACCTATTGGCTGCACTTGGTGCCATAATAAAACAAAATGGATTTCTAGTGGCTTTCATTAAACTTTAATAACACTTAATAAAGCAGGATGGTGCAAGCAATGGTACTTGGGATGCCTCAAGATATCGTGCGTGCCAGCTGTGATGCTTTCCAACAACGCACGTGACTGACGATTAAGGAAAGAGGATAAAGATTTGAATTGAACTTAATTAAGACAAATATAAAAGATATAGCAAACAGGATATACATTGAAAATTTAAATTCATGCAAGCTTCTCATATTAACGACCATGTACTTCACGGACAAGAATTGTCACTCACCCTGTAGATCATTAAATGTTTGATCTAGATCAGTTATCTCTTCAGATGAAAGCAACACAACAGAACAGAACACAACAGAATATAAATATGGACCTGTGCTGAAGTGTTCCACTCCATCAATCGTCACCGTTCTACCGATAGACAAGCAGATGGAATGCCAACACAAAATAATAAATCAACTAAAAGGATCACCCCCTTGGGCGGGGGGGGGGGGACAAAAAAAAAAAGGGTGACAGCGCGGGAAGAGCACGGGGGCGGAGGGGAAAAAAAAAAAAAAAAAAATTTTCTCTTCTGGGGGGGGGGGGCAATCCTTGGTTCGGCGTGGGGGGCTTGTTGTGGTGGGGGGGGGGGGTTGTGTTTTAGTAGTGTTATTGCCGAGTCAATCAATGCTAAAATTGAAGACACACTAAACCGTTTATCGGACAAAATGGACAATGATCGTGAAAATATAAAGATTGAACTCGGAAAAAATGCGATACATTTTTTTTTGTGTAACTTTTTATTGCGTGTGTAAAAATTAATTAAATTTTTAAAAATACTAGTTTGAAGTGTTATATTTATGTGTGCAAAATTTTATTGCGATCTGTCAAGTAGTTTTTAAGATGCATTCGAAACAAGAAGAGCTACGCCAGCAAATCTTGGGCGCGGTGATCGATAATCCTGGTCAGTCGCACAGATGGATCGGCAAAAGGCTTGGAATCCACCATTTCACCGTGTCCCGCGTTTTGAAGATGTTCCAGGAGACGAAGACCATCGAGCGGTGCGCTGGAAGCGGCCGAAAACCGAAAACGGAATACCCAGAGAAGGCGCGGAAGATAAGGCAGTACTTTAAGAATAACCCGAACGTGGCCAAAAAGGTCAATTCGTCGAAGTGGATCGTCCAGCAGACCATGAAGCGGGCCGGGCTACGTGTTTTTCAGATCAGGAAGGCGCCAAACCGGACTGGCAAGCAAAACACGGTGGCCAAATTGCGTGTGCGGAAGCTGTACCGTGAGTGGCTGGTCAAGCCAGACTGTCTCGTCATGGGCAACGAGACATATATCAAGACGGACACCAAACAAATCCCCGGCCTTGAGTTTGTTGTCGGTACGTCCCGCATGGAGGTTCCGGAAAAGTTCCGGAAGAGAAAGATGGACAAATTCGCGAAGAAGTACCTGTTGTGGCAGGCGATCTGCGAGTGCGGACGGTACAGCAAGCAGTTCATTACAACCGGCACCATAAACGGGCAGATTTATCGAGAGGAATGCTTGCAGAAGCGCTTGCTGCCCTTCCTCCGCTCTCACCGTGGTCCCACGCTGTTCTGGCCGGATCTCGCTTCGTGCCATTACGCCAAGCCTGTAATGGATTGGTACGAAGTGAAGGGCGTTAATGTGGTCCCGGAAGAGGCGAACCCACCAAATACACCAGAACTTCGTCCGATCGAAAAGTTTTGGGCGATAATGAAGAAGAAGTTGAAGAAAAGCGGAAAAACATTCAAAACCGATGAAGCTTTGAAGAAAAACTGGGAGAAATTGTGTAAGGAAGATGGACAAAGCCTCGCCCAAGATCTCATGAACAGTGTAAAGAGAAATGTACGAGCATTCAGCTTGGGGGAGGAAACTCAATAAATAAATTATGCCAAAACATAGCTTATAAATAGTTATTTAATCCCTGAAAATTTGAGAAGTATCCGATTTAAAAGGAATTTTTGGTGATCATTTTTGTGTGTTTCAATTTTTCCGAGTCCAGTCTTTAGAACAAAACACAACAGAATATAATTATGGACCTGTGCTGAAGTGTTCCACTCCAGTTCGCAACAAAATGATTTTTTTGGAAGCTCAATTGCCAGTTTTCACCTCAACACCGGGATGCACGCCTGGAAGCCTCAAGGAAGCCCCTTATCCTCTCGTCACAGTCGAGTCACTCCCGCCAGCGTTCTGCGACCATCCCGGGCCTGTGAATGAGTTTGGAGAAGGGATCTTCCAACCCGTTATCGCAGACAAGTATGCATGCAATTTGAGCAAATCCCTTCCAAAAGCTTTCGTCGATTCCAGCAACTCAGCCCCAATCCAGTATTGTCGATGCACAATGGGAACCTCAAGAGCAGTAGAAAGTGCTTCTTTCGCCACAAACTCTATCTCGACTCAACGTGGAAATCTCGAGGTTTGAAGCTGGGCAAAAATCCAATATTTCGGTCTACTATCAGAACGAGAGAGGCTTACGTACCAAAATCGTTCAGCTACGCTTGCTGCTTACCTGCTGCGACTATGACGTTATTATTTTCACGGAAACTTGGCTGCGAGAGGATATCAATAGTGCTGAAATATCATCTGACTATGCGTTGTTTCGTTGTGACCGTAGTGCATCAACAAGCCAACATACTCGTGGTGGGGGCGTATTGATTGCAGTAAAAAACCACCTTCGTTACGAGTTGATTCCTTTGATGGATTGTGAACGACTTGAGCAAGTAGCAGTTTGCGTAAGATCGACACATCGTTCGCTCTACATCATTGCTGTTTATCTTCCCCCGAACTCACACGTGGATCTTTATTCTGCCCATACAAAAGCAGTTCATAATCTCACAAACAGCGCTAGCGAAACCGATATCGTTTTGTCATTGGGTGACTTGAACCTCCCGAACTTGCGATGGCAATTGGACGACGAGGTTAACGATTACATTCCGTCAAACGTTGTTTCCGAACAAGAACAATCCCTCATCGAAACCGTGTTCGCTGCGGGCTTACGGCAAGTTAACAGTTTCTTAAACACCAATGGAAGACTCCTTGATCTTGCATTCGTAAGTTTACCAGAACATCTGGATCTGGTCGAACCCCCCACTCCACTGTTACAGATTGACAACCATCAGACGCCTTTTGTTTTACTTTTTGACGTGTCCGGCAATAATTTTGTTACGATAGATGATAATCTCGACAATTTTATATTTGATTTCAACGCGTGTGACTACAGCCAGCTGAAAATAGCATTTGCCGATACCGATTGGAATGCCATCTTGCGGATCGGAACAATTGACAATTCACTGTCAGCCTTTTATGAAAAACTTTATGAAGTCTGCAATGATTTTGTGCCTCAAAAAAGACAATCATTGAAATCAACGTTGAACCAACCGTGTTGGACCTCCGAGCTACGCCATCTCAGAAACATGCAAAGGAAAGCATAACAACGCTTCTTTCTCACAAAGTCCGAGAGTGACCGAATCATCTTAGGCAATGCTGAATCATCGTTCAGGTCCGTAATGAGAACTACGTATCAAGAATCCAGGCCAGTGTCAAACAGAACCCATCGCGTTTCTAGGATTTTGTGAAGAAACAGAAATCATCTTCCCGAATTCCTTGCAACGTCAGCTACAACGATGCTCATGCTAGCTCAAATTCAGAAGCCGCTAATCTCTTCGCCATATTCTTCGAGAGTGTGTTCAGCAAAGTGTCGCCTGTACAACGTCAAGACTGCTTCGCCCATATTCCCTCGCATTCCATCAGCCTTCCCATCATCCAATTTTTCCCAAATAAATTCTCGCATGCCATCGAAGACCTCGACGCCAAGAAAGGATCCGGGACAGACGGCATTCCACCAGTGTTTCTGAAAAACTGCTCCACGGAACTAGCAGCACCTGTTGCGTGTTCGTTCAACCGTTCGCTACGCGAAGGAACATTCCCGGGGGTTTGGAAAACTGCCTCTATCGTTCCCATTCACAAGTCTGGCAACGTCAACCGAGTGTCAAATTATCGTGATGTTTCTATTCTATGCTGCTTAAGCAAAGTATTTGAGAAGCTGATGCACAAGGTGCTGTATACTGTTGTATAACCCTTAATTTCCTATAGCCAGCATGGATTCATGAAACACCGCTCAACAACAACAAATTTGATGTGCTACATTACTACGCTGTCACGGGAAATAAAAAAGAGAAGGCAAATTTACACGGTGTATGTTGATTTTGCAAAAGCATTTGACACCGTGCCGCACAGCCTAGTCGTCGATAAACTAAAGCATATTGGCTGTTCGAATTGGATAACGCAGTGGATATTTTCGTATCTATCTGACCGAACTTCATCTGTAATGTACCTCAGGGCAGTGTCCTTGGTCCATTGATATTCACCATTTTTGTGAACGATCTGTGCCTGCTTCTCTCCTCGTTTAAGCTTTCGTTTGCCGACGACCTGAATTTTTTTCGCGCTGTACTGTCCCCGGATGATTGCACCATTCTACAGACGGGCATCAACACCATATTGATCTGGTGTGGCGATAATGTTATGCGCGTCAATAGCAAAAAATGCAAGATCATATCCTTTACCCGCTCTAGTAATCCCGTGCATCACCAGTACAGTATGGATATTGAAACACTGGAGCGTGTTACTTCTATCTGCGATCTGGGCGTAACCATCGATGAGAAGCTTAGGTTCAATGAACATGTTGGGATTACGACTTCCAAAGCATTTTCTGTTCTTGGGTTCATTCGTCGACATGCTTCCGAATTCACTGCCATTACATGCTTTGAAAACACTGTACTGCACGCTGGTGTGTAGCATCCTAGAATATGCTTCCCCGGTTTGGTCTCCGTACTACGTAGCGCATATTCTTTCAATTGAACGGGTACTGAAAAAGTTCGTAAGATTTTCATTGCGGCTACTTCACTGGAACGATCCAAACAATCTCCCTCCCTATTCCGAGCGATGCCAATTGATAGGCTTGGAATTGCTGTCTGCCAGACGTGTAAAAATGCAGCGTTTGTTTATATTCGACGTCATTAACGATGCCATCGACTGTCCTGCGCTTCTTGAGCAAATATTGCTAAACACGACGACGCTTTCGGAACTCCACGACGACGCTACACGACGCTTTCGGAACTCCAACTTGCTTGCTGTTCCGTATCACCGAACCAATTACGGCTACAACAGCTGGTGTTGCATTTATGACCTACCTTCTTGACGCTTGTATTCGGTCATTCAATGACATTTCGGACGAGTTTGATTTTAACATGTCCAGGAGTATTTTTAAAAACCAAATTACACGAATTGTTTAGTTATATAAGTTAAGTTAGAATTAGTACAGTCTGAACGATCTTGATGTCGAAGACGGTGATAAAAAATAAATAAATATTCTTTCCTCTGTAGGAATGTGACGACTCATTTTGTACGACTCAAAAGCTGGTAGCTCACTGCACAAGTTGAATTTCACAAGTTACTTTCTACAATTTTGTTTTAGAGTGTGATGATAAAACTATTTTTTCTACGGCGTGAGAGTGCTAGCTACAGTAATGTTTATTTAATGAAAAGAGCAAATGCAGCACGTCGTTCGAGATTAATAACATTTTTGTAGTCCAAAACTTAGCTTGAATCTGAAGAACATCTAGATCCTAATATCGAGCAACGAATTTTTAACCAATTCAACCAATTCAATTCTCTTTTGCCATACGCATTGGACCATGAAATCCTTTGAAAAGTGCAAAATAATCACTTCAAAACAACAGTGAAACGATTAACAGCTAAAAGCTGTGAAAACATATGAAACATGATTTTTTTTTTAATGACTCAACCCCTTAAATATACAAACCTGTCGACTGCTCACCAGGTTTTACAACCGTGCTCCATTAATTATGAAACCGAAAATCATTGCGGTGAAAACGCTCTCATTTACGACTAAGGTCCCCTCCCATCCCAATCCCCATCAAAATTAGCGAACCAAATTTCCTAACGCCGCTTTGTTTCTTACTTTTCCCCATAGGCCTCACTGTTAACAGCTTTATTGCGATAAAATGCTGCCTAACAACAAACCATAAAGTTCAGTGGGCCAAAAATGATGTCCATTTGCGTCCGTTTGTTGCACTTAGCTTTAATTCCGGCTCTCTTCCGGTAGCCATGATTACCAATTCAATTTAACTTTCAACCATTCGCATGACATCAATGTCGATCCGATGATTCTCCATAATCCTGTTACCAGCCTTTCACGTTCGGAAGCCATGAAGAGGTCAATCGCAAGCGAACGGCATCATTTAACAGAGGATAAACGGAATGAGGTTCGTCACTTGCCAGTCCGCGTGCACGCATCGAAGTCTCGCGATACAACTCCAGTAATCAGCCCGGCTAACTGTCGTCAAACGGCAATGATTTGAACCCCTGCGGCAGTTGCGTGGCCACGTGCGCCCCGAACCGAAACCCAATTAAGATTGCAAGGTGACGCGGTGAACTCTTCCCGGTAAATCAGCTCGATTTGCTCGCAGATGTGGGCCATATTCAAACTGAACCCAAACGGCCGATAGCGTGTCCATCAAAGCACAAACAAAAGCCAGAAACGGATTCACGCAACGCCGCAATCACGGTTCAAAATCTCTCCGACTTCCAACAGTTTTGGGTGAACTGCTTTCTTTCGTGTGCACATTTTAAGCCAACGCCAAAAGCGCGTTTTCCTAATCTGCTCTTATCCAGAAAAGCTAATTTGTTTCAAACTCATTTTTTCCTCCTCCCCGCGCTGCTCGACCGATTTATCTTATGTGTGTTTCATTTTCTTTTCTTTTTCTTTTCTTTTTTTCCAGTAGTCAGAGTTGACCAAGTGAGACCGAGCCGAGCGCTAGAGAGGGAGAGAGAGAGAGAGAGAGAGAGAGAGCGAGCTTCCAATAAGGTAGGTCATAAATGCAACACCAGCTAAACCCAACAACTGCTAATAACAGGATTTTATCAATTAGTATGCAAATTGTCGGGAGGGGGAGGGGGTTGTAAGGGGGTTTGAGTTTTTTTTTCCTAACAGTTTTTCCTCTCGAGTTTTTTTTTTGTGGGTTGTCACGCGAAATGCACCGCTGCCACTGCTGGCCTGCTACACGTCAGTGCAGTGCGATAATTACTTTCCACCCAAATATGGTGCACTGAATCAGGCTCACAAACGCTCGTTCTCGACGTTGCACCGCGGCCGGCCAATGGCGAGAGTGAGTGAGTGAGTGAATGAGTGAGAGTCTGTGTATTTGTTTTTAGGTGGAAATAATTGGCGGTTTTTTTCGTTGTTCGTCTAGACTCACAAATAGAAAAGGGGGGAGGGTTGCATCGATGCATAATCAGCTGATTATGTCGGTGTCCGCCAGTCGATCGATTTGCGTGGCAGCAAATTGATGCAATTTTTCATAATTTGTTATTAACAATTAATTAGTACCCTGTTGTTCACTCTAGAAATGAGCCAAGGTGGGAGGGTTGAAGATGGCGGTGTTGATCGCAACGAATGTTGCCTGTTTTTGAATTGGTAATGTTTTGAGTTTTTTTTTAACGATGCAAAATCTACTGGTTGATCCATTCTGGTGGACAAAAAAGAGGAGGGTTTGATAAACGGACTGATATTTCTTCTGCAGTGGAAAAATGCTCCAGTGAACAGATTTAATTAGTTTCTTATCAAATGTGATCAGCGCTCGCATGAATGCTGTGAGTTGGCGTCTGAGGCAGTTAGAAGTGGGTTTTGCCCGATAAAAACCAAACGCTGGTTCAACAGTGCAAAAATTGTGCATAACAACAGGGGTGTTAAATCATATCTTATGCACTCAAATTGCTTTGAAATCAAGGCAACCTACAAGGATAGAGCGACTACCTGCTGAGATTTGAATTTTAGCATAACAAAAGTGTGTTGATCAAGGCAACCGCTGAATTTAAAAATTGACATTTCTTGAGTACGTTGTCAATGGGTGAATTTGTGCGACTGGAATTTCCACACCGGGATGATTCGATGTGCTGTCTACGGAATTGTTGCTTAATAAATATACCCAGTAAAAAAATCAGAGAAGCTCTACTAATCTACTTTACTTATAGCAAAGTGAGACTAGGACTTATACGTTTAACTCTTGGTAGTGGAAAGAAAATTTTACAGATCTTTTAAACAAACTTCGGTTGATACGCACATCGAGAATATCTTGATCACCATCACTCCTCCCTATTCCTTGATTCTTATTAACGGCTTTTGGTTCACGATCCCAGCTTAAACTAGTGGCTTGGTGATTCTATCCGTGACTTGATCTTTGGTATTTACGTAGCTAACCACGACCGACACACTGTCGATTTTTTCGTGTGTTTCCAAGTGGTCTTCGGGTTGTATGATCCCAATATCTTTAATAACAGGTTTTTCCACCATAGTGCCTCCTAGGTTGTCCTGGATAACGCCATATAATTCGCCTCACAGGATGATAAGGCTGCCGTCGGCTGATTTTTCACGTTCCAAGAAATGGCACCACCTTGAAACAAGAACGCGTCGCCCGTTGTTGATTGCTATGTGTCGACATTTCCTTCACAATCTGCATCGGGGTAGCCAACATTCTCTCAGTTTCCTTGTTTTCTGTGCCGGGGCCGATTGTCCACCGTGCCCTTCAAGTGTCTAAAAATTCTCCTCTGCAGGTGGCCATTCACACCTCTTCTGCCATCTAACCGCCTAAGGATCGCGTTGGAGTGTGGTTTATCAGGGATACTGCTGTGTTCGCCGCACCAACCCAGAACTTCTAAGGCAAATGTGCATCGTTTAGCATACACCTCACCTTTTCCAAAATCGTCCAATTTATACGTTCCGCATTGCTACTTTACCCCAGGTGTGGGGACAAGATTTTTGGTAACGAATTCCGTCTTGCTTCAGACTTGTCTCGAATTGACCGTTCACATACTCACGGCTATTATCACAGCGCAAAATATTCAAATTGCAGCGTGATTTCCGCACCACCATCACTTTGAAGTCTTCCAGGGTATAAGGTCTGTATCCACATTAATCCGGACACCTTCAAATCATTGTAACTTTTGATATATTGCACGTAGGAATGAAACAACAGCTGAGAGTCTATGATGAAAAAAACTATGATTGATGTTTACATTTCATGTTTAGTATTCAAGATGGCGACGAAAGAAAAACAAGTGCGCGAGCGAATTTTGTACGGGCGTACGGCAAATCCTGACTTGTCAATACGGGAGCTTGCAAAAACATTGAATTTGCCTAAATCCACTGTTCACGATGTGCTCAAACCATTTTCGGAACGTTTGACGGTGGAGAGGAAACCGAGAAGTGACAAAAACATTAGACGTGATGATCCTGTCATGGACCGAAAGGTGAAAAGGATATTAACGAAAAACCCAAATCTCTCCATTCGAACGGTGGCTCGTAAAATAGGGATGTCGTCTGGTTTTGTCCAAAAATCAAAACAACGTTTGGGACTTAAGTCGTATTAAGTAAAAACAGTTCGAAATCGCAACGACAAACAGAACATGGCAGCAAAATCACGGGCTCGACGTTTGTACTGCGAATATTTGACGAAGTTTTCATGCGTTGTTATGGACGATGAAACTTATGTCCTGGAGGATTTCAAGCAACTTCCAGGGCTGGCTTTTTATTCTTGGCCAGAAATGCTACAACTGAGCATTTCAGAACGAAGAAGGCATCGAAATTTCCTAAAAAATACCTTGTGTGGCAAGCAATTTGCACGTGTGGCAAAAAGAGTAAATCTTTCGTCACTACAGGCACAATCAACAAGGAGATCTATCAGAAAGAGTGTCTGCAGAAGCGATTACTACCCTTCATCAAAAAGTCATTAAGAAAAACCTTTGTTCTGGCCCCATTTGGCATCATGCCACTATGCTAAAACTGTGATGGTGTGGTACCAAGCAAATCAAGTGAACATTGTACCAAAAACCTCAAACCCTCCAAATTGCCCAGAGCTACGACCAATCGAGAGATATTGGGCTCTGATGAAGCGGAAGCTTTCTGGAAAGAAGCAACCCAAGTAACACCATAAACATCTTCTTTGACAAGAATATAAGAAGTTTGTTGTAAAAAAGTCGTAAGGATGAAATACGAAACATGTCTGGTCTTGAATAAGTTTTGAGGATGTTTTTCCACACATATTCGGTTCAAACGTGGTACCAGAACAGCGAACACATTTTTGTTCTATTTTTGTTCGATCAACTTAAATTTTACTTCTTGAAAATATTGGTGACTGTTTGTCATCTTACCACTACAAACTATCTTTACTCGCTTTTGAGTATCCATACTTTTATCCTCATGCAATAGTGAAATTATTCAGAATAGATTGTGAATCCAATACAGTGACGGCTGAAAATATGTTTATTTGAAATACTGGAATAAAAAAAAAAACACTACCTAAATGTAAGATTGTGATGCCACTCACTGATTCAAATAGAAGCCAAATTATGCATAGGGGGTTTATTCAAATGTAACCTAAATCAACAGTTTGGTAGATTGTTTAGTAATTTTTATAAATTGTTACACTTAATTTGTGAGGGAGTCTTTTGAGATGTAGCTACGCACAAAATAAAAGATAAATTGTATTTGTATTTTCATTCAAACTGCCATTACTCGGTTCAATTTCACAACAAAAAACGCAGAAAAGAAAACCGAATTGCTATTGCTAATGTTTTGACCCGTACTGTAGGACTGTAGACTTGGAAAATCGCCATGTTGGTTTTTGTGAATTCCATAAAGAAATCTCACTAAAATTCAATAATTTATTCGGGGTACCTTCTACGTTTTTTAATCCAATCGATGGCGCATGAAATTAGGGAAGGTAAACCGAAAGTTGCACTGCTAATCTTGAGCCGCATATACAATTTTGACACAACTTCCATGCGTAAAGCACTTTTAATTTCCTATTTGAAAAAGTTATAAACAATCATCTTTAACGCGTAAAATACCATTAGCTACGATATCGTTTCGCCATTATAAAATCTTGTTTATATTTTTTTTCTTTGTTCATACCGTGCTTGCTTTGACAAAACATATCATTATGTTATAAGCATGCTGTTGGAAGCATCCATAGAACATAATATTTGTCTTATGGATGTTCTACAAAACATCTGGTATGACTTAAAATATGTTTAAAAATGCCACATTTATTGCGCTTTTTCGGTTATATGCGTGTATGAAATTAAGTTATAGACGTTAGAAAAAAAAAAACTTGAGCTTGGTCTAAAACGTGTATTATTAACATGAATATGACAAGTGGTGTTACTTGGGAAGGAATCAAAGACATCAAACACTTCCAGCCAATTTGGACAAAGACGTACGATTTCTGAAGAATCTGTACAAACCCTAATGGAAGGAGTTAAGCGCAAAGTTCGAAAATGTTATGCAAATACCGAATAACTATGTTTTGTCTTCACGAATTGTTAAAACACATCCCATGAATCTGAAATAAACAACTACGACGGAAATATAATGCGAAATTTGTGTTTTATTCATGTTTTGAGGTGTCTGGATTATTGCGGATACAGACCTTAAATAAACACTTTACGTGTCGCATCATTCATGAAATATATTCCTTCTAACGATGGTTTTTCAAATGATCCACCCAAGTCTGGATGGAACAACTCCCAACGTCCCTTGGCCCTTGAATTACTTTTTGAAAATTCTTCACGAACATTTCATCCTTGCAGGCACGCAACACAGTCCAACTTCATCACGTTCTTCATCAAAATTCTGCTGGCCATCTGCTGCAATTGCTTCAAATTCTGCACGTTTAGGTGACCAAATATTCGGTGCCACATCTTGAGATCAACGCCCGCTTATGTCTCTTTGGTGATTCAGCCGATACAAGCCACTGTCAGCTGAACCGGACGCAAACACTTTTCCGCAATCGGTAAGCACCTTACAACCGTCCGCTGTGAACACCACCGTGAATCATTTGCTACTGATTTTGCCTACAGGCAACACGTTGCCTACTCTGGAACCTCTAGCACGTCCTGCACATCAATCGGTCCTCCGAACCAATCCACGGGTTAACTACGCCGTTTCTCTTGGCCGTCATGCTACTCTTGTTTGCCGTACCGATTTGACTCCCTGCTGATCTTAAACATTGGATCGGGGTCTGATAATGTGTGTCTGATAAGCATTTTACCAGAGTTGAAATGCTATTCATCTTGGTCAACGATGGCCACTTCTAGAGCTTCACACATTACACAACCTTTTCTGTTTTTCGATGAACCGGAATTTTTCGCTGCGTAATGGACAACCTTATGGCAAGAGAAGTACGATCCGTTCTTCTGCTTGTTAGAACTGCCACCCCGTGGCGTCGTTGCTGCTGTTCTCCGCCGCTGTAAAATGCCTCTTCGCCACTGCTGCTTCGTGAGCCATGCTTACTTTTGACGTCCTGCAGGAGTATAGCTTTCACTGCATCCGGCTTCAACGCCTGTCCAGACGCTTTGAAGCCCATCACCATCGAAGCGTAGTACTTCGGCAATCCCATGAAAAAAGTAGTGAAGCCAGCCGCTCGTCAGCTACTGGAACATTGATCTCAACCAGTTTATGACTAGCCAATAAAGCATCTACGTAGGCCTCTGTGCTGTCAAAAGTTTTCGAGACGAACCGATGTCAGCTGCTGCAACAATCCAATGCGCTGATAGATCCCGGGGTCTTGAAAAACGGTTTTCAGCTTGTTCCAGGCATCTTGTGCGTTCAGCATGCGGCTATCACCAGAATGTAGTTCGTCTTCTCCGAGATTGGAGCAGATCATGGATAGTGCCCTCATCTGAACGTCCTCAACAACGACTTCTCCTCCCTTCGGCATCACTGTGCACTAGACAAACGCCCACGAGCCACGACACGTAGTTTTTTGGGCTTTTCAGCTTTTTGATCGTCAGAGTTACGCTACTGCCACCCGCTGAGAGATTCGATCTTGGTTTTAAAGCACCTCCCGCTCCTGCACCGCTTCTAGCGTCTCCCGATCTACCGCTTCCAGCGGCGGAATACATCTGCATTTATTGAGCAATGTCTTAAGTGCTTCTAGAATCGTCTATAAAAAGTGAATTTTCAGGCTTCCGATTGAACACTTGTCATGGGTCCATAACCTAACGCAATGTCAAACTATGTACTGAATGTTTAACCGTTGTTTGTCGTATAACAAACTTCTGATACTACGCAAATCGTGCACTACTTGCCCGCCTACAATACTCACCATGCAAAGCATACTTTTATGCTAACCCATCAAAATCGCAAATCCTGATAGCTATGCAGGTGACATGAATTTTCGACAAAATCTTAAAAAAAAAACATCTAATCAACTTTTTCAATCCGTACCTGCTGATAAACAGATAGCTAGGTATTGAACATAGATATCTTCAGGAAGTCTGCCCAACTTTTTGGCTTCTCCGACGGCATTGATATCGTAGCATGTAACTTTGAGACGATGGCAGAAACGTACATCAGACTTAAGACTGAAGCTAGTGGGATTCCCAACCCAGGTAACATTGCCAAAACCATACAGCTTTATTAAGTTTTATCAAAGTTTTATGAAAGCCACAAGAAATCAATTGGGTTTTATTATGGCACCAAGAGGTGCCAAGAGGCCTTATATTTAAGTCAGGTTTATGAGAATCTACACAGATCACTTACAACGATCCTTAAACATTGTTTTCTCAAATTCATCAAAGATTTTATGTTGACTCAATGAACTCGTAATTGTTCTTTTGTAATGCCGTTTTAGGACTCATTCATATTATCTTATTAAGGTTAGTTGAACCCCTAGTAGCACACTTGTTGCAAAATTAGCTAAACTAACAACAGTGTGACACAATCAAGTCACAATTAAGTTGTTGCAACCAATTATGACAGAGATGTGTTGCTTGGGACGCATTTTAAAACCATTTTGCCTAAAGTAAATGCATTAAACTGGTGCTTCGAAGCGAAGACGCGTCCGCCCACGGAAAGTTGCTGAGCCAGAGCCCAAAATCAGCTTGCTCAAGGAAAGGTAAAAGAAAGGAAAATCCAATTCCACCTGATTTTCGTAGCACTTACTACACCCAGAACTTTCCATCTCCTCCGGGGACACCAAGAATCTCTAGCGCCCTCCGATTTTAACAGAAGTTCCTTCTCCATCAGGACTGTTCTCATTTGATGATTTTGTGGAAGGTATCTTCAAGTACCTCGAAATTTCTGACTCCTCTTTAGAGCATTGTTATGACAATGCTTCCCACTGTGAAACGTTTTTGAAGCAGTTAACATTAGAGTGGCCCCTCCTTGCAGCAGTTAATTTACCAAAAGAGGTCGGGAATTTGATCACTGTTCTGCAGTGGAATTTTCGAAGTCTTGTTCCTAAATCGCAATCTTTCAAATTTTTAGCACACAATACCGGTTTTGATGCATTTGCTCTTTGTGAAACACGGTTCTCTTCCGGAAATAGATCTTCCGTTTCATGATTTCAATATTATTCGTCTTGAACGTGAGGATTCGCGTGGAGGAGGAGTACTTTTGGGGATCAACAAGTGCTACTCCTTCTATAGAGTGAATTTTCCTCCTATTCCAGGTATTGAAGTTGTCGTATGTCAGGCTGTTATTAAAAATAAAAGCCTTTGCATTGCTTCTGTGTATATTCTTCCAAGAGCCTCAATAAACCAAAAACAACTTTCAGATATTTGTTTGGTCCTTCCTGCACCACGATTGATCATGGGAGATTTTAACTCTCACGGTACAGGCTGGGGAGAACTGTACGATGACAACCGTTCTTCTTTGATATGTGACCTCTGTGACAACTTCAATATGACAGTTCTTAACAATGGAGAAGTAACCCGTTTGGCTGGTTCATCCTCAGTAGGCAGGAGATTAGACCACACACTTTGTTCGAATTCATTATCGTTGGATTGCACATGGAATGTGATCCAAGATCCCCACGGTAGTGATCACTTGCCCATAAAAATTTCGATTGCCACCGGGTTCAATCCGTCGGAATCCATTAACATCGCGTATGATCTACTCCCGTCACATCGATTGGACAAATTTTATGATAACAGTAGATGAAGCCGTAAAGATGGTAGACGGGCTTCCACCGCTGGAAGAAAATAACCTTCTCTCAAACCTGATCTTGGATAGCGCGCTTCAAGCTCAAACTCGACCAGTTCACAGGAACGTCAATGCGCAGGAAACATCCTTCTCCATGGTCCATAAAAAGTCCGACGCGTTTAAAGTTTTCCGTAGACGTGGAACACCTGAGCACTTCGAGGTGTATACGGCTCTCGAACGCGAACTTAAGAGCCTCGTCAAGGCCAAGAAACGCGGTTACTGGCAACAATTCGTGAACGGGCTATCGCGTGAAACGTCAATGAACACTCTTCGGAATACGGCGCGAAGACTGTGCTGGCACGAATCATTCCTATCGAAACCAAGAATTCGATAGATGAGATCAGCCAACCTTTTTCAATGGTAAAACTCTCTCTCGCACTCTCGCAATACGACTCCAGGGGTTATTAAGATCAAGTTCAACTTGCTTAAGAACCTTGCAGACGTCGCTAAGAGGCGCATGTTGTACTTGTTTAATCAGTTTCTGGAACTCAACATTGTACTGGATGACTGGAGACGGGAGAGAGTTATTGCCATTCAAAAACCTGGTAAACCCGCGTCCGACCACCACTCCTATCGACCCATCGCGATGTTATCTTGTATTCAAAAGCTGTTAGAGAAAATGATCCTCTTTCGCCTGGACAAATGGGTTGAGACGAACAACATGCTTTCAGATACTCAATATAGTTTCCGAAGGGGCGAGGGAACGAACGACTGTCTCGCGTTGCTTTTAATAAAGATTAGTTAGGTTTTGCTAAAAAAGAGCAAATGGCTTCTGTGTTTTCTTGGATATCAAGGGGGCTTTTGATTCAGTATCTGTTGAAGTTCTATCAGATAAACTCCACGCTTGTGGCTCTTTACCATTGATGAATAATTTTTTGTACAATTTGCTGTCAGAGAAACATATGAGCTTCTCTCATGGAACCTCTACAGCTTCACGATTTAGCTACATGGGTCTCCCCCAGGGATCATGTTTAAACTCCCTTTTGTATAATTTTTATGTCAAAGACATTGACGGTTGCCTGAGTGACAATTGTACGTTGAAAAAACTTGCAGATGATGGCGTAGTGTCTTGTCACGAAGTCCAATGGGGTCGATCTACAAGGACCCTTACAGGATACCTTAGACAATTTGTCTACTTGGGCTCTAGAGCTAGGTATCGAATTCTCTACGGAAAAAACTGAGTTGGTAGTTTTTTTTTAGAAAGCATAATCCAGCACAACCGAAGCTTCAAATTTGCGGTAAGCCGATAACTCATTCTATGTCATGTAAATATCTTGGGGTCTGGTTCGATTCAAAGTGCACCTGGAGATCCCACATTGAGTATCTGAAGCGAAAGTGCCAGCAAAGGATCAACTTTCTCTGCACAATAACTGGGACCCTGTGGGGAGCACATTCGCAAGATCTTCTAACTTTGTACCGGACAACGATTTTGTCGGTTCTAGAATACGGTAGTATTTGTTTTCAGTCAGCGGCTCGGTTGCACATCATAAAACTGGAACGTATTCAGTATCGATGTCTTCGTATCGCGTTAGGTTGCATGCACTCGACTCACACCATGAGTCTTGATGTGCTGGCTGGCATATTGCCACTCTCGGATCGGTTTTCAGAATTATCTATCCGGCTCCTCACCAGGTGTGAAGTTATGAGCTCCCAGGTAATTGAGAAACTTTGAGAAGCTCCTTGAGTTGAATCCTCAAACTTTGTTTGTTCATAATACAGAATGTGAGCCCATCGCCGAACATTTCCAATCGTGTTTGCTTCTCCGACTTCAACAATTCGGTTCATTTTGATTTATCCATGAAGCAGGAGCTTCATGGAATTCCAGAGCATCATGTTCCTATGATTGCTCCTGTGATTTTTGCTGCAAAGTTTGGCCAAGTTGATTCCACTAAATCGTTCTTCACTGATGGATCATTGATAGAGGAGTCAGCAGGCTTTGGTATATCTTATGAAATTTAAAGCGCCAATCGTAAACATCACGCTCCTTGTTCCGTATATGTCGCTGAACTAGCAGCAATACACTTTACGCTAGAAATTTTGCGTCACTAACACCGCATAAGTGTTTCATTCTCACGCATAGTCTCAGTTCTAAAGAGGCTATTCGCACCTTGAGGCCGGTAAAGTACTCCTCGTATTTCCTCATGAAAATACAGAAGCTTCTAAGTGCTTTATCTCCGCGTTATTTTATCATCACCTTTGTATGGGTCCCTTCTCATTGTTCAATTCTGGACAATGAGAAAGCGGACTCGCTTGCAAAAGAGTGCGATATAGAGGGCGCTATCCCCATAATTACGATCAGGAATCGCCTTCAATGCATTTTTTGTTTTTTTTTTAATAATTCGAACTTTCAACGGAAGTTTTTGTAATTTTGTTCAAGCAATGTCAACTGCCAAACTGTTCTGTGCGCATGATATCGGCTTTCCTCCATGCTTAGTGAACGCCCCACAATAACGCGATTGCTTCGCGCAGACAGCAGCAGGCTGCAAGTCAAGTTGCAGGTCACAGTGCTGCTAGAAAAACAGTCCAATAGTCGATCGGTTGAATAGTTAAAACCCCTGCATACAAAATTTAACGCCGACCTGTCCGTAGTCTCGGAGCCTATAAGGGTCAGACAGACATACAGACATAAATTCATTTTTATATAAATAGATTTTTCATTTGTAATTCGTCCATCTGTCACTTCTGTCCATCTGTCAGTTGCCATTTGGCATTTGTCATTTGTCATAAGTTATTTCTCATTTGTCATTTGACAGTTCTCATTTGTCATTTGACAGTTCGCATTTGTTATTTGTCATTTGTCATTCGTCATTCTTCATTTGTCATTTGTCATTTGTCTTCTGTCATTTGTCAGTTGTTTTTATTCGTTTATTTTCCTTCGGCCTATTTTTTTACGACGTGGTGACAACCTCGGACGCCAGGAAGACGACTCCACCACCTGAACCCTACATATCGCACTCATCAACACATGAGCCGGGACCAACGGCGTTACTTCTATTTTCCAGACCCACTGGAATGCCAAGTAGTAGTCCAACCTACCACTTAACCACCGGAGCCGGCTTCATTTGTCTTTTGACATTTGTCATTTGACACATGTTATTTGGCATGTTTCAGTTGTCATTTGTCTCTATTTTTTGTAATTTTTTTGTTAAACATTTGACAACTTCTAAGAGATCATGGATTTTTTTTAATGAACTAGTTCAATTTATTTGGTAGGCTTAATTGCGTTAGCTTTACGGAGCCGATAATTCATTGTTTTTTATACAATGAATGGCTTAATAATAGCATTAGTATGACATGGGCCGTATACTCGCGGTTTACTCAAGGCTAAGGGGACCCTCCCCTGGATTTGGGCAAAAATAAGGCAAAGTTTGTATTTTTTTTTGTGGGAGAATGAAAAATCGTACGGACTTCCGGTTGTGACGATTAAATTTGATTATTAATCAAGATTTCAATGAGATAAAAAAATTGTGAAAATTCAAAATGGCAGCTAAAAAATGGCGATTTCTCGAAACCATGTTTTTTATTCTAAGTTCAAGCCAAGGGCTTGAACTATTAATCCGATTCTCTCCATCAAATAATTGTCTGAAAGGTTATAATTTTTTGTACGGTTTGGACTATAAATTGGCACTAATAATTCATTATTAATCATTTTTGAACACGGTTGAAATGAAAAAAAGTAAATAAAAAATTAAACTTTTCAGTTCAAATGATCACTTTGCAATGAGTTTAAGTTTATATTGTCTGAAATTTAGTTCAATCCGTAGAAAATTTTATTATCTTTCAGAAATGATAACTATATTTGATTGTTGTCCACTACAAGAGGCTGCAGGTTTGAAGTTATCGCCCCATGTTTTGTGCGCACAGGCTTACGAAAATCGCCATTTTGTAGCCGCCATTTTGTAGCCGCCATTTTTATTTTTCACAATTTTTTTATCTCCATAAAATTTTGAATATTAATCGAATTGATTCGTCAAAACCGAAAGTTCGTACGCCTTTTCAATCTCCCACAAAAAATACAAACTTTGCCCTATTCTTGCCCAAATCCAGGGGAGGGTCCCCTTAAGAGGGGTGACATTTTTTTTTTGGGATGGATTGGACTGAAAAACTTGGAAATGGGATGCTGTAGTCTCATCAGATAGTTGTCGCCAGCACTTTAACGATGTGCGGTATGGTCTGGGCTCCCTTTTTGTGTTCGGCCGGTTTTGGTTACCATTGGGCGCCAATGAGACTCCTCAGATATCGGAACAAACCAAACAAAAACTAATAAATAAAGAAGAAAAAACACAAGCAGATTAAACTCTTATACTAGACATTTGGAGAAACACATAATTCGATTGCATACAACACAGATCTAGATATCCCAAGAGATCATGGATGGATATGATGCATTGTTAATTTTATAAATTTCATTGCACTTATTTGACGAGAAGTGTAGTTTTCTATATGTAGTGCAGAAAAGGCTTCTTTTATATGCTTTCTCTATTTTCAAATAATGTAAAAAAGCATATTTTATATACATAATGAAGCAGTGAGCAAAAGTAAATTTGGAGATTCAACTTTTTTGAATAGCAAAAGACTGAAACCCGAAACTTGAAGAGATTGGAATGTTTTCAATCAAATACATGTATAGGGGAGAATGGTACAAAACGCACCGTTTAAGCAGCATCGTGAATTACTAGGGGCTGGAAGCTGAAATTTAGGAACAAGTAATTGAATATGGTTCATTACGATATTTTGTTTGTAGATCAAATGTAATTTAAATTCAAAAGGATGATTTTCATGCTATTTTAAACCTTTTCCAATTTGATCCCAAGACGACACTGCACAGTGGTCAAAAAGTCGATTTTAACGCTGTCAACTGATAGCTCCCTAAATAGTGGATAAGGATGGGAGAATCCTGACGGACGATCGTGAAGTGACCGAAAGGTGGAAGCAGCACTTCGATGAACATCTGAATGGAGTACAGGAAGAGGACCAATACAGCGATGGAAGAGACGTAGTCGATGCAGTAAGTGACGGAGATGTGCCACCCCCGACGATAGGTGAAGTTAAGGATGCCATCAAGCAGCTGAAGAACAACAAATTGGTTGGACAAAGAATCGGAACAGAACTTATCATGATGGGCCCGGACAAGTTGGAAAATTGCCTGCATCGACTGATAGTCAGGATTCGGGATACCGAACAGCTACCAGAGGAATGGAAGGATGGGGTTATCTGCCCAATCTATAAGAAAGGCGACAAGCTGGACTGTGAACACTATCGTGCGATCACTGTCCTTAATGCCGCCTATAAAGTATTATCCCAAATCATCTTCCAGCGACTGTCGCCACTAGCAAATAGATTTGTGGGAAGTTATCAGGCCGGCTTCATCGAAGGACGGTCTACAACGGACCAAATCTTCACTTTGCGATCCTCCAAAAGTGCCGTGAATATACACGGTGTTCAATAAGTTCGAATACAAGTTTTCATCATTGCGTAGGTATGCGCCATGTACATATTCTGCATTGGTATTGGTGTCAGCTTTAGCTTCATTCATACGCTACCGAATGTGCGCGGTGTTGACATTCTGTTAGTTGTTGTTTGTTTGTTACGCGCGATGAAAGAGTATCGGGACTTCGTAATTAAGCGTTTTTTGAACGGTGAGCGACCCGGCGATATATTCCGGCTGCTGAAATCGCATGGGGTCAAGCGGAACTTTGTCTACACGACCATCAGGCGATACCGGGAGACGTCCTCGACCAATGACCGTGCGAGATCCGGTCGGCCGCGTTCAGCGAAGACGCCACGGGTCATCAAGATCGTGAGGGAGCGAATTCGGCGCAAAAAGAACCGCTCAATCCGGAAAACGGCTGCAGATCTCAACGTTTCCATTGGAACCGCTCACACCATACTCACCAAGGACCTTGGTTTCAGGCCTTACAAAAAACGTAAGGTCCATGGCGTTTCGGAGGCTACCAGCAAAAAGCGGTTGGATCGAGCTAAGAGGATCCTCTCTCGGCACGCTGGTCAGGAGTTTGTTTTTTCGGACGAGAAACTGTTCGTGCTGCAGCAGCCGCACAATGTGCAAAATGACCGGGTGTGGGCGCCATCGAGGGACAGCATTCCTGAATCCAATATAAACATCCCTCGGTTCCAAAGTGCCGCGTCGGTGATGGTTTGGGGGGCAGTATGCAAACGTGGTAAGCTACCCTTGGTGTTTATTGAAAAAAAAACGTCAAAATCAACGCGGCGTACTACAAAACTGAGGTTTTGGAAAAGGTTGTTGCCCCCAGTCTCCGAAGCCTCTACGGCGATGAGCACTACGTGTTCCAGCAGGACGGTGCACCAGCCCATACGGCAAATGTGGTTCAAGCCTGGTGTCGGGACAATTTAACCGACTTTCTGGACAAAACTTTGTGGCCTCCCAGCTCCCCGGACTTGAATCCTCTCGACTTTTTTGTTTGGTCCTATATGATGGCGAAGCTGAACGAATACAAGGTCAGCACTTTGGATCATTTCAAGACGGTAATTCT
Organism: Aedes koreicus; assembly: GCA_024533555.2. Lineage (NCBI taxonomy): Eukaryota > Metazoa > Arthropoda > Insecta > Diptera > Culicidae > Aedes > Aedes koreicus. The sequence continues at coordinate 334,835 of JAHHFK020004688.1, forward strand.
CAAAATCTGGGACGAAATGCCCATGCAGTCCGTGCGTGCCGCCTGCGACGCGTTCGAGAAACGTTTGAAGCTCGTTACGGAGTACAAAGGGGGGGTCATTCCAAGAGAAATGTTGTAAACGTTCCTTGTAAACATAGCTTTCAATAACATAAATCCAAAAAATAAAAAAACATGTTCTCATTTTTTTAACAAATTTTGAAAGTGTATCCGAACTTATTGAACACCGTGTAGAGTCCCAACGCATCATCTATTCATCGACTTCAAAGCCGCATATGATACAATTAACCGATATGAGCTATGGAAGATCATGGACGAGAACAGCTTTCCGGGAAGACTGACTCGACTTATCAAGGCTACGATGGATGGAACCCAGTGCTGTGTGAGGATATCGGATGGATTATCGGGTTCATTCGAATCCCGCAGGGGGCTTCGTCAAGGTGATGGTCTCTCTTGCCTCCTGTTCAACATTGCTCTTGAAGGTGTTATGCGACGAGTGGCTTTTAACATGCGAGGCACGATTTTCAACAGATCCGGTCAATTTATCTGCTTTGCCGATGACGTGGATGTTGTCGGCAGAACATTTGAGGCGGTGGTAGAGCAGTACACCAGGTAATAAATTGAAGATTGGGTTGAAGATAAATACGTCCAAAATGAAGTACATGCTGGCAGGCGGAATCGAGCACGACAGGACCCGACTGGGCAGCAGTGTAACGATCGACGGCGATGAGTTCGAGGTAGTCGATGAATTTGTCTATCTCGGCTCACTGGTTACTGCGGACAACGATAACAGTCGTGAGATCCGGAGGCGCATTATCAGTGGAAGTCGTGCCTACTATGGGCTCCACAAGCAACTACGGTCAAACAGACTTAGCTGCCGTACGAAGTGCATCCTGTACAAAACGCTAATAAGACCGGTTGTTCTCTACGGGCATGAGGCGTGGACAATGCTTGAAGAGGAGTTTTTGAGCGACGGGTGTTAAGAACCATCTTTTGTGGAGTACAGGAGGACGGACTATGGAGGTAAAGGATGAACCATGAGCTCGCGCAACTCGCCGGCGAACCCAGTATTCGTAAGGTGGCAAAAGCTGGAAGGATACGCTGGGCAGGACATGTTGCGAGGATGCCGGGCAACTATCCTGCAAAAATGGTGTTTGATGGGAATCCGGTTGGTACAAGATGACGTGGGGCGCAAGTCTTAGGGGGTACAAGGTGCCCAAGGAGTGGGAGAGGAGCAGCCACGAATCAGGCATTATGGAGGGATATTGTGTATCAGGCTATGTTATAGTATTGTGACGTTATACCATGTAAATAAAAATAAAATAAAATACGTATACTGATATTAAAATGACCCGTGCATCAATAATCAAAATTCAGATCTTCAAATTCGAGCATCCTCTATGGAAATCAAAAAGTGATCTTAGTGTTTTGTCGTATGCGGTGTCTGTAATTTTTAAAGTGGTGAATGAAAAATTAAGGATTTGATGCAGATGAGAATTTAGGCTACTTCTGGACCACAGCCAAAATTTCAGCTCAATTGGTTCCCGAGAAAATGAAAGGCAAGCCCACTAACTTGACCATTTTGTATGAAAATCAGACTTCGGTCTAATTGTATTGTCCGTCACTGTACGTGCCAAAAATAACCAATCCACCAAAATGTCCAGAGTTTCGCCCAATAGAGAAATAATGGGCTCTAGTTAAGCGGAAAATCTTCGAAGAACTAAGAAGAAGGCAAATGGTACCGATAATTTCAAGAGAATATAGATAATCATCAGGGCGGGCGTATCTGAGCATACCACACGGAGCCTGATGTCGGGTGTACCATAGAAAGTTCGAGAACTTTTCAGAAAGAAGGATTAACAGCTTAATCAACTGTTTTTAAAGTACACGTAACTCTATTAATGTCAAATAAACAATCGGTTTTGTTGAATTATGTGTAATTTTTTTCTGCTATTATTTTGATGTCCAAAATTTAACGTGGACAAGCTTTATTATAATCAAACCACCCTGGGTTTGTCCTAATCGTTCTAAACACCCTCAAATGCAACTGTCAACCCTTAGTTCCATTATGACGCTGCACACGGCCCATTTAGCCAATTCTAACGACTTGGCGATTTTTGAAGCTGACCACGTCGGATTGTCGAAGGTGATGTCCAAAATTAATTTTCGGTTCGCGGCTTCCATCTGGAATAATTCTTCGAGACAAAATGAATCGTAAATTTTCCATCAACACGCTCGTTAACATGTCTATACTTTTCCAACACAGTACTGCTTTTATCAACCCAAGCATTGCTCCCTCGGGGGAGTGAGTTTCCCATGTAATTCAGAACAAATTTTCACGTACCCGGCCCGGGAATGTTTCTCCGTGGGTGTTGAAATGCAAACCCCGGATGATGAGCGAAAATAAAACGTGCCTAATCCGTGCTCAGCTCGGCATCGCATCCTCGTGACCAGCATGAACTAATTAAATTTGCAACACTGAAATAACCGCTCGACTGAAATACCACACGTGGTTTTGTGTGATCCTCATGCTTTGCTTCGACGGCTGGATGGTTGGCGATCCTCCGTGGAACGACGAGCACTTCACGCTCGTCAGCTTTTGCCTTAATTCGTTAGTTACAGTTCTCCCCTCTGTCCCCATCCAAAACACGTGATAGTCAAACTAGTCAAAAAGATGGCAGGAGTAATCAATCACCACTCAGTCTTTCTCTCGCTCACGCTTTGCATGCCCAATCCTGCAACTATTTCGTTCGGAATGCTCCAGCTGAGCGGGAACCGTATGGTTTATAATTGGCGCGCAGCCTTCGTCGTCGTCGTCGTAGTCTCCGTCGTTGGTGAGATCGGTTTCACTTAATGAGCGAGGAAGAAAAACGTCCACAGGCCACAGCCCACCCCATCATCAGCGTCGTCAGCCCTAGTGCCAACGCTTAGCGGAGGCATATTTAAATGCGATCGAATCTGCCGAGGGCTGCGGGTTGTAGGGTGGTCGTATTTTACATTTATACATATGCCGAGAATGCAAAGGGGAGGTTAACAATTGAAGCGGCACTTTCATGATTCGTGCGGGGTTGAATTTCTCGGGGTTTTTACTGGTGACGGTTTGCTGATGCTGGTACCATTTCCCGGGTTGGGCCCACAACCAACGCCACGATCCAGAAAGTGCGCGCGCGCTGGCTTGCTCGCGTGAATGAGCTGAGCTTTACCCAGAGCCGACCAGGGAAGTAAATAAATCAATTCAATTAGCTCATTTATTATGGACGAGAGTCGAGCCGGGGCAGCAGGCCGGAGAGAAAAAGTGTGAATGATAGTAAAGTTGCCGAACGTGGACCGGTTTGGTGGTGGGGTTGGATGGGCTGGAAGGTATCACTTAGGTAATATAAGGAGGCGGATTGGACCTTCCGATGGGTTGCGAAAATAAAGCGGATGGATTGTTTGGAGCAAATTGGCCAAACTTGTCACAATGTGTTTAAAAATTTTTATATGTTAACTGATTGTGATCTGTAATGAACACATTTACAGTAATTAAACCTGCTATGGAATACTTCGACCTGACCTGACCGAAGAAAAGTCCCTACTCGAAAACTATCGAAAACAACACAACCTGAGCAAGAGTGAACCCCTTCCCCCCACCCAACTTAATAAGCGATCCAGTAATTAAATCAATCAACTTTGGGAGGAAAACATTAAACTCACAACGGCTGAGATTTGCTTAGCCGGTAGGTCTGGTGTTGCCCGCTCCACCGCCACGCCGGCCCGGTTGCATAAAGGTACCGGATGTCACTGTCGATTACATTTCATAACACCACCAGCCACTCTTTCTCCCGCCACTAGCTTGGGGTAGGCAGTACCTGAGATGCCGGTCGTCGCCATCATCGCCATCGCCGTACTGTTGCACCTCACTCTATAGAGCAGTAGGCCATGGCGGGCGGCTCCCGACCCACAACAACTCTCGCCATGAGTAGTGTGATGCGAAAAAAAAAATCAAAGCATGCATTGGCAAACGAGAGTGAAAACCGTGGGTAAGCCCGGCTAAGCCACCGTCGAACGTGGACTAACTGACACTCACATACATGCCGGGGCGAAAAAGATAATTGGTTATTAATGTTTATTATTTCATCTAATAATATAATCTTTCATAAATGCAATGGCAAAACTGCGGGGCGCACGAGGGATATAGGGCAGCAGTTTGCCGCGAGAAATTGTAGGTTATAACATGGGGTCTAATGATCGCGTATCTGTTGAAGTGTTTTGACTCAACCCCGGCACAGAGACAGATACAAATCACGGAGAGGAATTCTACGAAGAAAAATCTATCATCAAACCGGATCGAATCCAAGGCTCCTTTCTGGTATCAGAAATCAAACTGGTTCAGCGAGCTGCTCCACCCCGAAAATACAAAACAGAGATCAACGACGCAGTAATTGTTTCGAGTTTTCGAGACTTCCGACAGCAACCTGTTGTCTACACAAGCCTCGAGGGTAGGTCATCACCATCACTTCCTCCTACCCCTCCTGAGCGAGCGATTCTGAGTCACGATTTCGTGGTTGCACAACGAAACAAATACCGCACTAATAATGCAAACAGATCTCTTCTCGCGTGGAGTGGAGGGAAGGTGTGAGCGGGGAGTGGGACATGAGATTCCACGATTGCGATTGCGCCATGGTGACACAAAACATCAAACGGGAAGGGAACATCTGCGCCCTGATCGGCGATCGGTTCCGTGATTGGAGGAATCCGAAACAGGATGGAGATTTATCTCTAGGTTGAACAATTATTAGCCGGCACGAGGTGGTTTTGGGACTTTGATTGGACTAGTTTCGCCGTGCTGAAACGGTAATTGAATATCTATTAATAAAAAGTAAAGATAGTTGGAATGTGGTTTGAACACACTAGAGCCTAAATAAATCTCACGGCGAAAATAAATAGCCGAAGAGCATTTGGTTCTAAAAGATTGGTATTATCAATTAATGGGTGAAGAGCCATTAGGCCGAATGCCATAAGGCCGAACGCCACTAGGCTGAAATCCATATTTCAGAATCAATCATTAGGCTGAATGTGTCAATAGGCCGAATGGGTCATTACGAAAACAGCCATTAAGCCGAATGAATCAATAGGCTGAATTAAGGAAAGTAGAATGTTGGACTTAGTATTTTTGAAATATTTCCGACATGAAGCTATTGAACTTACATGAAATATTATGCCTTCTTCAAACCATAAGCAGTTCTTTCTAATTTCAATACTTTCAATCTAGTAACAGGTCATGTGGAAGGTTGAATTTATTATTTTTTGAAATCTTTGCGAGACGAAATCCATGCATTTTCATTCCTGTTTTCAATCATGTAGCATCAGGTATATAAACTGTTCCAGAAAGTATAAACAGACTTTCAAAATAACAAAAAAGTCATGTTTTTTTTAGTTAAATAATTTTATTTGGCAAATCATATTTGTATTCATGTTTTATTAGATATTTTACTCTCGTCTAATCAAAATATTTAATCATAGCCAGGACTCCTAACTTTTCCTCGAACATGACCCATTAGCTTCTGCACAGTGGTACTTCCCACCATTTGAACCACTTTTGGCCAATCTTTTTTAACTTTTTGGATGTCGTCCGCTGGTTTTATGAATTTTCGAAGCTTTGCTTTGGTTAAAGCCCAAAAAGTCTCGATTGGCCGTGCCTCCAGGCAGTTTGGCGGATTCACTTTTGTACCATTCTAAAATGTCCTTTGCGTAATGACATGACGCCAAATCAGGCCAAAAACACTACTTGACCTACGTGCTGCCTGATCGTCGGCAATAATCGCTTCTGGAGACATTCCTTAACGTATATCTGAGTGTTCATCGTCTCCGTTGTGATGTACGGACTGGATGTTTTACCACACTCGCATATTGCCTGCCAAACCATAACCTTCATACCGTATTTTTCGGTAAAAATTGGCTTCTCTGTTTAGGGATGTCTTTGTTTTCGCTTATAGTATAGAATTGTGGTCCGGGAAGCGTTTTGTAATCTAGTTTCACATACGTTTCATCGTCCATTATTATTGTCCCAGAATTTCTACACAATAACGAATCGTAGAGTTTGCAGGCCCGTGGTTTCACGGACGCAGACTGTTTTGGGTTCATTTGGGGTTTTTCTGTTTTCGGTATGTTTTTAGTCTTTAAGTCTTTCTTTGTTTAAGTCTTTCTTTGGCACGCATGACGTTACTCGACGAGGTCCCTAGTTTTTTCGCAACATCCCGAACGGAAGTCGCTAGTTTTCGCTTGTAGGCATCCCTGATCTTTTTATCGATATCCGGACTAACAGGACCGGATTTCCGACCACTCTTCGGCGCATCTTCAAACGTACACTGTTCTCTATATTTTCGAATCGCAGATCGTACCGCTCCGACGCTTACACCCTCTTCCTTGGCCAATTTTCTCAAGGAGAGTCCGCGCACTGTACACCATTTGTGCACGATACTTTTTCGTTGTTCCGGAGTAAGACCGCGCATTTTGATAGGTAAAACAAAACTGAGCACTTTTTTGTGCAAACAAAAGGACGCAGCCAAAACATGTTGAAATATTTCATTATATTCAAAGTGGCCGTTAAAATAAGGTGTGCTTATACTTTCTGGAACAGTCGTTATCTCTCATATTTTAATTTGTTTGAATAAAACATCATTTTTTTTATGTGATTTGTAAGAAAAATATGTGGATGACTTATTTTCGATACAGTCCTTATGTTGACAAACAAAATCAATCGCTGCGGCAGTAAACGCTTCAGAGCTATAAGCTAAGAGCTTAGAGAAATGATTAGGTAGTATTATCTTGTGTGTGATATATGGTCAAGAATGTTCTATTGCTCAAAGACCGCTGATTTAGTACGTCGCAGAAAAAATGCTTCTTTACAACAGCCCATCCTTCCATCCTAGTTTGACAAAAGGTCAAACGACAAAACGTCGAATGACAAAATGTCGAAATGACAAAAGGTCGATGGCTTAAAAGATCGAAAAGGCAAAAGGCTCAATGAAAATAAAGAGGACAGAATGTCGAATGGACAGATCGTTGCAAGGGCAGAAAGTCAAATAGAGGAAAAGTTGAATGGAGACTATAAAAACACTATTCCACAATATTCCATTCTTTTACGACCTGTTAAGAAATGATTTAAATGTAATAAGAGCTTGGCTATTTTTAAAACATCAAGGTGTCACGTTTTTTCTGGGTGAATGGGTTGTAATGGCGGCTCCAATCCAGACTTTCAAAGACAAGCATTACATTTTTTGATTTATTGTCGTCAATCAGTAGTAGACCATTTTTTTAATTACGTTTTATTCTTAACATCTATGTTCGTTTCACTTTTTTAAATTTCATTATTGACTTGCAAGCCTCAAAAAGATTTTTTTTTTCAGTGTATTTCTGTCCATAATAATATCAATCATTTCACTGTTTGTATCATAGCATGACAGCAGTCTATTTAACGGGGGTGAGACGTTTGGCATATGGACGTTGGCCATATGGATCTTTGGCATATGGATGTTTGGCCGAATGGACGTTTGGCCGAATGGACGTTTGGCCGAATGGACGTTTGGCCGAATGGACGTTTGGCCGAAAATTGTCTATTAACATTAATGTATTGCAAAGAAAAGGATATAAGAATCTAAAAAGGTATTTTCATACGCATTAGATCTAAAAAAGGAAATAGGGAACCAAAAAATCATGCTCGAACGGATTATATAGCATCCCAATATTCAAGACTTATTACTTTTTTTATTTTTATTTTATTTGTCGTCAATCAGTAGGAGACCGTTTTGTTACAATGAGATTCACATTTTATGTCTCACTGCTTAAATATATAGTACGCCTTAAAAAACTAACCTGTCAAGTTTATATTTTTAATGTTTAGGCTATCTTATTACATTGAAGTATTGTCTCAGTTTTGTTTTAGTCATAGTGCAGTCAACATTTTCTCCGTGCTTATTGTAAGTTGCCATCATCTGATTGAGAAGTCCATATTTGGCGTAATTTGTGCGATGATGGCTTATAGTAAAAATATTTCTATTTCGTAATTGCCGGGACGGAATGTAGAAATTAAGTTATGATGAAAGTTCTTCTGAGTCAACTCGTTGCGCAACAATATATTCACGGCGCTCCTTTAGTGATTGGATGCTGATAAGAATACAGCGTGCTTCATAAGATGGAAGAGGTAACCTTGTCCAACCTAGTTTACGAAGGGCAAACAGTAAAAACTGCTTCTGTACCGATTCTATTCGTTCTTCTTGTATGACTGAAAAGGATGACCAAACTACGCTACAATATTCCAGTATTGACCTCACATATGCAATGTACAATGTTTTTATAGTGTACGGGTTATGAAAATTGTAACAAAAACGTTTTATAAATCCAAGCATATTGTTGGCTCTGTTGATGATAGTATTGTAATGTTCAATGAATGTAAGTTTGGTATCCAAGATAACCCCTAAGTCCCTTACTGTTTTACATTTTTCAACTGGCTGATTCCCTAATTTAATAGTTACGTCTGAGGTGCTTCGTTTCCTAATAAAAAATATCGAATTACATTTTTTTTACGTTCAGCTGCAAAAGCCTTTTGTTGCACCAGACATAGAAAACGTGTATTTCTTTCTGTAAGGTCATGATATCTTCTTTATTTCTTATTTCGAAAAATAGTTGCATGTCATCAGCATGAACAAGAAATTTAATGTTTTTAAGTATAAAGGAAACGTCATTTACAAACAAAAAAAAAAAACAGGGGGCCTAAATGAGAGCCTTGGGAGACTCCAGAGGTGACATGAATAGGGTTTGATTTCTTCCCTTTGAATCTAACTATTTGTTGACGGTTGGTGAGATAGGATTCGATCCATTTGAGAATTCCTGGCTCAATGCCCATTTTTTGCAATTTAAAAAGAAGCATGGGTATGTCAATGCGATCAAAAGCCTTGCTGAAGTCTGTATAAAGAGCTTCTACATGGTTACCATTGTCCATTGCTATCAGAGAGTTGTTCACGAATTCCAGTAAATTTGTGCTAGTTGATCGTCCTTTGAAGAATCCATGTTGCTTGGTAGTCATTCTGTTTTTGATTTGAGTGAACAGTTTTTCATTAATAATTGCTTCAAAAAGTTTAGGAATGCAATATAAAATGGCAATTCCACGATAGTAACGTATGTCAGATTTTTTTCCACTTTTAAAAGTAGGTACTAGGTGGGAACTTTTCCATAGTTTGGGAAAGATCCCAGATTGCAGTTCCAAAATAAAGGTGCTGTAAGTTCCAATGCTAAGTTTTTCATAAATACGGGTGGTATTCCATCAGGGCCGGATCCTTTAGAAACGTCTAAATTTTTCAAACCTTGCAAGATGTCTTGAAATTCGACTTGACTAACTCCAATGTCCCTTGAAAATCCTGGGAAGAAATCGAAATATTCATAATCGCGATCTTCTTCAGCAAATGTGGTATATATTTCCTGAAAGAATGTTGCAAATAGATTTCAAATTTCTTCCACGTTATTACCAACATTTGAGTTAAGATGCATTCTAGATGGGAAATTGTCAGATTTCAATTAAGTTTTAACATAATTGAAAAATTGTTTTGGGCAAGACTTAATTTCAAGTTCAGTTTTTGAATTGTGCTCGTCAAATGCATTTTTACTGGTTAGATTCAGTTCATGGCAAATACTCAAGTAGTTTGCCAGGTTATTGCTGTTACCATATCTTTTCTATATTTTGTGTGCTTTTTGTTTCCGATTTTTCAAATTTTTTATTTGTTTATTATACCAAACTGGCTGGTATGACTTACCTTGTCGCCTTATTTTTTTGATTGGTACTTGTTCAAATATTATTTCATACAATAATTTATAAAAAACCTCAACAGAAGTCTCAATATTTGCTGCGTTCTCTAAACTGGTTTGCCAATCAATTTTGATAAGTTTGTTTCTAATGATATCAGAATTTGCTAAATAATATTGGAAGACCTTTTCATATCCAAAGTCGTTGGGTCTTTTGTATTCGTGGATAAATAAGGAAAACTCAATAGCTGTGTGAAAAGCTTCATTTTTCCATAATGGAAAAAGTGATTCAGCTACACAGAACTCTTCCACAATATTTGTCAATAAAAAATCTAAATAACAATTTTGCTGGTTTTTTTACATGATTAATTTGGTTGAGCCCACTTGCACAAGATTTGCAGTTTTGTCGAAAATAAACTGCAATGTTTCATTTTCTCCAACGACTGGTAGTAAGATGCACTCATTTTCGGTATCTAAAATGAAGTCAGCACTACGTTGATTAAAATCTCCATATAGGGGAGAACAGTACAAAATGCACTGGTGAGGTAGAACGACCCACTCAATAAATGTGCTTAATTCTTCAAAACTATAGTTTTAATGGAATGATACTTTATCAATGTTTACATAAAACAGCATAACTCAAAATTTTGTAGTACAATAAGGCACTAAATACACCAACACATGATCAAAATTGAACAAATCTTCATGACTGTACTTCACATGTAAAAAATAGTGTTCTTGAAATAAGCTTTTACCATGCGTTAACATCCATGGTTAGTAATAAATTCACTTCACATGTATCGCTGACAATAAAAACTTCAAGATAGTATCAAAACTTCACTATAATTCTTCATATTTTCAGAATATTCAGACAAAACAATTCAAGACTAAATCTGGGGCAGAACGCACCGTGGCGTTATATACGTCTACACGCTTAGAAAAAAGTACCCAGTGGAGCAGTTAAGTGTAGGAAACCAACTTTGGGTATAATCATGTTAATCTACCGCTGAGTATAAATAATTTACTTATGGTAAAATTCGTATGTAATTTGAACCCAATGGTAGGTAAACATAATTATACCCAAAGTTGGCTTCCCACACTTAAATGCTCTATTGGGTACTTTTTTTAAGCGTGTATATAATGAGGAGTTGGCAACATATCGCAACGTTTTGCTATCTTTATTCCATACCCATTGGTTGCTTGAGCTAAAAAGATGTGGCGAGATGTTGCAACCTCCTCACTTTACAACTCTGAGTAACTTATTATAGCCGTGTGTTTACCTTTTGCAAGCTGTGCATGCTATTCCAATATTGTGGTGCATCATATACCAGTGCTGTGGTGCGTCTTACCCCAATTTTGGGGTGCATGTTGAGCAATGAAACAGGCGTTTTACCCCGGTGTCGTCTTGGTATCAAATTGGAAAAGGTTTAAAAAATCACGAAAAATCATCGATTTGAATTTAAATTACATTTGATCTACAACGAAAACATAGTAATGCGCCATACCCAATAACTTGTTCCTAAATTTCAGCTTCCATTCACTAGTAATTCACGATGTTGCTTAAACGGTGCGTTTTGTACCATCCTCCCCTATTTAAAATTTTGGCAATACACTTATAGTGTTTACGCTGGAAGCGTTTGCAGATTCAAGTTAGTCTATAAATTTAAATTATTAAAACTTATTACCCCTCTCTGATCGAGAGATGTCGTCAAGTTCTCGTTATCGTCGTGCTCTTCAAAATCATTATCCTCCTCTAAGGGTTTCGTCACTACCGATGAAAACTCGAATGCCCATGCGAGCATGAATAGTTGATAGTTGATAGTTGATTACACTTAGAGTTTATAAATATATGTGCGCATTTGCAGCGATAAGCATTCGAATTTAGTTTCAACTATATCAATTCTCTAAAAAACGAAATTGTTATACTCAAAAATTCAAAAAATGCTATTCGGCCTTTTGCACACAAACATGAGAAGCATGAACGTTTTGATAAAATCGTAAGCTCCTGATTTTGGGTGGAAATGTTAAACAGCTAGACAGAATTTTTTTTATAATCTTGAAGAAATATGCAGTTCCTCCGAAAGATGCCTTCTTATCCCAAGTAACAAATTCAATTTTAAGGTACACTTGAAGAAGTTTTCAAGACTCATTTGATAAAACCACGCATAAAACTAGATATTCTACATAACATCGATAAAACAGCCATAAAACCCTCATAAGTTCAAAAAGGCCCATACTACAGGAGGTTCTCAAGACTATTTCCCAAGGTTCGCTTAAAACTTGATAGTTTTATCGGTACATACTTGTAATGACATTCAAGACATGCTTAAAACTATGATAAAACTACCACAAGTTTTGATAGTTTTATGATTTTCCTCTTTAAGAACACTTCCAGTCCGTCACAAATATGTTTCGAAGATTCCATTTTTGGATTCGTTCTGCTGAATGGGGACTTTTTTTTTGTTTATAGTTGAGTGGAAGCTATTAAAGAAAAAAAAAATATCGATATACATATGATGTTTCTTTTCCAAAGTGGATACGTATGTAAATTAATTGTAAAATTGACCATAAATGCATGAGTTTTTTGCCTGCAATTGATAAATTTTTCATGCGACGTTCAGTTTATTGGTGTTTTATAACATAAAAGTTCGAAAATTTTAATGCGCCACGGAATTATTGCTAGAACATTGATTTATTTAAAAAATAAAAAATACTTGAAAATTCAACAATTAGGTGACAAGGCTGATAAATTGTTAGATCTTGAATAAATTGTGTCTACAATCCATTTTAAGTTTCAAAATGTATTTTAAACAGCAGAAATTGTTCGTAGCATTGGAAAAACGAGAGTTTTGTTGCATACATATGTAAATGGCTACCATTCCGAGGGAATCCAGAATAGCCACGCTCGCCATTTTTTCAATGGTTTTATCTGAAACTACCATAAAGCGTAAATAAAACTAATATTTCTTGCACAAGACTAACAAGATTTTTTGAGGAGCGCGATAAGTTCATCTTTATTTGTTCTATTCTTGAAAAAGATGAGTTACGCTTGAATAAAACTTGTTTGAATTGCTCAAGGTAAACAAGTCTTTCGTAAGATAGCCATAAAATCAGTGTGGAGAAGGCACATCATAAACAAAGAAAATGTGAACGTTCAAATCAAAAGTGCCTATGCATAATTGTTGTTCTTAGTCATAATTCCAGCTTAGTTTTTATTGAATTTCCGCTTGAACGATCCGCTAGTTTTTATTGTTTCCACTTTGGTTCCATTGTGACAGTTTGTTTATTTTTCACATAATGTTCTTTCTCAAGAGTATGTGCTCTTATTTAAAATCAAATGGTTCTAAGAGCGTTTTATGGCAGCATTTCCAAGATACATTCATCTTAAAGAAGAATGTCATAAAACTTTTTCAAAACTTTTATCAGGTTTTATGAAAGTTGCGAAACGATGTCTTGAGAGGGGGATCAAGTATCTTATAAAATTACTTATAAGGTGAATTACACTTATAAATGATGTAGTTTTATGGAGGTTTCTTCAAGTGTTCTTTAATCACTCTTAAGAACTGTTTATCAATTAAAACCACCTTAACTTGGAAAATGCCCTAATAAAACCAAATGAACTCCATAATGCTTTGATAAAACTACCATAAAACATGAATAAAACCAATTTGCATTTGAATTGTTACTTGGGTTAGGTTGTTAGGCATTCTCTCCGCATAACCAAAGGTCCAGGATACGATAATATTCCTGATATATTTCGGCCACTTGTTGGCTTGACTGCAAACATCTTGAACTGTGAAGAGAATACCTGTCGAACATTGATTTTCCCGATTTATTTTTTTGAGAGTTGCTCAAGTGAATTATTCATTTTACAGAAAATTCCAAATTTTGAGCTCTAACACTACGTAAACAGTCCATAGTTGTCATGGAAACATTTTGCTGTTTGGAATGAAGTACACTTTTGAATGATCGGAAATGCTCCTGCTAAGAGTGCCATGCTTTTGCAAAACATGATTCTGTCGCTGTAATATAATCATTCCATTGTTCGGTTGTATTCTTGCAATCCTAGAACTAACGCGTTTGAAAATACTGCTTTAGATTCTTATTTCCTTTTCTCTGCAATACATTTATGCTAAAAGACCATTTTCGGCCAAACGTTTATTTGGCCAAACATCCATATGCCAAACGTCTTTATGCCAAACGGGGTATCATCCTATTTAATGGCCCGTTTTTGGCATAGGCTGTTCTATGATTGTTGATATAAAACAAGTTTCTATTTCTTAGACCACGAATAGGAGCATAACCCAAGTAACAATGCTAAAACCATCCGGCTTTATTAAGTTTACTCAATGGTTTATGAAAGCCACTTGAAATCAATTTGGTTTATTTGGCAACAAGCGGTGCCAATAGGTTCCATATTTTAGTCGGGTTTATGAGAACCTACACAGCTTGTTAAAAAAATCTTTAGAACTTGTTTTTCAAATTCCTTTTACTCATATCAAAGGTTTTATTTCGACTTTATGAACTCGTAAAATGCTGTTTTGAAATGCCGCTTTAGGACTGATTGATTTTATCTTATTATGGTCAGTTCAAAAAAGCATTATAAAACCATTTGCCCATTCGCTGAATCTGGTAGTGCAAAATGCTATTAATAAATCCATTAAAGTGACTATCGACAAGGTTAAACCGACTGTACAATAGTTTAAAAAGAGCAGCTTTGCGATGGCAAAGTTAACTGATATGCAGAAATCACTCGGTAAACCAGTTCTGAAGTTGAAGCACAAGATGTTCCAACTCAGGTGGAATTCATCTTTCGATATGTTGGATAGATTTTGGTTAAGCAAAGAGCCAGTAGTATGCTAGATTCCAAATACAGTTTTTTTGCTGATGATTGGTCAATAATTGAGCACAGCGTCAACCTTTTGCGAATCTTCTACGATGTTACTGTAGAGATTTCTGCAGAGAAAAACGTTTCGATTTCTAAAACATGTATGCTATACCACATTATGCTGAAGAAGATGGCGTCGTTTTCGGATGCAAGTCTTTCAGATTCTGCCATTGCGTTGAAGAATGAACTTGTACAAGGACTCCAAAAACGATTTGGTGGAAGGGAAACAAATGAGCATATTGCACAGGCAGTTTTATTGGATCCACGGTTAAAAAAACAAGCCTTCTGGGATGAAAATGCCTACAAACTCCCGTACACGTCGACGGTAAAACAAATGTCTGACTACGAGGATAAGATAGTGTGCCAAGATGTTCAAAAGGGAGTGCTCTACAGCTTATTCATCGTCATTGTGGGAGGATTTTGACAAAGCAATGTTAGATTTAGATAAATATCTCGCTGAACCTAAACTTTCACGGATAAGTGATCCCCTGGAGTGGTGGGAGAGCCAAAAAGCCGTTTATCCGAGAGCATACGATCTGATAAAGCAACGACTATGTATTTCAGCAACTTCAGTACCATTTGAGCTGAATTAATTTCCTGCAACTGCTGAAACAATTTGTTGTGAACTTAAAGCAAACGTTTTGTGAGCTTCGATAGTTGATAAGCATGTTGAAAGCTTTCAATCCCATGAAATGCAAACTTCAAGACTTTGTTCGATCTTTGGAGTACAGAGCAGTCATGTCTAGCCAGAGTGAGCTGCTATTGTTATCATCGGTTGTCTCTGACGCATTAATGACAAGCTCAATCCTGAAAGGTTCAGCCTTAGGTATGATGTTTGTTTCCACCGTCTCAAAGTTGCGTGCTATTATATTAACGTCGTCGGCGTAACCAAAAAGTTGGACGGACTTCCTGAAGATTATACCAATCAACTTTCTCCGTTCTTTGAATCACACCCTCCGATGGAATGTTAAATTGCAAACACGACAATCCATCACCTTGCCATAACGCTCTTCGAGAGTCTAGGGGACTCAAGATTGTCCCTGAGGCTCGGTCGACTCACATAATTTGATCCATCATTGGTTCGAACCACTGCGGAAATCCATATTCGTGCAAAATTCAATCGCTCGGCATTATCTTGTTTCAATTGAGCATCGAAATTGGCCGGCAGATTTGGATTGCGCAGCAGTGGAAATATTGCAAGACGAGCGCAATCAACAACTTCGCGCTTTCAACATCGTTAACTTCTTGATCAAGAATCGTTTCCATAAAGACAATCGGTTCATTGAGTTCAAATTTATCAACATTAATTAACCAAAATCCATACGCAAAAATTGGGTATCTTCATTTCGTTCGATATCTTACCTCCCAACTCCAAGTTCATACTATGTCTTTAACAGTGAAACCCTGCTCTTGTAGTGAAACCCTACCACCAATAACGACCACAATCGCGGTTTCACGCTGCTCCAAATACCAAGCCAAAAAACAAATTCGAAAACAATACAGCCTAAGACCATATTTCATCTTCGCCTTAAAACTCTTCTTGGCCAAATTCTTTCACACAAATCAGATTTTCTCCACCGCCAACTGACGGATGATCGATGGCTGGGCTACATTAGCCTGACATGGATCCCCATCTCCCTTCAAACCCCCCCACCCCTCCACCATCTTGTGCTCATAGACATAGATGCGATTCGGTTGCTTGATATTTTAAGCTTTTTGAAAACTATATGCTGACACCGAACACAATAGAGCATGATTTTCCGACCATCAAGCTCACGATCTCGCTGGGAACGAGCGGGGGAGCGGTTTGCGTTCCAAAGCGAAAATTCTTCACACATAAAACGAGCTCCACTCCATGGTTCGGTTCCATTTGCGTCAAGGCTGCGGCAGTAAGTCGGCCTCGATCGTACTCAGGGCTTCCCTAATCTTGAAGGTTTCATCTCTTTTCGACAATAACAACTCCAACCGGTATATCTCTGGAAAGGGTGCAGATTGGATTGCCTTACCGCCCACAAGTGGATACCCTCCCCCTCCCAACCACTCACAAACAGACACCGATGGCACGATTTGGGTTGGCATGTGCTCTATTTTTATTCGCTTCAACCTTGCTTGTTGGCTTGGGTCGAGAAATTTTACCAACACATGTGGCCTGAACATTTGGGGAAATGTGATGAAAGTAACTTGTTACGCACTCTTTACACAGCTTAAAGATAACGTCATTTGCAATGATTTCGACCAGAATGTCAATCAAATGTGTTATCAATTCGAGGCTGATTAAATGCTTGGATATGCAGTTTACCATGATGTGAGTTGAATTTCACGCACCGCCACGGCTTTATTTGTTACGCTGCTCGATCTTATCTCTACGCTTCGAGATTGCTTGATTCTATTAGCATTTGGCCAACAATGTTGCGAACTGCCGGGAAGTGGATCAGCCACGCCATTGCTTCCATCAACCATCGTCGTTGTCGTCATCGTCGTCGTCGTCACCGTCGTCCTCCCAGTGCTGCGCCGGGTGGGGGCGACGATGCGAGCCGTTGGTTGCTTGATTTCTTTTATTACCGAGACGTTTAATTAGTAAGCTTCATAATTAAGCTGCTTCCATGGCCCGCTCGGCAGGCGCTTTTTTGCTTATATTTTTAGTGCCTATTTGGAGCTAATTCAAAGTATCATCACCGTCATGCGATGTTTTCACTCCCGTCCATCGTCGCACCGTCGCTGATGGCTGAGATGCCGGAGGAATGTGGAATATGTATGGATCTGTGCACACGGAACAGTTACGGCGAGAGGCCTGGCGAATTATCGACCGGCAATGTAGAACAAGTCCATTTACATTTGATTAGGGTGTTTATTGAAGAGATAATACGGCGGGGGAGGAATGGCGGCAAAACGGGAGGAAAATGTTTTAACTGACTGGTAAGGAATTAACCGTCCGTGGATATTAAGGAGTGTATCGAAAAGTAGTTATAAAAAACATTCGATGCGTTATTACGCATAAACTACTGTATATATTTTTAGCAAGTAAGCGCCATTTCCTTTGTTTACATGTCAAAAATGATTATTCGGTTCATTCATTTCCGTTGATAAAGTTGTATTCAAAATGTCGCGAATTGAATTTGAGATTCAAAGAAAAATTCTGCACACTTGGTGCACCGAAAAGGGTGTTACTTACAACCAGATTGCGAAAAGAGTAAATGTTCACCCGGCAAGTGTAAAACGCATCATCGAAAAGTTTGGTAAGGAGTGCTCCCTCAAGGATTTACCAAGAAGTGGCCGGAAACCCGGCTTCAGCAACCCCGATTTGGACCAAAAGTTTGTGAGTTATATTCAACGGAACAAATCTGCCTCTACCTAGCGATCTAGCCAAGAAGTTCAGGACCAGCATCGGAATGATTCAACGAATCAAGCGCGGGAATGACTTGAAGACGTACAAAAAGCAGAAAGATGCCCAAACAAACTCCGGAACAAAAGTCTCGTGCCAAAACCGGGGCTCGAAAGCTGTACAGCTGCATTTTGGACAATGTCGACCAGTGCATTTTGATGGATGACGAAACATACGTTGAAGAAGATTCAAGAACAGCAACCGGAGACCGCAGTTTTATACTAAATCTGTTGGGGAACGTGTGCCAACCGCAGATACGACTGTTGCGATGGAGAAATTCGATAGGAAGGTGCTCATTTGGCAAGCTATTTGCACATGTGGCTTGCGTTCTTCAATTTTCTATACAAAAGGAACTATAAATGCTGAGATTTATCAAAAGGAATGTTTGAAGAACAGGTTGCTACCATTGTATAGAAAGCACCAGTCCCCTCCTCTCTTCTGGCCAGATTTGGCATCGGCACATTACGCTAAATCCACTCTACAGTGGCTGACGGAGAATAACATCAAGTTCGTAGAAAAAGACATCAACCCACCAAACTGTCCCAGTTGCGACCGATCGAACGCTATTGGGCAATAGTCAAGCGTATATTTAAGAAGGATGGTACAGTGTCCCAAAACATGACCGATTTTAAGAAAAATTGGGCAGCGGCATCCAGGAAGTGCACAAAGGTCACTGTGCAGAATTTGATGGCAGGTGTCAAATCAAAGGTACGGGCATTCTACAGAAATGAACATGATGACTAGTTTTTCCGTTTGGATCTTTTGTAAACATGTTAAGCTATAATAAACTGAAATAGTATGTTAATTTTAACCATGTTTTCATGCCTATTTTATTATTTGGAAGTTTATAACTACTTTTCGATACACTCCTTAGCATGAGCACAAATCCAATTGCAAACTTAATAAAGCAGGCTGTGGCTGTAAAAGAACGAACGCCCATTTGGTTGAGGTCAATACAATTATTGTATTGCGATAGAAGACCAATGGTCATAGTAGGCATTGATATGAAAACGGAAAATAAAACTTGTCATTATAACGACAATAAGTACACACCAGACGCATAATATTACTTTGTTGATTGGCTACATGAGCTCTTGCTGACCCCCAGCAGCCTATTCTATAAATTATGAAAAACTCTAATCGATATTAAAGTTGGATGACGGAAAGTTCATCAAGAACTCATCAACAGGAGCGGCTTCAAAAACTGAAGACACCAGATTGTTTCGTACATAAAAGAAATCGAAATCTCTCGTTGACTCGAGAAGGAAGCCAGTTAGGAGGTCTTTTTGGTGATCCTGGAAACGGATATCAGAATCAAAAATAGGCGTTACTATTGGAAGATGCCGTTCAAGTCTCAACGGAGCGGTAGCGGACTTCCCTTGTAAATTATTATTATTATCCGATTTTTTGATCACTTCTCAGCATGTACCTGGAAACTTTCATTTAACCCCCGGGCGTCTGGTTGCCAAAGGGGGTTAGGCTCGGTGGATAAATTCGTCTTAAACTAACATCCTAATTCGTTTCCTTCGGTTGGATTAGTTATGGTGATTCAGGAACTGCAATATGGACAATACTGTAGGTTCATGCACGAATATGGATTTCTGGAAAAGCTGACGCGGTTGATCAAAGCAACGATGGATCGAGTGATGTGTGTTGTCCGAGTATCCAGGGACGCTCTCGAGTCCCTTCGAATCTCGGAGAGGGTTACGGCAAAGTGATAGATTGTCGTGTTTGTTGTTCAACATTGCATTGGAGGGTGTGATTCGAAGAGCTGGGATAGACACGAGTGGCACGATCTTCAGGAAGTCTGTCCAACTATTTGGCTTCGCCGACGACGTTGATTTCGTAGCACGTAACTTTGAGACGATGGCGGAAACGTACATTAGACTTAAGGCTGAAGCTGGTAGGATTGGGCTTGTGATTAATGCGTTAAAAACAAAATACATGAAGGGAAGAGACTCACGAGAAGACAATGTTGGCCTCCTAGCACAAGTTCAGATCGACAGTGATGAAACCGTGGAGTTGACGGATTCGTGTATCTGAGCTCATCAATGACCGCCGATAACAACACCAGCAGAGAAATACAAAGGCGCATTATGGCTGGCAATCGTGCCTACTTTGGACTCCGAAGGACGCTGAAATCGAACACAGTTCGCCGAACCACAAAGTTGACCATCCACAAGACATTAATTAGACCGGTAGTTCTCTACGGCCACGAAACATGGACATTGCTAGTGGAGGACCAACGCGCCCTTGGAGTCTTTGAACGGAAGGTGCTGCGTACGATCTACGGTGGAGTGCAGATGGAAGACGGAACGTGGAGGAGGCGAATGAACCACGAATTGCACCATTTGCTGGGAGAACTTCCCATCGTACACATCGCAAAAATCGGTTGACTACGATGGGCTGGGCATGTCATAAGAATGTCGGACGACAGCCCTGTTAAAATGGTTCTCGAAAATGAACCGACAGGTACAAGAAGAAGAGGCGCGCAACGAGCAAGGAGGATTGATCAAGTAGAAGGCGACCTGCGGACCCTCCGCAGACAGCGAGGCTGGCGAGGTACAGCCAAGAACCGAATACAATGAGAACAACTTCTGTGTACTGCAGAAGCCACACCGGCCTTGGTCTGATTGGTAAGGTAAGTATAGGTTTCAAGAATCACTGCTTTTCTGAAAACTGTTCAGTTCGTTTCGCAGCTACAACTCTTCAAGGGGAACGTATAAGGGTATGGGGAACAATTCCGGTCGCCGGAATTGTACGGCCCTCTCCCCAATGCCACATCTGCCTTAACTCCTCCGCCAAATCGTGGTATTTCGTAATCTTGATGGAGAACGTTGAATGGTTGTTGCAGTCCAGCGGTACAACGACATCAATGAGAGTTACACTCTTATTTCTTTTGTCGAAGATCACAATGTCTGGGCGATTGGCAAAGTCTACTATCTCGCGATCTCAGTGCAGCTTTATGCAACTATTTTCCAGGACCGGGTCCAGTAGGTACTTGTAGTAGAGTACGTACTGGTTTACCAAATTGTGCTTCAGTGCAAGTTGTTGGTGCCTAATCTTGGCGACATCGTTCTGACGACCGAGGTACGCTACTTCTGCCAATGCTTGGCAGCTAGCAACAACATGTTCCATCGTCTCTCCTACTGCGTTACACTTCTACTTCTTCGTGCAATATGTACCTGCGATAGTTCTTCGTCGCAATGACCCGGTCTTGAATGGCTACCATTAAGCCTTCAGTCTCTGAGAAGAGATCACCTCGCACCAGCCACGTATTCAACGCTACTCTGTCGACACAACCGCTTGTTGCAACTGATGGGGATGTGTCCCATGCCGCTCCTTCAGCTTCCATGATGCAACTTTATCGTCGATAGTTTTTAGGTCGCAGCCCAGCTGATAGTCCTCCTAGGCCAGACAACCATATTTCGAATCTCCTCCTGTTCGTTGATGCGAAAACTACCGTTATCCGACACTATACCCCGAAGAAGATTGACTGTTCGACATTTATCGATTCCAAACTCTCTCCGAATATCGTTACTGAACACCGTTACAAGCTGCAAGAGTCGGTACAGCTGTCCAACAGTTTCCGCAAACAGCTCCAAGTCGTCTATGTCGAAGATGTGGGTAGCATTGGTAGCTCTTCCTCCACTTTTCAAATGGTAGCCATAGTTGCATTGATTAAATGCTCTGCCAAGGAGTTCATTGCAAGGCAAAACTACAGCGGGCTAAAGGTATCACCTTGGAAAATTCCCCTTCTTATGCTGAGAGCTCTGGGTCTTAACACCGTTGGTCCGTCAGTAATGTGAAGACGTGTACTCTACATGTCCATTGCATGCTGTAATAGCCTGATGATTCCACCATCTTCCTTGTACAACTGCAGTGCCTTGATAAGGTACGAGTGAGGAACTGCACAAAATCCGGTCCTGGTGCAGCCCAATTGCTGGTATGCCAGGTAGCCTCGCGGATATCCTGGGCGGTAAATACGGTGGCGACCATGCTTCCAATTCCATTACTCCTATCCTCGTCCTCCTGCAACCACATCCCATCACTGGTATGTTGAACGGGATTCTCCCATAGATTAGCCCAAAACGGTGTCACTGCGCCAATCTCCGGAAGTCCTTCGTTGTAGTCTTTTTTGTTGTTTCGGATGCGGTCGTAAAACTCCCTTTGGTTAGTGTTTTTCTCCTTCCGCTACGAACTTCCTCCATACCGACGCATCCGATTTGAAAGAACACTTAATCGCTGTACATGGGTGTCGAGGACCTCAGTAATATTAGTTTCAGTGAGGTCACGGAGCTCTGCAGGCTTGGCAATTTCAGCAACGTGATGAACTAGCCACGCTGATCGGTTTCCCCTCCTGTACTGCGTTAACCGACCAATTTTGGTCCGTAGTATGGTGATTTGGCTCTCCAACCGCATGCGGGTTTTTGTGCGTTGGGTCGTACGGGCCCTCCGTCGTTTCCTTGTAGGTACGCCCGTAATCCCAGCGTTCTTACAACAGCCACAGCTGCAGAGTACACTATGAACTGCAGGTCCTCAAGGTTCTCAACAGTTTCCAAGTACTGTGGCAGGATATCCTCGTTGAACATCTCCAGCATACAAGGTCTGCCAGACATATCCGTTTCCAACCTCGTGCAAACGTAGTAGCACCAGATCACGTACTTGTCGTCCACGTGATCCGTTGCCTTTGGCGGCCTGCCAAAGTGAGCGATTGACGTCGGCCAGTCGCAGCATTGTTGGCAGGTGTAGCATTGCCTTGGTGTTGTCTACTGCTGCCTGATTTGATTTGCGTATGAGTTACGGGCTGAGTCCGTTGACTGTAGGGCCGCTTTTGCACCTCATCTTCCTCCAGCCACTGGCCGCTCGCTCTGTCCCCCGTCCCAGGACCTGCTCCAACCATGCGGAACTTTTGGTGTACGATTGGCCAAACCACGGTGAAACAGAAGTCGTCGTTGAAGATATCGAACGAATTGATTTCGATCGTTTCGAGAAAGATGATACGCATATGCGTGACTGGCGTATGGAGAATGAGGAGGAGTGGACTGAAGCTCGGGCCCGCTACATGAACAAGTCAGACTTGATGAACTACTTCAATGTGCCACGTTACGACGTGCCCGAGTTTTTAGTTACTCCGAAAGACTTTAAGGCTTGGTACGATTTGCGGTAATTGTAATTGTATAGCCTTAGCCCGTATAGCCGCTTCGGTAGATGTAATTGCTAACTTGGCTATGTGAGGATCCACCCTACAAAGATATAAGAATGTTTCATTAACTCATCAACGGCATATGTAGGTTTCATTAGGTTTCATGTAGGGTCTTCCAACCCGTTATCGCAGGCAAGTATGCATGCAATTTGAGCATCTCCCTTCCGATAGCATTTGTCGATTCCAGCAACCCAGCACCAATCCAGTATTGTCAATGCAC
This sequence comes from Aedes koreicus, assembly GCA_024533555.2. Classification (NCBI taxonomy): domain Eukaryota; kingdom Metazoa; phylum Arthropoda; class Insecta; order Diptera; family Culicidae; genus Aedes; species Aedes koreicus. The sequence goes on from JAHHFK020004688.1 coordinate 358,305, forward strand.
AACGGAAGCCTCAAGAGCAGTAGAAAGTGGTTCATTCGTCACAAACTCTATCTCGACTCAACGTGGAAATCTTGAGCTTCCTCCTTCGAGTTTTAAAGCTGGGCAAAAATCCAATATTTCGGTCTACTACCAGAACGTGAGAGGCTTACGTACCAAAATCGTTCAGCTACACCTGCAGCTTATCAGCTGCGACTATGACGTTATTGTTTTCACGGAAACTGCGAGAGGATATCAATAGTGCTGAAATATCATCTGAATATGCGTTGTTCCGTTGTGACCGCAGTGCATCAACAAGCCAACATACTCGTGGAGGGGGCGTATTGATTGCAGTAAAAAACCACCTTCGTTGCGAGGTGATTCCTTTGATGGATTGTGAACGACTTGAGCAAGTTGCAGTTTGCGTAAGATCGACACATCGTTCGCTCTACATCATTGCTGTTTATTTTCCCCCAAACTCACACGCGGATCTTTATTCTGCCCATACAAAAGCAGTTCAGCATCTCACAAACAGCGCTAGCGAAACCGATATCGTTTTGTCATTGGGTGACTTCAACCTCCCGAACTTGCGATGGCAATTGGATGACGAGGTTAACGGTTACATTCCGTCGAACGTTGTTTCCGAGCAAGAACAATCCCTCATCGAAACCGTGTTCGCTGCGGGCTTACGGCAAGTTAACAGATTTTTGAACACCAATGGAAGATTACTCGATCTTGCATTCGTAAGTTTACCGGAACATCTGGATCTGGTCGGATCTCCACTGTTACAGATTGACAACCATCACACGCCTTTTGTTTTATTGTTTGACGTGACCGACAATAATTTTGTTACGATAGATGATAATTTTGACAATTTTATATTTGGTTTCAACGCGTGTGACTACAGCCAGCTAAAAACAGCATTTGCCGATACCGATTGGAATGCCATTTTGCGGATCGGAACAATTCACGATTCACTGTCAGCCTTTTATGACAAACTTTTTGATTTCTGCAATGATTTTTGTGCCTCGAAAAAGACAATCATTTAAATCAATGTTTAACCAACCGTGGTGGAGCCTCCGAGCTACGCCATCTCAGAAACATGCTAAGGAAAGCACGACATCGCTTCTTTCTCACAAAGTTTGTGTGTGACCGAATCATTCTTCGTAATGCTGAATCATCATTACCAAATCAATAATGCTAACCACATACGAGAAGCCCGTATCGAGAATCCAGGCCAGTGTCAAACAGAACCCATCGCGTTTCTAGGATTTTGTGAAGAAACAGAAATCATCTTCCCGAATTCCTTGCAACGTCAGCTACAACAAATACTCATGCTAGCTCAAATTCAGAAGCCGCTAAGATGCCCCGGCCATATTCTTCGAGAAATTGTGTTCAGCAAAGTGTCGCCTGTACAACGTCAAGACTGTTTCACACATATTCCCTAGCATTCCATCAACATGCCTATTATCCAATTTTCCCCAAACGAAATCTCGCAAGCCATCGAAGACCTCGACGCTAAAAAAGGATCCGGGACAGACGGCATTCCACCAGTGTTTCTGAAAAACTGCTCGACGGAACTATCGGCACCTGTTGCGAGTTTACGTTTCAACCGATCGCTACGTGAAGGAACATTCCCGGCGGTTTGGAAAACTGCCTCTATCGTTCCCATTCACAAGTCTGGCAACGTCAACCAAGTTTCAAATTATCGTGGTGTTTCTATACTATGCTGCTTAAGCAAAGTATTTGAGAAACTGATGCACAAGGTGCTGTATGCTGTTGCATCACCCTTAATTTCCGATAGGCAGCATGGATTCATGAAACACCGCTCAACTACAACAAATTTGATGTGCTACATTACCACGCTGTCACGGGAAATAGAAAATAGAAAGCAAATTGACGTGGTGTATGTTGATTTTGCAAAAGCATTCGACACCGTGCCGCGGGGGGGTTTTTTTTTTTTTTTTTTTTTTTTTTTTTTTTTTTTTTTTTTTTTTTTTTTTTTTTTTTTTTTTTTTTTTTTTTTTTTTTTTTTTTTTTTTTTTTTTTTTTTTTTTTTTTTTTTTTTTTTTTTTTTTTTTTTTTTTTTTTTTTTTTTTTTTTTTTTTAGACATGTTGCAGGATCACGACACCCAAAGCATTTTCAGATCTTGGGTTCATTCGTCGACATGCTTCCGAATTCACTGACGTACATGCTTTGAAAACACTGTACTGCACGCTGGTGCGTAGCATCGTAGAATATGCTTCCCCGGTTTGGTCTCCGTACTACGTAGCGCAGATTCTTTCAATTGAACAAGCACCGAAAAAGTTCGTAAGATTTTCATTGCGGCTACTTCACTGGAACGATCCAAACAATCTCCCCCCCTATCCCGAGCGATGCCAATTGATAGGCGGGGAATTGCTGTCTACCAGACCCGTGAAAATGCAGCGTTTATTTATATTCGACGTCATTAACGGTGTCATCGACTGTCCTGCGCTTCTTGAGCAGGTACCTTTGAACATTCCTCCACGACGCTTTCGGAACTCCAACTTGCTTGCTGTTCCCTATCACCAAACCAATTACGGTTACAACAACCCTCTTGACACTTGTATTCGGTCATTCAATGACATTTCTGACGAGATTTGATTTTAACATGTCCAGGAGTATTTTTTAAAAAGCGAATTATACGAAGATTGTTTAGTTACATAAGTTAAGTTAGAATAAGTACAGTCTGTACGATCTCGTTGTCGAAGACGGTAATAATAAATAAATAAATGGTCATAGTAAGCATTGATATGAAAACGGAAAATAAAACTTTTCATTTTCATAGAACAAAAAACACCAGGTTTCTACACTCTTGAAGATTATGAATCTTACTCGTGACGTAATCTTTATATCCCGTAAATATTTGATGAAGTAATTTTAAATATGACTCAATTTTATGTCAGTTCTGATGAAGTCGGAGAATTTAATTAGCAACATTCAATAATCGATCATATAGCACCGAAAGCCACAAACCATTACCTACTTTTAAATCTGCTATTGCATTTTACATGACATTTTGGTAGTGTGTAGATAAGAAATGTTGATCTCTGAAAATGATATTAGTCAGCGCTGTATAAGCAGCCAAATACCTAAAAAAATACCTGAGAATTATATGCAAAATGTGTTTAGGATAACAAAACTTATTATTTGCGATACCTGGGATTAAAACGTAAATTACTAGTGTACTAGGTATTGTGGGAACATTTTTTGTATTCATAATTTAATAAAGCAACGAGACATAATCATTGGATGCTTGATGATGATCAGTCAAATTTATGTTTGCAGCATTACTCATACTTCATAATAATCTTAACACACAATATTTGGTTAAATGAAATGGTCCATTTTGGCAGATAAATAATTTGTTAAGTAAAATTAGAGGGTGATATTTTTTGAATACTGCTTAAGGTAGGTATAGAACTAAATTATTAGCTGTACGAAAATAGCATCAATGACGATTTAAAATTATGTATATGATGAAAGCATCTGAAAAGTATGATTTAATGTTTCATAACTTAATTTTACGTCTTCGCGTGTGAATTGCTTTCGAGATTTTACTGTCGTGTAATTTTAAGAACAGATTTAAATTCATGTTAAGCAGGCTGCTCCTTTTATGTGCATCCAAGCATCCTTAAATTTACATGATTTGTTCTAAGTGTGTACTCAATACAATGAAGTAATGGTATAACTAAAAAATGAGAACTTCTTTAAGGGCTATCACTAAAAGGCAGACAACTGATTGATTTATTTTGAAAGCACACACTTAGAAATTATGAATTGTAAATCGCAGCAAGGCGTGATTGGAAACTGACGTGTTTTGTTTTAGCTGCATTCTTTTCGCGAAGAATGAAATCAAAAATATATTTGTAATTCAACCTAATCGAACAGTGAAATCATAAGATCTCCACGTGTTTTGTGTAAGATGTTGTGAAAACAATCGATTCCCTCCCGAAATTTATGATGGTCGGTTGTTTTTCCCCGTTTTTTTTTTTTTTTTTTTTTTGTGTTTTGGCCCCGCACCCAGAGGAGAATTGTGTTTGTTAGTGCGGTTAATATTGTGCCACGCGGAGAAAAAAGATTAAATTAGAGCATTTATGATTATAAGCAGTTAAGAAGTCGATATATAGTCGCCTCATAGCGGCAGATTTTTATTATTGACAGAGTGTGGAGAGAGAAAAAAAGAAAGCCAGTGCAAAGTAGCAAACGGCCATTTACTGGTCAGAAGCAAAGAACGAAGCTAACGCGCATGCGTGCGTGAGTGATTAGTATATAATTTCAGATATTCAGATGGAGAGCTGTGAAGTTTTATTTTCTTTCGTTGCACAATGAATGTGATTTTCAAGTTATTTTTTTCTCAGAAGTGCCTTTTTTACCTGTGATTTTCGTTGTATTGCATTTGTGCGTGAAGTACTAATTGTATTCGGGCTGTTCCGTTCGAAAAGGATGATGTGAAAATATTTGCCGAATAACGGAGTGTAGAGAAGACATAAAAGCCTCCTTTAGCATCACAGGGAGCCGTCCAAACGAAGACTGAACATCAGCAACAATACTCGGTGAGATCTATCTGATTATAACTAAATTTGAACGATACTGTTAAATACGTTGCATCCCCAAAACAATATGATTTGATGGTGGAAGTGTATGCACAGTACCTATATCCATTTGATGTTTGTACTGTGTTTATGCGGGGATTGCTGTAAGTGAAAGTGACCTCGGAATGGACATGAGTACCCAAGTAACATTGCCAAAACCATCCAGCTTTATTAAGTTTTATTAAGGTTTTATCAAAGCCACTAGAAATCAATTTGGTTTTATTATGCCACCAAGAGGTGCCAATAGGTTTCATATTTTAGTCAGGTTTAAGAGAACCTACACAGTTTGTTTAAAACGATCTTAAAACCTCATTTTCTCACATTCCTTTTACTCCTATCAAAGGTTTTATTTCTACTTTATGAACTCATAATATGCTGTTTTGAAATGCCGTTTTAGGACTAATCATATTATCTTATTATGGTCAGTTGAAAAAGCATTTTAAAACCATTTTGCCTCCAGTAAATGCATGACGCGGCAAATTGGCATTGAGGAAAGCCACCCAAGTACCAAATAGTTATAAAGTAGTCATTGCGAAGATAATTTGGCTTTATGGCAGAATTGTGATTTTTTTTCCTATCGCCATATTGAAATATTAGAAATAATAGAAATGTGGAGAAATAAATGCATCAAATATTCAATGTAATGCAAATGAACTGTAAATCGGAGACCAATTTCTAAATTCCTTTAGATAACTTTAATGAATTTAATCAATTTTCAAGAAATTCATGTTTAATTTATCGAATATATTTGTTTTTATTTTGTGTTTGTTGTTGTAAACGCGCATAATTTCCGAGGCGCTTTAATTTTTGGCTCTTATCGTGCCAATATTCACCATAAAATTCAATACGCATCTGATTTGGAGCATGCTACGCTGTAAAAAACTGAATTTGTTTTGGATACTTAGCAATGAAGCAAAATTTCCCGCAGCCTTTTGTCCTCAGATATTATTTACTGCGAAATGAATTAGAAGAGCAGAGAATCGAACAAAGCAGAACAACAAAAACCAACCACAATATCACAGTTAACTTTGATAGCTGTGGCCATTTGGCCACATGCTGGTTTTCAATGCAGCCAATAGGTTTTATGAAGGTTCTCAAGTGGTCATAGCATCTATCACTAGAATATTTTCAAAATCTTTATGGTCTTATAAAGGTTTTATTAAATTGTTTTCAGAACCGTCTATAGAGTGGGCCACTTTGTACAAATTTTGGCTTTAAAGAAGCATAGAGGAAGTGTTGGTAGACAAAACAGTTTTGAACGTAGTTTTATCAACACAGCCGGGAGAAATGCTATACCAGGCATTCTGAAATGGGTCACTGGAACCCAACAGAGCTATCACCTTCCAACTTCGGGGCTAAAAATTGTTGTCGTGTCGGCAACAGTTCGTTTAAATGCAAACATTTTTCTTCCATAAAAACACTGCCGGACAGTGGGCGTTGGGTTGAATACACACACAACATGGCCCTTCTTCAATTCTAATTTTTTTGTTTTTACTCGGTCGAGAACCGGTGGTTCCATTTCGAAGTACATCCTTTTGAAACGAAGATCGAGCAATGTTGCGATTGACAATGTATCGATTTTTTTGATGTCGTGTTGCACTAGAATGGCCTGCCACAACTCTTTTATCACCTCACTGTCAAGAGAAGTTGATTCATGTTGCTGGAAACATGAATGATGTCAGAACGTCAAGAAAAAAAAACTTAAATTTTTACCCACCTCATTATTTCCAATAATGGCATCGTCTTTTCAGCGACAGACTACTTTTCCGCTTCCAACTCAGTGATTACATTATAAATATTGCAAAGAAAACCACTTCCTTCCTTGGCTGCAGCCAATTCAAGTCCTGTTAACATCGGTACTACTAGTATAGCGCAAAAGAACAATGCTAATTTGGTCCGCTAGTAATATGAATCTGTCTAGCATTGTAAAGATACTTCCCTATCGTGTCGGCTCATCTTTCTTCACTTTCAAACCGTCCCCTTAGCTCTTCCCCTCTCGGATTTGAATTGATCGCAGCTTATCCGCTGCGTTGATGGACTTTTTGAAAAATGATACTATCGATCGAATCTTCGAAAGAATCGTTTGAAATGTGATCGATACAAATAATATGCTCGTCTGCACAAAACATACTTTTCGCCACTGAACATAGTTTGCGCCGCCTTCAGTGACAATCACGTTTACCTAGAAACATAACATATTTTATGGTTCAAAAATACGATTAATAAGGGTCATGTACCATTTCAAGATCATTCCCCCAGCGGACGCAAACATTCCTCATTTCCGAAACCAGATGAAGTTTGGAGTGGGATTCTTCTACACTGAACCCAAACATCATCCCAAGATCGCCTGAAAAGTAAATCGATTGCGCCCTTTAACGATAAGCATTTGGAAATCGGATGATTGTCATATGGGTTGATTCGAATGACGATCATCCATGTTTCGTATGACAATCAGCCAAATTAAATATGATGTTTGTTTCATAACTGTGTACCTTAGGCCGTTTTCAGCGTTGACAATTAAATTTTCCATTTTCACCGGTGCGTTCCAAATTTCATTTCGAACAGTTTCGATGTAAAAAAAATAAAACTGTCATACGCTTTGTTTTATTTTGTTCCGAATTTGGAACGGAATCCAGAGCGTTCTAAATTTGTGTAGGCAGCTGAAAAAAAATGGTGTAAAACAACAACAAGGGCAAAGTGCACAACCGCGTGGATCGCTCGCTCGTTTTTCGGTAATTCTGAAAACAATATTACGGTATTACCAACCAGATTACTGCCTTTGCTCAAGTTCTCTTTTATTTTTCTTAAGCTCTTTGAACTTTATCATAGCTTTTTTTAAATATTATGGAGTTCGGCTGGCAATGGTGGAATTCGGAACACTGAAGTTCTTTGAACTAAACCGATATTTTGAGGAATATGTAAGTTCAACTTTGCAGCAGCTCTACGAAGTTTGAAGAATTTCTGTGAACTATATTATGAAGTTCTTTGATTATTGATGAAGTTTTGTGAATATGGCTAAAGTGTTACGATCATTATGGAACGGAAAAGTTGAAAAGGAAGGGCGAACTTTTAGCGGAAGTAATCCATTCCTATGATTTTTTTTCAGTATACTAGATACGTTAACACATATTGTCACAGCTATGACATGTTGTTAAAACAAGCCTTACGTGCTTTCATAGCTTTGTTAATTTTTATCATGCGTGATTTTGCTAACACATATGTTTTACACGTTGCTTGAGTCTTCATAAAAAAGTTGTATTTCACATACATTGAATTTTGTGCACTTTGGAAGCATATGAAGGCTAGCAAGAAAGATGCTATATAAAATCCCAGTACCAAATATGATTTTTCCAAGGTATTTGAAGCATTTCAACTAGCACCACAAGTTTACACACCTTGGGGTAAATAGAAATAAGTACACAAGAGGAAGAGTGACACAAGTTTTGCCAAGCTGAAAAATCCCAAACATCTCACACCTTATGCAATCAAATACAAAGTCTAAAAAGGCTTGTGAAACCTATGCGACCTTCTAGAAATTGCGCGACCTTGGGTGCGGTATATTAGGGATTTTTCAACTCGGCAAAACGTGTATCATTTCTTCTGCTGAGATATTACATCCACTACACGGTAAATGGAGACACCTCTAGTACAGTTTCCCTCGACCTGGGTGAACAGAAAACAAGCAGAGGTAAAACTCCACCTAAAATTGTTCCAGTTCTATTGTTTGTATTGAAATCCAGCGCAAAGACCCAGGATATTCTCTCGTTTAATCCTGAATAGTGTAACCCTTCTAAAATTTTAGTCTTTTAGTTTTGTTCTAGTTCAAAACTGGGAAATTCAAATGACAATTGTTTTTACTGCTGGTTTAAACTATACACAAAGAACAAGTTGCTGTTCAGCTGTACAGTGCACTAATTCTGACATTATATATAGAGTCACATCAGATACTCAAAGATACTTGATTTCTCTATCTATATTCCTCATGCCCTTCAACAACATGTTATTACCAAATTATCCTAAAACTAATATGATTGAGCCTTCAAAATGAATGATATTTATATAAAAAAAAAACAAAGGTACGAAGTTCTAAGTCTAAACGCAACGGTGTTTTCTCTTTCAATTTCATCATTTGCACTTCCTCCGGTGCCAATCAGGAAGATGAATAAGTTATGTTATAATGAACGTCTCAACATCCTGTCTAGTTGTTCGGAACATTTTGATTTCAACATCGTCTTCCGGCGTTTCCAGACTTTTATTCCACTTACTGTATCGTTTCGCGGAACTGATGGAATATATTCTGATGGGTTTTTGATGATCATCTGCGAGAAACCATGGAAGTTCGTTTCCTTTTGATACTTTCGTTCCGAACAAGTGTATTACTTGAGGACGCGATGCTCGACTGACTAAGAAACGCGAACTTGTTGCATTGGGACTTGTAGAGAGTCCTGTCATAGGAAACCTGTTAGCAATGGAGTTTCAGGGTTTTCAGCCGGTTGGAATGCTTTATTCAGGCCCGAAATCGTTGTTAAAATAGAGTTGAACTGGAGCGGCAGATTACCCAGCTCAATACCGATCGTTTATGTCAGCTAGTGCCGTACTCTCATCCAGTCAAACATTCATAGTTACGCGTATGAGAGCTTCCACCTAAAAAGGAAATTTCCATGTAAATTAATTTCCAGTTTTGACTGATTCAGCAAGACGGAAATCCTCCACATCGTCTACCATAAAACAGCACGAAGCAGCCGCGGAATTCAATACTGATGGTTATTCCAAGAGTCGAAGTGAGGTATGTCTCTTGGTGAAATGATAAAAGTGAGAAAGTGACAAACGACACTTTGACTCTCGGAATAACCTTCACTATCTGAAATCAATCATTCATCTTAATATTCACCCAGCGCCAACAGGAATCGGCACCTTTTGACTCGTGAATCTCGGAAACTTTTAAGAATTATTTCGAAATGTCGAACGAGTTGAATCAACACAAACCAAATCCAAACGAAGCAGTTCGGAGTTCCAAAACAAAACACACACATGGACGTCATCATACAAAATTTAGAACAATGGCGGTGAAAATGGAAAATAGTTGATCTATTTTCGGTGGTCTATATTTTTGGAACTGTTATAAAACTAGACCAATATAATAGAACACCGCTGAAAACGGCCTAAGGGTTGACTAAAAGTAAATTGGTACGCACAAAAAGACCAGTAATTCAAGGTTCAACAAGTTTAAAAAAGTCCCTTAATGGTTGTTTTACAGTACTTTTTTTAAAACTTCAAAGTTACAGCATTAGATGGTTACACTTCTCCAGTACGAACGAAATCTCGAACCTTCCGAACGAACATGTAATCTGCGAGTTTCTTCCATTTTTCCGTATTTTTTGGATATCCATGACTGCCCCGCTGCTTCGTCGAAGTCACTGCTTTGAAATTTCCCAAGTATTTTTCGATTGGTCGAAATTCTGGGCAATGCGGAAGACTCATTAGCTTGGGGACAAAATCGATTTTGTTGGCAGCATACCACTCCAGAACCACCTTGGAGTAGTGACAGCTAGCCAAATCGGGCCAAAAGATGGATTTGCTCCTATGCTTGCGGATGAACGGCAATACACGTTTTTTCAGGCATTCTTCAATGTAAACTTGGGATGTCATCGTCGAGGATGTGACGAATGGTTCCGTTTTCTGGCCACATCTAAAAGGCGTCAATTTAGTTCATTATTAATTGATTTCAAAGACAATAACTTTCTGATATTAATAATCCACAGTTTTCTAGGCAACACTAGTTACAAGCTATATGACCCAGTAGCCTTAGTTTTAGGATTCATGCTTTGCATGAGATACACTAATGATTATCTCAGAATTTAAAAGGGATTCATTTATAGTCTAATCAGAATCGTAAAAAATAATAAGCAATTTGGACTAACTGAACAAAATCTAGTTGGTAAATTTCCCGTACAAAGCATGTCGTGATCGTGTCACTTCCTGAGTCACTCAGGATGAGTGTTCGCTATTGATAAACCAAACGATGAGTGGATCATACAAGCGAGCCTTTCCCCCAAATTTGGATCTTAGCCTGTACCTCAATGGTAGAGTGATCGCAGCAGAACCAACCTGGATTCATCAACATCCAACTAACAAGTCGCCCGTCCAAAGCTCCAAGCGAAACTTGCTTTAAGCTCAGCATTTTTTTTTTGCCTACTAAACCAACTTCCAACGAACGACCGGAATCGGAACGAATGTATGTTTGTTTGTTTGTAAATACATACCTGAACCAAAATAACAACAACAACAACAACAACGCCCGTTGCGGGGGAGAAAACTCGGCATGAGCAACATGACCCTCGTCTTCGTCGCCGGCCGCCATTCCATCGGGGTAGAAGGAAGGTAAGGAGAAGAAATTAGAGCAAAATGAATATGTTTCGCTTGCTAATGAAACATGAAACATTCCCGTTTCTCTTTTTTGTTACTGTTGCTGTTGGTAGGAACCTACAACTGCCTCAGCAGACAGCAAAAAAAAAGAAAAAAAAAGAAAAAAAAAAGTTCACGGCACCTCATGTGGGGATCGGAATTCAATGCTTGGAGCTCTTGAATTACTCTTTTTAGTTCTGGATAGTTTCCTCTCCTTCGAGCACGAGTCTGGGGGCCAAAGTGACTCGACAAATTCGACCAGCGCACCAACCCGCAGCCGGAGCATGTTGAATCCATTGATGAAGTGTACTAACAACAACAATTGTCCAAACATTGTTGGCACAGTTTCTGTTTTGGGTTTTTCCCCCCTCCGGCCAATCGGAATTCCGGTGGTTAGGATCATCTAAACCAATTCTGAAGGGGGCGGAAAGCACACATAACTGTACTTCTCCCTCCAGTCCTACGATCTCCACCGGGCGACGAGGAATTGAGACCTATCTATGAGGGGGGGGGGGGGGGGGGGGGAAGGATAAAAAGGTGAGCTAATTTCTCGTTAGCTGCGGGGGTGCACTTTCTTCGGGTAACGAGAAATCGACGCAGATTATGATAAATCTGGCCGAGCACGGTCGGTCAGCGCGCGCGGGATCGTCCGTTTGGACTGATTAGTCGTGCGCGGACTACGAACGACCGTTTGGAAACAGGTTTCGACGAGAGAAGTGAGGAGGGGAGGGGACGAATGGGAGTGTGACTGGATGTGTGTTTGTGTTTGTGTGAAGTGAAGTAGTCGCGAGCAGAGGCAAGTTCCCTCGGGGAATTGACCGGTTGGCATTTCGATTTCTATGACAGGAGTGTGCTCAATGGGTGGTTGCGCGAGGTTACGAGCTACTGGTTCCCATGTTGATGATGGCGGGGGTTTTGCAGGTATTTGAATTTGAGCAATGTTGAAGAGTTACAAAGGATTGAGGCTCATGTCGACGCGGAAAACAGTTTTTTGAAACTCGATTAGACTACATCTCATATCTTCTAGGAAAGATGAGCTGCAATTACATGGAAGATTGTGGCGTCATGTTGGTGGGTCACTTGCTTTTGTCTAATAGCTGATCCTTGATTAATCAGTTATGGATATTCCTATTCGCAGCATTCTTATAACAAAATACTGCGAATTGGAATATCCATAATTGATAATTCAAGGATCAGCTATTAGACAAAAGCAAGTGACCCATCAACATGACGCCACAATCTTCCATGTAATCTCTGCATTGATGTTGTTGGACCCATCTTTGTCGAACGTACCTTTCAAGCACCCAGAAACCTTGCAATCAGACGAAGGGTGCCGGTTTTGAGAGAGCAATGAGACGTGAGAGCAATGAGCAATGAGAGCAATGAGAGAGCAATGAGAGCAAATACGTAAGACGTAGTGAAGATGGAAAATTGAAGTTAGCCAGAAGGAATATTTGAGGCAGAAGTTTAATTTATTAAAATAACTTGTTGATGGCTGTTTATTTATTTTTTAATTTTACAATTTATTTGAAATATTATTTATTATACAATTATACTGAATCTTAACACTTGTTTATGGACAGGAAGCAGGAAACGATATGGATTAAAAGCAAGTCGAAAAGAAGCTGTAAAAAACGTAAGAAAATTTTAACTAACCTAAGACTAGTCCTAATGTTGGTATCCATGATAATCTGGACATATCATTATTTACCATCAGTATAAGGCTTGCTTCATTTAGAATTGGAACAAACTCTTGCTCATATTGTGGCCGGATTTGGAAGTTTTTGGCGCTCACGTGTCGGGAATTTTGTCAGCTTCACGTATGTATTTTTGACATTCAGCAAATCGACTGTACTTTGTAAACAATCAACATGGAAGCCGAAAGAAGGGAAAAAATTGTGCACAGTTATTTGGAAAATCCATTGTGGTCTGCATCTAGGCTAGCTAAACAGCTGAAATTGCCCAGAAATACCGTATGGCGCGTTATCAAACGGTATTAGGAAACATTGACGACGACTCGGAAGCCTCAAGCCAATCGTCGGAGTGGAACTGTCGACCGGAAACTGCGTGGTAAGATTTTGAAGACGATTAAGAGGAATCCCAATCTGTCGGACCGTGATTTGGCCAGAAAATTCGGTGCTGCCCATAGTACCGTGAGGAGAACTCGACTCCGGGAAGGAATCAAGTCGTATCGAGCTAGCAAACAGCCAAATCGGACCATAAAACAGAATAGTGTGGCCAAAATCCGTGCTCGGAAGCTATACGACCAGGTGCTGGCCAAGTTCGGCGGGTGTCTTCTGATAGACGATGAAACCTATGTCAAGGCTGACTTCGGGCAAATCCCAGGTCAAAAATTTTACTTGGCAACGGCTCGGGGGGATGTTCCAGCCAAATTTAAATTTGTTTTTGCCGACAAATTTGCACGAAAATTCATGATTTGGCAGGGCATTTGCAGCTGTGGCAAAAAAACGAAAGTTTTCGTTACAAATAAGACAATGACGTCGGAACTATACCAAAAAGAGTGTCTCCAAAAACGAATTTTGCCGTTCATTCGATTCCACAACCATCCCGTAATGTTTTGGCCAGATTTGGAAAGCTGTCATTACAGCAAAGTCGTTCAAGAATGGTATGCAGAGAAAGGGGTCCAGGTTGTTCCGAAAAACCTTAACCCACCCAACTGCCCCCAGTTCCGCCCTATTGAGAAATACTGGGCAATCATGAAGAGGAGACTCAAGGCAAAGGGAAAGGTTGTCAAAGACATCAATCAGATGAAGACCTGGTGGAATAAGATAGCTAAAACGATGGACGAAGAAGGTGTGCGCCGCCTGATGAGCCGTGTTACAGGAAAAATTCGAGAATTCCTTCTAAACCGAGACGAATAATTTTATCCGTATTTTTTCTTAAAAGTATGTCTTGTATGCTATATTTGTATAAAAAAAGATCTTGAATTCAATAATAAATAACTGAAATACAGGCAATTGTTTTTGTTCCAATTCTATCTGAAGCAAGCTTTAGACGATGTCACACAAATTTGTACGTGGTACAAGCCCTAGGTTGTACGAGTGTTGTTGACATCCCTATACAGAAGCAGTATTTTTTGGATACTATTTCCAAAATTAGTTCCAATTAATTCCAAATTCAACAATCCAAATTTATCCTGACCCCGTCTTTGCAACTGCTGGGTAGGATGGGTTTTTAGTTCAACACTTACTTAAGAGAAATGCAGAGAACTCTACGACCCTTCATAAAAGCCACTGGAAAGTTGAAATGTGTAAGAAGGGAGGAGTGAACGGTTTCGCGATAGAACTCATGACGTTTTGCTCGCTGAGCAGCCATTCGGCGGATTGAACCACCAAATCATTCCATATTGGACTTGTCATTATATGGTATGTACTACCACCCATTGTATTACGGAAACTAAGTCTGACAGCAATGGGCTCGCTGTTAGATTTGATCAAGCTTTAATAACCACTGATTCATGCTATTGTATGAAGGGCCAAAAACGGGTTGGGTGGATCGATAGACAACATCAATTATACGTTTCCACAGGGATGAAAATAATCTCCTTCCAACAACAAGATTGAACAATTGGTCAAAAGAGCAAGCTATCTAACATGAGGATGCCCAAATGAGCGGGGAGAAGAGCCCGCTCTCTATTCACTAACTGATAGCAATGGGGAGTTGGAATTCCCACTCTCCCCATCGGGAATGCTTCAATCAGGTGCCCTGATGGTCCCTCCCATTCCCATGAAATATTTATTTAAAGGTGTATATATTTATGTATATGAAAAAAAAACCTGCAATCATTCGTAACTATTACATATGATTTCCATTCGGTTGATTCTGAAATGCAAGATATGTTGTAAAGTGCTAAAGTGTAGAAATCTGAGGTTCGCGCTTAAGTGCGGTTTCGTTTGTTTTCAGCGATAGCAGCAATTCACCAAAATATTGATTTAAGGTATCCTGCAAAAAATTGTTATATCTATCTATCCTACATCGGGGGTAGCTTGGTAAAAGATTATGCACCCGTTCAAATGCCCTCCGCTCGTTTTTAACTAACTTGTATCTTTCAATTTCATAGCCTTCCGTTATGCTAAACGGAACTATAAATACTTTCTCTTCGTTTCTCTTCGTTCTAGCAATAAATTACTGTCCACTCACTCATGTTGATGGGAAATTATCTGCTTCTAACAAATTAAATCATATTATTACATATAATGATATTGTGAGTGAGCATGAGCAAGAGCATGATTGACCGCCCGAGGTTGTTGCCAGATCAACTGTTATTAAAGCTATGTCCATTTACAATCCGGAATAATAAAATCATCTGTATCTCGAAAACGGATTGACGTACAAATAAGTTCAATACACCAAAACAAAGGTAATTTACTGTTCTATAAGAAAAAAAAATCTCAATTTAAATCATTTCTCTTCGTTTTTAATGAAAATTCGCTCTTTCTTCTTGATTCCTCCCATCAAACGCTGCACACCCCCGGAGTCAACTTCCTTGGCACATTTGTTCCACATTTTGATCATCTGAGTCGCGTCCCGAGCCGTTTTTTTACTTTTCTTAAGCTTCCGCTCCATTATTGCCCAAAATCTCTTGATGGGCCGAAACTGCGGGCAGTTGGGTGGATTTATGTTTTTATCGATGAAATCTACGTTATAATCGCGGTACCACTGGATGACTTTCCGGCTGTAGTGACAACTCGCCATATCTGGCCAAAACTTCACGAGACCTTTTGGGGCTTTAATGAAAGGTAGTACGCGGTTTTTGAGGCATTCTTCCTTGCACAGCTTCGAGTCCATCGTCTTATTTGTTACGAACACTTTGGTCTTTGCTCCGCAGCTACATATCCCTTGCCAAATCATCAGTTTTTTGACAAATTTGTTCATAAAAGCTAACTTCAACTTCGCAGAAACATCTCCTCGTGCCGTCGCCATGTAGCACTTTTGGCCAGGAAACTGTCCGAAATCCATTTTGACGTAGGTTTCATCGTCGATGAGCAGGCATCCATGGTACTTCGTCAAAACCTGCTGGTACAATTTCCGAGCTCGAGTTTTGGTGACGAAACTTTGCTTCAACGTTCTGTTTGGTTGCTTGCTGACTCGATAAGAAGGATATCCTGCTTGCAAACGAATTCTTTGAACGGTACTGCGAGCAACAGCGTATTTTTATGCGATTTCGTTATATGATAGTCCAGGGTTTGCTCTGACGGTTCTCAACACCTTCTGGTTCACCTTGCGGACATATGTTCCGCTAAGACGCTTACCTTGAGGCACTCGATCCACGCTCTTTCGCTCCTTGAAACGTTAGAACAAATCATATACGGTTGATTTGGCGATTTTTAACATTTATGCGATTTTTATTGCGGACCAAGTTGGATTACAAACGTGGGTATGCAGATTTTTTTCTCTCCTCTCGGCTTCCATCTGGAACAACTTTTGACTAACTGCACGAAACATCGTGATATGTATACCACAGAAAGTGGGTGCCTAGATAAACAAACCGCTGTAAAATAATTCTTGCAGCGGTCATTTCCGTGCCGCTGCAACACGATAAGTGATTCCGGATTCTAACTGGACAGAACTTTACACAGAGAACCAACAGATGACGCTTGGGACTAACATACATCTTCAATGTGTAAAAACTGGTGATCCCTAACTAAGGCAATACCGGCGCCAGCCCCGCCCGAATGCAGGTCAAGTAAGGAAAGGGTAGGAATATGTTGACCTGATACTCGCTTTATTGGAAGCCGCGGAGTCTACTGTACTTCCACGAGAAATCACTGGGATTTTGAATAACAGGCTTTGGTAGCAGCAGGGTACGTTTTGGTTAACCATAAGCTGTCAGGTGAAATACTTGTATTTTTCCTCTATTTTCCCTAATGTCCTTCCATGTTATTATGATGGAACTAAGGCAAGGATAGAATTTTTATTAATTAATAATATTTTTCGGAACCTTCTGTAATAATGTTTAATGTTCTCTGAGAACTAAATCATTGTTTCTAAACCTATTCGTAGACACAACTGAAAAGTAAACTACTGTCGCGTCCCTTAATTACTTAACATGAAGTGCCTAAGTTTTTTTCCAATCTTTTTCTATGTAAATTTAATTAGCTGCAAAAATCCTAACGCCTTTATATAAACTTAATACAACAACACTATAATAAAAAGCAAAACAAAAACTAGTGAAATAACAACACTTAAGGTGCCGCTAAACGGCGCTTCAAATCTATGTTATAGTTTACTAAAATATAGCCGTTATAGATATCTATGCCATAATTCTATGAGTTTCGAGAAACGGTTTTGCAAAAATGTGAGCTATGTAGTAGAAGTCTTTGAAGCAGCTCTATCACATAACTTATTTCGGTGTTCACACGATTGAATTTATTTGTGTTCGCATATATTCAGTTCTGAGTTTTTTAAAAATAAATTCCGGAAGTAATTATGGGCACATTTGGTCGCTATGGACGGAGAATGAAAAAAATTGCTGCAGTTGCGCAATGTCGAGAGAAGCACCATCTCATCATATTGTGAATTTTTACGCTTCTGCGGGCTTTGGTTTTGATTCACTCGGCTTTTCAGGTTCCAAAACGGATGAAGTCGGAGTCAAGGGTCAAAATTAAAGGTTGAACATTGAAAATTGTAGAATCGTGATCTTCCTTGAGTGCCCCTCAACTTTATCATCTTGAAAATGAGACGAATCATTCTGGAAAGAAAACACAGTCATCGAACATTTGGAATGGTTGTATCGCAGTTATAGATCTAGCAAGAAACTTTAAAATTACAATAGAATAGAGCACAACTCCAGAAATAGCCTAAATTTGTTTTATTTCTTTTTCAACTAATACGAAGCCAACACTAGTTTTGGTGAATCCGCAACATTAGTTTAATTCGGAACATTCGAAAACCTATAGGTTTTGGCTCAATATTTTTTTCTACAATTTCTACGGATCGTTGTGTGGTCTTCGAAAGGCCTGTATTACTTCAATTTTCGTGCGGAGACCTCCGGAGCAATTGGTTTGCAAAAGACAGTTTTCCCATGTTCAATTCTATGGCAGTTTAAAAAAAATCAGATGCAAACATATAGTTACACGGATCGAGCTGACATTTTGCACAATTGCTTTTAGATCCAGAAGGAACCAAAAAAAAATTTCGGAGGAGGCATTTGCATTTTTCCTCAGCCTTTGTAACATGCAATCCATGAAACAAATAATATGTACCATATAGAATGTTACGGTTACGCATGTTCAGGTATAACAACTAAACGATCACACATATTTGAAAAAACAGCTACTCAAATAACTAAGAATTTAGCGAAAGGACAGTTTTATCCCCCTAATACTTATTCATACTGATAATTGTTATTTTTGTATTCTCCATACGTGGAGTAACGATTATGATGATGTCCCAAGAGTGGACAGTAATTTTGCTAGAACGAAAGATATGAAGAGAAAGTGTTGATAGTCCTATTAGAGTACGGTAGGCTGTAAAAAGTTGAATAAAAGTATTTGAAATTGAGCGAAGGGCATGTGGAACAGTACTCAAACCATGACTGGCAAAAGAAAGCACGCCTGATCGTGCTCATGAACTACAATGGCTTGCGATTGGTTATTGCTATTGTTTGTACACAGTCTGCCCTGTTGCATGAGGGGAGGGGGGGGGGGCAAGAGAACTATCTCCCGATTGGGTTTATTTTTAGAATACAACGTCTAATTTTTACTTAATTTTCTCTCGTCGTACAGGGTACGACAGAAAATAATGCGAAAATATTCAAACTTGAGTATTGGGTTAATTCGTTTAGCTAGTGACTAATTTCTGTCGAAAGTGTATTTTTTTATGTTTACTTTCAAGTGCTGCATCCAAACATTTTATTTGTTTTATTGCAAATTTGTCAAAATGTTCGCGAAAGAAGTGAACACCACTTTGTTGCACGCCCAGAAGAAGCCAAAAGAGATTGCCAAGGTGGTAGGGTGTCATTTGGCAACAGTTTACCGCATACAAAAGTCCCTGCAGGATGGTTCTAGGCAGCGAAAGCCGGGAAGCTGACGTCCGCGCTTTGCACGCGCGCCGAACGTGATCAAATCGGTACGTGCAAAAATTGCTCGCAACCCGGTGCGTTCCATAAGAAAACTTGCAAAGGAAGCCAATATTTCCGAGAAATCCATGCGGAGAATCATCAAAGAAGACCTGAATGCATCTTCCAGAGCCAGGGTGAAACGCCACTTGATTACGGATTGGGTCAAGGAACTACGAGTGACTCGTTCCAAGAGATTGCTTTCCTTGTTGAAGAAGGAAAAAATGATAATCCTGTTCTCCGACGAAAAGCTTTTCAGCATCGATGCTGTGGACAAAAGCCGCACGGACCGGTTCATTTCACCGCAGAAAATGGAGAACGTTCCGGAAAAAGTGAAATTCAAATTTCAAACCAAATATCCGGCTGGTGTCATGATGTTTGGCTTGGTGACGTCCAACGGTTTGAAAACACCGCCTGTCTTCATTGATGCTGGAGTTAAAATCAATACCGAAGGTATTGATAGGACCAAGTGCTTCCCTGGGTGAAGGCCAACTTCTCCCAGGACCAAAACGTTGTCCTACAGCAGGATGGAGCGCCGTGTCACACGTCCAATCGAACCCAACAATGGTTGAACGATAACATGAAGTTTTGGCCGAAGGATTTGTGACCCCCTAGCAGTCCAGATCTTAATCCGTTGGATTATTTGATTTGGGCACATGTTGAAGCACGAGCCTGGAAAACATTACACCCTAGTGTGAAAACTCTGAAGTCATCCATAACACTTGAATTAGTTGAAAATGGGATTTGAAAGAAATAGAACAAATTTTCGCATTATTTTCTGCCGCACCCTGTTACTTGAAACCAAAAACGAAACCAATATTTTAGTAGAGATGTCAAATTTTCTGCCACAAATATACATAATTGACAGAGCTAAAGCAGAATGAACGTGATGTTTCTTGGGAGCAAAACTTTACCTTCCTTTATTTTGCTAAGGAGTGTATTATACATCACCCTTTTACAATTATCTAAATAGTGGCAGATGAAAATTATGGCAAATTTTGATCTAATATCTGACGCAAACAATTTTAAAAAATTACCCGGATTCACTTGGACCATCTGTTAACTACTAAGAGCCACTAAAGAGTTGAAATGTAAAATATCACAATTTTATTCGAGATACAAACGATTATAAAAAGTTTTGGGTTCACCCAAGAACCACTATGGGACCGATCAAAGTCTTTGGTCATCTGATAGATCAAATAACATTATTTTTTTAGACGCCACCCGTTGGCGATTTAAAATAAAGCCAAACTTAGACCAAATATTCGACGCAAACAATTTAACGTCTGTTTCGGATTCTCATTAGAACGTTCTATTGACCACTCAGAGTCACTGACCAAAAACAAACCATTTTACAAAAGTCTAAATAATTACAGATAAAAACTAAGGTATACATTGGATACATATTGAGCACAGTCGGTTATATAGTATGAATGTTCTGAATTCACCTAAGGTACCCTGAATTCACCTAAGAAACCCATGGAATCGCTTAGATTTCTTCACTAGCTGATATATCAAATAACATTACTATATTAACATTCAAATAGTTTGCAGATCAAAATCGAGGCATACTTCGATCAAATATTCGAGGCAAACATTGTTACAGATATTTTGGCTTCTCCTAATTACCATCCGGTGAACACTCACAGTCACTGACCTGCTAAAATATCCAAAATCACCATTTTATTAAGACCCAGATAGTTGCAGATGATAATCACGGCATATGATCGAATGTTGGACGCAATCAAGTTTACGGGTATTCCGGAATCTCTTATGAACTCTCCATTGTCCACTCAGAGTCATTGACCGGCTAAAACATCAAAAAAAAAATCATTTTACTAAGACCCAGATAATTGCAGATGTAAATCAAGGCATATTTTGCTCAAATATTCGACACACCCGAATTTACGGATATTCCGGATCTTCCAGCGGACCATCTGGAGAACATAATTTGGAATAATATTATAGGTAGCTGTTGTTAAAAATATAATAAGTTCTATTCTATATATACCCTATTGCTGTGGTTTAGCAGCATCACCTTATTCTAGACGACTGGTGTCTGTGCCCCGCCGGATGCCCTCACGGAACCCCTCGACCAATCGGATTCCAATTGTGTACGAATATCGCAAGCAAATAGCTCATGTTCGCAAATAATATAGCATGAGCCTTTTTTTAGCACCATTTCTCAGGCGATCGGGATTCGTTGGGTCCCACAACACCGGATGTTGCTCTCAAAGCTCAATCAAGCGGAATTTCTTTTCCTGGTCAATTTTTGACTTAAAATATCGCGAAAACACAAAATAGCATACAATTAAAACCAGCTGTCAAAAAGCTTCGACCAACAAACTATGAACAATTCCGTCCCGATGGAATAGTTCATAGCCTACTACTATACCATAGAAACTAGCGCTAGACTGTACACACGACAACGGCCACGGTTCTATATCATAGCGTCAAACTGTTGCTTGCAAGTCATAACTATGAGCTATCACTACATAATTTAGGTGTTCCTATGAGCTATGACATAGTTTTCTAGCATATAGTTCACTATATACTAGAAATAGCCGAGGCTTAAAAAATACCACGATGTAATATCATTTGTTTTTCCTTTAAATTCATACAGCTTCGTAAAAATCCAAAAAAAGCTTCAGGTATCTCGTATTGCATAACATTTAATTCCGTTCTATCCCTAAGCTGCGGTTTCCAAAGTGGTCCCCTTGTGTCCTATTTTAAAAGACCAATAATATTTTCCCATGAATTTAACAATTGAGTATAAGTTTATAGAAAGGACAATATTTTTGAGTTGAGTTTGATAGGGCTAGATGATTTATTAATCAATTAAACTTATTAAATAAATAGTTAAGTTAGAAATTAAATACTTCATGCGTGTTTCACTACCGACTTTCGATTTGTCAGATTATTGCAGATACAGACCTTATGGTGTTTTCTTAAAACGTAGTTCAAATGTCATTGTCATTGCTATAAATCACTTTCCGGTCAGGCTCAAACTTTCCGGATCCTAGAATCGAAAAATCAAGCAGCATTAGCAACTATCGCAAAACAAGTTTCAAATGAATGTACAATGTCAAAAACTGCCATTAAAGATTTGTGATTCAGTCACCTTACGACAGACTGTTTTTTATCGAAACATAAAACTATTTTGATTGTTATATATTTAAATTCCAAACCTGTTTTTTTTTCTTTTTTTTTTAAACAAAAAAATTCCAACTCCAGCAACTACTCATTATCACTTTCCTCGAATCTTTACCTACCGTACGAAAATAGAACAGAGCGTCAATCGAGACGAATTCCTTGTAAGCGGATTAAAATAGAAAACAAACAAACCGCAATTTGAAAACATTCCGGATCACACACGCACAAATATTTGCACAGCATGCTTACTCAAGCTGACAGTCGACCGTGACATTAAACAGCGCGCTGAGTGAAAGCGCGCACTGTCTACTTTGACTGAATCACTTTTCAGAACACGGTAAAATTTTCAGAATCAAATCCGGCTTCCACCCATCTGCGATTCATCAATCGTTCCTGCCATGCATCGAACATAAAACGGTTCCTGAAACCAGCAGCATCGTGAAGGCGATAATTACCACCACCGAACGACGACAGTCGCACAACGTTCAGTTTTTTGGTTTCGCTAATGTGTGCATTCTCTTCTCGCAGATCGAGAGTCATCGTCGTGCGAGCGAAGAACACTTCTAGCGTTAGAATAGCGCACGCGAAAACGGTACCTTTCTCTCCCCGGTCCGCCCCGAATGACAGTGAGAGTTTAGTCGGTTAGTTTGCGGAATATTTCAAGGACGAACGGAATAACGGTAAAATCGTGTCTATTATTCAACTCTCGAGTGGTTAAGTGAGTTGCTGCTGCTGCTGCTGCTGCTGCTGCATTGGTGTGGTGAATCGTCCCCGAACCGGCACCTTGAGAAGCTGCAGTTGCGCACATATGCCGGGCACCCTGTTGCCATCATCTCTGCGAGCGCGGTAAACACCCACCGCGCACCGCTCAATCCACCCTCCTGCCCAACTGTCATCGCCGTCATCGTGCGCAATTAGAAATTGCATTCTCAGGTGAGCTGAACCAACAACGCGGTTGCACGATGCCGGCGAAATCACTCTCGATCTCGTTCTCATGTA
Organism: Aedes koreicus; assembly: GCA_024533555.2. Taxonomy (NCBI): domain Eukaryota; kingdom Metazoa; phylum Arthropoda; class Insecta; order Diptera; family Culicidae; genus Aedes; species Aedes koreicus. The sequence continues at coordinate 381,535 of JAHHFK020004688.1, forward strand.
TCGTTTAGTAATATATCGATCGCTGGAAGCACTTTCCCATGAACGATTCCGTGATCGTTGGAAGCGGGAACTTCTTTCCCCCTCACAGGAAGCCCGAGGCAGCGCGCTTTACGTAAGACCGGAGGAATTTGTTTTGGGATATGGGCTGAATAAGCTGATAAACTGGAAGCGTCTTGAGTGATATGCAGGGCTGCCAGCAGGTCGTACATTCAACCAGTCGCACTTGCGAGCGAAGCAAAAAACCAACTTGTCACACTTGAGATTAGGAGCCATCCAGCGAGCGGACAAAAAATCCCCAGTTTGAGTGATTTGACATCAATCTACGCCTCGTCAAACGAGCTTCTCTCTTTCCAGTGCACAGGGCATGTGACGAATGTGTGTATTTGAGGTACCGTTTTTTTCCCCCGATGACTGTCTCTCTTTTGCTCCCATCCAAACAGGTACACTCTTGGATCGTGTTTTCAGATACTACTCGAGACAAGCCGTCCGTACTCTCGAAACTATCGTCGAAAAAAAAGCGCGAAATCAGGCCATCCAAGCTTATCGTACACGGCTCAAATTGGCTGATCATGAGGACAGACCGCGAAGCGCTGAGGAGCGCAACAACAACCACATTAACGGCATAAACGGCATTAGGAGACTCCTTCTTCTCCGACTCGGATCGCAGTAACCACTGCTGCCAACTGCAGAAGAGTGAAAACAAAGAAATTTTTCACGACCGCAGCAAGCGTGGAGCTCCTTTCGATTAACCTCTATTAACCCCGGCCATATTTGAACGGTTCGATCTTGATCCGGCTGCCGTCGTCGTCGTCGCCGTCGTCGTCGCCATCGTCATCGACTTGCGGAGGTGAGATTTCACGAATGTGAATTATAGTCAATTAAATCTCGTCCGGCACACTTTTTTTTTCGGGCTTGGGCTGGTTGACCCTAGGCACATGGAGTTTGGCGAGCGGGTGCGCGTGATTGCCAAATTAAACGATCTCTTGGCGAGCTTCGGACCCAAAACCGTCATCTCGGTTGGTTGGCCGATCGATCGATCGATCGATCGACCGATGATGATGCCCTTCCCCTGTTCGCTGTCAGCGTTCAGCGCAGCATAATGGATGTTATTATTCGGATGATTGTGGTCATTATTCGCTCCGGAGGTCGTCGGATCCGCGCCCTCTATTATGACGACGACCTGAGCCGTGGCGGAGTTGATTTTGTCCGGATGACTTGCCTATTCTCGTCCGGGGGTTGATTATTAGAGGAGAAATCTAGTAAAGCACTTTTTGCCCACTTCCCGATGGACGGCTGGGTGGTGTTTGGGGTCGGATTGGCGAAAAAAGAGAAACAGTGAAGCAACCCATTTGAATGCAACGAACGGTCGGCTACTGGTTTGATTGAAATATTTCGATGTTTACAATTCTTCCGACCGAATCGCCTACTTTAATGATCAGGTGCGGGAATCACGGTTGTGAAATGTTTGCTGAGCAAAATGTCAAATGTTGGTTTGACTGTCATAATTTATTATGTTTTTACTCCCTTCGCTGGGGAATTGTTGGGGTAAAGTTATAAACATACATATGGGTAATGTTCAATGCACCTTCGTTTTCGCGGAGTTTCGATTGACGTTTGTCGCCTACGGGCCATTTTCCCTGGTGTTGTTTATGGTTTCAGAGCTCATAACTCCAAGTCGATATTAGCAAGAATTGGGTGAGGTTCGCAGAGACGCCCTGAATACAACAACGAGAACAACCGAAGCGTTTTGCTGGCCTGTCGTGTTTTCGGGATTTCAAAGACGTCGAAGCGGTATAGGGGGATTGTTTATTATGTTCTGTCGCCCAATCTGCGGTGGAGGCCGATAAGCTTCAACGACTCTGACAGTTTGAGAAATAATGTTATGTCTTATACGGTTTTTGTTGCGCCATCAGCGGTTTGTAGTGACTCTAGTTAGGTGCCATACGAGCTTTCGGTGATAATTTTCTGAGCTGCTATCTTAAGTCAATTAAGATAAAGGGTGGCGGAGAGACCACACCGGGGCATTTAGCGTTGGTGGGTCTCACTGGTTGAATTTGGCATGTGCAGAACCATATGAAGTATGGTTAATTGGAGTTGGAGAATTCCTGAGCGGATTCTGAAAGTCAGTTAAGACTAAAAAGGCGAAGAGTAGCAACGCTTACTTAATTGCACAATGACATTTTTTATGCATCCGGACTTGAGCTACAGGGTGTCCGAATATTATCTGCACATCAAAATGGTGTCAAAACTATCTTTTATTGTTGGATTAAGAAATCAATATGTATTGTTTGTTATAGCAATATTTTTTGCAAATTACAAGTTTTATTTGTTCAGAGATCGAAGTAGACCGCGCTCCTAAATTGACGTGTTTTGCAATTTTGCTCTTAATATTTTTTCAGCGAAGAAATTTTTTACAATTGAAGTGATTTAGTGAGGAGCTGTGAAACATTGGAGTAGTTTTACGGTGATTTTTGTGACGGTCATCAAAGTGCACCGGCGAGTCTTTCCATTTTGATGATTATTTTGACGATAGGTTCTTCACTATATGTCCAGAAGATGTCTCAACCAACGGCACGGAAAATCAGCTACGTTTATTTTTAAGAACTCAATTAATGCTTATTTAATATGCACCAACCCTGAAATGGGCTGGTTTACGGAGCAACGAGTGGTCGTACTTGGGTATTCTTGTCGCCACTCTTACGTGGCTTCTCGACGGATGCGGCGGATAGACAGTTTCCGGGGAGTTTACGTTTGCAGGCCGTTGTTTGTAACATTAAAAAAAAACCAGCCATGAATATACTAAGGATTGTTTTTCGTTAACGAGAGAGTGTGGTGTGTAAAAAAATTCATTTCTGGTGTGGGGGTATGAGGGTGTGATAGGAAAAAATAAGGTGTCAGCTCCTAATAAATTTTTGGCTTCATTTTGGAGTCCTACAGTAGCTGAGCAGAGGTTCACGTGGGTCGGTGAGATCATGTTTGTATGGAATTTGCTATGTGAGGGGCTGTCTTCCACATAGACGAAATTAACTTTGAATATAGGTCACTGTTACTTTTCTATATGGGATTTAACCATATAGGAGAGATACCCTCGAAGCAATCGGACTTTTGTAGGGGAGGATTGTTGAGTTGTAGGCTTGATGGATGATTCACTTTCAGTTTTCCTAAGAGACTCTGTGCTGCATAATTCAGATTATATGATCGTGGGTGGCAGCACTCTTACTGGTGACATACTGTGGTCCAAATTTCAAGGATCCAACTCTCAAACGTCAATGAAAAATAACTTGTTTTCCTAATGAAAAACCACAATCGCACTTTGTGAGTGGCCCCAACAGCAAAATCGCCATATGTTTCAATTGGCATTAGTGTTGAAATATATATTTGTGAATCTCTTCAAAACCTCTTTTACAGATGAATTTAATTTGAGGTTCAACTTTGAAGTGAACGCATTCCATCTAGCAGTTTCTAGATTTTATAGTTTTTGTTTTTTTTTTGTTTTTTGCAAACATATCCTAGTACTATGGTGAGTTTACCAGCGGTTTTAAAAAATCATTGTGATATTTCAAACGTACAGTTAGCCATGGGTGCTCTAGAAGTGGCGAAGTTGGTGTCATCATTGTCGAAGCATCAGAAGCGGGAGAAGAACTATGATGGAAGTATGGCCATTGGATCAACACTTATAGCTGCCGTACATGGATCTTCTGACGGATCCTTCATAGAAAGGCTACATCATTAGGGTATCTAATGTACTGTTTCAATATTGATTTTAACATCCGTAACATGCAATATTCAAAGGAGTAGGCTGAAGGGTGAAAGAGCGCAGATTAACCGAAATAAATATGAAACCACAATACTATGCTATATCATGCATAGCATGCTACACATATCATACCTATCTCATATATCATACAGCCTGTATGTTTATTAACATCATTATTATGCATTGCGCGAAAGTTGCTTGAGTCTGCTGTGTGAAAACAATTGTAGAAGACAACAAAACGATCTAACGTCATCAGATATGTAGCTCGAATGGGTTTTAGCTTAATAAATGACTAATATTATAGTCATTTATTCAATGGAATGTTCTCACTATTCTCATTGAATCCTCATTTCAGCCAATAGTGTTCAACACATAAAGTTACCACCAACCATAGACAGTCCGCAACAATAACTCTTAGTATCTTTTCATAGAAATGGCTATGCTCCCCAGGAAACCAATAAACAGTTCCAAAGCTGTCTTTATGGCAGCCTATCCAAGCAATTAAGTCGCCTTAAATGCAACATAAATGCCACTTTTGGCCTAATATACGGCTGTTTTACTGCAGTGCTATGATAATGCTTCATTAATGCTATTGTGCATTCGAAATGATTATTACAGGCTACAAGCATTTAAATAGCATTTGAAATGCAGCTTTACAACAGATAGCATTTAAGATGCTGATATAATGCTAATATAATGCTTGTAGTATCTGAAATGCAGATTTAGGGTTGACTTACTGCATATGCTACTGCTTATTGGTTACCTGAGTCTTCAAACTTCCGTGGGGGCTACGAGACTTCTACTTATATTCTTGTTCTTAATTTTGTTTCTTTTCAGGCAACAAGCAGTTTATTTCTACCAAATTTTCAAGGTAAAATTTCAATATTTATCTATTTCTCAAAACTTTTTAAGGTAATACTACTTCAGTTAGGCATAAAGATGGATTAATGTACCGGAAACTGGACGTGAACATATTGAGTTGGGCTACCCATTGTACCTATATCAATAAAATTTATTTTTAATAGGTTTGCGTCGACCTTCAGTTGAATCGCTTGAATCGATTGTGTCAATACTTTGTTCCGCAATATTTTTGTGCCGGGCTTGCTTTAGTTTGGGATCACCAGTTTTTACACATTGAAGATGTATGTTAGTCCTAAGCAACATCTGTTGGTTTTCTTTGTAATAACAGCTGATCAGTGCAATAATTGTTAGTAGCAATCCTCATGCTCGTGCTCATGCATGAAGCATAGTGACAAGTATTGATTCGTTAAGATCGTGACAATATATATTTATATATACTTACTGTGAAATCTTCCGGTTCGCCTCATAAACAAATTGCTAGGAAGTAATATGTGATTATTCACCGATAACTAATAGATCTGCCAAATACGGAAGACGTCTGAGTTGAGTTGTCTCTAAATCGTAGCTGTTCTGCACGAACTGCGTCACGGGAGCGTGTCGTTCGGTAGAGCGGATAAAACAAAATGAGATCATAACAAAGTGTTCTTCTGTTGACACAAGGCCAATGATCTTAGAAACCACTAGAAACATAAGGTTGCCAGATGAACAAATGTATGCTTCTAGTGACTCCTAATTTCATGAAGTCTTTCCGTCTTTACTTTGAGGAGATGAATATAGATCACTTTGATGCGAACCATTTTATTATGGGGTTTAGTTTTCAGAGTCTAGAAGTTTCAGTTACCAGTGTCTTGGAGAAGCGAGAGTTATCGAGTGTGCACAAGAAAAAAACAATGTTTTTTTCTTGGTGAGATGTGGTGGTTCTTGCAGATGTATTGCTTTACTCAGCCTTACTCAATGTCCAGATGTTGAATATTTGATTAGGTTTGTCTTGATTTTAATTCAATATACTTCACATGAGAATAAATTGTGAAGACCACTATTTTTGCAACGAAAAAAATTGTGTTTTGACATGCCTATTTTAATCCATTTGCAAGTCTGAGCATTTGGGCATTCAAGCGTTCAGCTAAAATATTGTTATACTTTATGTAACAGTGTGGATTGTACTTTGTGACACAATGTGGGGTCAATTTATAACATTTTTCGTTTCTGAACAGACTCTATGATTCCTTCAGGACATCAGCAGAGATGTAACAAATCATCCTAGGTAGTGCAGGACCTATGGTTTGACATGCACCCTCTCAACTACGTCACTCGAAGCGATCTACATTAACATGGCTGGGAGCAATCAGTTTTTATTTTTACTATTTTCAGAGAGCGAACAAAATGGTGGAAATACCTCTGTTCTTTATCATAGAAGCCAGGACAAATGGAGTGATATTAACCTTCTTAGCTATATCACTCCCAACGATTTACACCCAAACCTAAAAAACTGAGACGAAAGGACGGTTGTCCCCGTTGCTTCTTACACTCGATCTTGAAATATTCGTTTATTAACTTATTCATAAAATGGATAATTTAATTGCTATTTATTTTTGAATCTTCTTTCACCCCCAATTATACACAGTGGGTCTTGCTGCTTTTAATATTTTTTGGTCATATTACAAATATGCCACACACATTAATGTTGCTAAGAAAAATACCTGCTATAGTATTTTCGCAGTGATGCTTTTAATTACTGGCTGTGTAAGGGTTAGGGTGAGAATAGAATTACAAGTTTTATTTGTTCATTTCAAAAGGGCCGCCTCGTGCTGAGATGCACGCTTTCAAACGTTTCGGGAAATGATCCACGATGGCTGCGAGTTCTTCGACAGATATTGAATCCCAAACCTTTAAAAGAGACGATTTGAGATGTTCTAGTGATGTTTGCGGAGTGCTGCAGACTTCTTGACTCCAAGATGAACCATACCGAATAGTCCATCGGATTCAAATCCGGTGAGTTAGAAAGCCATTCAACTTTCGTTAAAAAGCATGGGAAAAAGTGTTCGCACAGACTTATAAAGGGTGCTTCGATCAAAATTTGGTCGACTTAAACATGACGCATTTCCTTCTCATCGTGCATTAAACATTTTTGCATGCCCCTCATTTTGCAGATGTGTGCGTGTTGCATCATGCCTCTATTTTTATTTTGAGATTAGCACTTCAGTTATCAAAATGTCGTCGAAAGAAGAGAAGCAACACATCAAAATTTTGCACGTGCATGGCGAAAATCCAAACTTCTCTCACGCCAAGTTGGCGAAATCGCTTATAATTTAAAGAATTAAAGCAAAAGAATTAATGGTGCCAAGTTGGCTAAATCAACTGTTACAAACGTATTAAAAGTGTTCGGTGAACGTTTGTCGACAGCCAGGAAAGCTGGATCGAAGAGAAATCGAAAGTCGAAGGCCACAGCGACGACAAAAAGAGTTGCCCGCTGTTTCGATCGAAACCCCAACCTCTCCGTCCGAAATGTCGCAAAGAAGCTGGGAGTGGCGCCTTCAACCGTGGACAAAGCTGAAAAACGAGCTGGACTGTCGACTTACAAGAAAGTTGTGACTCCAAATTGCGACGATGAAACAAAACCCATCGGCCAAAGCACGATCGCGAAAGTTGTACACGCCGATGCTGACGAAGTTTGATTACGTGGTACAGGACGCTGAAACTTACGTCAAGGCAGACTTTAAACAACTTCCTGGACAGGAATTTTATACAGCAACCGTACGGGGAAAGGTGGCAGATATTTTCAAGCACATTACACTGTCAAAGTTCGCGAAGAAATATCTGGTGCGGCAGACCATCTGTACCTTTGACTTGAAGAGCAACGTTTACATTGCGACCGGAATCGTTAACCAGGAAGTTTATCTGAGCGAGTGCCTACAAAAACGTCTACTGCGGATTTTGATGTCATCTGCAAATGTAATGGCGCATAAGCCATTGGCGTCGCTACCATCGTGGTGGTTGTGACAACTTGGGCGTCTTTCGGAAGAAAATTGAGTAGCTTTTACATTTGTAATCTCAAAATGGGCAGTACGTTTATTCAGTACCTTAAATTAGGCTTGGGGCTTCCCTTAGCTGTGCTCGATTTCCGGTCTGTTTTAGGTATTTTTCGTCAAGAAACTTCATGAAGCTCCTGGGCATAGGGTATGATCCATACCAGGATTGTCATACCATACGAAAAGAGCGGCCGCGATACACACGAGCTGGGAACAGCTTTCATTGTGATGGGTGAAATGCAGAAGCGGGTAATTGGGTGGTGGCCGATTAACCAGCCTCATTGACAAGCATATCCTTGACTACAAACGCTGCCCATGCCAGGACATCAAGGTCATCATAGGTGGGATTTCAACGCTTCGATTGGTCAGCAGGAGGAGCATAAACTGAAGATTGGACATTTCAGCGCACATCTGTTAACCAATGACAACGGCCTTCGACTTATCGACTCTTTCTTCGCCTACGATGCCTTCCTCTAGCTTGCTGTACATAGTAGCTTCTTACAGCACAGCCTCCCACATCGATACACCTGGTGGTCACCAAACCAGACGGTATCACAAATAGACCACGTTTTGATAGACGGTCGGCACTTCTCAGACATCACCAACGTCAGAACCTATCGAGGCCCCAACATCAATTTGGGCCTCTACCTAGTGACGGTTGAGATGCGCCCAAAACTCTCCGTAGTGAACAACTATCAGTGCCGGTATCGGTAATCGCGTGCGACTGAAGCAAACTGACGTCGGCGCAGGCTACGCGCAATCACTCGAGTTTGCGTTGCATGAAGAGGGCGAACTTAACGAAGTCTCGCGCGAGGACTGTTGAAGCACCGTGAAAACACCTTTCAGCAGCGTATCGGAGAACGTCTTAGGTTACGTAAAACGAAACCGACGAGAACGAGTGGTTTGACGAGGTGTTGAAAGGGAAAAACTCAGCGCTAGTACTTAAACCACCCGTTAAAGTGTGGAACGGTACAGACAGAAGCGGAGGCAGCAAACACAATTCTTCCGTGAAAAAAGGCGCCGCCAGGGAGGAGGAGCAGTGTGAAGAGCTAGATCAGCTCACATGAAACGCAAAAGTTCTATCAGAAACTCAACGCATCCCAAAGAGGCTTCATGCCGCGATCTGAGATCTTTCTAGATAAGGATGTGAGAAAGTGAGAGGTGACCGACCGGCAGAGGCAGCACTTCGATGAACATCTGAATGAAGTACAGGAAGAGTACCTAAGAAGCGAAGGGAGTGATTCAGCAAGTTACAAAGATGTGCTTCTCCCGACGATAAGTAATGTTAAGCATGTCATCAAGCAGCTGGAGAGCAACAAATCGGATGGAAGCGATGATATTGGAGCAGAACTTACCAAGAGAGGCCCAAACAAGTTGACCAATTGCCAGCATCGACTGTTAGCCAGGATTTGGGATAACGAACAGCTGCCGGAGGTAAAATATCGTGTGATCTGCCGGAGGTAAAATATCGTATTGCCGCTTTTAAAGTGCTACTCCATAATCATCTTTCATCGACTATCGGTACCAGCAAATTTATTCATGGGAAGCAGAGACCAAAATTTTCGCCTACTTGAGAAGAGAAACGTCATTTTTCAGCCGCTTGGAGAAACAGATGAGAATGTGAGAAGCGAGAGACTATTATACTCTCACAGCAGTTTTCGCGAGAAAAGCAACGGTGATTTATAATTTTCGGAGAGCATGAGAAGCTGATAAATCGTTTCTTTTTCAGTGAATCCTAGATGCCGATAATTATTTTTCACTTACTTTTTGACACCTGAATATGCACCAGTCTTCATTTATCATTTATGGTCCATGCACCAGTTTTTCATTTATGGTTCATGGCAGTACCAGTGTGCACCGGCTTGGCTTTATTTTCGGTTTTTGCTGCTCATATACGATCTAGGTAGCATGTTTTCAGTGAAAAATCTGGCATGAGAAAATATTTTCGTTGAATTTTGGAGAAAGATATTTTCGCATATGTAAGAGAGAGGATAATGAATTATCGGCGAAAAGGGAGAGATGAAAATTTGAACGGTTCGCTACTCATCGACAACCTGCTTGAGAGAGAGCATGGTTTTCACCCAGCTGAGTGAGAATTTCGATCTATGATGGGAAGTTATCTAGCCAGCTTCATCAAAGAATAGTCTTTCACGGACCAAATTTTTACTTTGCAGAGGTCCTCAAAAAATGCTGTGAATATAGAATCCCTGTGCATAATCTATTCATCAACTTCTAAGCCGCACATGATACAGTTAACTGAAGAGAGCCATGGAAGATCATGGACGAGAACCGGTTGCAGGTGAAGCTGACCCGACTCACCAAGGCTGCCTTGGATGGAGCCCAGTGCTGTGTCAGGATATTGGGTGGATTATTCGGTTCATTCGAATCCAGGCTTTGTCGAGGTGATGGAATCGCTTGCCTCCTGTTCAACATTGCTCTTAAAGGTGTAATGAGACAAGCGGCGCTCAACATTTGGAGTATGACTCTCAATAGATCCAGTCAATTCATCTGCATTGTCGATGAAGTTGACATTGTCGGCAGAACATTTGAAGCGATGGCAGAGCAGCACACCAGACTAAAGCGCGAAGCAGTGAAGATTGGGTTGAAGTCCAAAGCAAAGTACATGCTGCCATACGGAACCGAGTACGACAGGGTTCAACTATTTAGACAGCAGTGTAACGATCGACGGAGATGAGTTTGACTTGTTACTGCGGATATTAGCTCCCGTAAGTGTATTCTGTATAAAACGCTAATAAGGCCGGTTGTTTTCTACGGGAATGAGACGTGGACAATGCTTGAGGATTTGTGAGGAGAATTTGCGTACAGTCGGAGTTTTTTTTAAGGCGACGGATGTTAACTTTGTCGGTGTGCAGGATAACGGAGTCTGGAGGAGAGGGGACTCGTAAGGTGGTCAAATTTGGGGGGACCGCATGCGCTGGGGACGACATGTAGCGAGAATGTCGGACAACTATTCTACGAAAGTAGTGTTCGATGGGAATTCGGTTGGCACAAGACGACGAGGGGTACAAGGAGCAGGATGGTTAGACCAACTGGAGAAAGATCTAGGGAGTATAAGACGACCACGGGATTGTAGGGGATTTTCTCCCCTTCCGATTAGAAGAATGGAGATTTTTCACATAAAAAATCCCACCAATCTCGGCTAATATTCAATCTAGATCCAATGAGGTTAGTAGTAAAACTTACTACTACATCACCGATGCCAGCATGATATGAAGCTCACATAGTCAAACATCACTCACCAAGCTTGTTCAAAATGTTGTCAAAACACTGAAAAGAAAGACATACAATCTTCTCTTTAATTTGAATTATTTGAATTTTGACTACTATCAAACAACCAAAATCTTGTTTTTGTCCTCCTTTGCAATATCGCATTTCGTAAAATTCCTAACAAAGCCAACTTGCGTTCATCCCTGCACTCAATAGAAAACAATGCGACTCCTTATCACTCCCCTGTATCACTTCGTGGAAGCGATATGTTCAAGCGAATTATGACCCGTGTCGAACACAGCAGCAAATTAACATAAGCATTCGAGTTGGAGTTTCCCCTAGCGCCTAGAACTCAACACCCCACATCGGGCATCGGGAATCAAGATCCCGTTCGTTCAACAATAGGTCACACCGCGACTCTGCCGAGGACTTGTAGCTTGTCTGTATGCGAAGAAGTGTCCGTTCGTCAGCATCTCATACACCAGCTAGCTCACGAACAACGAAAAACAGCGACAGCAGCAGCAGCAAGCAAAGAAGCCTAGAATGTCGTAAATATAATTGACGTAAATAGTACTACACACAACTATTTACCACAGTTCGGGCAATGGTGGTGGTTCGCTTCCAGCAGCGTGATCTGAATATTCATGAGAAAAATGTCAGGTTGTTACGGCAGGAGTTGCACCAGGCAGGGTGAAGCGTGACAAGTCCGAAGGGAGGGAACATCGTAGCTCACCACCGGCACGGAGAGTCCGAGCGAAAAAGTCAGTAATAAATTAATAATCGATATTATGTAATTATAGGTTGGGTGCCTATTGGATATAGCGAGCAAGCATGCGGCGGAAAAGGTTCACCACGATATGATGTCTAATGGTCTACGGAGCACCCTCGCCGTTCCACCGAACGAACAAAGTCAACGGATTGAAATTGATCCAATTAATTGACCTCGATTCACGTCTGCGAAAAGAAATTCTTTGAGCCACGAAATAAAACCAAAATACATTCGAGAATGTTGAACCACACCAATGGAGACGAACGATAAGAAGGCAAGCCATGTTTTGTTGAGGATTAGCCACCCTTTCCCCCAACCCCTCCGACACTAGCCGGCTTACTTCTTCTCACCGATCAACAAAAGCCCAAAAACGGCTTAGTCAGCAAGCAGCCAACAGCCAACAGCGGTATGCTCGTTCGTATGGTACAGCAGGTAATGCCTAGACGCGAGATCCGGTATTGATAATTTACAAGTATTTGTGAATAAATGTTATTAAAGTCGTGACTTGATATTCCCGCTATGTTTGTTCGGTTGTCTTTCCACTGGCCGACTAGCCAGTGCCGAGGGAAAGGGTATTAGAATTGTTCTGGGAATTCTGTTAGAGCTGGAGAAGGGTTCGATCTCACTGTTGAGTGAACAATTGAGGATTTTTTTTTTGTCTATGCGTCTAGTCTTCCTACCAGCACAGATTCACAGAATGAACGACGATAGGAGAAAAAAAATGCATCAGCACCAAAACGGGTTCGTCGCTTTATCGCGCGTTGAGCGACTCTCGATCGTTGAGCCGGAGATTTAACCTAGTGGCACAGTCTTGCAGCGACCCTGGACTTTGGGATTGCTCCGACCGAATGCTTACGTTACGCTCTGCCGCTGGCGGACAATATTTACGTTTTTGCGGTGAAATTAGGGGCATAAACAAGTTCAATTAGCCCGAGTTCGGCAATCGCTCTAATTGTGCAGTGCTAATTTATGGCTTCGGTGACGGAAGGTTGGTTCGTATTTTAGCGACGCGGCTGATTAATATTCGTCAGCTTTACGATGACGAATGTTCCGGTTATGGTTGTTGTTATCGGAATCAAAGCGTACGACCGGATTAACGAGATTTTTCGATAAGTCAACGATATTTGTGGCGAAGGATAACCCGGTGAAGTTGACGTTGGTCAGTTGCCATCTGGAAGTAGATGGTCAACTGGATGGTTATTAAAAAAGCATGAATTGGTTTTATCATGCTCATTAACGTGTTTTATGGCTTTGTGATGTAGTTCAGTGGCTTTATTTCGTGAGAGTTGGTGCGTTGCGACATTTGGAAATCAGATAAAGTTTGGGGAGTTTAGGCGGGGAAGTCAACAACTCTGTCAATTTTGAAAGAGTTTTAATAGATCTTCAAAACAAATTTCGCTACGAAATTTTGTTATTAAGTCGAAGACTATTGATTGTTTAATACTGATGATTGAAAGTTTTACAATTTTCTAATGAAATTTTTCTTTTCATTTCTATTTCAGGTAATTGACAAACACGGTGAAAATGAGTGAGTGGTGGTTAGTCTTGGTTGTTTCTACATTTGAACAGTGTTTTTTTAATCTATGATTGTATCTTCACTATCACTATCACTGTCACACTATAAAAGAAAACATGATATTGATAATAAACTTGTTCCATGTGGAGAATAAATTTATCTCATTGTTGATACACCCTTCTTCCGAATCACAACACAAACCTTCATGTTGCCTTTTTTCAACCTGATAATGTTTTTTTTTAACTCTTTATTTTTAACTAGAAAATAAGAAGAATGATTAGTAATTTCCATTTAATTCCAACTACCTTTATTGCTTATCTTGACAGATACGCGTATTTCGTCTACAATGTGCAGACTTCTTCAGTGTCGTGTACTCCTTTCAGTCGAGTATTAGTACACGACACTGAAGAAGTCTGCACATTGTAGACGAAATACGCGTATCTGTCAAAATAAGCAATAAAGGTAGTTGGAATTAAATGGAAATTATTAATCATTCTTCTTATTTTCTAGTTACAGGTATTCCACTAAACAGCTCACACTATCCATAATTCTTTATTTATTCCAAATTTTACATTATTTTACATTCACATATTAACCTAGGTGCTCCTGCTAAGTAATTAACATTTTAACCTGATATGCTATCATTTATATCTAATTGTGTTAATATTCTTTTACCTTGTCTATTCAGTATTTTTAACAGGGTCTTTCTTTGCCTGCGTGTAAGAATAATTATTGGTTTCTTAAAACTAGTTCTTATCTATAGAGAGAATTGATCATTGCAATTAAAGATTGCATTGATTTTTGTCTAAAATTATGAATCATTTTGTTGGACATTTCTTCTAGAGTCTTGACGTTTGAAATTCTATGTAATTCAATAGTACTGAACCAGCTGGCAGCTTCAAAATCATTTTCAAAAGTGTGTTCTGAATCCTTTGAAGTGCTTTTTTCCTAGTAGCACAAAAACTAGACCAAAGCATGGCCGGTCTAAAAATTTGTTTGAATATTAGAAGTTTGTTCTTCAAACAAAGTTTGGATTTTCTGTTTATAAGAGGATATAAACATTTTATATATTTATTACATTTTGCTTGAATGCCCTCAATGTGATCTTTAAAAGTTAATTTTTGATCAAGTATCTGTCCAAGATATTTAACTTGATTTGACCAAGAAATTGGAACTCCGTTCATAGACTATTACTTGGTTTCAAAAATGCAGCTCTAGGCTTGTGTGGGAATATTATAAGTTGAGTTTTGGCAGCATTAGGAGAAATCTTCCATTTTTGAAAATAATCTGTAAAAATTTCCAAGCTTTTTTGTAGCCTCCTGGATATAACACGAAGACTTTTTCCTTTAGCGGAAATGCCTGTGTCATCAGCAAAGCAAGATTTTTGACAGCCCTGAGGTAAATCAGACCCTGATAATGTATGGTTACTGATGTGTTTACTCTCAAAAAAATTCTTCTCTCAAACTATCATCCAAAATCAATCTTTTCAGAATCTCATCAAAAATCCTTTCAGAAGCTTATTCAAGATCTTTCAGAATCTAATTCGGGATTCACTCAGAAACTCATCCTTGTTCATCTCAGAATTCCAAGATGTTCTCTGAACGTCATATAAGATTATTTTAGAGTATCAACCGAGGTTTTCTCAAATTTACTTGAACAAATCTCTCAAAATCTCATTTGAGATTTTCACAGATTCAAAACCGATAGTTATACGAGTTTCTCGTGAATTCTCATCGAAGATTCTGCCAGAAACTTACTTTCTTATTTAATGGCAAAATTGCCATCCAAGATTCTCTTAAACGATCATATCAGATTTCCTTACTTGATTTATCCTAAAATCCTCAATATTTTTTTCTTCAATACAACAACGCCTCTCGTTTACGATTTTAGGGTTCACTTAGTTAGATAACAATAACCAATTGTTTGAAAATAAAGAGATCGAGTGAAACCTAAAAGCCCTTCTTTCAAACATTCCCCGACTTAGATGAATAGTACACACTTAGAAATTATTAATTTAACACGAGACACAATATTTGTAATGAGTCGGAGAAACTAAACAGAGATTTCGGGTAAAATTTTGTCTCCTTATACTGACACATACGGAAGTCTATAAGATGTGTTTGACTGAGTTTATTTTCTCATTTCTTTGAACTCCTACTTATGTGCTAAATCACTTGCATGTGTCGGTCTTAGGGCACCAAAATTTACCTGACATGTTGGTAGTGTGTGTCAAAAAAGATACCTGAACTTCAACATATGAGAATTGTCTTGAATTGCTCTAACTCTAACTTTGAACAGATCGAATCATTTTAGCATTTGCATGTTTTCGTTGAGAATATTTTGTATCACTTGCAAAATATCAAGAAAACTCTGAATCTTTGTTAGAAGGTACAGAATATTATGTCAAAGGTGTTCGAAATTCTCAAATGTATGTGTGATTTTATCATCTTCTAATCATTTAATCATCATGGCCTTCTTCAAAAATATGCACTAATAATCAATTATTAGATTGGAATGTTCATTATTGTATTGTGGGAAAAAATGAGACCCCAAATCGCACTCATTTCTTGTTCCTTTGTAGGAAAGGTATGAAGTATCAATTGTATGGATTAGAACTTAAAAAAATAGAATGCTGCTGTATCCGTTTGAGGCAAACCACGCTGGGTGCCCCATTTCACCTTCTACCTCAAAAACTTCACAGTGATAAGCGAAACAATCAGTTTACTTTCGTATGGAGGCTAAAATTTTGCTTAACAAAACACTCAATCTGAACTAAAAAAGTCAATCTATTCCCACCATTGTTTGATCCTGTCGGTCTCAAATCGGGAAGTGAAACTTCATTTAATTCTATCAGATTAAAAAAGGTTAGAAAGAAATAATCGAAATCACAGCAAACAATATGACGATGCATAAGTCACAACACTGTTCACTTCCTTATCATTTTATAAAAGGGAGCAAAGGGGCAAACTGTGCCGCTTAATAGAGTCTGACCCAGACGAAACTGACACCATTCGATTACTAGATTATTTTGGATCGGATTCAGTATCTTGTACAGAAATATTTCAGCGGCAGGTCGAAGGGATACCGACCGATATTTCGCTTATTAATGTAAAATTGAGAGGAAAGAGTGCAAAGTGAACCACTTAATGTAGTCTGCCAAAGACAAAATTGGCACTTTGCGATTCCTTGATTATTTTTTTCCTAAGAAATTGCTAGAAAATATCCATAAGACCGTTTGAAAACACATTCATAGAAATCAACGATAAACTTCTAAAGGGATATTTGGAGGAGTTTTCAAAAAAACTCAAATGACCCATGCTTAAGGGTCTCCATAGAAACTCATGAAAAATATCCCGGTTTATAGATTTTTTTTGTAGAATGTAGCAAAAGATTGCCTAGTTGAACTTTTAGTATGCAAAAAAGTGTATTTCTTCCAAAAAAACTCACTAGAAATTTAAAATTTCGATTTTTTTTTTGCATATCTACCAAAACCATTAAATAAACTTCTTAAATAATTATCTTCCATGAAAAATACTCCAGAATAAGAAAAAAAGAGAAATTTTCATGGAAACTTTTTGAGAAACTTCTGTAGAAACTTCTAAGGGATCATCTTAACAAAACTCAAAAACAATTTTTAAAGAAACTTTGATATTTTGGCTTCCCCCATTAGATTGACGATTAGCTCAAGTCATACCTTTCAGACAGGAAATCATTTGTTCAAAATGAAAATGAAGCTTTTGATTATTGTGCCGTTTCTTCTGGAGTTCCACAAGATAGCGTTCTCAGACGACTAACTTTTATCCTGTCCATTAATAAACTATGATGTTGTCTATCCTCCGGGAAATTATTCTTAGCGGACAATCTTAAGATAAACTGAATTGTTGGATCCACCATAAACTGTGCCGCCTCGCAAAATGATATCGGCTTGCTCTTCAAATGTTGTGATGAAATAAGGATGGGTGATAAGATCGTTCTTAAATGGCCTTGTTCTATACGCGGCTCAGGTGTGATATTCGAAAGCATTGCTGAAATAAGACGAGCATGTCGCAATAATTGCAAGCAAGACGCTCTCAGTTCCTGGCTTCATTCGTCACCACACAGCACTCATAAGTTCTTCTAGAAGTTTTCAAAGATTTTCTCCTGGAAATTACACTGAAAGCTCCACTGGATCTTCATCAGAAAGGTGCTCCAGTACATTCTCTGGCAGCCTCTTTGGAGAGTCTTTTGGAAGTTACTGTGGAAGATTTCCGATTGGATATCGAGATTATCCCGCTACAGATTTAAATGATTCCAAATGAGTTCACTAGACTTGTTGTTAATGTAGCTTCCAGAAGGAGGGAGATATAAGTGCCGATCATCCACAGTAAAATCAAAAGGATTTTCCAAAGGAATTCTCAATGAAAATTCCAGATTAAATTCCAACACATTGTCTGGAGAAATTGTTCGGAAAATATCTGAAGATTTTCATGATAAATGTTGAAACGACAAAAATTCAGAAGATGATCCATATTAACTCCTAAAGACACCTTCGATGAAAATCAGAGATAAGTTTCCAGAAGAACATAGTGTAATTTTTATCAGTCCACATAACCTTATAAATAATTGATATTTTTCAAATTTTCAATTAGTGGACAACTAGGTCTAGTTAATATTGGAAACAAAAATGTGTTCTCAATAATATGTTAATATTTTAATGATTCTCGTAATCTCTTAACCTTTCTTCTAGAATTTCAACCAACTTTATTTACTCATTAGGCTGCTTGTCTCCAGTTCCTCGAATGTCCCACACTACCAAGGTCTTGCTCCACTTGGTTTAACCACCTAGCTTGCTGCGCTCCTCTGCATCTTGTACCGGTCGGATTCAAAGGAAACACCATTTTTGCGGGGGTTTTGTCCGCCATTCTTACAACATGTCCCGCCCATTGTACCCTTCAAGCTATAGCGCCTTTCTGGATACTGTGTTCACCATAGAGCTGCACCAGCTCGTGGTTCATCCTTTTCCTCCATACGCCGTTTTCACAAACTCCGCCAAAGATGGTCCTAATCACGCGTCCTTCGAAGACTCCAAGTGCTTGCAGGTCAACTTCGAGCATTGTCCACGTCTCATGCCCATAAGGAACTACCGGTCTTAACAGCATTTTGTACATGGTACACATTGTACAGGGGTGAAGTTTACCAGACCTCACGGTCTTGTGGAGTCCATAGTAGACACGACGTCCGGTAATAATGCGTTTTTAAATTTTGTTTCAGATTTTCTAGTATCTCTTCAAAGATTCTATTTTATTTCAAATTCTCGTGAGACAGGATCCGCGAAAATCATGAGTGACTTTCACCATTTACCACAAATAGATATAGTAAGAAACTCACAAGATCAAATCAGATATTCAGAAGAAAATTTCGCAATGTATGAATTTTGATAAATCATTAAATTTCTCTCAAAGTCTTATTCAAAATTTTCCGTGAACCGAAGCTGATTTGTTGTTCTCAATGAAACAAATTGGCCATTCGCTCAAAAAATCATTTGAAATTTTTCGAGAATTCTTTTCAGGAATCTCTCAAAACACAGGAGCATTGGTCGAAAACCCATCCAACTTCTTCTTTCTTAGTGTTTCAAGCTTATTGCTTTCGCAATTCGCTTATTGCTTGCTCTCAAGCTCTCAACTTAGTGTTTTAAATTCACTTCCAAAGTTATTAATTAAGAGCTTTCGATGCCTGGTACCATTTTTGCATAAGTATGATTATGTGGCAAGTACAATCATACCCTATGCCCAGGGAGTCGAGAAATTTTCCTTAACGAAAAATTCCTTGACCAGACCGGAAATCGCACCCAGCCACCTCCAGCATGGTGTTGCTTTGTAGTTGCGCCTTTACCGACTGAGCTAAGGAAATCCATTCAATTATCCTTGCTAATTCACTCAGATTTTTCTTTCACAATTCTCTCTGGAATTAACATCATCGACAAACATCGGTGTCGAATAACCGCTTGTTCAAACAAATTTGGAGAAGTTGCTCAGCTTTTCCTTCTAGAAAGCTAAATAACTTCTCCAAATTTGTTTCAACAAGCGGTTATTCGACACCGATGTTTGTTGGGATCTCACTTCAAATTAATTCGAGATTCAACTATTCCCAAACAAAATTCACTCTGAGCATTATCCAAGATTGTCACAAACTCACACACTGGGTTTATAAAAATGTCATCAATATGCACCAAGATTCTCCAGGAAAAATCTCTGCGAGTCTATTTCCGAAAGCCTCTTGGAATCTTATTGGAAATTTTCACATAGTTTCACACAAAATTTATTCAGAATTTTATCTGAGGTTCTTATTGAATGGAATACAAGATTCTCGGAATTTGGTCAAATTTTTTTACGAACCTTATACTAAATTTTCTCAAAAACTGATTCATAGTTCCATCAGAATATCATCTAGGAAATTCTTTCAGTATATCATTCGAGTTTTTTTTAGTATCGCATTGGAGGTTCTCTCAAAATATTTGGCAAGAACATTTAAAAATCTCAACCGAAATTTTAAAATTAAATCAAAAGTTCTCGCAGGATCTCTAACGAGGTCTCATCCAACATTCTCTCAAAATCTTATCCAAAAATTTTTAGAATATCATGCAAGACTCTCTCGGAATATAATCCGAGATCCTCTCAGAATTTCAAACCTGATTCTCACAGAGTCTGATCCGAGTTTCTCTCAAAATCGCATCCAAAAATCTCTCAAAATCTGATCCGAGATTCTTCCAAAATATCATCCAAGATTATCACAGAAACTCATCTTAGATTTTCTTAAAAACTCATCCAAGATATCTTTCAGAAATTCATCCTTCTTTCAGTATCTCATCCAAAGTTGCTCTGAGAATAAAACCCACGATCCTCTCATAATATTAACCAAGAATCTCTAAGGGTACCATCCGAGATTCTCTCAAAATTTCATCCGAGATTTTTTCATAATCTTATCCACGATCCATCCTGAATTCTCTTAGAATTACATATCAAAATCACCTGTTTTTTTCCATGAATCTCAAAAAAGATTCTAGTAGAATATTATTCAAGATTATTATCTCAAAATCTCACCAAAGAATCTCTCATAGTCTCATCCGAAATTCTCTCAGAATCTTTTCCGTGTATGATTTCATCCAAGATTCTCTCAGATTCTCTCGAAATATTATCTGAGATTCTCTCAGAATCCTATATTTTAAGGTTCTCTCATAATGTAATCCAAGATCCTCTAAGAATCTCAACTGAAATTCTTTCACAATTTTATCTTTAACACTTTCAGAATCTAATCTGAGATTCTATGAGCGTATAATCGGAGATGATCTCAAAATCTCAACCAAGGTTCTTTCTGAGCATCATCCTAGAGTCTCTCAGAATCATATTTAAAATAATCTCAAAATTTCATCCAAAATCCGAAAACCTCGTCTGAGATTTTCCAGAATTTCATGCATTCAAATTTTCTGAGAATCACATCCGTAGTTGCTCTCAGACCGAAATTGTCTGCGATTTTTTTCCGAAATTCTTTCAGAACCTCATCCACAATTTTCTCAGATTCTCGTCCGGGATTCTCTTGTTATCTTATCCAAGAACCCGTCAAAATTTTATCCAAGATCCTTTCAAAATCGCATCCGAGATTCTCCCAGAATCTCATCCGAGATTTTCTCAGAATATCATCCGAGATTTTTTCAAAATCAATTCGGAAAATATCATCTATGTTTCTCTCAGAAACTCATTCGAGATTCTTTCAAAATCTCATCCAAGACTTTATCAGAATCTCACCCAAGATTTTCTTCAGAATCTCATCCGAGATTCTCACAGCAATTTGTCCTTCATTTTCTCAGAATCTCATCAGAGATTTTCTCATAGTCCCTCCTGGTCCGAGATTTTTCAGAATCTCATCCAAGATACTCTCAGAATTTCAATCAGGATTCTCTTAGAACCTTATCTGAGATTCTCTCAATATTATATCTGAGATTCTCTGTCAATCTTATCCAAGATCTATTCAAAAGCTCATCAGAGATTCTTTAAGATACTCATCCGAGATAACACCAGAGTCTCATCCAAGGTTCTCCTCAAATTTTTTCGAAAAATCTCATCGGAGATTCATTCGAAATCTCTACGAAAAATCTCATCCGAAATTCTCTCACAATCTTACCCGAGATTTTCTTAGTATATCATCCGAGATTCTCTCAAAATCTCATCTAATGTTCTGTCAGAATCTCATCCGAGATCCTCTCAGAATCTCTTTAAATCTTATCTTCATTAAATCTTATCCAATGTCCTTTCAAAATTTCATCCGAGACTCTCGTTGAAACTCATCTGAGATTCTCACAGCATCTCATCCAAAAATCTCTCAAAATCTTACAAGGTCTTACAGAAATTCATCCAAGATTTTTTCGGGATCTCATCCAAGATTCTATCAAAATCTTATCCGAGATCCTTTCAGAATCTTAACTGAGATTCTGTCAAAGGCTCATCCGAAATTCTCTCAGTATTTTATCTCAATTTCTTCAGAAATTCTCCCAGAATCTCATACAAGATTCTCTCAGTCTCATCCAAGTTTATCTCAAAATCTCATCCGAGATCTTCTCCGAGACCATAAGAAAAATTCTCTCAGAGTCTCATCCGAGGTTTTCTCATAATCTTAATCCGAGATTCTTGATAAGGAGTGTATCGAAAAGTAGTTATAAACATTCGATGCGTTATTACGCATAAACTACTGTATATATTTTTAGCGTGTAAGCGCCATTTGCTTTGTTTACATGTCAAAAATGATTATTCGGTTCATTCATTTCCGTTGATAAAGTATTCAAAATGTCGCGAATTGAATTTGAGACTAAAAAGAAAATT
Source organism: Aedes koreicus (assembly GCA_024533555.2). Classification (NCBI taxonomy): domain Eukaryota; kingdom Metazoa; phylum Arthropoda; class Insecta; order Diptera; family Culicidae; genus Aedes; species Aedes koreicus. The sequence goes on from JAHHFK020004688.1 coordinate 403,547, forward strand.
CTGCACACTTGGTGCACCGAAAAGGGTGTTACTTACAACCAGATTGCGAAAAGAGTAAATGTTCACCCGGCAAGTGTAAAACGCATCATCGAAAAGTTTGGTAAGGAGTGCTCCCTCAAGGATTTACCAAGAAGTGGCCGGAAACCCGGCTCCAGCAACCCCGATTTGGACCAAAAAGTTGTGGATTATATTCAACGGAACAAATCTGCCTCTACTCGCGATCTAGCCAAGAAGTTCAGGACCAGCATCGGAATGATTCAACGAATCAAGCGCAGGAATGACTTGAAGACGTACAAAAAGCAGAAAGTGCCCAAACAAACTCCGGAACAAAAGTCTCGTGCCAAAACCAGGGCTCGAAAGCTGTACAGCTGCATTTTGGACAATGTCGACCAGTGCATTTTGATGGATGACGAAACATACGTTAAAGAAGATTCAAGAACGCTACCGGGGCCGCAGTTTTATACTAAATCTGTTGGGGAACGTGTGCCAACCGCAGATACGACTGTTGCGATGGAGAAATTCGGTCAGAAGGTGCTCATTTGGCAAGCTATTTGCACATGTGGCTTGCGTTCTTCAATTTTCTATACAAAAGGAACTATAAATGCTGAGATTTATCAAAAGGAATGTTTGAAGAACAGGTTGCTACCATTGTATAGAAAGCACCAGTCCCCTCCTCTCTTCTGGCCAGATTTGGCATCGGCACATTACGCCAAATCCACTCTACAGTGGCTGACGCTGACGGAGAATAACATCAAGTTCGTAGAAAAAGACATCAACCCACCAAACTGTCCCCAGTTGCAACCGATCGAACGCTATTGGGCAATAGTCAAGCGTATATTTAAGAAGGATGGTACAGTGTCCCAAAACATGACCGATTTTAAGAAAAATTGGGCAGCGGCATCCAGGAAGTGCACAAAGGTCACTGTGCAGAATTTGATGACAATTTTCTCAGAATTTCATCCGATACTCTGTAAAAATCTCAGCCAAGGTGCTTTCAGAATGGTATCCGAGATTCTCTCAGAGTCGCATCCAAAATTCTCTCAGAATCTCATCCGTGATTCTCTCAGAATCTCATCAGGCATTCGGTCTTCATATTGTACATGATTTTCTCATGATTCTCCTGATCAATTGTCCCTTCAACCATTTATTCGGGCTAACGTTTTTCTGATCAGCAATTTTGCAACTGTAGACTGTTTGTCGATTGTCCAGTGTTTATATTTTTGGTGAAATTTCCCAAAAATCTAAGATTTTTTAAATATTTGGTGCAACGAGTCATCAAGATTATAATGATGATTAGGATGATTTCCAGAAACCAAAATTAGGTCTACCGAATTGAGTTTAGAAAATTAAGCTTAGAAATAATGAACTATATTGTAACTAGTTTTAAATCATAATTTTATACAAATTCGAATTTCAATAAACTTAACATAAACATAACTTAAGTTCACTTCAAACCAAAATCATAAAAAATGCCATCGAACAGCCAATTAGCAGCAGCACCTCCACCGTTGTTGGTCTGCTTACTCAATAGATTCCCTTTTAACCACCATTTAGCATCGCAATTCGCATAATTTCACCCCTCTAAGTACCACTCGTAGTACCCTTTTCTCTACCATTGCACAAATCGCTTCGCAAATAGAAAAAGAAATCCTTCAACATGTCGATCATTGCGGCCTCCCTTTTCCTCTTCTCCTCCCCCCGTAGATGAGAGAGTCGAACGAACGATCGATCGATCGATCGTCATCATCACCATCAACTGAGACTCGTCGCCGCCGTGCCCTGGTAAGACGCCAATGAGGGGACACGGCTGGGGGAGGATTTCATTTGCGTCATGCAAAACCCTACTAATCGATCCTGCCCGGCATCCCACCTTCTTCACCACCAACCGCCCCGTGATCCAATTTTTCAGCGCAGCAACCTGCGCAGGCTCACTGAAGTAATCCGATCGCTAGAGCAAGCACGAGCACAGTAGGCGACGTTCCTCGCTCAAGTTGGAAATATTTGCACAGCAAGGTGATTTATTGTTTTTATGTGCACCAAAACAAACACGTGATTCGTTTCAGCACATCCTCCGCGAGAGCATAGAAGACAAACTGCAATCTCACCATGATCCGCCGAGTGCAAGCGCTGAGCAAATAAATGCAAAGCAACTTGGCAACCAACTTTACTTTTAATGTCACTTCGTGAAGTTACATTCGTTGCCCTGAGGAAAAATTAGCAGAAAAATCCAATTACACCCGCCCTGCGACTCCCCTCACTCGCATTGGATTTCCGTGAGCGTACAATTGCCATTGCTCTCTCCCCCTAATTCATGAAGATCTCACCAGAGCAAGCGACTCTCTAATTGGACGCGAGTAAAGTTCAAACTAATTAACCTGAAATCTGACGAATTGAATCTCTTTTAATAGAGTTGTAAATCGGAAGTTAACCTAGATTCGACCGAAGCCGACTTACAAACTCGTTTTTGCTTATAATTTACGGCGTCGGTAGCCGAAGGAGTGACAAGTTTCCAACAGATTTATGCTTTGTTCTGTCAGCTCCAAGGGGGGTTGGGAAGAAGTGGGGAGTTAAACTGTTAATAGCTTCACAAACAATTTGTTGCAATTTCGGCTACCCTCCAACGCCAATCTGACCGAACTATAAATAGGTGTGGTGCTACTTAAAAATAAATTATTCAAATATTCAGCGGAAAACGCTTATCTCCAACCGGAGGAGATCCAACAGAAGAAAAACTGTTTTCAAAGCACATTTGTAATTCATATTTGGCGCTTCCTATGACTTGGAGTTTGCCGAAATTATACGAAATTTCATAATTAGTTTTTCTCACCGTCGACGACGACTCAAAATCCATGACAACGGCAAACAGTGATGGATACATGATGGCCTAATGAATAAAACAAGCAAGCCATGAACGGAAAGCGGTTCGCCTTTAATCCGACGGAAAATGGCCTACTGTGGACGGCAAGAGGTTTCCGGTGTTGTATTTTTCAATCAGAACGCTCTTTCCACGGAAACTTCGGCCGGTCATTCGAGCACTCCAACCCGAAGTAGCAAGTTGTAATCATCGGAACGGAATGGAATTGACCATAAACGTGCGCTACGGCTCGGCTGGTTTCCAAAGGTACAGTCGTAGGCCAAAGGCTATTTTGAATGCAGACCCAGAGAAGACAAATATGTGTTTGCTTAATGTACATGAATCAAACAAGTCGGATAAAAACTTCTCTCTATCTATCTTTGTGGCTAGCCCTCTGTTTTAGATGAAAGCGAAATTATATGTTTTTAGCTCGGAGTGGACAGAGGTGGCGCAGCGGTGGAGTCCAACCGCCGCCAACAAGGGGAAGAATTTAGGTCAAACACCTGCAATTTGAGACTTTCCTTCGTCGGTTGGTCGCCCAAGTTGGCTCGATGTCGGCGCAGAAGGAAGGTTATACGATGCACGGAATGCACGAATGAGGGAGAGGGGGAGCGGGTGGTTTTCGGTTTCCTTAGCTGAAACCTCATTCGCCCCATGGTGCCCGGTTTCGTTGGGTTGGGTCAAGTTGCTCCGTTTTCCAAGGGACTGTCCGTCCCTTCCCTAGATGGCAACGTTTCCTTCTTTGAGACGAAGACGAAGTTTTGCATGGGGCGGTCGGTTTTTGGGTGAGCTTGACAGGAGAAATTTATGCAAAATGTGTTTGAGATGTTGGGGGATTCGGTCAGAAGGGCTGTTGTGTTTTGGAAAGCCTGTTTGGTACAGTAGATTGAAATTAGTTACTAAGAAACGGTCCTGATAATTTCGTGGTTTCGCTAAATTCAAGGCTGAGATGATTAAAAATTGGTGAAACATGATGAGGTAAACATAAATTATGTTTGGGACTGTATCGAAAATAAGTTATGCAAAAAAAATTCTTTCAAATCTAAATGATGTTTTATTCAAACGAATGGATGATTCATTGTGAGAACCGGATGAAATTAATATTATTCTTTCACGAATTAGCAAATTTTTGATCGAACACTTCCATCAAGTTCCGGACAAGCGTCTCATCACATTTTTTGGACACCTTAGCCAATTTTTTTCTGAACTCTTGCATATTTTCAGCTACTCTACCAGTCTTTTTGAAGACCCTCTTCACAATCGCTCAATAACGTTCGATGGGCCGAAGCTGAGGGCAATTTAGCGAATTGATGTCTTTCTCAACAAAATCTATACCCTTTTTTGTGAGCCAATTGAGAATTGTTTTGGCGTAATGGTAGACTTCATACGGCAGGAACAGTGCCTTCCATACTGGCACTTTTCTACCAAACTTTTCTGGTTGAATCGACCTGTCTGCATCGCTTACATGCTCCCCTACAACGGCAGTGTAATATTGGAGACCTGGAAGGGTTTTTGAGTCCTCTTTGACAAAAGTCTCGTCGTCCATTAAAATACATGCATCCAGTCGCCGCAAAACTCGCGAACACAATTTCCGGGCCCTTGTTGCTACGCATTGCTTCTGGTCTGTACTTTATTTGGCGATTTTGTGTTTCTTGAAAATCTTCAGGTTGCTCCGTTTCTTGAAATGTTCAATCATTCCAACGCTATATCCCGCTTTATTGGCCAAATCACGTATCGACATTGATTTCTGCTTCCGAATTACAGCTACTACTTTCTGATCCAGTTAAGGGTTGTAAGATCTGGGTTTTCTGCCTCTTCCTGACCGTTCATCCAAAGAACAGTGTTCCCCAAACTTGGTTATGGTTGGTTTTACACTTGCGTGGTGAATTTCAAATCACTTCGCCAACTGTCGCATAGTTACACCCTTTTCACGTAACCATGTATTCCAGTACCTAAATTTTCACGGCTTTTTCAATGCGCGACATTTTGAAAATAAAGACTTCAAACCCTGCACATAAGTAAACAAACAAAAGATGACTGTCCAACGCACAGCATGCTATGATGAAACCATTAAAAACTTCACAAATACACTGATACGCAAAACAAAGTGCTCACCTCATCGTTTTTTCAATTTCTCTCATTTACTTGGTTCAAATTAAAGTAAACACACTGTATTTTTTTTATTATGTTATTATTTATATTCTTTTTAAGTTTCACTTATGGAATACTGAAAAAAAGGATTTTTACTCAAAAAAAAAAAATCAATTTGTGTTGAAAAAAAAACAGTGACAAAATAAAGTGCCCACTTCATTTAGGCTACAGAAAACATAAATTAAAGTAAAATAAAAGCATTTCAATAATTGATGTGCCTCCTTTGGTCTTCAGGACCTCCTGCAGGCGCTTCGACATGCTCTCGACCAGGCTCTTTAGGTGCTGTGGATCTAGCTTTTCCCAGGCGCGCTCCAGGGCTTCAAAATAGTTATTTTTATTGGTAACACCAGTTTTGTCAACCCTGGCATCGAGAATCGCCCACAAATTCTCGATGGGATTGAGGTCCGGGCTTTGTGGAGGCCATTCCAGCGGTTTGATCCGACAAGACCGAAAGAAAGACTTGGTCTTCTTGGCAGTATGATTCGGGCCGTTGTCCTGCTGGAATACGAACTTCTCTTCAAGGCCCGTCTGGATCAGCGAAACCTCCAGATTTTCTCGCAGGATCATGCGCGAAGTCAAGAAGAACCCGAAGGTAACTGTCCGCGAGATCCAGGAAACCCTTCAGTTATCAGTTTCCGGTCGAACTGTTCGTCGCCGTCTCGTAGCACAGGGGTTGAATAGCAAACAAAGCCAAACGGCTTAAGTTTGCTAAGGAGCATGCTGATAAGCCCCTTGAGTTCTGGAAAACGGTTCTCTGGACGGACGAATCAAAATTCGACCTGTTTAACCGAAAGCGGCGGGTTCGTGTTTGGTGCAGATCGGGAGAGGAGCTTCAGGAGCGCCACATCCAAGGCACGATGAAGCATGGAGGAGGAAATGTGAAGCTCTGGGGGTGTTTTTCGTTGGGTGGAGTGGGAAGCATTGAAGACCAAGTCTTTCTTCCGGTCTTGTCGGCTCAAACCGCTGGAATGGCCTCCACAAAGCCCGGACCTCAATCCCATCGAGAATTTGTGGGCGATTCTCGATGCCAGGGTTGACAAAACTGGTGTTACCAATAAAAATAACTATTTTGAAGCCCTGGAGCGCGCCTGGGAAGAGCTAGATCCACAGCACCTAAAGAGCCTGGTCGAGAGCATGTCGAAGCGCCTGCAGGAGGTCCTGAAGACCAAAGGAGGCACATCAATTATTGAAATGCTTTTATTTTACTTTAATTTATGTTTTCTGTAGCCTAAATGAAGTGGGCACTTTATTTTGTCACTGTTTATTTTTCAACACAAATTGATTTTATTTTTCTTTAAGTAATACTCCTTTTTTTTTCAGTATTCCATAAGTGAAACTTAAAAAAAATATGAAAGATAAGATGATAAAAAAACAAACAGTGTGTTTACTTTAATTTGAACCAAGTAAATGAGAGAAATTAAAAAAACGATTAGGTGGGCACTTTATTTTGCCTATCAGTGTACATGCGTATAACTCAAATGTACGTGGAATGCTTATTTTCGATACATTCCTTATGTCCCATGTTTCAACTAAATTTAATTTCGCAGGATCAAATCAGATATTCAGAAGAAAATTTCATAATGCATGAATTTTGACAAATCATTTAAATTTTTCTCAAAGTCTTATCCAAAATTTTCTATGAACCGTAGCGAATTTGTTGTTCTCAATGAAACTCATTGGTCATTCACTCTGAAAATCATTTGAAATGTTTTTACAGATTTCTTTACAGAAATCTTTCAAAACTCAGGAGCATTGATCAAAAATCCATCCAAATATCGTTGTTAATTCACTCAGATTTTTTTCCAAAATTCTTCCTGTAGTTAATGAGATATCTCACTTGAAATTCATTCGAGATTCAAATATTCCCTAACGAAATTCACTCTGAGCTTTATCCAAGATTGTCACAAACTCACACACTAGGTTTATAAGAATGTCATCAATATGCTCCAAGATTCTACAGGAAAAAGCTTTGCGAGTCTCTTTCCAAAAATCTCATTCGAAATTTTCACATAATTTCACACAAAATTTGTTCAGGATTTTATCTAAGGTTCTCACTGAATAGAAAACAAGATTCTCTTGGAATTTGTTCCCAGTTTCCTTACGAATCTAATACAAGATTTTCACCAGTTCCACTGACTTTTTGACATAGTTCCATCAGAATATTATCTAGAAAATTTTCTCATTATCTCATTCAAGATTTTTTTTAGTATTTCATTGGAGGTTCTCACTAAATATCAAGCAAGAACATCATAAAATCTCAGCCGAAATTTTAAATTATCATCAAAAGTTCTCTCAGGATCTCTCATCCATCATTCTCTCATAATCTCATACAAATTTTTTTAGAATTTCATTTAAGATTCTCTCGAAATTGAATCCCAAACAAGGTTCTCTCAGAATCTCATCCGAGATTCTCTCAAAATCTCATCGAAAATTGCTCTGAGAATACAACCCAAGATCCTCGCATAATTTTAACCAAGAATCTCTAGAAGTACCATCCGAGATTCTCCCAAAATTTTATCCTGGATTTTTTCATAATCTCTTCGAAGATCCATCCAAAATTCTTTTGGAATCTCATTTGAAATACTCCCAGACTGACATCAGATTTTTTCTCTGAACCTGATTTAAGATTCTCTCAGAATAAAATCCAAGATTCTTATCGTTGTTGTTTTTTTTTGTTTCTTGATTATCGAGATTTTCAGCCTTGGGCTCGTTCATCTCCCGTCGCAGTCACTCATACACCGCTATTTGTGAATTTTCGTAACTTTTCGGGGGATGAGATTTAAACTCGTGACTTTGGCGTGAGAGGTATGGATGTTAACCACTACGTCAGGGTCGCCCCCTGAGATTCTTATCTTAGAATCTCATATAAGATTCTCTTAGGATCTCATGTAAGATTCTCTCAGAGTCTCATCCGAGATTCTCTCAGAATCCGTATAAATTTTCTCAGAATCACATTCGAGGTTCGTTGAAAATCTTATCCGAAATGCTTTCAGGATCTCATTCAAGATTTGCTTAGAATCTTACCCGAAAAACTTGCAAAATTGTCTCAAAATCTTATCGAAAGTTCTCTCAAAATGTCATTCATGATTCTCTCGAAATCTCACCCAAAATTCTCTTAGCATTTTATCCGAGATTCATTAAAAATCTTATCAGAGATTCTTTAACCTTCCTTGTGCATTGGGGTCGTTTTTGACCAATCAACATCTCAAAAAAGCTCTTATGTCTAAACGGAATTAACTTGGAATCTCAAATTTTCTGACTTTTCCTAACATTTGAAAACTAATATATTTTGGGCAGTTACAGCTTTCAGCGACCTCTAGAAATGACGCTACAAAAAAAGGTTACACATAGTGCATTCATGGTCAAAAAAGACCCATGACTTTGCTTCGCTCCCAAATATTTATTTTTGAACCCATTTTTGATATCCTGGTCTCAAATGAAAGGTATAGATTTTTAAAACGACATGTTGACCTGTTTTGTTTTTTGATTGGCCATAATGGGCACATAGGTACCCAAAACCGGTTGCGGTATGCATCCGAAGTGGACAATTTTGGAACCTCAAATATTTGTACCGTTAGACGGTTCAAAATTCACGATTTTGAACACCGATCTTCAAAGACATCATGCCATAGATCAACCGGAGTATTTGGTCACATCCGGATACTCTGGAACCGAATCCGGTAGGGCCCAAAGAGGACAATTTTGAACCCCAAGTGTTTGTACCGTTCGACGGTTCAAATTTATGGTTTTGAATACTGATATCCGAAAACATCATACCATAGCTCTACCAGGAGACCACATCCGGATATCCTGGTACCAGTAGGGACCAATTATGGATACCCCAAGTTGTTGTTCCATTTGATGACTCAAGGTTCATGATTTTAAATACTGATATCATGATGATTTTAATGGTTTGTCATCTTGATGAAAACGTCATGCCATCTGTATGTCCGAAGACAATCATGTCATGGAATAAAACCCAGAATGAACCCCATTTGGACTACCCACTTGTACCCACTAATTTGTAAACCACATACATAAACAAGTAAAATAAAACAACAACATATTTAAAAATGAATTTATGTCTGTCTGTCTGTCTGTCTGTCTGTCTGTATGAACCTTATAGACTCGGACACTACTGGGCCGATCGGCGTGAAATTTTGCCGGAAAAGGTTCTTAAGATAGTTAGAGACTCCTCCCTTCTCTGAAAGGGGAGCTCACATACAAATGAAACACAAATTTCTGCATAACTCGAGAACTGATCAAGCAAATAGAAACAAATTTGGCAGGTGGAGGCTTTTGAAGGCAAGAAATGTTTCTTTGTTGGATTGAGACACCTCCGCCCTCTGGAAATGGGACTTCCATACAAATGAATCACAATTTTTTTGCATAACTCAAGAACAAATCAAGCAAATGAAACCAAATTTTGAATGTTGAGGTTTTTGGAGGCAAGAAATAATTCTATGGTGGTTCAAGATCCCTCCCCTCTTAAGGAGGGGGGAGTCTCTCATACAAATGAAACAGAAATTTCTGCAGAACTCGAGAACTATTTCAGCAAATCAGACCACATTAGGCATGTGGGAGTTTTAAGAGGCAGGATTTCTGTATATATAAAATGAATTTCTGTCTGTCTGTCTGTCTGATCCTTATAGACAGAACCGATTGGCGTGAAACTTTTTATGCAGGGGTTTTTGGGACTGAGGAAGGTTGTTATGATTGTTTGATTCCGCTCCCTTCTCTGGAAGAGGGGCTTTCATACAAATGAAACACATATTTCAACCAAAAATGAGAATTATCCAGGTAACTAAAACACAATTTTTTTATTTCCCGGGTAAGAAGCATGTTTTGATAGAAGTTTGAACCCATTCTTAGTCAAAAAAAAACTAATTCCGAAAACAAACCATACAAGTGCCAGTTCTATTAAATTTGAATTCATTTAGTTGCAAGCGTAGTAGCGCACGCACCGGGTTCAGCTAGTCTCTTATAAAATTCTTTTAGAATCTCATGTAAGATTCTCTCAGAGTCTCATTCGAGATTCTCTCAGAATCCGTATACATTTTCTCAGATTAACATCTGAAGTTCGTTCAGAATCTCACCCGAAATGCTCTTAGGATCTCATTCAAAATTTGCTCAGAATCTTATTCGAAATACTTGCAAAATTGTCTTACAATCTCTCAAAACATTTTCGTGAAATGTCATCAGTGACTCTCTCGAAATCTCACCCAAAATTCTCTTAGCATCTTATTCGAGATTCATAAAAAATCTTATCAGAGATTCTTTCAGAATGTCATCCCAGATTCTCTCAAATTCTTATCCGAGATCCTTTCTGAATCTCAACCCAGATTATCTTATAGGCTCATCCGAAGTTATCTAAGAATATCATCCGAACATGATCTCATCCGGGATTCTCTCGTAATCGTATCCACAACTACCTCAGGATCCTATCCAATATCTTTTCAAAATCGCATCCAAAATTCTCTCAGAATCTCATTGCAGATTCATTCGAAATATCTTCGAAAAACCTCATCTAAGATCCTCTCAAAGTCTCATCCTAGATCCTGTTTAAAATCTCATCCAAGATTCTCTCTAAATCTCCAGGGTCCTTTCAGAATCTCATCCGAAATTCTCGCAGAAACACATCTGAGTTTCCCTCAGCATCTCATCCGAGATTCTTACAAAAATTCATCCTAGATTATCTTGGGATCTCATCTGAGATTCTGTCAAAATCTCATCTAAGATCCTCTCAGAATGTTAAATGGATCATCCGAAATTATCTCAGAATGATATCCGAATTTCCTCAAAAATTCTCCCAAAATGTCATACAAGATTCTCTCAGTCTCATCTAAGTTTATCACAAAATCTCATCCAAGATTCTCTCAGAATCTTATCCGCAATTACATCAGAATCTTATCGAAGATCCTTTCAAAATCATCATCCGAGATTCATTCGAAATATCTTCGTAAATTCTCATCTAAGATCCTTTCAAAATCTCATCCTAGATCCTGTTTAAAATCTCATCCAAGATTCTCTTTAAATCTTATTCAGGGTCCTTTCAGAATCTCATCCGAAATTCTCACAGAAACACATCTGAGTTTCTCTGAGAATCTCATCCGATATTCTCTCAAAATCTCATCCGAGATTCTTACAGAAGTTCATCCCGGAATATCTTGGAATCTCATCTGAGATTCTCTCAAAATCTCATCTAAGATCCTCTCAGAATTTTAAATGGTTCATTCGAAATTATCTCAGAATGTTATCCGAGTGTCCTCAGACATTCTTCCAAAATGTCATACAAGATTCTCTCAGTCTCATCCAAGTTTATCACAAAATTTCATCCGAGATTTTCTCGTAATCTTATCCGCATTTACCTCAGAATCTCATCGAAGATCTTTTCAAAATCTCTTCCGAAATTCTCTCAGAACGTCATCCGAAATTTTCTCAGAATCTCATTCGAGATTCATTCGAAATATCTTCGTAAATTTAGATGAAAATCTCTCAAAATCTCATCCGAGATCCTGTTTTAAATCTTATCCAAGATTCTCTCTAAATCTTATCCAGGATCCTTTCAGAATCTCATCCGAAATTCTCACAGAAACACATCTGAGTTTCTCTCAGCATCTCATCCGAGATTCTTACAGAAGTTCATCCCAGATTATCTTGGGATCTCATCTGAGATTCTCTCAAAATCTCATCTAAGATCCTCTCAGAACTTAAAATGGCCCATCCGAAATTATCTCAGAATGTTATCCGAGTGTCCTCAGACATTCTTCCAAAATGGCATACAAGATTCTCTGAGTCTCATCCAAGTTTATCACAAAATCTCATCGAGATTCTCTCAGAATCTTATCCGAAATTACATCAGAATCCTATCCAAGATTCTTTCAAAATCTCATCCGAAATTCTCTCAGAATCTCATCCGAGATTCATTAGAAATATCTTCGTAAAATTCATTTAAGATCCTCTCCAAATCTCATCTGAGATCCTGTTTAAAATCTCATCCAAGATTCTTTTTAAATCTTATTCAGGGTCCTTTCAGAATCTCATCCGAAATTCTCACAGAAACACATCTGAGTTTCTCTCAGCATCTCATCCGAGATTCTTACAGAAGTTCAGCCCAGATTATCTTGAGATCTCATCTGAGATTCTCTCAAAATCTCATCTAAGATCCTCTCATAATTTAAAATGGCTCATCCGAAATTATCTCAGAATTTTATCCGACTTTCCTCAGAAATTCTCCCAAAATGTCATACAAGATACTCTCAGTCTCATCCAAGTTATCACAAAATCTTATCCGAGATTCTCTCAGAATCTTATCCGAAATTACCTCAGAATCCTATCGAAGATCCTTTCAAAATTTCATCCGAGATTCTCTTGCAATCTCATCCGAGATTCATTTGAAATATCTTCAAAAAATCTCATCTAAGATCCTCTCAAAATCTCATCCGAGATCCTGTTTTTAATCTCATCCAATATTCTCTCTAAATCTTATCCCGGTTCCTTTCAGAATCTCATCCGAGATTCTCACAGAAACACATCTGAGTTTCTCTCAGCATCCCATCCGAGATTCTCTCAAAATCGCATCAGATATTCTTACAGAAGTTCATCCTAGATAATCTTGGGACCTCATCTGAGATTCTCTCAGAATTTTAAATGGCTCATCTGAAATTATCTCAGAATGTTATCCGAGTGTCCTCAGACATTCTTCCAAAATGTCATACAAGATTCTTTCAGTCTCATCCAAGTTTATCACATAATCTCATCCGAGATTCTCTCAGAATCTCATCCGAGATTCTTTCAGATTCTCATCCCAGATCCTCTCTGTATCATAAGCAGGATTCACTCAGAGTCTCATCCGAGATTATCTCAGATTCTGATCTGTAATTCTACCAGAATCACCAGATCTCTAAATTTCATACGAAATTGTTTCAAAAATTTCGTCCCTGGTTTTTTCTCTCTCAAAAACACATTCATACCAATTTACTCAGCATCTCATCCGAGACTCTAAAAATCTCTTCCAAGGTTCTTTCAGATTCTCATCCCAGACCCTCTCTAAATCTCATCCAAAAATCGCTCAGAATCTCATCCAAGATTCTAACAGAATCTGATCCGTGAAACTCATGATGATCTGCTTGAACTCGGTAACCAATTGACATCCGGATTACGGTCATATTACACTTTAACTTTGTCTGCAATTTTTGACCTGGACCCTACATATCGAACCCATCAACACATAGCCGGGAGTAACGGCTTTACTTCCCTTCCAAATAAGAGATCCAAAAGGTACCGGTTGGAATCGATACCAGACCAACTGGAGTGAGAGGCAACCACGCTTACCACAATTCGACAAAGATTTTTCATTAGGGCCTAACTGACAAACGTAAATAATGGCTTCTTCCGTAAATTTCTCGTTCCATGTAAGTCTCCAATTCTATCGGATAGGTGAACTCTTCCTCTTCGAAATGACCGTGGTGGATAAATTAGGCGAGTTTTCAATGACGAGATATTCGCAGAAAAAGCCATTGTTTACGTTTGTCCGTTAGGCCCTAATGAAAAATCTTTGTCGAATTCTGCAGTATACTTTAACAATCGTGATAGAGGTGATCGCAGCAAGCCGTGCTTTGAAACTGACGCTTTGTGCTTTTGCTGCGACGTTTTCGCCAACAATATTTAGTTATTCAATTTGAATCAAAAGTCAAATTACAAAATCTTCGTGTATTTTGAGTAAAACGAAGTGAGTGCAATTGATTCCCTCTCAAAATGTGTTTTGGTTGCGTTTCTTCACATAAGATGTCGAAGTTCGCCAAGAAGCTCTTAATTTGGCAAGCGGAGTACACATTTCGTTACCACAAGCACCACGAAGATTGTCTCCAAAAGCGGCATTCATAGACATAGACAGGTATTTGATCAACGTTGGAATGATTCTTCAAATAAAGTCATATTATTATTTCAATTTGCCAGATGCATTCAGCACAGACAACTATTTTTTCACAATTTCACCACTACTGCTCGATTTCCATTCGACAATCTTCTGATCGCCCCATAATAAAAATCCTCAGTCTCCCTCATTTCAATCGTTCGTTCGATTGAATATTGAAACCACCGATAATCGATATCATTATATAAAAATTTAGAGCCAAGCTCCTTCTGTCAACAAAACCGTCCATAAACATTTAACGACCAGGCTAATAGCATGACTAGTCCATTTTGTCCGATTCTCGATCGGTTTATTGGCCTTGTCTACGGCCGTGCTATTTTTAACAATCACCGTCATTGTGATCCGAAAACCAAAACACAAACATTTGGCATCGAATTTCGCCCTAACAAAAACTCCAAATACCACAAGGGGAAAACGAGTTTGACGAGCACAGCAAAAACAAAACGTGTTTTCCCAACGCATTCCGTTAGCAGATGCACCTCCAGGATGTTGACGAATGCACAACTATGCCACTGCTGACATCTCCCGCAGGAGTACGAACGACTGCGTCAAAAAGTCAGCGGAGGTAAAATCCCAAACAAACTGACTGATGGAACCAGTCGCCTAGCCTACTCCGATCCGCCAGTGATTTATTGCCGCTGATTTTCCTCCGGGGGAGTTGAAGTCCGGTTGCTGAGCTTGATTAAACGGTTACGATTGGCGCTTGGCTTCAGAATATCGCGCTTCCTGTATAATTTATCGTCCGAGTCCCATTAAACTGATCCCCGATGTCCTTGAGATCGGAGCAGGGCAAAGACAATCGATTTAAATTAATAAGTCATAAAATCCATCCGCACCAATCACCCGGTATGGATCTAATTCCAAGAAGTGACACCGAGCCGCCAATTATAGGAAATGGAATTGGAAACGGTTGCGGTGGTGGAGGTGCGGTGGACTCGCTGGGCGCCGATGCCGGCCGGTGTGCGTTGAATCAATTTCACACCCTAATGTGATCGACTTCATTGCTCATTAGGTACCAGTCCAGTTGGGCAAACCATCGAACTGACTGCAGCCGGTCGCAATGAGCAATAACCCACTGAAGCGTGTCGTCGATTCTCACACCTGTTTGCGCCCGGTCAGTCGGTTTCTGCTTCTTCTGCTTCTTCAAGCAGCAGCAGCTGCCATCGGGGTTCGTCGTGGGGTCAGTCTCTATGCTAATTATCGATAATGGGCTCTTCTTTCTTCGCAACTACGATGCATTTCCAGTCAGTGTCAGCGCCTCCGGTTCGCAATCAGCACCGTTGGTGTTAATGATGCAGCGCTTCGGAAGGTCACGGTAAGGCTGAACCTCGAAGCCAGTGGGCGTCGGTCGGTGGGTTCTGTGCCTTGGAAGGAAAGTGTTGAACGCTTGGCTACAAATCATTTTCTCATCTCCGGGTGATGATCGTAGATGGACTGTGGGCTGGGAAGAGATGATGATCGCCTCGAGCTCTCTTCCGAGCCACACAGTTAGCAAGGAGGTGCAAAGTGCATTTGGCATGGTTAAGGTTGACCACGGTTAGGATAATCACTCTTTTTTTTTTAATTAACTTCGCTGCTGCTGGAAGATTGGCTGCTGGTGGGCTGAGTGACTGACTGGTGGATGGTAAACAAATTTCGAAGTGAAGGATCCTGGGAGGGGTCCAATGTCAATTGATTTAAGAAATGATGTATTTCCGGTTTTAAGGGGATACGAGACGGGTCTAGCAACGGTAGTCATTGCCTCGCTGTTTTGAAGATGCAAATATTAGTTTCTATACTAGATATTGATTAGAGAACCAAATAATCATGTGTGCCAACTCTTGGTTAGAATTTGATTACAGTCTCAGTTATGTCAAGATTCAAGATTTGCAACCTCAAAATAGTGAGGTGGAACAGTAAGAAAGAATTAGAACAATTAGAAACGTTTGTTTGCTACATAGGAATCATAAGTCCTTGAGATTTAACCTCTAATTAGTAATTGGAAATGGCAATACAGGTTAAAATTGTGGAAATGAGGTTATTAAGGGTATTGACAAAATTAACCTTGAAGAAGGTCTCGTATGGGACTCAAAATGAATCTTGGATCAGAGTTAAAAATAATGTCGGAAGAGATTTTGAGAGAATTCAGGATGAAGCTCTGAGAAAATCTCTAATGCAATTCTAACAACATCTCGGATGAGATTTTGAGCAAATCTTGGATGAGATACTTAGATAGTGTCGGATTTTATTCCAAGAGAATATTGGATGAGATTTTTAATGAACCTCAGATGTAACACTTAAGAAAATCTCGGATGAGATCTTCAGAAATTCTCAAATTTTAAATATCGGGTGAAGTTTTGAGAGAATTTCGGATGAAGTTTTGTGAGAATCTCGGATGCGATTCTGAGAGAATCTCAATTATGACCCTAACTGAATATCGGAGGAGATTAAGAAAAATTTAGTTGAGATTTTGAGAGTATCTCGGACGAGATTCTTTGAGAATCTTGGATCAAATTTTTAGCACCTAGATCCACAGTCTGTCGTAAAAGGTCTAAAAAGAACTACTTGAGAGGAAAGTGATATTGTAGTGAGACAATACTGATACCCTATCTAGAACAAATAAAAACAACAATGACTCAACCCTTGCATAGAGCTAAAATAGAAATAATAACGCCATAGGGCTCACTTAAAAGTAAAGTTTGCGTTAACAGGTCCCAAGTAACAATTTTAGTTTTATTCCAGCCGTATAGCACTCCTCCCGGCTTTGTTGATAAAACTACATTCAAAACTGTTTTGTCTACCAACACCACCTCTATGCTTCTTTTAAGCCGAAATTTGTACAAAGTGCCCCACTTATAGACGGTTGTGAAAACAAGTAAATAAAACCTTTATAAGACCGTCAAGATTTTGAAAAATTTCTAGTGAAAGATGTTCTGACCACTTGAGACCCTTTATAAAACCTAATGGCTGCCACAATAACCAGCAAACGGCCAAATGGCCACAGCTATCAAAATTTTGTGATATCGTGGTTGTTTTTTGTAGTTTTGCGTTGTTCGATTCTCAGGCTCTGCTGATTCATTTCGCAGTAAATAATATCTAAGAAAAAAGTTCTTGTGTTGTTTGATAGCAAAATACCTAAAACAAAATGAGTTTTTTTACAGCGTATCATGTTCCAAATTATATGCGCATTCAATTTGATGGTGAATATTGGCACGATAAGAGCCGAAATTATATGCGCCTTGGAAATTATGCGACCTTACAAAAACAAGAACAAAATTCAATCAAATATGTTCAATAAATAAATCATGAATTTCTTGAAAATTTTAGGGAATTCAATAAGGTTTTCTAAAAGAATGCCAAAAATTGGTCTCCGATCTATAGTTAATTTGCATTGCATTTAAAATTTGGTAAATTTATTAGTTCAACATTTCAATTTTTTTTTATTTTTTATTCTGGCGATTGGAAAAAAATCACAGTTTTGCCAAAAAGCCAATTTATATTTGCAATGGCTACTATCAAACTATTTGGTCATTTTGTGACTTTCCTCAATGCCAATTTGCCGTTTAATGCATTTAATGGATGCAAAATGGTTTTAAAATACCCTTTCAACTGGTCATAATAAGATAATATGAATGAGTCCTAAAAAAGAATTTCAAAACCGCATTTTTATAGTTTACAAGGTCGAAATAAAACCTTTGATAGGAGTATAAGGAATTTAAGGAAACAAGGTTTTAAGATCGCTGTAAACAAGCTGTGCAGGTTCTTATAAAGCTGACTAAAATATTAACCCTATTGGCACCTTTTGGTGCCATAATAAAACCAAATTGATTTCTAGTGGCTTTGATAAAACCTTAATAAAAGTAAATAAAGCAGGATAGTTTTGGCAATGTTACTTGGGGTGTCCCATAGAGTTCAAGAAATAAAGGGTGTTTCGATCAAAATTTGGTCGACTTAAACTTGACGCATTTCCTTTCATCGTGCATTAAAACATTTTGCACACCCCTCATTTTGAAGATGTGTGCGTGTAGCATCATGCCTCTATTTTGATTTTGAGATTAGCACTTCAGTTATCAAAATGTCGTCGAAGGAAGAGAAGCAACGCATCAAATTTTGACGTTCATGGCGAAAATCCAAACTACTCTCACGCCAAGTTGGCGAAATTGTTGAATGTGGCTAAATCAACTGTTACCAACGTATTAAAAGTGTTCGGTGAACGTTTGTCGACAGCCAGGAAAGCTGGATCGGGGGAAATCGAAAGCCGGAGGCCACAGCGACGACAAAAAGAGTTGCCCGCTGTTTCGAGCGGAACCCCAACCTCTCCGTCCGAGATGTCGCAAAGAAGCTGGGAGTGGCGCCTTCAACCGTGGATAGAGCTAAAAACGAGCTGGACTGTCGACTTACAAGAAAGTGGTGACTCCAAATCGCGACGATAAACAAAACACGTCGGCCAAAGCACGATCGCGAAAGTTGTACACGACGATGCTGACGAAGTTTGATTGCGTGGTACAGGACGATGAAACTTACGTCAAGGCAGACTTTAAACAGCTTCCTGGACAGAAATTCTATACGGAAACGGGGACGGGGAAAGGTGGCAGATATTTTCAAGCACATTAAACTGTCAAAGTTCGCGAAGAAATATCTGGTGTGGCAGGTCATCTGTACCTGTGGCTTGAAGAGCAACGTTTACATTGCGACCGGAACCGTCAACCAGGAAATTTATCTGAGCGAGTGCCTACAAAAACGTTTACTGCCTTTCCTGAAGCGACACAATTGTTCCGTTCTATTTTGGCCGGATTTGGCATCTTGCCATTACGGAAAAAAGGCCATGGAGTGGTATGCTGCCAACAACGTTCAAGTGGTGCCCAAGGACAAGAACCCTCCCAACACGCCAGAGCTCCCCCAATCGAACAATATTGGGCCATCGTCAAGCGGAACCTTAAGAAGACTCAAAAAGCTGTTGTGAGCGAGAAACAGTTCAAGGCAAACTGGCGTTCTGCGACGAATAAAGTGGACAAGGAGACTGTACAAAATCTTATGGCAGGTGTTAAACGAAAGACCCGGCAATTCGCATTCGGTAAAAAGGAAGCTTAGCTGAATATTTCTCCTGTATTCTGTATTAACTGAACTTGAAAAAGAAAAAGAATTTGACTTATTAATAAAAACTTTGATCGACTCACACAAATAACTGCTTTACCAAATTTTGATTCGAACACCCTTTATATAAATTTATTCTTGACAGAAAAGCGGGTTTTATAGTTAAAAGTCTCTAATTTTCTCATGGCCAAAAATGTCTTTTCAACTCCTTGCTTACAGCAGCCCCACACGTTTAATTTCATTAGTTATTATTTTGGATAGCATTTCAAAATGCATAATTTACCACTAGAAATGCCCAACTATCATCAAAAGAAACCTTTCTAAGGGTAGTGGGTCATTAAACCGCAAGCAATCAGGCCGAACGGTATTAGGTCGAAATTCTTTAGGCCAAATGCAACTAGGCCGAATGCCATTAGGCCGAATGCCATTAGGTCAAATACCATAAGGCCGAACGCCGTCAAACCGAATTCCATTAGACCGAATGCCATTAGGTCGAATTCCATTAGGTCGAATGCCACTGGGTCAAATATCATTATGCCAAATTTCATTAGGCTAAATATGATAAACGAACTTTATTTTTACACGGAAAATGTATTTTAGTATATAAGCTTTCACTCGTTTCGTAAACAATTGTACATAGAGCTTTTGTCTCTTAAATTTTACGAAACATTCATACTGCTTATCATCTGGTGAAATGCTATCATTACAACTTTTTGTATAATGAACGAAATGAATTTCGTGAAGACATAAATGTCATATATGTTGGTCTTGCTGATGGGGTGGGCGGGAATCTTTTATTTATCCCAAAATAGAAATAAGAATGCTGTCGAGAGCTAGAACTTCATACTCATTAATCAAGAAGCTTCTCACAAGTCACCATGGCCTAGTGAGATTAGCCACGGATTCAAGAACAGCTCTTCACAAAAATACAGGATCGAATCCCATGTCAGAAACATTAATACAAAAACACTGGACAACTCCACGTGATTGTACTTTATGTTTCGATTGCATGTCGAGTCGATATAAAAAGATCTGTCAGTCAATCATGCAACCACCAGCGATGTTAATTTTTAATTTTAAACAAAATATTCGTAGCTCTTTGCATCGTTTTCGTACAAGAACGAATCTTTCTGTTTTGACAAATGCATGATGCTTCAGAAAGTTGCGCGTGTGAAATTTATTGCGAAGGTAGCTTCTTAAAAACTACAAATCTGAATCGTTGCAGAAAACAACGAAAAGATTCGTTAGTTCTACCTTCGATTTCGTGGTATAAAAGAAAATTAGTTTTCAGTATATGATAAGAAATATTATCTGGAATTGCTTCTGAGCTTCTCCGGAATTCTTCCCTACAGAAATCTTTGAAAATCCTAGCAGAAAGCTGGCCAGCTATTATCTCAAATCTCCCTTTAAATTGCTCAAAACCTCTTCCCTGTCTTCAGATTCCCAGAAAAATACCTTGGATCACATCTTGAAATTCCCCAGAATTTGATTTTATGAATTCACTGAATTTCATCTTATGATTTTAGATGAATCCGTGTTGCGATTTGCCAAAATTTCATCCATTCACCAATGTCCTATAATTGGAGTCTCTAACATAGAATATTGTGATTCTTCAGGATCCTACTGAATCTAATGAATCTATTTTGGAGATGTCTAGAATGCTGTAAATGATTCCACGATCCAGAGAATCTCATCTAAACAAATTAGAAATTCAATGTTTGAGTTCTTTGGAATATAATTTTGGATTGGCGAAAATCTCGTATTTGGAACCACCATAGTTTCATATTTTTACTCTAGAGAATCCCATTTTAGGATATCGCAAAAACCCACTATCGAGTTTTTTAGCGTTTCATGTTGGGGTCTCAAACATACAATATTGGAATTCTTCAGAATCAAATATTGCGACTTCCAAAATACCTACCCTACCCTTTTTTCTGAAGTTTCAAAATCCTATTAACAAATCGTTTCGGAAGAATCTCATGTTTAGATTCTCTAGAATCTCAAACTTGATTTTTCCATAATCTAACATTAGAAATGTGTATCAAGAATCTCATGTCAAAGTTCTATAAAACTCATTTTGGGACTCTTGAAATCCTATCGGGGAGTTCTTCAGAGGTTCATTTATGAAAAATCCCATTTTAGGGTTCTACAATATAGTATCTCAATTTTTTCAGCCACTTGATCCACCAGTTTCAAGATTTTATAGATTCCCATACAGGAGTTTTCCTGATTCTCATACTTTGCTTCTGCAGAATCTCATGTTAGGAATATCCACAATTTCTCTTTGCATTGTATCGAGGCGTAAGCATCTCTAGTTACTTTCCAGAACTGCGTACTTCATATTCCAAGAAACCATCATATGATTCTACAGAATCCTATGCTGGGATTTTTCAAAATTCTATGATGGAATTCTTCTGGAATTCAGAATTCAATACATGATATCTCTTTAATAAAACCTTGGAATACTGTAAAATACCACATTATTATTCTCCAGGATATATTATGGAATTCAGCAGAACCTATCTGGGGGTTTTCTTGAACACCATCAATGATTCCCTAGCATCCTACCTTCTAGACAATCTTATCTTAATGTTTTCCGAATCCGACATTAGGGATTCTTGGAATCGCCTTTTGGGGTTCTTTAGATGAGGTTCTGCAGAATCTCATATTTGGAATTTCCAGAATCTCATTTTGGGAATATGTATCACGAATCCCATCTTAAAGTTCTCAAAAACTCATTTCGGGATTCTCCAAATCCCATTAAAAATCCACCAGTATTCGACATGCTATGAAAAAATGTCTAAAGCTTTTGTAAATAGATTCCTAAATTGGTGTTTTCCTAAATCTAATATTAGGATTCACCAGAATCCTATGTCAGGAATATTCCGAACTCCTCTTTGCATTCTATCGAGCGATACGCATCTTGTGATGTTCCAAAAACCCGTTCTTCAAATAACCAAAAAACATTCAACATTGATTTTTCAAAACCTCATATTGGAATTTCTCAAAATCCTTCAGCGGAATTCTCCGGAATTGAAGGAAGCTGGCCAAAATCCCATGCCTAATTTATTTTTTCTTTATTAGTGACACTTTACACCAACATATATATGTATCAGTTTGTGCAATTTCAAGATAACGATTTTTGTACACAATTGTACATATTTGATTTATTTTCTGCTTTCATCCTGTTCCTTCTCTTTTTTGTTTCGATTTCTTTTATCACTTCACACTATTTCGTCATCTATGTTTCTTTTTCCACTTCATTTCTCTTCATCCCTTCATCGGGTCTGCTCTTCTTCTTCTTTAGCATTTCAAGCTTATTGCTTTCACAATTAGCTTATTGCTTGCTCTCAACTAAGTTTTTTAAATGCACTTCCACAATTATTAATTGAGAGCTTTCGATGCCAAGTACCATTTTTGCATTAGTATGATTATGTGGCAATCATACGCTTTGCCCAGGGAGTCGAGAAATTTTCCTTTCTAAAATTTTTTAGACCAGACCGGGAATCGAACCCAGCCACCTCCAGCATGGTGTTGCTTTGTAGCTGCGCCTTTATCAACTGAGCTAAACGAGGACCTGCTTGTTTTCCTTTTTTTACTACTCCCTTTCTAATATTCTTCTTACGCTTATATTCTTCTATTTTTGCTTCTTCAATACATATATTCTTTTGTTTGTTATCCTGCCCCGTTCTACTGCTTCATGTCAGCTCGATGTATTTTTTTTTGCACATCCTTTCTACTTATTTTCTTCTTCTCATCATTTCGGTTTTGTTCGACCGTTTATTTCTTGGTTTTTCTTCTTCCGTATCTTTCACATCGCGTCGTTTCTTTCGATTCACTTTTTCCACTATCCTTCCTCCACATTGTTTCGTTTTTCTACAATTATCTCAATCTCTTCTTTTATTTCATTCCAACAAGACCACATTTTCTCGGTTTTTTTTCTGCACTGCTTCTTGACCTTTTTCACTTTGCTTTAATTTGTGCTTTTTGTCACTTTTTCGCTTTCTTATACCGCTTTGTTTCTTGATCTTTACTTCTTCTGCTTTGGCCTTCCATTGCACCACTTGCTGTTTTCCGCATTGCTATTTTTACATCCTTTGCTTTTTCGCTATATCATCCTCTGTTGACTTCCTTTCTTCAGCGTTATTTCTTGCTCCAGCTACATTCCATCTTCTTCCGCTACTCTCCTACTATTATGTTTCTTTTTGTTCCTTGTTCGACGCTTTTCTTCATATTTTTTCTCATTCAGAGCATTTGTTTTGGTAAGTAATCTTAACTAATTTCCTTCCATGGGAAATTTATCAAAAGCAATTATCTGTCTTAGTTTTTTTTCATCAACATCTAAAAAAAGTCCATTTTTTTAATGCAAACGTTATATTTGTATTTTTGCATGTCAGAATGTTTTTTAATTAATTTAATTGCTATTTTCAAGCGATCAAAAGCCTTTTTCCTCTTAGGTGAAGAAGGTGTTGTAGCAATTCTAATAGTCTTATTTGCTGCCCTTTTAATCCTTTTAACTAACTCAGTATAATTATTTTCAATCGTATTTGCTTCAGCATCAGTTTTAATTTGAGCTAGGTTCAATCCTAGGTATCTTGAGTAGGTCAATATTAATTTGAGTTGGTTCCTTTTCTGACACCTTATTACGGACGATTTTTTTAAGTTTATGATCTGAGTTGGAGTGAGTCCAGTAGCCTTTTATGAACTTAGTTTTGAAGTCTGTTAATGTTGGTGCAATTATATGATCAAACTGGCAATTACAACTTCTCTAAGTAATTAATGTGTCTTTTCCTATTTTTGACGATGCATTTTTCAGTCGAACTGTGTGCAAACACATTTTCTCCATTCAAATTCATGTAACTGAATTTCCTATCCATTTCTCATCCTCTTGTAGCATATTTTGTCAGTTGTGCGTTATAATCTCCGATTACAATAAATCGGTCTTGATCGCTGATGTTAGTTCGCTTAGTTTGCTCAAAAAGCGTTTTGGTTAACATTAAAGACTGTATTCGATGAAATTTGGACACACACGCAATTGGTTTGTAACTTTTTAGCGTGTGGGTAAAATTTATTGAAATTTTAACTGAATGTATTTCATTGTGTTGTGTCAATTGTGTAATGAGTTTCGTGAAAATTGGTCGAGTGATTTCAGTGATGGCTTCGAATGAAGAAATAGTGCGCCAACAAATTTTGGGCACTCACTTCGAAAACCCAAACGCTTCTCATCGATGGATCGGAAAACAGCTCGGAATCGCACATTCAACCGGATCTCATGTGATCAAAACGGTCAAGGACCGTAAGACAACCAAGCGGAAAAATGGTAGGTGGCAAAAAAACGTGGCACATCAAATGAGCGAGAAGCGATGGTATTGAACCAATTTAAGCGTTATCCCAACATTTCGATCAGGGATACTGAGAAGGACGAAAGTTTCAGTTTGTTTTGTGCAGAAAACAATGAAACGTTCGTTGGATTACATGTGTGCAAGGTTCAGAAGGCACCGAACCGGAGCGATAACACAGACCTCGGTGGCCAAAACTCGTGCAAAAAAACTGTACAGGGAGTGGTACTCACAAAACCGTTCTGCATTGTGATGGACGATGAGACCTACATTAAAGCCGACACCAAACAAATGCCAGGACAGGAACACTACGTCGCCACCTCTATGTTGGCCGTTCCGGAGAGTGTACGGAAGAAGAAACTGTCGAAATTCGCCAAAAATTCCTTGTCTGGCAAGCGATCTGCGGATGTGGCAAAATGAGTCAGCCCTTCATCACCTCTGGGACCGTCAACGGACAAATCTACAAGGACGAATGCCTCCAAAAACGACTTCTGCCCTTCTTGAGATCTCACGATGGTCTGACACTGTTTTGGCCGGATTTGGCATCTTGCCACTATGCCCGGCCCGGTCTTAGACTGGTACAAAGATAATAATGTAGTTTTTGTACCAAAAGACGTCAACCCTCCATACACTCCGGAACTTCGCCCAATTGAAAAATTTTGGGCAATCATGAAGGCAAAGCTCGTTAAAACTCCAAAACTGATAGAAAATGAACTTGAACTAAAGAAAGTGTGGTTAAAAGTAAGTAAGCAAGTCGGTTCTATCATTGCCCAAAATTTGATGAAAGGGGTCAAGGCAAAGGTGCAGGCATTTGAGTTACGAGAAGAGGTTCAATAAACCAATGATGTCAAAACTTAACCATTTAGTAGTACTTTATTTCCAGAAAGTTTGAAAAGAATCGAGCTCAAGAAAAATTTTTGGTGACCTATTTTGTGTGTCAGTGCAGAAAATATCAACATACTGAAAATCCAAGAACTTCCAATCCGCCAAACAAAGACCCCAGAAAAGTAGCTCGATCCACGTGGCGATTGGCATTGCAGCTTACGGCACGTTTCTGAAAGTCAAGTTCAAGTTGCCAAGAACTAATCAAATGCAGCTAGCGCTGTGGTGACTATTGCTGGTGCTGCTGGTGCTACTATTTAACGACCATTTACTATTTCTTCTAATGACAGCTGGCAGTTGACGAGCGTAGCTGGGAAGGGAGAAAGATAATTGCTCTCCGTTCTTTCCAATTCCTGAGCTGAATGCAAGTGGCAACGGTGGAGCGGAAAAACAACAATATTTACGAGAACAAACGCAAACCGCCTCGGATGAGAGCAGAAAGTGAACGGAATCCGGTGTTTCCCCCGCACTTTTGATTGGAATTGCATCCCCCGGCAGGTGGGCACGAGGGGGTGGACCAATGTTACGTGATTTATCGGATAGAAGTTTGCCATTTCTTGCTTCTGCTGCTGCTGCTGCTGCTGCTCCTATCATGGCATTATGGGTAATAATTTAACTAACCAGTCGCCTCCGGGCTACTCACGGCTCCTTCCCTACTGTGCGCGGAAACCTTGGCTTCGCACCAGATTTTGATCTCCATTTTCCCGCTTTCAAAGCAAGCCGCAGGCTCTAATCATAGTTAGCATTGCATTGTAAAAGCAATAACAATAATAACAGCATAGCCTCGTTCGTTCCTATGATGATGGTAATTGAAAGCCTGCTGTGATCCATCTGGGCAAGGAAAATTAGAACTTCTCCTGAAATCGAAGCAATGCGTGCCCTTTCGCGTGTAATTGTTGCTCGCACAAGTGTGCATAATGCTGTTGCACTCCCAGACCCTGCAGCCACCGCCAGGCAGTAGCAGCAGAACCGTGGGAAATTACTAACCTTGCCACACCTTGACCCAGGCGGCTCAGCAACCAACGACGTAGTCGGCAGACATGCATGCATATTTCCACGTTTTATTTTTTTTATGAGTGCCGATCGCGATGGTAATAAAGCCGGCCGGATAAGATCTTTGTTTATTATTGCTTCGAGACAGTTCACCCCCCCCTGAGGCAGTATTCGTCAAGATTACACCGCACTGATTAATCCGTTCACTCTCGGAAATCACCTTCTATTTCAACCGAAATCACTGTCACCAACAACATCGCAACATTGTGTCAACTTCCCGTGAATTTTCTCCCGCAGGGGAGGCAACAATTCCGATCACAAGACCTTGGCCGGTGTTGTTTGCTTGAATCGAATGATTACATTTAATAACTGTTCATTACCACCTCCACCCGAGCCACCGCTTGCTCGCAGATCCAAGAAAATAAATCACTTCCATTTTCCTAACGCCTGAACATGGAACATGGAACAAAAGGGTCAAACAGCAGGCTGTGCAAATAGATTGCCACGGTTTGGTCGGCTGATGGTCGCTATCGCAACCGAATAATAGCTCAATGTCCCTACGTGAACCCCGAAGCACAACAGGCGTACTGCACTGAGCTGAAGTCAGAATAAATCATGCGGTCATCGAAAAGGGGCACCCACTGCTTATCATCGCCTCATTGGACTCATGTAGGCGAGTTGCTACAAGGGTGTAAGCCGATTTTTCGCTCCGAAGCTGTTGCAGTCGTTGCTCGGATGATAAGCCAAGTGCTGTAGGCTCTGTAGGGCCAATTAGAAGTCGGAATGGATGGCGGGTGGGGGTCACTTGGTACATGATTTCTAATCTCGTTGTTAATTCAAAGCAATCGGTCTTTTCAGCCATTTGAATTGATTTCCAATTTTCATAACCACTGTGTCAACGGACTTACAATGATCATCCAAACTGGTCTCGGCACATGCTAGTGATGCAGTAAAAAACGGGAAATGCAAGCATCTGTGGATAAGGCCTTACTTTTCTTTTGCGAGCCATCCGCCACTTCGAGGAAAAACCTGTTTCGACTTCGGGAAGAAAATCGCGAGCCCACGGTGGGAATGTAGGCGGCGTACCAAGCCTAGATGGCTAATGGGGTTAACACCATTTTTTATACGTTTTCAACGCCACAATGGACCATAATCGAATATTGAAGTTGTTTTCTTCATCCAATCAACAGAACGAACGACAAATTTGAGTCAACAACAAGTAGCTCCTTTGATAACGAAAACATCTCGGCCTGCTTGACGGCTGTTGTTGGCGGCGGCGCTTTTCAAGGCGGCTCATTTTTCATCCTGTCAAAGGATCAAAGCAACCAGGGCTCGGCTACGTCCTTCATTCATTCAGTCCGGGAACATCATTTGTCATTAGCTCGCGACTTCAAAATATCCGCACTTTCTGAAGGACCAGCCCAAAGTGCATTTGCACCGATTTCGTCGCCCAGAGTTGCGCTTAATTAAGATGCAACTTCGAGAGGCTGCTTTCCGGTTGTTAATTAATCGGATTTCATGTCCCCATCGTCAGCCATCAGTCCGTCCAGTCGTCGGTGAGGACAAAACTGCCGTGCGGCTTGTCAGCGATCGATAATCATTAAACAACAACGACGACGAAAAAAAACGTTATTAATAATGCCGAGCGGAAATCTCATTATCGAGTGGTCGGTAAAATAAGTCGGTAATCGCGTTTGCGTGCGGGCAGATTTAAATTCGAATCTACCGGAGTGGGTTTCCTTTTGATGCCGCTTTTTAGGAGTGCAATAAACAATGCAAAAATATCTCAATCAATGAGAAATCAAGGCGCTCTTTTATGGAAGCTTGGATTTCGTCTCGGGAGCAATTGTTCGTAATTGAAAAAGGTCGGCCATTTGGTACGTCTTTTCATTTCAGTGGTAAAATGGAATGACGGTACGAAATTATCCCAGCCATTGGGACGTAAATTGGGACATTTGACTTTCATTAAGAATGGGCAATCCTGAAACAACCTGGCCTATACAAAATATTGAATTGATGGGCAGAATGTGTTGGCACAGTTCGGACTTCGTTCTGTTTTCACTTTGCGAAGTTCGCGTTTTTTGCACGCACAGTGCGTAATTTTAGTTCAAATCAAGATTTGTACAGTAGATTGGTGATCAAACTCGAACAGAATTAATTCTAAAACAAACTCCAACTTATGATTGCTTGCCACAGTTCGAACGAAACATGTAAATTTATGACGACTTAGATGTAACAAATTTACCTCCGTCATATCCAATAGAAATTTAAGCGTGATCTTAAATTTACAGCACAGAAAAATTGTAGCTGTAAATTTACTCGTACTTAATAAATAAGCGCTGTTAATTTAAAATATGCTTTAATTTAGCGGTCGAATTTGTTGGGATTCGAAAAAGCGGATTATTTGTTTGTATTTTTTTGCTTAAAAAATAAAACGAGCAAGTTATTGATAACAATCTTTTTATTTGCTTTTTTTTTGAAGTTTTCTACAAGAAAATTCCATTTGTGTTCAATCGTTTTTTTTTTCACACATCGACAGAGAACAAAGAGCAGTCAAATGACTTTTTTCCAGAGTTCACAATTTTCAACCGGGCACTTGTAAACATGTTGTTTTCGGTGAATTCGGACGTGGTTCATGAAATCTAACCTTTTTCCGCTGCGATTTCCACAGTCACACATCATTTTTTCGAACATTTTCAAAACGTACTTCAAAATATTCAGCTTTTCACTCCCGAACCTAAACGTCCACAATATGGCGGTGACAGCTTTTTGATTCTAACATGAGAAGCTGAGCAGTGATGCTGAGTTGTGTTGAGCTCATGTCAATTTCAAGCGTTTGATTTGAAAATATAAGAGCGTGTCGTATAATTATATGTTATCGATTGCAAGTATGAATTCAGGCTAGAATATGTTTTTAAATGTGATAAAGTTTTACATGAACTTACTATTTACTGTATTTTGAATTGAAAAATATGTTCAACGATTAATTATGCCGACGAGTTTTCGGTGAAGGTTTAGATTACATTATACAGTGTTTTCATAATTTGTTTCTGTGTAAGTAGGATCGTGATAGTTTATTACTTGTTGAGTCATCCGAAAAAATACCACGAAAATGCTGCTTTTCGATGAGTTTTCACCTTCATGTTATTTGTCCTGAGTTAATTTAATGCAATTCTTATGTAATTGATGAATAACATGAACTTCTGCATGATGTACGAAGGGTATTCCATTTAATCATGCACAATTTCGTTTTTCGCTTACACCCTCACTCGTAGCTCACAGCACACAAAGTGTGGCTGCAGGATTATCCGTCCCCTGAATCGTTAAACGAGTGACTTAAGCGCCACCTCCGAAGAGGGCCAGTCGTCTGTTGTTATGCCCAGCAAGAAATCCCAACCTAAGGGCAGGTTTTTCATATAAATTCAGTTTTGGGAAGATATAGCTTCACTGCACGGTCAACCCAAGTACCTCCGCTATCAACGTCAAGATGGCTCCACCATAGGCTAAGAGTATAACAGTTAATGATCGTCGTTCGATTAGTTACCAAAAACTTCTGAGTATGAGTGCCTATTTCATCACAGGCAGAACTCACTGAAACATTTTTTTTCCTTCTCGCTTCGCAACGAGAGTGGAGAGACTAAGATTCCCAAGCAGTCCACACTTGGAGTAAAAATACCGAAAAAGCTACAAACTAACACGAAAATCGAACTGATCGAACGACAAGAAAACTCTTAGCGTCTAGACATCATGTAAGGCATAATGGCTATACAAACAACATAGAATATTGGTGGTGGAAACGAATAAACAACATTTTATTTTAATTTGTTTAGTTAAACCTAGGTTTTTATCATTGTATTGCCTTTCCCTGTTTTGTATACTGCCTCCTATGTGTGCAGATTTTCTTATTTCTACCTGTCTATTTTTATAGTGTGTGTGTGTCTCAAATATTGTTGTTCACATGCGCATGGGTTACTCACTGTTTGTTGCTTCGCCTTTACCGACCTTTCCTATAATTAAAGCTGCGACAGAGCTTCTTTGCCGGCTTCTAGTTACCGCTGGCGAAGTATCGCGGCCTCTGCACGGTATTGGTTGCGGCTATCGACGAGGTAGTGTTAGATTCCGCTACTTCCTTACATTCCTCCATGAACGACGAATCAAGTAGTCAACGGATGAACAACAATGGCAAAATGGGTACCGAGATGTTGTAAAATGGCCTCGTATCGCTTAATGGTTCGCTTTGATGGCGTTGTGAACCCCTTGGGTATTCGGAAGTATTTTCGCAAGTCCGAAATTTCTGTCGGTGGAGAGTGGAACGGTTGATTGGTGGGATTGGGCTGGGTGGTGTTGGCGGCTGCGTGGGTCGTTAGAACGGTCGGTTCGAATCCTGTTCCGGAAAACCTGTATAAGAAGCCGTCGAACGGCTGTTCGAATTTTGAGACAAACTTCATTTACACACTACATTTTACACACACATTAAACAGATTACCTTCTCTTTTCTGACAAACTTGCACGCACACGAATTATCACCGCACAAACCTACTATTTATTTCCTAGCCTGGGAAAGGTAAATTAACGTAATGTATTAAACATTAAAAACCTTCAAATCGTTCGACGTATAACCACAATTCAAACTCGCGACTCTAACTAACCAAACAAATTCCACTACTGTTTGAATCCACGGTCCACGGCAATCTGTTCCGATGTAGTCCCGTAAACCCTCAGATAGGCCTCGGTTAGTAGTCAGTGGTAAACTGAGGTTGTTGAACTACTTGAGGAAGTTCGACGACCTTATGAACCCGATCATTAAAAGTCATATTCGGAACCGATGGTGGATACCATCTTCTTCCTAAGCCAACGTTCAGATAGCTGTCTCTTTCCCATTCTTAACTGAATCCATATAAGTCCTTCCCCGTGGTGAGATCAGCGGTCGTAAAAGTTCAGGAAATGACCAATGAACCAACGCGATGAGGATGAACAACTTTGATGCAAGATATTTGACGATACATGCAAGTTGAAAATAGGTATGGTATTGTTTTGTTTTTTTAAATTGACTAACATTCAAACTGGTGAACATTTACACGTAAACAATTCTGACGTCGATGAACACATAAAATATCTAACAATAATAATAATATAAACTACTATATGCAAATATTTTAATAAATTACAGAACATTTCTGTTAAATTTGACTTAATGTTCTAATAGAAGTAGCCAACTTGCTACAAGTTCTAAATGGTCACCAATCCAAAGGTGGGAAGGCTTAATCTCATGCTGTAGGCCTACTTGGGAGACCAATAATTTGACCAGTAGTGAAAGTATCACTTATTCTGCACCTCTATTTCTCTGCTACTTCATAGTACGTTTGTATAAAAGCACTGATATCATGTGTAATACAAGCGAGATGTGCCATAATTCACTATTAATTAGACAAAGTTCATAAAAAGATGATATAATACAAATAGATAATTTAAGGAAAGCGACTAAAATACACTTATCATTTCCGTGAATTTGTTGATCATGGCTGTGAACTGATGATTGCAAATACTTTTGATTACAAAAACTGTAAATACTGCATAATTGGAATGATTTACGCAGTCACAGAGAAGTTATACTTATGACTGTTTATGACAAGTATTTACACAGTGACAAACTTAGTTTTAGAATTTGGATGGCGATATTTTGAAACTACACCACCTTTCATTGACCACACAAGCTAAAGTCGTCTTCCAAAGTCATCAACGTTGTTTGCACATGGTTCATCCGTATTTTCTCCGATATTTTTATGATGACTTGCGCGAACTGCGTTTAACTTTGAAAACACATACAACTCTACAAAAAAAAAAGTCCAATGGGCTCAAGTCTGATGATGAAGGAGGCAATTTATCCTTAATTATAGAATCATTCGAATTTTCTTCGCATCACTGCTGAACCACCTTTGCTGTATTGGAAGGAGCACCATCCTGTTGAAAACAGTAATATTCATCTCCGAACAACTCATTTCCTTGAAGAAGTACGATTTGCCTCGAAACTAAGTCGAACCATTAAACTGCATTAATTTTCATGCCTTTCTTTATGAATAATAACGATAATTTTCCGCTTTTGCATACTGCTCCCCAAACCATGAAAGATGATTTGTTTTGATTCCGATGTACGTTCTGCTTACTGGCAGGTACATTCTCAATATTTGTATTGGACTGCTTCAAAACATACCTTTCGTCCGAAAAAAAAAACAAATTTCATCACCTCCCGAGCACGAGACAACAAACATATGAATACCTAATTTTGATCTTGATAACTGGCTTTGGTATTAAAGAGCTCAGATGGTAAAAGGTGGTTTTGTAAAATCATGATGTTTGATATGTCGCAAGCCTTGTGTATTATTCGTTGCACTTCCTTTTTAATGGTGTCGACTTTTGTGTTTAGAGTCCTGGGCGCACTAACAAGACGGTGATTCAGCCGCTCCTAACATGGAGAACAGACGCTGTTTTGAGCCGCCCCTAACATGGAGAACAGACGCTCAAATGGGTGAAGGCTTGGACTTTTACCCTTAATTTCAAAAAGCGGGGTGGCTCGGTTTTCTCAGGGCTGCTTTTGGATATTTGTGGGTTTTTGGAAGAAACTCAGCACAGTCCATCAAGTGCTCAGTCCCCTCACATCCTAAACAGTCCCCGCCGCTAGTCCGGGGCTATTTATTCGTGTATTCAGTAGCTGTCTATCATAACTGATGGAACCCCACCATCCGCGACCCTTGGACCCGCCGGGTTGCTTGCAGCTCAGCCCCATAGAGTCTTCACCTACTCTACGGTCTTCCCGGAAGATCATGGACAAGAACAGCTGACCCGACTTATAAAGGCTACGATGGATGGAACCCAGTGCTGTGTGAGGATATCGGATGGATTATCGGGTTCATTCGAATCCCGCAGGGGCTTCGTCAAGGTGATGGTCTCTCTTGCCTCCTGTTCAACATTGCTCTTGAAGGTGTTATGCAACGAGCGGCGTTTGACATGCGAGGCATGATTTTCAACAGATCCGGTCAATTTATCTGCTTTGCCGATGACGTGGATATTGTCGGCAGAACATTTGAGGCGGTGGCAGAGCAGTACACCAGACTAAAGCGCAAAGCAGAGAAGATTGGGTTGAAGATAAATACGTTCAAAACGAAGTACATGCTGGCAGGTGGAACCGAGCACGACAGGACCCGTCTTGGCAGCAGTGTAACGATCGACGGCGATGAGTTCGAGGTAGTCGATGAATTTGTCTTTCTCGGCTCACTGGTTACTGCGGACAACGATAACACCCGTGAGATCCAGAGGCGCATTATCAGTGGAAGTCGTGCCTACTGTGGGCTCCGCAAGCAACTACGGTCAAACAGACTTAGCTCCCGTAAGAAGTGCATCCTGTACAAAACGCTAATAAGACCGGTTGTTCTCTACGGGCATAAGACGTGGACAATGCTTGAAGAGGACCTGCGAGCACACGGAGTTTTTGAGCGACGGGTGTTAAGAACTATCTTTGGTGGAGTGTAGGAGAACGGACTATGGAGGCGAAGGATGAACCATGTGCTCGCGCAACTCGCCGGCGAACCCACTATTCATAAGGTGGCAAAAGCTGGAAGGATACGCTGGACAGGACATGTTGCGAGACTGCCGGGCAACTATCCTGCAAAAATGGTGTTCGACGAGAATCCGGTTGGTACAAGACGACGTGGGGCGCCACGAGCAAGATGATCAGACCAGGTGGAGCAAGACCTAGGGCAAACAAGGTGCCCAAGGCATTATGGAAGGATATTGTGTATCAGGCTATGTTATAGTATTGTGACGTTATGCCATGTAAATAAATAAATGTCGCAAGCCAGGTTTTGGCAACAATTTGTATGTGGCCAATTTCACGGAGGAACTCGGATCCCGCAGAGCCTCCATATGTGGCCGGTATGGACAGACACCCTCGGAATGTTCTCCGAAGACAAAGTCTTGCAAAATGGCAGCAGGGTAAATGCACCCTTCTTTTTGGGGAAATGCTCCTTAAACTTTGGAAAAATGCTCCTTAGATGCGTTTGCTCGGTATAATGCAATCGGAGGTATTTACTCCCAGGTATTAACCTTCTGATTAGCGCTTGCCGGTTGTTTTGACGGGTCCTAAGTTTCTTCAAGATTGTATAGCGGAGCTTCGCTCCGCAATCTTTGAGGTAGTCTTGACGGGTTTAAATTTCATTTTGATGAGTCTTAATTCCATGTTGAAGAGTCTTAATTTCGTTTTGACGACTCTTAAATTCAGAAACTTAAAACCCGTCAAAACTATACAATCTTGAAGAAACTGAAGACCCGTCAAAACACCCGGCAAGCGCTAACCAGAAGGTTACTACCTCCGATTGCATTATACCGGGCAAACGCATCTAAGGAGCATTTTTCCAAAGTTTAAGGAGCATTTCCCCAAAAAGAAGGGTGCATTTACCCTTTGCCTTTCAAAATCTTGAAGTTTGAAGTGTCGCTAGCCAGGTTTTTGTAACGATTTGAATGTTGGCACTTGCCTGGAGGAATTCGGATCCCGCAGGGCCTCTTTTAGTGGCCAGTATGGTCAGAATTTCTCAAAATGTCTTCTGATGACCAAGTTTTACTAAACCATGACGTTTGATATGCCGCATGCCATGTTTCGCATCTAAAAATATTCTGTCCACCATCCCTGGACAGGTATTTACCCCAGTACTCCCACCTTTGAAACCGAAACTACGGACATTTTCAGAATAACCACTGCAGATCTACAAATTAAGATAACTTTGTGATCTATTTAAAAAAAACACATCAAAATCCAATGGCAAACGAAGGAGTATCATAAGTTTTAAATTTTATTTTTTATTTCGCAGAGGGGATGACGTACGTGTTAACCGATTAAATACGGAATTTTTCTACATTGTATCTTAATGTATGGTCTACATGCATGAAAAGGTGATAAAACCATTAGAAGGATACAAATTACGAATTTTCTGAGTTGTTCTAGACCTTCCAAACAATCCGTGAGTTCGGATCTTGATGTTCTACATGATTACGAAGGAGATTTACGATGTCTCGCCCATATTTATTGATTGGAAAAGCTCCACGAAACATCATAACAGTGTAATAGAAATATTCCAATATTTGAAAAATACCTAAGGTACTCCAAAATATTCTTGAATGCAGATTTTCATATTCTACATGAGCAACAAGGCTTTTAACGATGTCTCCACCGTACTTATGAGATGAAATAGCCCCATGGCACATCATAACACTGTAATAGATATGTATGGTGTTTCTAGAATACCCAAGGTCCTTGAAACTATCCTTGAGCTCAAATCTTAATGTTGTACACGATCAACAAGGCTATTTACAATGTCTCCACTGAACTTATGAGTTGAAAAAGCTCCACGGAACATCACAACACTGTAATATATATATATTACAGTATTTCTAGAAAACCTAAGGTACTGCCAACTATCCTTGAATACAGATCTTGATTTTCTGCATGATTAACAGAGCTATTTTTGAAGGGCATGTTTGGAATTCCAATATTTTAGTGTACCTAAGGTATTGTATGGTATGTACTACCACCCATTGTAGCACGGAAACTAAGTCCGACAGCAATGGGCTCTCCTCTCTGTTAGACTTGATCAAGCTTTAATAACCACTGATTATCCTAATCATGCCGTTGTATGAAGGGCCAAAAAGGGGTTGGGTGGATCGATATGCAACATCACTTATACGTATCCACAGGGATATAAAGAATCTCCTTCCAACAACAAGATTGAACAATTGGTCAAAAGAGCAAGCTATCTAACATGAGGATGCCCCAATGGGCAGGGAGAAGCACCCGCCCTCTATTCACAAACTGTTAGCAATGAGGAGTTGGCATTCCCACTCTCCCCATCCAGAGTGCTTCAATCGGGTGCCCTGATGGTCCCTCCCATTCCCATGAAATATTTATATAATGGTGTATATATTTATGTAAATGAAAAATACTACAAGCATTCGTATCTATAATATATGATCTTCGTTCGGTTGATCCTGAAATGCAAGAAACGTTGTAAAATGTTAAAGTGTAGAGTTCTGTGGTTTCGCGCATAAGCACGTTTTCGTTCGTTTTAGAGTACCTAAGGTATTCTAGAAATACAGTAACATGTCAAGTACAGAGTTATGATTGCCCGTGGGGTTATTTCAACTCATAAGTAACACCTAGTAAGTTGGCTAGTTGATCATGCAAAATATCAACGTATAAACTCAAGAACAGATTGGAGTGCCGTAGATATTCTTAGAATACTGTAATATGACTATAATTGTGCAATGATGTCCCATGGAGCTTTACCAATTCATAAGTACGATGGAGTCCTCGTAAATCGCCTTGTTGATCATGCAAACCGCCAAGACCTGAACTCAAGAATAGTTCGAAGTACCGTGAATATTCTGAGAATACTGTAATATGTCTGCAACGGTGTTAAGATTTTCCTTTTAGCTTTTACAGCTAAAAAGTGCGGTCAAAACACGCAAAACCTGTACAACATCAAGATCTGAACTCTAGGACAGTTTGTATGATCTAGATCATCATTTTGTCCGTAACCATACCTGTTCAATATTTTTTCTCGTTGAAAGAGTTTTTTTTTTTAACAAGTTTGGAGGACAAAGTTTCGCTTATCTTGGGTCATATATGACCCATCCGTATTGAATCGGTTAGGTTAGGAAACATCATCATGTGTTGGGTCGAAA
This sequence comes from Aedes koreicus, assembly GCA_024533555.2. Taxonomy (NCBI): domain Eukaryota; kingdom Metazoa; phylum Arthropoda; class Insecta; order Diptera; family Culicidae; genus Aedes; species Aedes koreicus. Next base: position 440,505 of record JAHHFK020004688.1, read on the forward strand.
ATTGTGAACACAAGTATTACTGGTTAATCGGCAATAACCTCAAGAAAAGTTATTCAACCAAACAACGTTAAAGCTTTCGACAACGATTAGGAGTTGGCAAAAGAGAAGCTACTTTCGTTGCTCTTTTTGATACTTCTTCGACAATATCACGTGACTGACCAAGAAATAGTGGAAGCATCTCCTTTTTTAAAAAGTTCAATAAATAGGAAACATTTGAAATCAATCAAGCATTCCTGTTAACTTGAAAAAAATCCCAACCTAAAATTATGAGAACGCAAATTAAAGCGAATTTCAAATTTGCAGTTCCTTAAAACAAAAGACATGTAAATTTACAGCATGCATTTTTCAGTGATGCAAATTTAATTTCATTCGGAAATTTATGTTAACACGTACGTCACCAACCCCTTTGAAGTCGAAAAATTCAAATTTAAAATTAATGATACTCCATCGTTAGCCATCAGATTTTGATGCAATTTTTTGCAATAGATCACTAAATTATCCTTGTTTGTGAATCAGCCCTAGAAATTCCGAAAATATCCGTAGTTTTGGATTCCAAGTTGGGAGTACTGGGGTAAGTACCTGTCCAGGAATGGTGGACAGAATATGTTTGGATGCGAAACATAGCATGCGGCATATCAAACTTCATGATTTTACAAAACTAGGTCATCAGAAGACATTTTGAGGATTTCTAACCATACTGGGCACTAAAAGAGGTCCTGCGGGATACGAGTTCCTCCGGAAAAGTGGCCATAACAAATCTTTTCCAAAACCTAGCTTGCGACATATCAAGCTTCATGATTTTGCAAAACTTTGTCTTCGGAGGACATTCTGAGGGTGTCTGACCATACTGGCTACTTAGGGAGGCCCTGCGGTTTCTGAGTTCCTCCGGGAAAGTGGCCATATTCAAATCTTTACCAAAATCTGGCTTGCGACGTATCATACTTCATGATTTTGCGAAACTAGGTCCTCGGAGGACAATCTGAGGATTCCTGACCACACTGGCCACTTATAAAGGCCCTGCGGGATCCGAGTTCCTCCGGGAAAGTGGCCATATTGAAATATTTACCAAAGTTGATTGTTCCGTTAGTATACGGCTGGCTGTGAAAATTGAATAGAAGTAATTCAAAATTGAGCGGAGTGCTTTTCTGCTATTTTTAGTAGGTGCTCATCGGGCCTTCTTTGCATATGTTCCCAATATTATTTTTTTTTTTTTCATTATAGACGGTCCCAAAAATATAAATACACTTTTTCCTCAAATAAAAAAGACCATACTGTGATTTTTTAGTATCTTATTCTCAAACATATTAAATAACGAGATTTTTTTCCATCTTCATTTCAATTTGCTTGATTTTTCGTAGGGTAGTCGAGTTCTGGGCTTCGGAGTCAAGCGGTTAGCGGCGTCATACGTCGTTCATGCAATTGCCATGAAGTGAGGGTTCGATTCCCGCTCCAGCTTGTGGAACTTTTCGCAAAACGAAAATGTCCAATCTGGTCCACAGGGTGTTAGGTTAAGTTGTCCGTTGTAATTCGCTCAATGTGTTCAGTCAGTACAACCTCGAGTTGAAGACGGTGTAAATGTCTTTATTTTTCTCTAACTTTTCTCTTAACACTTCTCATAGGCTTCTGCACAGTGCTTTCTCCTACCATTTTCATCACTTTTGGCCAATCTTTCTTAAATTTTTCAACACTGCTGGTTTCTTGTGTTTTCTCAGCCTCGCCTCTGTAAAAGCCCAGAAGTTTCGATAGGGCGAATCTCTGGGCAGTATGGTGGATTCTTTTCCTTTGGTACAAATACGACATTGTTCCATTTGTACCACTCTATTGCATTTTTAGAGTAACGACAGGAAGCAAGATCAGGCCAAAAGATTGTAGGCTTGTTATGCTGTTTGATCAAGGGTAGCAACTTTTTTTGCAGACACTCTTTCACGTACATTTGACCATTCATTGTGTCTGTTGTAATGAATGGACGAGACATTTTTCCACATCCGCATATGGCCTGCCACACCATTACCTTCTTGCCGAATTTTTCGGTGTAAATGGCTTTAATTGATCTAGGAACATCGTTTCCCTAAGACGAGGTATAATCGAGTTTTATGTAGGTTTCATCGTCCATGCACGGAAAAAAAAACTCGTTTCCAAATCCGTGAACTGCAGTCATGATATCGAGAATAAGCAATAATGCAACGTGAACTGAATCACGTAATCATGAACTTTATAACGTTTGAAGGGAAAATTCCCAAAATCGTGAACTAGTTCACGGTCCGTTTCCATTTTCGGGAACGCTTTTTTTTCTGTGTGAGCCCTCGGTTTCACAGATTCAGCCTGTTTGGTGCTTCATTTTGGCTGCTTCTGCTTTCGACGAGTCTGCAGGCCCATTTTCTCCTTGGCACGCATAACATTAGTCGACGAAGTACATAGCTTTTTTGCCACATCTCGGACTGATGCTGAAGGATGACGCATGAAATTGTCCTTTACCTCTGTCTCTGTCGATTGTAGGGTCAGCAGGACCGGATTTTCTACTCCGTCTCGGGAAATCTACGAAAAAGCACTGTTGTTGATACTTCCGTAATGCGGTTTGAACTGCTTCGACGCTCACACCTTCTTCCTTAGCCAGTTTTCTGATCGAAAGACCCCTGACGGTGCACCGTTTGTGCACAATCCGTTTTTTTTGCTCGGGAGGAAAACCACGCATTCTCACACTTCCATGCGAAAAATTGAAAAAAAATCAGTTAAATTTGGATGTTAACAACAGGACGCCGCCAAAAGTTGGTTGAATACTGCACGCATTTTGAATTGACGGTTAATCATTAGTGTATTCATAATTATCGGAACAATCTATACTCGAATTTTTTTTTGACTGCAGTCTTACCATAAAATAAACCCAAAACTGTTAATATTCCTCTCTCTGCTATATATATATATATATTTTTTTAAGTTTTGTGTTTCGTATCAAGTTATTTACCTTCTCTTTCTTTCAACTAACGCTGTTCCTTTAAGGCCATACGTCATTGCAGAAGAAATGACTGTTTTTTAAATTAAGTATAAGGTCTGTATCCGCAATAATCCCGACACCTCAAAACATGAATAAAACATAAATTTCGCATTATATTTCCGTCGTAGTTGTTTATTTCAGATTCATGGGATGTGTTTTACCAATTCGTGAAGACAAAACATCGTTATTCGGTATTTGCATAAAATTTTCGAACTTTGCACTTAACTCCGTCCATTAGGGTTTGTACAGACTCGTCAGAAATAGTAGAAGCCGTCTTTGTCCACATTTGCTGGAAGTGTTTGATGTCTTTGATTTCTTGCTTCCTTCCAGAAAGCTTCCGCTTCATCAAAGCCCAATATCTCTCGATTGGTCGTAGCTCTAGGCAATTTGGCGGGTTTGAGGTTTTTGGTACAATGTTCACTTGATTTGCTTGGTACCACTCCATCGCAGTTTTAGCATAGTGGCATGATGCCAAATCGGGCCAGAGCAAAGGTTTTTCTTTGTGACTTTTGATGAAGTGTAGCCATCGCTTCTGCAGACACTCTTTCTGATTGATCTCCTTGTTGATTGTGCCTGTAGTGACGAAAGATTTACTCTTTTTGCCACACGTGTAAATTGCTTGCCACACAAGGTATTTTGTTGGGAAATTTCGATGCCTTCTTCGTTCTGAAATGCTCAGCTGTAGCATTTCTGGCCATAGCAAAGTAAAAAGCCAGCCCTGGAAGCTGCTTGAAATCCTCCAGGACATAAGTTTCATCGTCCATAACAACGCTTGAATACTTCGTCAAATATTCGCAGTACAAACGTCGAGCCCGTAATTGTGCTGCCAAGTTCTGTTTGTCGTTGCGATTTGGAACTGTTTTTACTTTATACGACTTAAGTCCCAAACGTTGTTTTGATTTTTGGACAAAACCAGGCGACATTCCTATTTTACGAGCCACCGTTCGAATGGAGAGATTTGGGTTTTTCGCCTTTCGGTCCATGACAGGATCAGCGCGTCCAATGTTTTTGTCACTTCTCGGTTTCCTCTCCACCGTCAAACGTTCCGAAAATGATTTGAGCACATCGTGAACAGTGGATTTAGGCAAATCTAATGTTTTTGCATGGTCCCGTATTGACAAGTCAGGATTTGCCGTACGCCCGTACAAAATTCGCTCGAGCACTTGTTTTTCTTTCGTCGGCATCTTGAATACTCAACATGAAATGTAAACATCAATCATAGTCTTTTTCATCATAGACTCTCAGCTATACCACAGTGAAATGTTTCATTCCTACGTGCAATATTTCAAAAGATACAATGATTAGAAGGTGTCTAGATTAATGTGGATACAGACCTTAGCCGGATCCCTGAATCAATTTTAATTTGTACAGTTCTTAAAGTGTACGTTCATCAGAGAATTATTTTTGAAAAATGAAATGCAACCAATTGATGGAAAATCCTCGAAAAAAATCTATTATATCAGCGTTCAAAGTGTTTCATTTTTTTTCGTGACGGTCGTTGTTTCGATAGATGTCATTAGACATCCTAATCTTGCACTAAGATGTAGTCTGCGTCAAAACAGTTAGTGTGCATCTATAATACTATGGCTTCTCTCTGAGCATACCGTTTCCAAACTATTCAAAAATCACCAAAGAGCGAGAGACAATTCGCCTGCGTCTTATTCAACAAACCAGCAACAGTGATGCGGATCTAAGGAACGCCGGACTGTCACGCCTTTGCATGCATTATTTTTATTTTTTCCAAGCCTACTTGCTCCTTCGACGACTTTCCCATATAAATCGCTTCTGCCTCTCGACACATCACTTTTGTGAACTTGTATGTGTGTGTGTAATCACACATCCAATGCAGCGCATCCATTAAGCAAATTCCTTGCATCATTCGTCGGGCTGCTCCTCTCAGCATCTTTTTAGGCCGCGTGGACGAAACGGGGCCCAACCGAAATCAGCGCCCGAAAAATCTTGACAGTAATTACCACTAAACATTCCATTTTTATTCTCCCATGTCACGATTAATCGCGAGATCAAGACTCTGTCCTCTTCAGCGCCGAGTGGATGCAACATCGGTCCGAACATCTAAAAGTATTTTAAAACCCGCATGTAAGGGACTCACCCAACCCGAACCGCACCGCTCCGCGACGGGTTGGATGAAATGAAAAATGCACTATCCAAATTTTTGAACGCCCGTAGCTCGTCGCTCACAGGCAGGGATCGGACGCTGGCGAGCGAGGAGAGTGCAAATCAAAACAAAAGCGCATTATCACTTCCACCGCGTCGCCTCCGACTGCATTTTGGCTTTCAGAGCAAAGTGCATGTCGGGCGGCCTCGCCAGTTGAAGTGAGGAAGAAATTTTGTTTTAATGTAAAACGCCTCTAAATGCAAATAACGTGTTGCTGCCACTCACACGGAGGGCACAGAGAGAGCACACCGCGCCGGATTGCGTTCGCACTTTTCGGTTTATTAACCGATCCCCGCGCACTCACCTGGCGATCGAGGGAAGAAATGTCGAAAATGATCCCCCCCAACTCGCTCGGTTGCTTACAACCCGCCGGAATAGGTGAGTTACAAACCTGCAAGTGCGAGAGACCCGGGCTGCTGCGTTGTTTATGTGGGAGAATTTTAATTGGGCATGAAATTCGCTGGTTGAGTTCGATGCGGTCGCGAACCGTTCGTTGGCGTGGGGATAAAAATCAAGGCATGCCAAAAGCGTGGGCAGTTCTCGTTCTCTTGAGTTGACGTGAAATTTACCCTTAATGCCACTGCATGGCACTGTTCGGCTCGGGTGGCTGCGGGAAGAAATGGGTGTGATTTTTCGGACCATGTTTCACTTTTTTTTTTTAATTTGGGAGGTAAATTTATTGATAATGATGATCACTAAAAATGATATTTCAATTTGAAAAATACTCGTCCGCAGAGGTAAAATAAACAAAGATAAGTCTTTTACATTATAGGTAAGAAACGTGCAATTTGATGATGAGTTGAATCAATGGAATCAATGGAGTTAAATCATTTTCTTTTTAAACAGTTCGTTTATTTGGTTGGCTCAATTGCAGTAGCTTTGCGGAGCCTATATTTTTTTTAAATTGGAAATATATTCCCAACATTATGGAATCCCAGTAGTGAACAGCAATTTCTGCTAGAACCAAATATGTGAAGAGAAAGTATCGATAGGTCCGATAGCGCTCGGCAGGTTATGAAATTGAATAGAAGTAGTTTGAAATTGAGCGTCGGGCTTTTGTTAAGCAGCATTTAGAAGCAAACGCACACATTTTTGCCACATCCTCATGCGGGGTAGGTCAAGGCAGGAACGGATCCGCCACCTAAACATAGTGATTGGGAGATTGTAAACGCCTTAGAAAAAAAAATACGCGTGTACAGAATCTATTTCGATAAAGCGACCAAAAAGCGAACACTTTGCGTCCAAGCAACCGGATAGCAGACTAAGTTCATTTAGGGATATACACTACCAGTCATAAGTATGGACTCGCTTGGGAAAGTAAAGCTATGTCCATTTAGAATCCGGAATAATAAAATCATCTGTATCTCGGTAATGGATTGACGTACAAATAAGTTCAATACATCAAAACAAAGGTAATTTACTGTATTTTAAAAAAATATATATCAAAACAAATCATTTCTCTTCGTTTCTAACGAAAACTTGCCCTTTCTTCTTTATTCCTGCCATAATACGCTGCACACCTCCGGAGTCAACTTCCTTGGCACATTTGTTCCACATTTTGGTCATCTGAGTCGCTTCCCGAGCCGTTTTTCCACTTTTCTTAAGCTTCCGCTTCATTATTGCCCAAAATCTCTCGACGTTGGGTGGGTTTATGTTTTTATAGATGAAATCTACGTTATTATCGCGGTTCCACTGGATGACTTCCCGGCTGTAGTGGTAACTCGCCAAATCTGGCCAAAACTTCACGGGACCTTAAGGAGCTTTAGTGAAAGGTAGTACGCGGTTTTTGAGGCATTCTTCCTTGTACAGCTTCGAGTCCATCGTCTTATTCGTCACGAACACTTTGGTCTTTGCTCCGCAGCTGCATATCTCTTGCCAAAACATCAGTTTTTTCTCCATAAAAGCAGACTTAAACTTTTCAGCAACATAACCTCGTGCCGTCGCTATGTAGAATTTTTGGCCAGGAAGCTGTCCGAAACCCATTTTAACGTAAGTTTCATCGTCGATTAGCAGGCATCCTTGGTACTTCGTCAAAACCTGCTGGTACACTTTCCGAGCTCGAGTTTTGGTGATGAAACTTTGCTTCAACGTTCTGTTTGGTTGCTCGCTGGCTCGATAAGAACCATATCCTGCTCGCAAACGAATTCTTCGAACGGTACTGTGAGGAGCAGCGTATTTTTGTGCGATTTCCTGATCTGATAGTCCATGGTTTGCTCTGACGGTTCTCAACACCTTCTGGTTCAGCTTGCGGTCATATGTTCCACTACGACGCTTACCTTGAGAATCTCGATCCACGCTCTTTCGCTCCCTGAAACGTTTGAGCACATCATACACGATTGATTTGGCGATTTGCAACGTTTTTGCGATTTACGTGGGTGTGCAGAATTTATTCTCTCCTCTCGGCTTCCATCTGGAATAACTTTTGACTCACTGCACGAAATGCGCCGTGAAATTTATACCACAGAAAGTGGGCGCCTAGGTTAACAAACCGGTGTAAAAGAATTCTTACAGCGGTCACTTTATGTGCCGCTGCAACACAATAAGTGATTCCAGATTCTAACTGGACAGAACTTTATTTCAACACTCAGTTGAATATTACATCACCCCCCAAAAAGTTAAGCATCACCTAAATACAGATACATTCATGATACTATATCTGGGAATTCTGATTACCTGCTGTTTTGATTACCTGCTGTTGTTCATAAGGTCAAGGACATTCAAAAGGTGGACCGTTTTGTTCGGAATTCAGCCTCTATGTGGCGCTAATGAGCATGCAAAATTGAGCATTTTCAAATTGTTCTACCTCGAGACTCTAATAAGATGGAAAGTTCGTGTGTTCGGAAAAGTTGTTCAGAAGGGACAACGCTGTTCAAGGACATCCAGATGGTGGAGAAGGTGAGTGGCAAAATAATGAGTTTACTTCATTGTTGTTCTATCAGTAGTTGTTTATTTCAAACAAAATTTCTCGAAATAACCACCGTTTGCTCTAACAACAGCCGTACAATTTCTCGGCATTCGTTCAATGAGTTTCCACAATGTATCGTCCGAGATTTCCTTCCAAGCGGTTTGTAGGCAATCCCACAAAAGCCTATTTTTTTAGGGACGCATTTTTCTCTTGTTCCGGTCCAGCTCATTGGATTTAGATCCGGTGATTGCGCCGGCGAAACCATGTCATATTACGTTCCATTTTGGTCCAAGCCTTGAATGAACCCTGACTGCAATATGAATTGAGTCAGCCTCAAATCAATAGAAAATGTAGTGAATTTGACCTGAATCACTTAACTTTGAAGTGAACCAGACTTCGAATGTGTGGTGAGTCACTTGAATGTGTTGTGAGTCAGTCCTGAATTTCTTGAATTTGAGGAGGGTTATCATGAATCACTTGATTATTAAGTGAATCAGGCCTGAATCACTTGAATGAGAAATCTATCAGATCTGAAAAACATATACTCACTTGAACGAAAAGTCAGTCAGTCCTGAAGGAATTGAAATTGAGACCGAAATAACCCCTTCCGAAAAACTTTCCCGAAGACTCGAACTTTCTATCTTATCAGAATCACGAGATAGAACTTGTTGAAAATGTTAAATTTTCCATGCTCACAAGTGCCACGTAACGATGGAATTCCAAACAGAACGGTCCACTAGCTGGATGCCCTTTATCTTATAATTAACTTTGCCGAAGACTCGAGCTTTCTATCTCATTAGAATCATGAGATAGAACAAGTTGAACGTGCTAAATTTTACATGCTCACTAGCACCACGTAGCGGTGAAATTCTAAATCAAACTCTCCACTATCTGGATGCCCTTGACCTTCTGAACAACTTTGCCCAAGACTAGAAGTTTCATTCTTATCAGAATCAAGAGATAGAACATGTTGAAAATGCTCAATTTTCCATGCTCGCTAGTGCCACGTTATGATGGAATTCTAAACAGAACGGTCCACTATCCGGATGCCCTTTATCTTATGAATAAATTTGCTGAAGTCTCGAACGTTCTATCTCATTAGAATCACGAGATAGAACAAGTTGAAAATGCTTTGCAAATATTAAGGGTCTCGAAACAAAGTATCATGAATGTACCTGTATTTTGGTGATGCTAAACTTTTCGAAATGATGCAATATTCAACTGACTGTTGCAATACTTTTCCAAGCGAGTCCGTACTTATGACTAGTAGTGTACATAAACCAGAACTCCAAGCAAGTACTTGAGCCTAAAACTAAAACAAAAAGAGCGAGGTTTGAGGTAAGGTTTAGCATTTTTATTTACCTAGCCGACTAGGCAAAACCTGAACTCCGGATCATGGGAGACCACACGGCATGAAATCCCTCCATCCAACTTAGCGGAGGTACGCCCAGGATGTTTTTCACCGGCAAAACTAATTAAATTTCATCACCCGTTGTCACAATCGAACTGAAGATTCCAAAATACTATCGACCAGTGCCCTCGACCGGTGCATTTCCAGCGCATATCCTTCCAACAGTTGGTCCGAGAAAACAAGCAGCAGATGGGATATCAACCCTACGGAACACCAGCAAAACTATGATGTAACAGCTGGAAATCTTCGACGACGCAACATACAAGATTAATAAAACGTCAAATTAGGCATCACAAATCCAGCCACTAAAACTCTCCCGCCACTTACCAAACATAATAGAACACCATCTAACGGCGGGTCATAGAACAATCACAAAACGCGACCAACAATTCACACACAAACAGAAACTATGCTAGGAAAAGTACCGCAAAGGGTGTCATCTCACGGACCAGAAATGAAACACAAACAGAAAATAAAAATCTGTCAATACATATAGAAAGGAACTTCTGTCTGTCTGTCTGTCTGTCTGTCTGTCTGTCTGTCTGTCTGTCTGTCTGTCTGTCTGTCTGTCTGTCTGTCTGTCTGTCTGTCTGTCTGTCTGTCTGTCTGTCTGTCTGTCTGTCTGTCTGTCTGTCTGTCTGTCTGTCTGTCTGTTTCTGTCTGTCTGTCTGTCTGTCTGTCTGTCTGTCTGTCTGTCTGTCTGTCTGTCTGTCTGTCTGTCTGTCTGTCTGTCTGTCTGTCTGTCTGTCTGTCTGTCTGTCTGTCTGTCTGTCTGTCTGTCTGTCTGTCTGTCTGTCTGTCTGTCTGTCTGTCTGTCTGTCTGTCTGTCTGTCTGTCTGTCTGTCTGTCTGTCTGTCTGCTGCTGCTGCTGCTGCTGCTGCTGCTGCTGCTGCTGCTGCTGCTGCTGCTGCTGCTGCTGCTGCTGCTGCTGCTGCTGCTGCTGCTGCTGCTGCTGCTGCTGCTGCTGCTGCTGCTGCTGCTGCTGCTGCTGCTGCTGCTGCTGCTGCTGCTGCTGCTGCTGCTGCTGCTGCTGCTGCTGCTGCTGCTGCTGCTGCTGCTGCTGCTGCTGCTGCTGCTGCTGCTGCTGCTGCTGCTGCTGCTGCTGCTGCGAGATGCTGCTGCTGCGCGCGGGGGGAAAGAAGGGAGGGGGGAGGAGGAGCGGGGGGAAAGAAAAAGAGAAAAGGAGAGAGAAGAGGGGGGGGGGGGGGGGGGGTTTCTAAGGTGACTCGACACTCCTCCGCTCTCTGTAAGAGGGAGGTTCTCATACAAATGAAACAGAAATTTGTGCATAACTCGAGAACTAATCAAGTAAATGGAACCACATTTGGCAGGTGGAGGTTTTTGGAGGCAAGAAATGTTTCTCTGGCAGTTCAATACCCCTCCCCATTTAAAGGGGGGGGGGGCTTCCATACAGATTAAACTCAACATTCTGCATAATTCGAAAACTAATCAAGTAAATGAAACCAGGCTAGATTTCTATTAACGTAAAAATGAATTTCTGTCTGTCTGTCTGTCCGACCCTTATAGACTCGGAATGTTCTGAACCGACCAACGTGAAAATTTGTATGGAGGAGTTTTGGGGCTGGAGAAGGTTCTTATGATTGTTTGAGATACCTCTTTTCTCAGGAAGGGGGCTCTCATACAAATGAGACACAAATTTCTTCATAACTCGAGAACTAATCAAGCAAATCGAACCAAATTTGGCATGTGAGGGGTTTTGAAGGCAAGAAGGTTTCTAGGGTGGTTCAAGACCTCCCCTTTTTGAAAGGGGGAGGGTGCTTTCATACAAATGAAAGTCAATTTGTGTAAACTCAAGAACTAATCAGCAAAGGCTTGGGGGGGGGTTGAAGGCAATGATGTAGGTGTTTGGAAACACCCCCTGAAGGGGGCCAAACAAAAAAACAAAAAATAAAAAAAAATATGGTATAAACAAAAGCAATGTAGGGCGAAGTAAGATGGATTAATGTTCGTTTTGAATAAAGAAAAAAAAAAAAAAACCATAAACGTCCCAGTTATATTAAATTTTACTTCATTTAGTTGCAAGCGTAGCAGCGCAAGCACCGAGTTCAGCTAGTATATATGTAAAAATGGATTTCTGTCTGTCTGTCTGTCTGTCTGACCCTTATAGACTCGGAAACTACAAAACCGATCGGCGTGAAAATTTGTATACAGGGGTTTTTGGGGCTGGGGAAGGTTCTTATGATAGTTTAGAACCCCCTTTCTCTATAGAAGAGGGGCTCTTATACAAATGAAACACAAATTTCTTAAGAACTCGAAAACTAATCAAGCAAATGGAAAGTAAAGTGGCATGTGGGTGGTTTTGAAGGCAATGATTGTATTGTGGTTTGAGACCCCTCCGTCTTCTGGTAGGAGGGGGGGGGATCTCATACAAATAAAATACAAATTTCAACCAAACATGAGAATTAACAAGGTAACTTAAACACAAAATGTGTATTTCTCGGGTAAGACACCTGTTCTGATAGAAGTTTGAACCCCTTATTAGTCGAGAATAAAACTCATTCCGAAAAACAACCATTAACGTACCAGCTCTATTAAATGCTCATTCATTAAGTTGCAAGTTTATGGATAAGGTGATGAAAAAGCTCAGGAAACTGAAAATTGCCATAATAAAACCCAAAAAAAATAATTAATTCTCCCTTTTCTGCATCACGATACAGCTGGACACTGATCAGTAACCGCTTGGAAAGTTTGTTCGGCAACGTTAACGTTATCAGTGAAACAGAAGAACTGGCTGGATTTATTGAAAAAAAAAACCTGCAAATAAGGCGAATATGGCTAAGGACTCCAAATTATACAAGCTTCTTCTTCTTCTTTAGCATTTCAACCTTTTTGCTTTCACAATAAGCTTATTGCTTGCTCTCAACTTAGTGTTCTAAATGCACTTGAACAGTTATTAATTAAGAGCTTTCGAGGCCAGGTACCATTTATGCATTAGTATGATTGTGTGACAAGTACAATCATACGCTATGCCCAGGGAGTCGAGAAATTTTCCTTAACGAAAAATGCCTAGACCAGACCGGGAATCGAACCCAGCCACCTCCTGCGTGGTGTTGCTTTGTAGCTGCGCCTTTACCGACTGAGCTAAGGGAGGACCCACATTATACAAGCTAGTGTGCCTGAAAAAACGCATTCAGGCGTTCCTCACAAGGCGCGTCAGTGGTTTTGGCCCGATTTGGCAAGCTGCCATTATAGTCGGAAGCCAGTTTATTGATACCAGGAAAATGGGGTGGATTTTTTTGCTAAGAACCTCAATCTACCAAACTGCCTTCAATTCCATTCTATGGACAAATATTGGGCATTCGCCCATACCTCTTACGACAAAGTCACGAGTTCGTATCGTACCATCCCGGACAAGTGTTAAAAAACGGTATTTGAGTGACGAGGATGGGATATGAACTAGCCCGAGGCAGAAAATCTCGATAGTCAAGAATCAAAAGAGGGCGTTCTTCAGTTGAAAGCTAAAAAAAGCAGATCTGAAATGCTGCGAAAATGCAGAAACAGTGTCCAAGAAATGTTGAATCATATCGTAAAGTCTGTTATTGATTAAAATCCCAAATGAAGTTAAGTAAACTTAAGTTATCTATACTTTGACTTCTTGACATTTTGATAATGTCTTACTTATGCTTTAGTACTGATATCAGCTGTGATGTTCAAATTTACTCGTTTGTTTGCTCCAAGACTCAACAAACTATCCAAAACTTTCACGCAGCAACTAGTGACGTCAAAACTAACATACTTCTTCTCCCTTCTCATCATTTTTCAGGTACGCAATCAAACCCAAATGGCAAGGATGTGAGCCAACGTCGTGATCCGGCCCAATCGACCCGGATTTCCAAAATAACAAAAAAAACGCAAATATTTGCACTCAAATGCAGGATGAGATCACTCCCGTAGTTTGTTTTTCAACCATTGTCTAGTTTGGAATTCCAAACTACGTTCACCGACCACAACCGCGTGGGAAACCACCGATTTCAGCCGTCCCTTAAAAGCTCCGAAGGGAAATCCCATAAACGCATCAACCTGAAAGCCAATTTCCACTCCAACTCCAACGGATCGCATTAGGACAGGAAATCAGCCACTCTAATATATGGCGATGGCCAGCCGCCAGCCAACCAAGCGGGCCAAAGTGCATCAAGGCAGGAAAACGACGCATGAACCACCAAACTGAACCCCCGAAGGCCGGAGGGCTCGCCAAAACGGGCCCGGCAGAAGATTCGTGCCGCTGCCAATGCAATAAAATAAGTTCAAGTGGCCTTGATTCATCTTTCGCGTGGCTTACTAGGGACGGTTGAGGGTGTTTTCTTTTTCTCAAATTTCATACGTCGCCTGCTTGGATTGAGCTGAATGTCGGAGTACTTGCGCATGCGAGGGCTCGCGCGCAAATGAGAAACTTACTTTTATTTAATTTAAACACTGCTGCTCGCCCTAATCATCGTTAGTTAGTGGTGAAATTGTTTCATTGTAAAAGTTTTCGCAACTCACTGGGTAAATGAACGAGGCAAACAGGAAAATTATAAGTTTTCCACGATGCCGAGCACGCCATTCCTAGCAGCTCCCAGAATCATTTCCATATTTTCCCCATGCTGGCGAACTGACACAGCCACGTACGCCAGGTATGAGGAATTATCGGACTTTATCGGAACCTCCGTCGGAGACGGACGGAGATTTTTGAATAATTCATCGTCCGGCCAAACTGGCAGAAAAAGTGAAACATTCATTTTTATGGCGAACGCGTGCGGCATTCGTAATGATCACTCAGAAGCTGGCCACTCGCGGATCCATATGGGTAGATCGTTGCGAGCTGCCACAGTGCCAGTTTCCATAAATTTAATTGCATGTTTTGCGTTATGTTCAATCACACCTTTCGACGATGTGGCTGTGGTGCTGGTGGTGGCTTGGGCTCGTAACGCGAGTTATGCGAAGCATTTTCCCGCCCTGTGGCTTGTTTGGATATTTTGACAGGGAACTTCACCACCGAGCAGACGGATAGAACTATCAGTTGTCAGTGAGAATTTTACTTTTGCCTTGCCAATTTCTGTTCGAACCGGCGGCATTCCTCGATAATTAACCTCCCAGAAGAGATGCCGAGTTGTTTATCAACCCATCATCGAAGGAGAAAACCGGGAAACAACAAAAATTATGCTTGCAACAGACGAACGAACGACCGGACGGTGGCTCGAATAGAAGCAGAGCAAAAAATAAAAATAAACGAGTTTGTGCGATGAAAATGGTTGGATAAACATGCGCCAAAACGGTGTGCACTCGGGTTTTATTTATTGTGATAGTTCGATTAGCATGTGTGAACACAGAAGTAGTGTAATACTGGAAGCGGATTCGCAAACACCGACAACGACGATGACGACGACGACGACGGCGACGTAGAAATGCCTCGGGGGTTTGTTGTTGTCTTTCGGGTGCATAAATTAGCCTAGATAAATGTGAACGCGCCCGATTTGTGAGAAAATTGGCTCGCAAAATGAGCACGTTACGTGACATTTTGATTACCATGGCGAAGCAAACAAGAGTCATGAAAAATATTTGTATCATTCTGCGCTGAGAAAATGAGAAGAAGATCACCCACCTTCGGTGTCGAATTTCGCATTCAGCAGAGGGGCCTGCTATGCTTCTTGCGGTTTGGGACCGACCTGTTTCGCCTGTCAAGCGCGATCTGCATACATACATACATGCTCAGCCAGCGGAATCGAGGAAGGTTCGGAATGAAACAGAAAGGATCGGTGGAAGAACAGTAGGCGCGGTGGGATTGTTTTGCATACCAACATTGATTTCTACTTTCCATACGACCTTGCTGACGGTTGAACGGTGTGACAGATGAACAGACGGACGGGTGACAGGCTGACGTGCGTTCGAAGACGTGGGTTGAAATTTTAGACAACCGTATCGGGAAGAAGAAAGCGCGTGCCTTTGAAGGGGGGGAAGGCAGAATAAGTGGAATGCTCTCACTAGGTGAGATGATTTGCATTGGAAGTGGTGGTTTTGGAGTAATTTTAAAGCTGTTCGGATAATGAGCAGTGAATAGTAACGTATTTTTTCGGTGACAAGCACGACTGCTTTTGTTTTTTTATTTATTTTGGAAGCTCAGTGTCCCCATCTGCTCTTCAGAGCCGAAATGCTATTTTTTGGAACCTAATAAAAATGGATTTTGTTTTTCAATTACTCCGGCACTCTACATATATTTTGGAGCAAGATTATTGGTTTGATGTTAAACTCATCAGAGTTTGTTTTAAATATTAGTCAACAGTGAAAACACGTTGAAACACAGAATTAACATAATGGTAAATTTACGTTCTTGGTTACACTCGATTTTTGACTTCAAAAGATTCAAAAAGTGTTTGCTATAACAAATATGGTAATCAAAATACATTGTACTTTGCACTTGTAATTTTACCAAAATATACGGATATAAATTATTCGTCCAGTATTTCACAATTTGAGATACAGTTAGGTCATTTTTTGAATAAAACGTTTATCAATGTTCTGTACCATGTTAAATTAAACGAAAACAATATTTTAAGAAAGTTTTGACAATCTTGAATTCTATTCTATTCTATTCTATTCTATTCTAACGCTTGCCCAGCCAATAATGAGAAGCATCCTGGAAAATACTTAAGCAGTATTTTTCTTAGCAACATTAATGTTTGTGGCATATTTGTAACATGACAAAAATATTAAAATGGCCAGGCCCACTGTGTAGCGTTCGGGGTAAAAGAAGATTCAAAAATAAACGACAATTAAATTATCCATTTGATGAATAAGGTAATCAACTAATATTTTCGGATAACGTAAAAAAAAAGAAACTAGGAAAATCGTCCTTCCGACACGTTTTTGTAGGTTCAGGTGAATCGTTAGTAGTGGCGTAGCTAAGAAGGTTAATGTCACTCCATTTGTACAGACTTATTTGAGAAAGACAAAGGTATTTCCACCTTGTGTCCCGGCTTACGAGCCTAGGTTTAAGCGCCATTGTTCGCTCTCTGAAAAGAATAAAAAGTAAAAAAAAACTGGGACGGGTCCTGGATAAATCCAAGGGTTAGTTTTCTGAAACGAATAAAGTTATACAATGAGTATGCCATAAAGTATAAAATCAATTTTCAGTGTGATTAAATTTATTTTGTCACGTTCCAGGTGTCTTTTGGACGAATAGTTTGCAATCCAAGTTTTCTCTTATTTGATATACCTTGTGTGTACCTCCTATTTGATTTTTGTTTAATCTGTTAACATCTGTAAAAAGTGTTCTTAGCGTCAATGGCCTTAACATTGAAATTTCAAACAGTAACATCTTTAAAATAAAACATCTTGTTAGAAAAAAATATTCAAAATACTGCCGAAATGGAGACAGCTCATAAAATTATTAACTTTGTTAATGGTATAATTTGAAAAAAAATCAAACAAAAATACATGAAGGAAAAAGTAATTTCAAAGTGGTTGTATACAGTTGAATTTGAAATTAATGATATCCAACGTTCGTGTTCCAATTTACACTCGGTATATGGAATAAACTACATATTCACGACTGTCCCACAAGAATTTCATGCAAAGTTGAAGTCCGAAAGCACAACCCCAACACAAATGTAATGCTGAAATGCTGAAATGTTGAAATGCTGATTGAGCCCTCAATGCCCGTCATCATGTTGGTCCATGCACTAAAGATAATTGGTTCTGAAATGCAAAGACAATTCCATAGTCCGCTGCAACCATCAATCAAACCAAAAAGACAAATGTACAATTTCCAGGTACACGATCCGCTGTTAGACCCCCCCCCCCCCCCCCCCTCACCCTGATACTGTCAAATTGACAACCTTATCCATGTCTACGTAGTAGACGAATTCGTCTATCTGGGCTCATTGGTGACCGCCGATAACGACACCAGCAGAGAAATACAAAGGCGCATTATGGCTGGCAATCGTGCCTACTTTGGACTCCGAAGGACGCTAAGATCGAACAAAGTTCGCCGAACCACAAAGTTGACCATCTACAAGACATTAATTAGACCGGTAGTTCTCTACGGCCACGAAACATGGACATTTCTAGTGGAGGACCAACGCGCCCTTGGAGTCTTTGAACGGAAGGTGCTGCGTACGATCTACGGTGGAGTGTAGATAGAAGACGGAAACTGGAGGTAGCGAATGAACCACGAATTGCACCAGTTGCTGAGAGAACCTCCTATCGTACACATCGCAAAAATCGGTTGACTACGATGGGCTGGGCATGTCGTAAGAATGTCGGACGACAGCCCTGTGAAAATGGTTCTCGAAAAGAAACCGACAGATACAAGAAGAAGAGGCGCGCAACGAGCAAGGTGGATCGATCAAGTAGAAGGCGACCTGCGGACCCTCCGCAGACAGCGAGGCTGGCAAGGTACAGCCATGGACCGATTACAATGGAGACAACTTCTGTGTACAGCAGAGGCCACACCGGCCTTGGTCTGATTGGTAAGGTACGGTACCTTAAAATGGTTTGTTTGTTTCGGAAATCAACTAACAGACAATGCTAGAGTGTAAACAACTATTCATACTTTTGTTCCTTTAGCCAAAGAGATGGAATCTTTGGTAAAGTGGTTCTGATGAAGATATCAAGTTTATTTTTCAATTCAGCCACCAGGTGGTGCACGGAAGCAATTGTTTTATTTGAATTTGTGTAGCGAAGCGAACCTTGGGGGAGAGAGTGGTGTGGTCGGGAATTTTTTTTTGGTTGACGGGGGGTTGTTAAATTAGTTTGTTTGTTTAATTATTTCTTCTGGGGGGGGGTGTGGCTATTTTTTTTTTTTTTTTTTTTTATTAATTATAGTTGTGGGAGGTAGGATTATGGTAGAGATGAATAAGGGGAGGGGGGAGAAGGGGGTGGTTGGCAATTCAAAAAAAGGGAGGGTGGAGGGGGGAAAAGGGGTTCGCACAAAGTTCTTTTACCAGAGCATCTTCTGCCATCTACCACCGCTAACAAACAGATTTGTTGGAAGCTACCAAGCCGGATTTGTCGTCGGGCGATCGACAACAGACCAAATTTTCACGTTGCTGCAGATAATCCAAAAGTGTCGCAAATGTCAAGCTCCTACGCATCACCTATTCATCAATTTGAAGGCCGCATACGATACTACTGATCGTAGAAAGTGTTGGAAGATGATGGCGGGGGGGGGGTTCCCGGGAAAACTGAGTATGGTTAATAATAGTGATGGTGGTGTTTTCGGTGTTAGCTGATTTGGTAAAACAAATCAAACTCATCATGGAGGCGGCTGGCTTTTCTTCCTCTTTGTCAATGTTGGGGTTGTGGGTGTTTTGGAAGTTGTGGGTGTTAACACGGGTGCAATTTTTTCCATACATCCAATTTTTTCACTTACTTCGATGAAGACGGTGGCGGCGGTAAAGCCGGGTGCAGGAGAAACACAAAAAGTTTGAGTAAGGACACATCAGGCAAAAAGTAAGTTCTCACTGGTAGGTTCAAGCGTGGGGGAGGCGGCCAGGGTCAGAAGGGGGTTTATTGCGGGGGAGGATTCCGGGGGGTGGGTAGTTGTTTTTCCTCATTGGTGGTTGTATAACAAAACTGATGAGCATGAGCATGAGCATGATTGACCGCCCACGGATGCTACTTCGTTGGTGACATCGAATTACAACTGATGCAGAGAAATTCAGAGACGCATAATAGTCAGAACTCGTGCTTACTATGGACAACACAAGATCCTATGGTCTGGTAAACTTCACACCCGTACTTGAAGTACTGTTTACAAGACGCTGATAAGATCGGTAGTTCTCTACGGGCAGGAAACGTGGACATTGCTCGAGGATGACCTGCAAGCTCTTTAAGTTTTCAAATGACGTGTGTTGAGGACCATCTTTGGCGGTGTATGTGAAAACGGAATATGGAGAAGAATGAACCCCGAGCTGGCGCAACTCTATGGCGAACTCAGTATCTAAAAAGTCGCTAAAGCTAGAACCGAACAATGGGCGGGACACGTTGTAAGGATGCCAGACAACTATCCCACAGAAATGGTGTTTGCTTCGCATCCAGCCGATACAAGACGCAGAAGAGTGCAGTGAGCTAGATGGTTAGAACAAGTGAAACGAGACCTAGGAAGTGAAGGACGCTTGATCTCATGTGCTACGGGTTTCCATTAACACGGTCCCTTTTAAGAGTGCAATTGAAAGGAATGCTGTATATGACGTTTTTAAGAAAATTCCTTTTCGTTATTGCTTCTATGATGCTTGTTTTTAGTAAATTTTTCTTCAATTATTTTGATTTATGATTTCTCTATTTTCTGATGGTTTAATTTTATTTTAAATTATTTTTTTTTATTTATTTTCTCTAGCTGGTTGCGAAATTTTTATAAATATTATTAATTTACTTATAGAAAATGTATGCTTGTTAATGGGAAGGTTTTTTTTGTTTTTCTCTTTTGTTTATTTATTTAAGTGATTTTAGGATTTTACAGAACGACTTTGATTTCTATTCATTTATTGATTTATTTGCGAACTAAAACGACCGATTTGAAGCTACGGTTATCCTACTGTAAGTATGGCGTTGTAACTCTTTCCGGAACATGGCTCCGGTTCGACATCCAAACTGTCGTCGGATTACTCAATACTTTGTTGCGATCGCAGTGAATCCACTAGCAACTTATCGAGAGGTGTGATTGTCGCAGTCAAATGCGATCTACACTGAGCAGAAGTTTCCTTGACAGACTTTAATGAGCTTGAGCAAGTTGCAGTGCGCGTGAGTTTGTCAACCGATCGTTATACGTCTTTGGCATTTATCTACGTCCAAATTCTGGCCCAATGCTGTATACCACCCACGCCGCTGCTGCTCAACATGTTTCAACGATATCATCCTGCTGCTTGGTGATTACAATCTCCCTCATCTGCAGTGGAGTTTTGATGACAACGTCGATGGATACCTGCCCACAAATGCATCCATCGAGCAAGAAGTTGCTCTTACCGATTCCATCTCGGCTTGTGGTCTGGTGTAACTCAACTCCATACCCAACCGCAACAGTATAGTTTTAGATCTGCTGTTTACAAGCTCTACGGACATCCTGGAAATTTCGCAACCAGTTATACCACTCCTTCCCATTGATGAGCATCATCCACCGTTAGTTCTGCAGATCGACGTAAACTGTTTCGTTCCCATTCCTCCTGAACCACAATCGGCCATCATGGATCTGGACTTTTGGCGTTGCGATTTCACTTCTCTAAATTCTGAGCTCTGTTCGGTGGATTGGGATAATTACCTGCATGAGAATTCTGTCGACTCCATTGTTATCCTATTCTACGACAAACTGTTTTGAATATTTCAATCGAGAGTCTCTCGTCACCGGGGTGTTAATCGAGATGTTATCAGAAAACCCTGGTGAACTGTCGAGTTAAGAAACTTGTTAAGTAACAGGTTAAGGAAAGTGCGTAAGCGGTTCTTCGCTACGAAATCTGCAGATAACAGGAATCTGCTTTATCTTGTTGAATCTTCCTATAATGAGCTTCTTAATTCCGCCCACGGAAGATACCTGGATAACCTGCAATCGAACTTACCCATCGATAATTTGGAAATATATGAGGGCGCAAAAGTCAAATCCCGAACATGATCAGTTATGGAAGTACAACGGCCACTACATCTGGAGTTGCTGCGACCCATTTTGTGAGCTTTTTTTAAAGTGTGTTGAGCTCAATTTCACCACTACTGCACCCAGGAAGCTTCCAGAATGTTCTTACCCACGACATTCACCTTCCATGCTTCCATTTTTCCCAACAGGAAGTGCTGACAGCTCTTCACGACCTAGATATCTCAAAATGAACCGGTGCTGATGGCCTTACACCTGTTCTTGTGAAGAACTGTGCTAGGTCTATAGTCGGAACACTGACTCTGCTTTTCAATCGGTAACTAAGGGAAAAAACGTTTCCTGGATTATGGAAAACCGCCAAAATGATACCAATCCACAAATCTGGGAGTTCATGAAGCGTTGACAATTATCGTGGAATCTCGATTCTGTGCTGCTTGCGTAAACTCCTTGAATCCATGGTGTACAAAGTCATACTGTCTGCTTCAAAACCAATTAGTTTGGAATATCAGCATGGATTTATTTCGCATCACTCTACAATGACCAATTTGTTATGTTATTCCAATGTGCTGTTTCGAGAGATCGAGCAGCGGAATCAGGTGGACTCCATATACTTCGATTTTTCAAAAGCGTTTGACACCGTAGCTCACCAATATGCCGTGGGGAAGCTTCGTCACACGGGTTTTTCTGATTGGATAGCAGGTTGGACAATGTCATACCTGACTGGCAGGGAGGCTTTCGTTCAGGTGAACTACTCTCAATCCGAGACCTTCTGCGTACCTTTGATTTTCGGTCTGTACATCAACGATTTATGCCATCGATTCTCATCTGTTAAGCTGCTGTACCCCGACGACCTCAAACTTTCCAGAAAAATAAAATCTATGCTGGATTGCGTCGCTCTGCAGGTTGACACTGATTTGTTTCTTCGTTGGTGCGACGAAAATGGAACGAGCGTAAACATCAAGAAGTGTAAAGTGATATCTTTTTTCCGGTGCTTATCACCCATTAGTTTTTTTTTTAACTCTTTATTTGTTCCAAATTTATTCATATTTACATTTCATGTTAATCTAGGTGCTCCAGCTACTACCGTAACGTATCAACCTTAATTGTTAAAATATGTATCTAATTTTGTTTACATTGTTCATGCCTTAGCAGTTCAGTATTTTAAACAGGTTTTTATTCCTGCGTGTCAGTATAACAATAATAATCTTAAAACTAAAAACAAACTAAAATTAATCTTAACTAAGCATAAAGGGAATTAATCATTGCAATAGAAGATTGCAACGATTTTTGTCTGAAATTATTAATTATTTTGTTGGACATTTGTTCTAAAGTCTCAACATTCGAAATTCTATGTACTTCGTTAGTACTGTACCAAGAAGGCAGCTTCAAAATCATCTTCAGAACTTTGTTCTGAATCCTTTGAAGTATTTTTTTCCTGGTAGCACAACAACTAGACCATATTGGAACAGCATAAAGCATGGCCGGTCTAAAAATTTGTTTAAATATTAGTAGTTTGTTCTTCAGACATAGTTTGGATTTTCTGTTTATAAGAGGATATAAACATTTTATATATTTATTACATTTGGCTTGAATGCCTTCAATGTGATTTTTAAAATTTAATTTTTGATCAAGTAATAGACCAAGGTATTTCACTTCGCTTGACCAGGAAATTGGAACACCGCTCATAGTAACGATGTGACTACTACTAGGTTTCAAAAAAGAAGCTCTAGGTTTATGTGGGAATATTATTAGTTGAGTTTTGGAAGCGTTGGGAGAAATCTTCCATTTCTGTAAATAAGAAGAGAAAATGTCCAAACTTTTCTGCAGTCTCCTGCAAATGACACGAAGACTTCTTCCTTTAGCGGAGATGCCTGTGTCATCAGCAAACAAGGATTTCTGACAACCCTGAGGCAAATCAGGGAGGTCGGAAGTAAAAATGTTATATAGTATCGGCCCAAGAATGCTACCCTGAGGAACTCCAGCTCTAACAGGTAGTCGATCAGATTTGGAATTCTGATAATTTACCTGCAGAGTTCTGTCAGTTAAATAATTTTGAATTAATTTTATAATATAGAGCGGAAAATTAAAGTTTTTCAATTTAGCAATCAAACCTTCATGCCAAACACTGTCGAATGCTTTTTCTATGTCTAGAAGAGCAACTCCAGTTGAGCAGCCTTCAGATTTGTTTGAACGAATTAAATTAGTAACTCTCAAAAGTTGATGAGTAGTTGAATGGCCATGGCGAAATCCAAATTGCTCATCTGCAAAAATTGAGTTTGTATTGATGTGAAGCATCATTCTATTCAAAATTAGCTTTTCAAAAAGTTTACTGATTGAAGGAAGTAAACTTATTGGTCTGTAGCTAGAAGCTTCAGCTGGATCTTTCTCGGGCTTCAAAATTGGAACAACTTTGGCATTTTTCCATTTGCCAGGAAAGTATGACAAATGAAAACATTTATTAAATAATTTTACCATGAAAGACAAGGTACTCACTGGGAGTTTTTTGATGAGTATATAGAAAATTCCATCATCACCTGGAGCCTTCATATTTTTTAACTTTTTAGTTATAGTTTTTACTTCATCCAAATCAGTACCCCAGGATTCATCAAAAATATTTTCCCTTGAGGAAATATTCAGATAATCAAGAGAAACCTGATTCTCAATAGGACTAGTAAGACCCAAACTGAAATTATGGGAACTCTCAAACTGCTCAGCAAGTTTTTGAGCTTTTTCCACATTTGTTAGCAATATTTTATCACCTTCTTTGAGCGCTGGAATAGGCTTTTGAGGTTTCTTTAAAATTTTGGAGAGTTTCCAAAAAGGTTTGGAACTCGGCTCTAATTTTGACACATTATTTTCAAATTGTTTGTTCCTCAGGGCAGAGAAGCGTTTTTTAATTTGTTTTTGCAAATCTCGCCAGATAACTTTCATGGCGGGATCGCGTGTTCTTTGATATTGTCTTCTACGGATATTTTTCAGACGGATCAAAAGCTGAAGATCGTCGTCTATTATAATTGTATTGAACTTTACCTCGCATTTTGGAACTGAGACAGCTCTTGCTTCAACTATGGAAGTAGTCAGAGAGTCAAGAGCATTATCGATATCATTTTTAGTTTCCAAAGGAATATTAGGATCAAAGTTATATTCCATGAATGTTTGATATTGGTTCCAATCAGCTCTATGATAATTGAAAGTAGAACTGTTGGGATTAGAAATTATTTCTTGAGATATTTCAAAAGTTACTGGAAGGTGATCCGAACCGAAGTCAGCATGGGTAACCAATTGGCTACAAAGTTGACATGAATCAGTTAAGACCAAATCAATAGTTGAGGGATTTCTGGCAGAAGAAAAGCAAGTTGGGCTGTTTGGGTATTGGATAGTGTAATAACCCGCAGAACAATTATCAAATAGTATATTACCATTGGAATTACTTTGAGCATTATTCCACGATCGGTGTTTTGCATTAAAATCACCAATAATGAAGAATTTTGACCTATTACGGGTAAGCTTCTGTAGGTCACCCTTGAGAAGATTCTTTTGCTGACCTACGCATTGGAATGGTAAATAGGCAGCTAATAGTGTAAGTTGACCAAATTTTGTTTCAACAGAAACCCCCAAAGTTTCAAAAACTTTGGTATCAAATGAAGAAAGAATTTGATGTTTGATACGCCTATGAACAATTATGGCAACGCCACCACCTGGACTTTCAAGACGATCATTGCGGTGTACGAAATAATTAGGATCCCTTTTTATTTTATCACCTGGTTTAAGAAAAGTTTCAGTTACAACGGCAATATGCACGTTATGAACTCGTAAAAAGTTAAACAGCTCGTCTTCATTATTTTTAAGAGATCGAGCATTCCAATTTAAAATATTCAGTGTCTTAATACCCATTGCTGAATTTCAGGGTCATGACAATATTGTTTGCAAATTTTATACCAGTTTGAATTGCATCAAACATGGAGTTTGTATTTAACATTCCATTAATCATATCGATTAATGATTTCTGTAAAAAATCCATTTTTGGAGCGGTTATGCTACCTAAGTCAAAATCTTCAACATTTCTGGTAGAATTTTGGTTTCTACCGGCTGTAACGGCAGCGTAGGAAGCTCCATTACCTAGCTGTACATTGCTACCAGCAGGTAAGAATTGAGCATTGAAAACTTGTGCTCTGTTTGTACTTACGGGTACATTTGTACTTCGCTGACCATTGTTAACAGCAGATAGCAGTGGAAAATTTGACGGTTGGGCATTGATCGTACCTTCCGGTACGAATGTTGGATTTCCTCCTCGATGACCGTTGTTAACAGCCGAGGAATAATTACCTGGTCGGGAACGTGAAGCGGTCCCTACCTGATGCTTAGCACGAGAATTCAAGATCGCTTTGCGAGTCTTGCATTCCCAAAAATTGGATTTGTGGTTTCCACCACAATTCGCACATTTAAAATTTTTGGGATCCTTCACAGGACAGTTGTCCTTGGCGTGAGAGGAATCGCCACAATGCATGCATTTGGCATCCATGTGACAATTTTTCGTCCCGTGACCCCATCCCTGGCATTTACGGCACTGGGTGAGGTGTTGAGAATTTCCTCCAGTCTTCCTGAAGTGTTCCCACTTCACTCTGACATGGAGCATAAGGCTGGCTTTTTCCAATGCCTTGAGGTTATTCAGTTCATTTGATTTAAAATGAACTAAATAAAAATCGTTTGAAATCCCATTGCGAGAATCGCCAGGTTGGGATTTCTTTTTCATCTTTATCACTTGAACTGGTGTAACTCCAAGCAATTTGATAATTTCTTGTTTGATCTCATCCAGGGATTCACCACTGGCTAGACCTTTTAAGACCACCTTGAACAGACGTTCAGTTTTGGTGTCATGTGTAAAGAATTTGATGCCTCTTTGAGCAAGATACTCCACGAGAAGTTTAAATCCGATCAAGGTTTCAGCCAATACACGGCATTCACCCCGACGACCAATTTGAAAGGAAAATTTAGAATCTTTAATGAAATTCGTGAGTTCCTTACGGAGCCCATGAAAATCAGATGTTGTTACCACAATAGGTGGAACCTTTTCTTTCCCTGCATTAATTCGGGAATGCTTCGAAGATTTTTGCCTGACTGATGGATCATTCTCATCATCAGTCAGAATATCGAATTGATTGCTCAAATCAATATTGTTAGAAGGGGAATCCAGAGATTGTCCCTTTCTTTTGCGTTTAGGCGCCATTTTCTCCAAAATGATTAGAATTTATACGTTTTCTCCTAATCAACTTCCAAGCAGATTCTACAAGAATCCGAAGGGTCAAAGAGGAATTTTCCAAATCGATATCCAAGTCGGATTACCTCGCGTAGGGTCCAGACAAGGATCGAAAAGGAATAAGGGTAAAAAATAAAAATTGTGCAGGTAATGTTAAGCACTGAAAAGTGCTGTTTGATTTTGTTATAGCTTTAGGTAGCAAAAATACTTCCTTCAGCAAAAGAAAATAGAACCGCACGGCATGAGAGCTCGATGCGGACTGAACTGGATCTCGTCCTGCACTGGATCGAATCGAGAATCGTTACATCGGAGGTGGGCAGATTGGAGCCAGAAAAATGGGTCACATCACCACCGTCGTCGCCGTCGCCGTCGTTGTCTAGGTTGCCGTGGCACATGGATCTTCCACCACGTGGGTGTCGTCATCACCATCATCGTCATCGGCAATGGCCCAGTGGAATCGGTTGGTCAGCGCCTTGCGGCTAGCCGCCCAAACCGCCTCACGATTGTTCTTTTGTTTGCCAAGGAATCTATGAATGCGCAAAAGGGGGTTGGCTAGGCACTGGAGCCCCTCAGCTTCGGGGGAAATCAGCACACATTCTTTTGTTATGATTTGATCTCTTGGTTTGTGTGTTTCTTTGTATGATGATTGCCAGGATGTGATGAATGGTGTTGTATGGGGAGAGCTGCGAGGCCAAGGTGGAAAACGATTAAGTCTTTTTCTACGGTTTAAAATGCTGGGCACGGGCCGCGTCTCGGCGCCTGATAATTGCAATCTGATAATAGCCATATAACGCTTAAATTGTTCAGCGCAAATAGATGCTCTTCTCTCCGACGGGGACGGGGGAAGGTGGTTGTTGAAGCGGGACAAAAACCGAACCGGCGGCTTAAAGCAAACACATTTCTTTCGATCTTTTACTCGACAGCTGAAATGCAATGAAAAGCAATAAGGGGGAAAGCACGACTGGAAGCCGAAGCGCAAGAACAGTGGAGGACGGTGGCTGACCAGACAACAAAACCAACTGGAGACGCGGAACTGGATACCGTTAGTTAATTATAGGGACAATAAATAATGATAATGGTGATTATTTAAATGTTTGACCCATCTTGGAGCGTTTTCTCACTAGAATGTGGAAGCTGAGAATCGAATTATGTTTTCCGAATGTTGAGATTACCAAAAACAGTCATCATGATTGGATGTCCTGACCATTTCGAGCTCTGACAATCAACATCGCAAACAAAACGTTCCTTTTCTATCAATGAAAACGTAATTTTCTCTGACAGCGATACCCCCTAGTCAACGGTGATGGATGGTTTTTAATTATTCGCCCATTATCAGTCCACACCCCCAGCAATTAAAGTAAAAATCCATCCAAAATGACCTGCTGACCAGTATTGTTTCCACGGTTCCATCAACCGATTCGAGGCCTCTACCCATGTCCCAGGCTCCAAGATGCAATTAAACAAACGACCCGTAATAAAGGCTTTGTTCCTACCAGGCTCCCCGTCCTCGCCATCCCAAGCCAACAATAATCAATAAGGGTCAACGGGCGCGCACAGACTCACCTGCTGTTCGTTCCTATCTCGTGAGTCGTTTCTGTTTCAAGCCCTCGACGACGTCGGCGTGTGAAAACCTCCTGCCCACCGAAAACAAAACAAAACAAACCCAAGTCTGGCAAATGGCAATCGAAGTAGGCAGAGAAAGCCGACACTTTAATCACGACTGACTGTGAGTAGGTAATAATGCGTGTGGTTGCCATGGGTGGTCAAAAGTCGCAATCGGTCGCCATGTGTGACTGTGAGCGATGACCTCCCTGCAAGGCGTTTACCTCGAAGGAGATCTTGCGCGAAAATAATAAAAATCTGAATGGGTCGAAAACAGCACCAGAGATAAGGTTCTCACTTTCCGCGAAACGATGCGAAGATGAGCGCTTAAATGTCTTCTTTCTGGTGAGGTTTTACGTGTTTTTGGACTCGTGCAATTGGTGAAACGAACCGTACGCTATCGGTTTCGTGGGATGATGGAGGGTGATAATTTTGGAACGACGGTTAATTAAGGGGGTTTGAATGGGTTATCCGACATCAGTGGGTTATGTTTCAGCTAAGGTTGGGTTTAAGGTGCTGGGAATGTTTTTTTTTTTCGGTAATGTAGATCTTGGTTATGTAGAGCTCGTTCGGTGACCTCGTTAACTTTTGAAAAATGTTGAAGGTAGTTTTTAAGAGGTCATTCTTGTACTAATTAAAACGCTGAAATCCTATGCAAACTCAAAAAGTTACTTAGCTTTAGGAAATTAAAATCCGAATGAAATCAAGAAGAATTGAGAAGTTCAAAAGAGAAGACAGAATGAAAATATGCAATATAGCTATTGAAATCAAACAATTTGAAATGTTTATAGTATATATTAAGAACAAAATTGTTAATTTCGGCAACTTTCACATGAATCAAAGAAAGTAATACTTTATCAATTTATTCGATTTAAAAACAAAAGCTTGAAAATAATGAAATCTCTATTGCGCCAAAAGATCTTATTTGATCTCATTAGCTGTAACATCAACAAACCGGTAGTTTAATAGATGGAAAACTTAATTCGGTTTTGATGGATTTCACGCCAAATACCCGATCGAACAAACTTCATGGTCGTTGATTGGAATGAAATTTCGCACATGCTTTTGGTGTCACAGACTGATCATTTTCCACTGAGGGCCTTGTTCATAAACCACGTAGACAAATTTTTGAAAATCTCAGAAGTGGCCATCTCTCGTACACTCTGGATTGTTAATTTTTCCTGAAATTTTGAGATCAATTCTTTGAAATCTGCAGCGATTTGCTTCAGTTGATTCTGGTCTCCGTCTGACCGTCGAAATCTAAAATATGTTTACGTAATCCTTCTTTAATTGCCATGTATTTCTTTCGGGAGTAAGCTTAACTTTTCAACTTTCTTGTAGAAACTGATGAAACCTCTATTCCAGCTATTCCGGCGTTAAACAATTCAACGTTATGCAGAATGGAAAATTCGGTGTCACGCTTTCCTGAGACGAAGCTGGCGGTACCTCTTCCAGATAGTTCCTTGACCCAGATGGTTGTGGTTCTTCAACTAGTTGTGCATCGTTATAGATGTTTATGTTCACATTGTTGAATAATCGACATGAGTCACAAATTTACATAGACGTGTCTAAACGAGCGTTGCACCCCATTGAGTTCAGTGCATCGATCACTTTTTCGGTAAGTTAACGGATGTTTTTCGAGCACTGTGTGCAAGGAAATGGTTAAGAACACCTTGGAAATCTTGTAGACATTTTAATAGTACTTTAAATAACAAATGATAAACAACTGATTCTCTTTGCAATATGACAACGCATTTATATACTCAAACGATGGTACTTTTACTTTATAAATTCCAAACATCCAATACAGGGTATCAAAAATTCAGTCTACCAATTTATCCGATTGTCCTGATGATGTTGAAGAGTATATTGTTGGTCACTGGTTGGTTTGAATAGAGTGAAACACAAATGTTTTTTTAGTTTAATTCTCGAAAACGGTATTACTTAGTGCATCTACAGTGGCGGTCTATTTTTGGAACAACATTATACTTGATTTACATCAACAAAAATTGAATAGAACCAGCAAAAATAAACCAGCTTTGTATTCCCCGCACCGGTGTTGTATTTCTTTTTGTTGTTGTTATTGAAAAAAAATCGCATTAATTCAGTGAATTTCCCAGAAACTCAGGAAAACAGTTCAGGATGCTTCTAAGAAATTCAGGAAACTTTCCAAAACTTTCGAAACTCTCCCTGATGTTTGAGGAACATCCCAGAAAATCAGAGAACTTTCCAGAAATTCAGGTAACTTTCCAGAAGTTAAGGGTTCTTCCCAGAAGAACCTCAACTTCGCTGAAATTCGGAATATTTCCTAGAACTTCAGGGAGTTTGCCATAAATTCAGAGAGCTTCACATGAGCTCTGAAAACTTCTCAAAATTGAAGGGTTCTTCTCAGAAGTTTAGGCAGCCCTCCAGAAATTCAGGGAGCTTCCCAGATGTTCAAAAAACATATCAGAATGTTTTGGGAATTTCTCAAAAGTTCATAGAACTACCCATGATGTTCAGGGAACTTAACAGAATTTCAGGGAACTTTCCAGAAAATTAAAAAACACCCCACAAATGCATAAAGCTTTTCAAAGGTTGGGGATCTTTCTTGGGTTCCAAAAAACTTCTCAGGAGCTCATGAAACTTCTCAGTAGTATAGAAAACTCAGGATATAACTTGTAGGAGTTCAATGAACTTCTTTGAGGTTCAGGGTACTTCCAATAATTTCAGAAAACTTCCCAGAACTTCAGGAAACATCCACAAAGATCAGATATCTTTGGTCCCATATCGTTATCTAACCCATAAAGGATACTGTAGAGCTAAACCGTGTGGTAAAGATGGGTGCACGTTCCGACACCATGAACTACTGCATAACGATTCAAAGGAAAAACCAACATACACCATGGCTACTACCAGACGTGAGCAATCTCCGCAACCCAGTACTGGCAAGTCTGGATGCAACACTCATCAGACAGCTATCAGTTCAGTACTGTTTCGGTATCTACCAGTAGTGTTGTACGGAAGCAATCAAACAATACGCACTTTCGCATTCCTGGATGAGGGTTCTGCACTTACTTTGCTAGATCAAGAACTCGCGAACGAATTGCAGCTTGACGGTTACGTAAGTCCTTTGTGTCTCCGATGGACTGGAGGAACCGAACGACACGAGGTGGATTCTCGCATCTGCAATCTTCATATCGCCGGTGCCAAGAATGAGAGCAAAAAATTTCTCATGAACGACGTGAGGACAGTGAAAGAACTACAGTTGCCACAACAAACGATGGACATGGCCGAATTGTTACAGCTGTATTCACATCTTCGCGATCTGCCAATCGACTCCTATTGTGATGCACGTCCACGTATTCTCATAGGGATGAAGCAGGCTAAGCTTAGTCTCGGCTTAAAGTACCGAGAAGGGGAAAGCGGTCAACTGATTGCTGTAAAGACACGGCTCGGCTGGACCATATATGGAGGATGGAGTTCAAAAAATGACGCGAATCTACACCACTACACCTTCCACGTCTGTCCGTGTAGTGCGAAGTCTGACGAGGATTTACATAAAACTATAAAGGAATATTTTTCACTAGACAGCCTCGGGGTAACCAAATCGGAGAATGCGCTGTTATCCATTGAAGATTAACGTGCGGTATCACTGCTACATTCGCTTACCCATCGTAAAAATGAGCGTTACGAGTCTGGTCTACTTTGGCGATACGATGACACCCGCTTGCCCAACAGTAGATCAGTGGCGCTGCGACGATTTCAGTGCCTAAAGAAACGGATGGAAAAGGACCCGAAGCTGACTGAAATTCTACAAGCAAAGATTGCCGACTATGTCGAGAAAGGATACATTCGTAAGCTCACCGACGAAGAGATCAATGAGAAAAGTCTGCGACGCTGGTATTTGCCGATTTTTCCGGTGATCAACCCAAATAAACCGGGGAAGGTACGAATCGTATGGGACGCAGCGGCAACAGCCTATGGAACGTCTCTAAATTCAGCTCTGCTGAAAGGACCGGATTTGTTGTGCTCACTCCTTGCGATTCTTCTTCAGTTTAGAGAACGCCAGATAGGACTGACCGGCGATATACGTGAAATGTTTCACCAGGTTCTGATCAAAGCTGAAGACCAACTATGTCAGTGTTTCTACTGGATGGATGGACATGGAATCCTTGTAGTATACGCGATGCAGGTAATGACATTCGGGGCATGCTGCTCGCCCAGTACTGCTCAATTCGTAAAAAATATGAACACGGAACGATTCGCGAACAAGTACGCCGCTGCCTGCGAAGCTATCACGAAATCACACTACGTAGACGATATGCTCGTTAGTGTCGATACTGAAGATCAAGCCATCCAATTGGCAAAGGATGTTAAATATGTTCACGAGCAAGGCAGTTTTGAGATCCGAAATTGGGTTAGCAATTCGAGATTGGTGCTGACAACGCTGCAGGGTGCAAACACAGACGAGAAATCCCTCGATCTATCAACGGAGATAGCCACCGAGAAAGTGCTAGGCATGTGGTGGAACACGATCGACAATGTCTCCACGTACAAAGTGGGATGGAACCGTTATGATCCAGATTTGTTAGGAGGCCAACGACGTCCCACGAAGCGAGAAGTACTTCGTGTTCTAATGACCATTTTCGATCCACTTGGTCTGATCTCGCATTTTTTATCGTTTCTAAAAATCTTGCTACAGCAAATCTGGCGATCCAAAGTACAGTGGGACGAAGAAATAGACGACGACGCATACGAGAAATGGCGCATTTGGCTTAAAGTTTTACCGCGAGTTGAATGTGTACGAATCCCACGTTGCTACAACTCTAAATACCCCGCTGAGGAAGCCAATGATATTCAACTTCATACGATGGTGGACGCTAGCGAGAACGGTATGGCCGCTGTTTGTTATCTACGTTTCGTTAAGGCAGGGACTATCACCTGCTCTATCGTCGCCGGTAAAACGAGAGTTGCGCCACTAAAGTTCGTGTCAATTCCAAGAATGGAGTTATCAGCAGCAGTCCTTGGCGCCCGCCTAGCCCGAACTATCGAACAATCGCTATCCATCCGGATCTACAAAAAGGTGTACTGGTCAGATTCCAGGGATGTACTATGTTGGATACAATCTGACCACCGTCGCTACAACCAATATCAGAATCAGCGAGATCATAGAACTTTCGGAAGTACACGAATGGCGCTGGGTGCCTAGCAAACTGAACTGTACCGATGACGCTACCAAATGGAACAGCCTACCAGATATGTCCTCCAACCATAGATGGTTCAAAGGAGCAGATTTTCTATGGTGCAGTGAAGAAGATTGGCCACCGTCACCAGCCCTTAGTGAGACTACGGAAAACGAGCTCCGTCCTTCCTTTCTGACACATCATTTACCGTCGGAACCCGTCATCTGTGTCAGCCACTATTCAAGCTGGAAAAAACTTGTTAAGATTGCGGCGCTCATTCATCGTTTTGCGGGAAACTGTCGACTAAAGCATGAAAACAGACCGATGTGCACTGGGCCACTCACAGCAAACGACCTGCTTACTGCTGAATGTTCATTGATACAACTTGCGCAACGCGAAACATATGCGGACGAAATTGCTGCTCTCCAGAAGACATCACAAGCTACCGAAATTTCTACAAGTATCGTCCCTAAAACTAGTTCGCTATACCAGTTAACGCCATGGTTAGACGAACGTGGAATCCTGCGCATGCGAACACGCATTGCTGCCTGTCATTACGCCTCTCATGACGCTAAGCAGCCAATCATTCTTCATCGAAACCACCACATAACCAACCTTATCGTAGCACATTACCACCACAAATACCACGAAACCGTTATAAACGAAATAAGACAGAAGTTTCGTATTCCTCATTTGCGCGCTTGTTACCAACGAGTGAGGAAAGTCTGCCAGACTTGCAAGAACCAGCAAAGCTCCGCCCAACCCACCGTATATGGCCGATCTTCCTCAAAGCCCGCCTTGCCGCTTTCTCGCGACCATTCACTCATGTAGGAGTGGAATATTTCCGGGCCGATCGAAGTCGTCGTTGGAAGGAGCGTTGAGGTATATTGGCCACGTGCCTGACCGTGCGTGCAATCCACATTGAGGTTGTCCATTCGCTTAGTGCAAGTTCCTGCATCATGGCAATACGCAACTTCATCGCACGCCGCGGAACACCCGTGAAAATGAATAGTGATCGTGGCACAAACTTCGTTGGTGCAAATCGAGAGCTAAAGCAGACCAACGAAGCAATCAGTTAGCACGGAACTGATAAAGGAGTTTGCAAACAATGGAATTGAATGGGTGTTCAACCCACCACTGTCGCCGCACATGGGTGACTGCTGGGAGCGGTTGATCCGCACCGTCAAAAACAACCTGATGGTAATCTGTTTGGTGAAAAGACCTACCGACGAAGTACTTCGTAATTTGCTAACTGAAGTTGAGAATACTGTTAACTCGCGTCCGTTAACCCATGTGCCGATAGACGATGATTCAGCTCCCAGCACTGACCCCGAATCACTTCTTGCTTGGTTCGTCCAACGGGTCAAAACCACTCACCAACATCGATGCTACCGGCGCAACCCTTAAACAGAACTGGAGCACATCGCAGATTCTCGCAAACCAGTACTGGAAACGTTGGGTATCGGACTATCTGCCAGAGATCACCCGCCGTACTAAATGGTTCCGTCACACCAAGCCGATCACCGTTGGTGACATAGTCGTTATCGTCGATTCCAGCATGCCTCGTAATTGTTTGCCGAAGGGGAAGGTCGTCAGCGTCAAGGTAAGCAAAGATGGACAGGTTATTGTTGGAACGTCCATCAACAGTGGCGGGACTCACGCAGAGTAAGCACCATAGATTCCGTCATTCACCATGGTCGTCATTCACATGGTCCTCAGCAAGCGGATTCTGCAACAGCACTGACAGGTACGAGTCTGTGACAATAGAGGGAGATAAACAAACAAGTAAAAGGAGAAAAAAGGTGGTGTTTTGATTGCGTAAAATCAAAAGCGAAAGTATACAGCGAACTATTAATTTATGATATTTCTAACTCTGTGAACTAAAACTAATTCTCAAACTTTAAAATCTCTTAAGGAGTACTGCTGGTAAGCCGAAATAACTTAAAAATTTAATATGTAAATTAAATAAAAATTGTCTTTAAAAAGGATCACATATAGTGCAGCAACATTAAGAAGCATTATTGCATAATTATAATCGTACACCCAAGATAATCGAAAGGGAACTAAACGTAAGTCAGAAAAAGTGTGAACTATTTCAAATCTTCGAACAGCATGTAGAATATATTCTTTACTTAATTTATTGCATTGGAAAATTATATTCTCCAAAAACCGAATATTTGCGTTTCATTGCCATCGGTCGGAGAATAATAATAACGGAATGTTGCCAGTTGAAACGAATTTTAACACCTTTCCACTTTTCAATATCTCGTTTGTCAACGTGATTTGAAGACAATGGATTTTGTATACTTCGTTTCTTTAAGATAATGCAATCCGTATGTTTCACACTGAAAACCATACGATCAACCTGGATGAAACTGAATTAAAATCTATCCTCAATGATCTCGTATCCAACTTTTAGGGTCAATTTCATTGCTTCTGTAGCAAAATGAGAAACGTAGATCCAGGCAAAATCTGTTCAATCAGTAAAATTTAGCAACATTTCCAGCGCAGAAATGAAGATAAGCCAAAAATGTATTTTTGAGCTCAATATCATTTTTTTATTAAGAATGTAATTGTTCAAATAATTTAGATTGTTGTTCAATTTTAATTTTTTAAACAGCAATATCGTGTAATGTTTCACTAAAAAATTGTTTTTCGCGCACTGCAAGTTGAAAAACGAACTGTTCCACCGCGCATCACTCGGCCATCGGCGCATTCCCTCAACCCAATCAGCGACGATCAGTCATCGCATGTAGGAAATTTCAATGAATTTAAGCGCCATTCATGCATTCACGAGAGATCTCCCGCATATCCAGCACCGCAGACAGCTGGCATTCGTGGATAAAAAAAGAGCCCACTAAACCAGTAGTTAGTAATTGATACGATCGACGCTGAGCTGACAAACTCCATTCAACTCTCCTAAACGGGCTACCGCCGTTGACTTGACTTTCCTGCCACAGAGCCCGGTGGGGTGATGGTTTGACGATAAAAACGCACTCCCTTTCGGACCAGCCTCGTGAACGGGCGAAGATGCCCGCTACAGCTACGAGTTCCTATCTGTGAATTTGCATCTGAAAGGTAAATACCTCCACAGCGCTAAGGGGTAATCTTTTAATAAATTGAAATTTCATCTGCGGCTTAATTTCCTAACAAGGATTGCCTTCGGTTCGGATTCCAACGGTTTCTGTCCCACCAGAAATGGGAAAATGCGAATCTGATCAGCGATCGGGGGAGAATTTCCTGAAAGTGGCCGTTTTATGGCTTAATAACAAATAACGAAAAGAAGGGGGAGCGTGAAACCTAATCAAACATAATTGAACTTTCCCATCTCTAAACTAGAAGGAACCAGGCGGGGGAGTTCGGAAGGGATCGGCTGATCCACTTTGTACGTGACGATGAGACGAAACTAGTTGAACTCAATTACCGGTGTCTTAGAATTGGAACAGCACGAACTTTTCTTCCATCCCGCATCCTCTCAGAGGGCTGATCAACGTGAGTGCGATTTTGATTTTCGAATTGAATTAAAACCGACGACGCCCTCATCGAATCCGGGCTCGCTAGTCATCATCACGGTCCGGACGGATCAGAAGACGGGACCATGCGCAGCATCGTCATCCTCATCATGCCGACGGTCACGACGACGATGGACCCTGCTACTTTGATGGAAAATCTCATTTAATTTCATCGCCAATCGTGGTAGGCTATTGCTGGGGGAGAATTCCTGCCCGGAATTGGGTCAATTAAAATGTAAACAAAGTGAGCGTAATTAAAGCCTGGACGACGACGGGAACGGTCTAATCCGCACGGAGTCTCTCTTTTATTCTGGGCCACTACACTTTGACTGATGCCGAAGATTGCGAATGATTCGATCGACGAAAAAAAAAAACCGGGAAAAGAATGGGAATGGGATGTCTCAATCAGTTTCCATTGGTTTTGAAGTGATCTGACTCAATTAACAAGACAAACAGAGTACCGATAGCGGCAACGCAGATGAAGACGACGACGACGACGACGACGACGCGCAGATATGCCGGCATCCGGTAGAGACCCCTCGATGGGGAAGAAGAGCACCGAATTGGATCAATCGAAAATGGATAAAGGCAGTAGGCCTACACGTTTGGTTCGGTGGCGTTGGACAAGGCGCAAAACATCGAGTGGCTGCCTGCTGGTTTGAACGACGACGGTGCGGTACGTCGTCATCATCGGATTGGATTGTCGCAATGTAATCAACTTAATTAGGGTTGATTAGTGCGGGGTTTGGACGGGCGGCGATGGTTTTGCGAGTCATGTTGAGACAGCTGCGATAGGATTTGGTCATCGCGTCGGTCGGAGTTTGGATGATAGGCAGCTAACGGAGAAATGATTTACTGGTTGCCATTTGGGGTTGGTGGAATATATTTGAGCTTTTTTTGGACTGCTTGCTACTGGGGAAAGGTCCAATTACCGAGGGAGGACTTTTACTGAGCAAACAGTAGGGTTGCTCTCGAGGATTGATTGAGTGAGCATTCTAGGAAGATTTTTCAAAGAGGGAGGGAGAAATATTCGAAGATTCGCCCGAAAGATGCATTTGACAGAAACAAGGGTGTCCCACATCAAATTGCATCACGGTAAAAACGCTGTAGAAAATTACCTAGTTGACCGATCTTATTCAAAGTTTCAGACAAAAAAAAACAACCCATTAGTAAGCTTTTGGCATACTTATTTCATTCAACTTCAAAACCATAACCGTATGCTCGCACCTTACGCTTAACTCCACTCATTAGGTTCTGTACAACTTCTGGCTGCAGCTTCTTCTGTACGGAAACCCACTTTTTCTTCATGTCTTCCTCAGATTTGACCTATTTGTGATGCTTCCGTAGTGCTTGCTTCATAATAGCTCAGTATTTTTCGATGGGCATTAGTTCCGGTGCGTTGGGGAGGGGGTTCATATCATTGGGTACGAAAGTGACCACGTTGGCTTCGCACCACTCCAAGACAACCTTTGAATAGTGGCACGAAGCTAGATCCGGCTAGAAGATCGTAGGACCCTTGCGTTGCTTCAACAGAGGAAGCAGATGCTTCTGTAGACACTCCTTGAGGTAGATCTCCCCGTTTACAGTCCCGATAGTCACGAAGCATGAGCATATCGCTTGCCAAATCATGTATTTGTTGTCAAATTTTAGAAAGTTTTTGCTTCCTTACTTCCACCGGAACATCAAACTTGTGCTAGGCGGTAAAGAACACTATCCCCGGAAGCTACCGGAAGTCCGCCTTGACGTAAGTCTCATCATCAATGGTGAGACAATGAGGCTTCGTCAGCATTTGGGTGTACAGTCTCAAGGCTCCTGGCTTGCCTACCGTATTTCGCCGTTCGTCACGATGTGGAGCCTTCTGCACATTGTATGCATGCAGTCCCACTCGGTACTTGGCTCTCTGAACGAAAGACTTGAACAGATTCAACTTTTTGGCCACATCCGAAGCATAGGGATTCCGCTTAAACGCTTTTACGACACGCTTGTGATCCTGATCACTAAGAGAACATCCATTCTGACCGCATTTCTCCTTGCGTTCGATGCTCAGAGTTTTGTAGTAACGTTTAATCACACGACTCACCGTTGACTGCACGATTCCGAGTTGTTTTCGGATGTCCCAATGAGAGAGTTGAAGATTTTCCAGGTGCTTGCGCAAAATCAATTCGTTACGTTGCTTTTCGGGTGACGCAATTTTCTAAAAACTGACAGCGATAAAAATATAACAAAAAAAAACCTCAAAACAACTTCTAAGCAAATTTTCATGAGAAAATATCCTATGGGTAGTTTTCTACAGCATTTTTTTCCGTGGTGCAATTTGATGTGGGACACCCTTAAGGACTGGAAAAGAAACACAAATTGAAAAAAGAATATGTTCGGTACCGTGTAGTACTTTAAGACACTAATCTTGCACTGTAGACATAAAGTCATTATTCATTTTCAGCCAAAACTTACCAGATCATAAAAAAAACATTAAAATCTACATATTTTTCGACAAAAACTAAATATTCGTGCATGGAAAAAATGGTTCCAGAATTATTTTGTGGAATGTCTTTGGGCACCACGGCCTTGGCAAACTTCTGCTGCCATTTGGAATCCATTGAAGTTTGCCCATTTGGCAATACGTATTTCCATCAAATCCCCATTCCTTAAGTTGACGAAGGACACCTTCCCGCCACACGTTGTTGCAGGCCATTTAAAGATCGAGGGTGGCTTTATCGATGCGCAGATTTTTGTGCATCACTCGGTCGAGTGTGCTTCCCAGTTCTGTCAAGTATGTTGATGTTCCACGGCCTTGGCGAAAAGCATGTTGCTGAGGATTTAGAGGACCTCGATCTTCAAGACTTGTTATAAAACGACGATTCACCATCCGTTCAATGATTTTTCCGTTGCAACTTGTTAAGCTGATTGGTCGAAATTCTTGCGCTTCTTTATACCTTGCTCCAACCTTTGGAATTGGAATAATGGTGCTATGCTTCCATTCTTACGGAAAGGATCTTTTGAGCCAGAGCTGGTTGTTGTTATCCAGAAGATTTTGCTTTACGTTGACAGGTAGTATTTTCAGCATCGGGTATGCTATCAGATCTGGGCCACAGGATTTTCCTCTCGCAAGTAACAATTTAAGATTTATTCCAGCCGTATGGCATTCCTCCCGGCTTTGTTGATGGAACTACATTCGAAACTATTTTGTCTACCAGCACCTCCTCTATGCTTCTCTAAAGCCAAAATTGTGGCCCACTCTATAAACGGTTGTGAAAACAAGTTAATAAAACCTTTATAAGACCATACAGATTTTGAAAATGTTCTAGTGATAGATGTTATGACCACTTGAGAACCTTGATAAAACCTTTTGGCAGCCATTAAATCCAGCATGCAGCCAAATGGCCACAGCTGTCAAACTTAACTGTGAAATCGTGGTTGGTTTTTGTTGTTCTGCTTTGTTCGATTCTCTGCTCTTCTGTTTCATTTAGCAGTAAATAATATCGAAGAAAAAAGGTCAAGTGTTGCGGGAAATTTTGTTTGATAGCAAAATATCCAAAACAAATTAAAATGTTTACAGCGTATCATGCTGCTAATCATATATTCATTTAATTTTGTGGTGAATATTAGAACGATAGGAGCCGATAATTATTGCGCCTTGGAAATTATGCGAGTTCACAACAACAAATACAAATTTAAAACAAATATATTCGATAGATTAATCATGAATTTCATGAAAATTGATGGAATTCAATAAGTTTATTTAAAAAAAAAATGCAGAAATTGGTCTCCAATCTATAGTTCATTTGCATTACATTTAGAATTTGTTGCATTTATTTTTCCACATTTCTATTATTTCGTATATTTCAATATGGCGATTGGAAAAAAATATCTATCCTGCCATAAAGCCAAGTTATCTTCGCAATGACTACTTTAAAACTATTTGGTTATTTGGTGGTTTCCCTCAATGCCAATTTGCCGATTAATGCATTTACTGCATTTACTATCATAATAAAAGTTAATATGAATGAGTCCTAAAACGGCATTTTAAAACAGCATTTTGTGAGTTCATAAAGTCGAAATAAAACCTTTGATAGGAGTAAAAGGAATTTGAGAAAACAAGGTGTTAAGATCATTGTGAACAAGCTGTGTAAGTTCTCATAAACCGGACTAAAATATGAAACCCATTGGCAACTTTTGGGGCCATAATAAAACCAAATTGATTTCTAGTTGCTTGATAAAACCTTAATAAAACTTAATAAAGCAGTATGGTTTTGGCAATTTGACTTGGGCTGGCATGCTCAAGGGCTCATAGTAGTTCTGACATTGAGAATGTCCTGTTATACGATTCATTTGAGGCGAGGGTGGTGAGGGAAATGTTTGTAGGATGGGCTTTGAACTTTCTTTTTTTTCTTAATAAATGTCTCTGAGTACGAAGCTGAGGATGAAATGGAACTAAAATATTCTCCCAGTTCGTTAGCGATTATGTCAGGTTCATCGGTTTGATGATCGTTTACCCTTAGCTGAAAACCAGAAAAACGCATTTTTCCTCTTAGTGCATTCAATCTCTGCCAGACTTCGTGGGTGGTCGACTGAGGGCTAATACCATCAACAAAATTTTGCCAAGAAAACCGTTTAGCTTGTTTTATCGTTAGTCGGCATTCTTTTCTTGCTGCTCGCCGTTGCTCCATTTTTGAGTTGTGGTTCGGACCATCAAATGTAGAACGTTTCCAGATTCTAAGTGCCTTTCGTCGGAATTTTATTGCTTTTCGCCATTCAACCAAGAAATAGCGCGCTGACCCGGAGTACCCAAAGCTCTAGAGATGTGTGTCATAGCTGCTGTTGTGATGATTTTCCCAAGTTCTACAGATGAGTATTCAGGACTAATTTCTATACGGTTATTGAAATCTGCTTCGAAGTCTGACCAATTTGCACGATCGAATTGCCATCGTTTTCTTCTTCCAGTTTTTAGACGGCTATCATTGCCATACCAATTGGGTAATGGTCGCTAACAGCAGGATCTTGATGAACTCGCCAACAAAATTGACTGATAATGGCACTTGAACACAGTGATGAGTCGATAGCGGAGCGCCTGTCTTCGCTGATGTAGGTATCCCTTCCATCGTTCTAAACTACAGGGTGTCTCACAATAGGTGTGACTAAAACAAAATGGGATTACAGCAAAACAAA
Source organism: Aedes koreicus (assembly GCA_024533555.2). NCBI lineage: Eukaryota > Metazoa > Arthropoda > Insecta > Diptera > Culicidae > Aedes > Aedes koreicus. The sequence goes on from JAHHFK020004688.1 coordinate 482,269, forward strand.
TCAACCAAATCATAGCATTTATTTTTCATTTGAAAGATACATGTCAAAGAAATAAACCATATTAATTAAATTTGAATCTCTCGTCCTTTTCCTTGATAATTTTGCGAAAACGCTTTGTAAACCCATCGCAGCTGGCACGCACGATTTCCTGAGGAATTTGGTCCCAAATATAAACCAAATGTTTCTTGAATCGATCTAAAGTAAGCCCTTTCGTAGGGCCTATATGTTGAAGCATATAACTCCAAACAAAGTAGTCAAGTGGGTTGAAATCCGGTGAAGATGCAGGCCATTCTTCGCTTGTGATGGAATCGGGCAAATTTTCCGCGCACCACGCTTGTGTCTTCTTTGCCTTGTGAGCTGGAGCTGAGTCCTGTTGGAAACAATATGGTGTATTCACATACAGCGTTGAAACATGAGGAAGCAGATGGTTCTTCAAAACATGCTCGATGTACAATATGTCCCATAAAAAATGCGAAAATCCATACCTCAGTTTCAAATAAGTTTTTTTCATAGAAAATGATAAAAAATCATAATATCATCTAAGGAATCATTTATTTAGCCTTTCATGATTACATTCCTTAATATGTCCACCATTTTTCTCGGTCACCTTTTCCAAATGGAGACGGAATCGAGGGCATACCTTCTCAATATATGAGTGAGTCCTCGAGTTCCATGCCTTGGTAATGGAAGCATTCAGGTTCGCACTGGGGTGAGAACGTTCACAGGCCTTAGCCTGAACATATGCTCATAATGAGTAATCCAAAGAATTCAAGTCCGGGCTGCCAGGAAGTCAAATGTCCTTTGGCCGAAATTCCGTTTTTTTCCTTCAGCCACGTTTGAGTCATGTATGGGGTATGACACAGTGCTCCGTCCTGTTGGAAAATGACGTGTTGGTGTGCTCCAAAGTTGGTTTTCATCTATGGAAGAACGTGGTCCTTCAAAATGTTCATGTAAACCTCGGTATTAACTTTTAATCCATCTTTGATAAATACTGGAGGCATTTTCAAGCCATTGGACGCAACTGCCCCAAAAACCATGACTCCGGCCGGATGTTTGGTTGTAAACTTGAATTTTACGTTCTCTGGAACATCCTCAATCTTCTTTGGCGAAATAAACCTGTCTGTATCGAAGGTGAACATTTTCTCATCGGAGAATACGATGATGGTATGCTACTTTTTTTATTGCTGACACCAGACGATTCGAGCGCTCCAGCTGTAGGTAGTTGTTTGATTCGATCCGTTACAAGACTCTTGTCCTGGAAGAACGTCCAGAGACATTCAAGTCATCTTTGACCAACCTTTGAATGGTAGTTTTTGAAATATAGGCTTCCTTAGCCAATTTTCGGATCGATCTTATAGGATTTCGCCTCGCTTTGTCTCTCACTGATCGGATGACCTTCGGTATGCGGCGGACTGTGGACGGCAGAAGCCACTTCCCGGCTTCCATGGACGTGGTCCATCAAGGAGTGAACGTTGGATACGGTAAACGGTAACCAGGTGGCATCCCACAATCGTTGCAATTTGTTTTAGGTGGGCGAGCAGCAAACTAGTCACAACCTCCTTTGCGTAAATTTTTCTCAACTTTGTTACTCGCGAACCACTGTTTTGTTTACATCGTCTTAGAGTAAACAGTCAGATGATTATTCTCACGCACTGAAACAGCAAGAATAATGTTTTAAAGCTACCCAAAAATTAGTTTTGAAAACTTTCACATTATGGGACATACTGTAATACTCAGTGATGTTTTTACGTTAGGTTCTATAAAAATAAGAGGATTTTTTCCTTTTCGTGAAACAAGGCCACAAGCCATGATTTTCAATACATTCTGATAGCGTTCTACAGCTAGTTTATCTCTTGGAATATTGGCAAGATTATTGCCATACACACGATCATTTTGTTGATTATGACTATCCTGAAGGAGGAAGAGCTTTTCATCCGAAAATAAAATATCGCAGTCACCGTGCCGAAACAGATCACATCTGTGCAGCATTTGAAATTGTTTGCTCAATTTACGGCCAGATACGGCCGGATTACGTCTTATTCGCTCACTCACACCTTTGATCTATTTCTTCGTTCTGGCAGTTCGTCTGGCACCTCCTTTGAGTTGAATATGGACATTTCCAGTTTCCTTGAACCGTTTCAAGGTACAAAAAAACAAAACGCTTACTCACTTCGAATTGCTAAAGGCTATTGAATATCTGACACGGTCTAAGTTTTTGCAAATGAAAATTTAAAACTTGCTCCCGTATGGCTTCCATGGTAGCTGATTAATATAAACAAACGGAATCGCTTATTTATCTTCAGCAATGAACTGTCAAAATAATACACTCAAAACGGGTATAATCAATTCCGCTGTTAAAATTACCCAACTGAAATAAACCAAGACTGAAAAAAGGTGACACCTATTGTGAGACACACTGTATTAAGTCGTATTTTTCACAAATACGGATGATTGCCTTACCTGTCGGGTCGTCGCGCGGAGAGCCCCAAGCCACATGATGTGCGTTAAAGTCTCCCAGGATAAGCAATGGAGGCTCCAGTTGAAAAATAAGATGATCAAAATAGTTGTCGAATTCTGGATAAGACTGAACAGGAACATATAGACTAACTATTCTACAACAAAGTCGACCCTCAAGCCGTTTTGCTAGTGCAAGCATTGATGTGTCAAGTACAATGTCTGAATGTGGCTCATCTACTCCCACAGCAAGTTCGGATCCTTGAAATATGTTGCTGTCGGTCAGTGTATGCCACGTATATCGGCCCCGGAGCAGAGAAGCCAAATTACGCCTAGCGTTCGGTCGAAGATGATGCTCTTAAAAAGCTATAACTGTCACTGCTTCAGGTCACTAAGATTATTGAGTAAACCATTGATATTCCATTGAAATGCAATACGAAGGCGATTTTCCAATACATCATCGATATTGATTTCCATACTTGTAGTGGTTGTTGGTGATGCCGGTGTTTTCTCAATCAGCTGTTGGCTGACAGATATCACGGATGCTGTTTTCAAGCAAATCCCTCACACCATCGCCATACGGAGAACCATGAACAATTTGCCAATATTCTCTAAGATCAGTTTAAAGGCTTGGGTTAGCCGTTTGAATGAAATAAATTAGGGGGCGACCTCACCGTAGTGGTTAACATCCATACATCTCACGCCAAAGTTCAAATCTCGATCAACGGACAAGTTATGGAAAACGCCAAAAAGTTGTGTTTCATTAACTTTCCAGGGAGATGGGTGAAACCAGGCCGAGGCTGAGAATTTCGAAAATCTCGATTATACAACAACAAAAAAAAAAAATTTTTTCAAAAAAGTTTTTCCTTTTTTTTTTTTTTTTTTTTTTTTTTTTTTTTTTTTTTTTTTTTTTTTTTTTTCCTCTGTTTCCTCATGCGCTGTACATAAGGCTCAAAATGGTCAACTTCACCGCTGCCGAGTATGCATGAATCTGGAGTCTACTGTAGTGCCATGTTTTTGTAAAGTGATGCAATTAAGGTCTGTATCCGCAATAATCCGGACACCTCAAAACATAAATAAAACCTAAATTTCACATTATATTTCCGCCGTAGATGTTTATTTCAGATTCAGAGGATGAAGTTTTGTCAATTCGTGAAGACAAAACATAGTAACTCGGTATTTGCATATATTTTTTCGAAACTTTAAGCTTAACTCCGTCCATTAGGGTTTGTACAGACTCTTCAGAAATCGTAGAAGCCGTCTTTGTCCAAGTTTGCTGGAAGTGTTTGATGTCTTTGATTTCTTGCTTCTTTCCAGAAAGCTTCCGCTTCATCAGAGCCCAATATCTCTCGATTGGTCGTAGCTCTGGGCAATTTGGCGAAGTTTGAGGTTTTTGGTATTCAATGTTCACTTGATTTGCTTGAAATTTCCACTCCATCAAAGCAGTTTTAGCATAGTGGCATGATGCCAACTCTGTCTGGAACCAAGGTTTTTCTTTGTGGCTTTTTATGAAGGAGTAGCAATCACTTCTGGAACACTCTTTCTGATAGATCTACTTGTTGATTGTGCCTGCAGTGACGAAAGATTTACTCTTTTTGCCACAAGTGCAAATTGCTTGCCACACAAGGTATTTTTTGGGAAATTTCGATGCCTTTTTCGTTCTGAAATGCTCAGCTGTAGCATTTCTGTCCATAGGAATAAAAAGCCAGCCCTGAAAGCTGCTTGAAATCCTCCAGGACATAAGTTTCGTCGTCCATAACAACGCATGAAAACTTTGTCAAATATTCGTATTTTTCCTTTATTATTATTATTTTTTCAAAGACGTACAAACGTCGAGCGCGTGATTTTTGCTGCCAAGTTCTGTTTGTCGTTGCGATTTGGAACTGTTTTTACTTTTCCGACTTAAGTCCCAAACGTTGTTTTGATTTTTGGACTAAACGGAGGCGACATCCCTATTTTACGAGCCACCGTTCGAATGGAGAGATTTGGGTTTTCCGTTAATATCCCTTTTTCACCTTTCGGTCCATGACAGGATCAGCCGCGTCCAATGTTTTTGTCACTTCCTCGGTTTCCTCTCCACCGTCAAACGTTCCGGAAATGATTTGAGCACATCGTGAACAGTTGGATTTATGCAAACCGCAATGTTTTTGCGAAGGTCCCGTATTGACAAGTCAGGATTTGCGGTACACCCAGTACAAAATTCGCTCGCGCACTTGTTTTTCTTTGCGTCGCCACTGTTGAATACTAATCATGAAATGTAAACATCAATCATAGTCTTTTTCATCATAGACTCTCAGCTAAATTACAGTGAAATTTTTCAATTCTCCGTGCAATATTTCAAAAGATTACAATGATTTAAAGGTGTCCGGATTAATGTGGATACAGACCTTAGGAGCGCAAATCCTTTGACAAGTTATCTTCCACCGCCCGTACTTATATTCTTAGACATTCTACCCTTTTCAGAGAGTGAGTAATGGCGCTATAACGATAAGCCAAATGGAGCTAGGGCTATAGTTAATGCTAAGGCCCTAACCGTTTAACGAGAAATGGAGCATCACTTAACCTTCTTAGACTAGATGCTCCCAACGACCATTTTTAAAGAAATTTTTGTTCTGTACACCAAACCGGGCTATCTGTTTATCTATTCTCTCTGCCTATTCATTTCCATTTTCCTTTCATATCTACTGAAAGCTGTGTGGGTTCCCCGTGACTTCTTAAGGTGGATACCAAATCCATCTTAACACAGATACCAAATTGCATGGTGACAGACAATGTCTTCAACGAATTATTCTTCATCGTAGCTCCATCCACGAGGTGTGCAAACGTCAATTCTTTGCCAATGCTATGCTATGATATAGCGACTTGACTGATTGTATTTTGATTATGAGTAGGATTTGAGTAACATTAACTGTATTGCAACATGTGTGCTGCTAGGGTGGTACTTTTTCATCATGCGAGTGACAACACGAGTTAGAGATTGTAGTGACAGGAGGTCAAATGGTTATGTACAAGCTTCAGCCAAAATCACCGGAATCGGGTTGGTGACTTTTGCTTCAGAGGCAAATCTGACAAAAGGTGTAAACGGGAGGGGGTGAATGACCGATTCTTTTGTTCTGCTGACAACTCCCATGCCATAAACGATACGTGACGGAATTATTGCCGAGCCAATTTGTAGCAAGGAACCGCTTTGCCCTCGCAGAATTTTGGCCTCGAACATTTTCATGATTCGCAGCCTTAAGTCACATGTAGTTTTCACAAGCTTGCAATGGTGCTTGAACGTTGAGCTCGATCGATGGTGATAACGATAACTTTAAATCCTTTCATTTTTTAAAACACGCAATGATCATTTATCTAAGGAGTGTATCGAAAATAAGCTATCCACAAACTTTCTTTAAAATTTTGTTGAACCGATATTTTATTCATACAAAAAATTGATCCTTTATTGTACGAGGTTAACTTGAACATAATGAAGACCGGATGAAATTTAAGTTATTCCTTCACGAATTTTCGAACTTTGGATCGAATGCTCTTCATCAAGTTCCGGACAAGTGTTGCATCGCATTTTTGGACGCTTGAGCCCAAATTTTTTTGAACTCCTGCATGTTCCAGCTGCCTTACCATTCTTCTTGAAGACCCTCTTCACGATTCCCAGTAACGTTCGATGGGTCGAAGCTGAGGGCAATTTGGTGGATTGATATTTTTCAACGAAATCTATACCCTTTTCCGCAAGCCAATTGAGAGTGGTTTTGGCATAGTGAGCCGACGCTAAATCCGGCCAAAACAGTGGAGGTGTACTATGCTTCTTATATAAAGGCAACAATCTCTTCTGAGACACTCAGATCGATAGATTTCCGCATTTATAGTTCCGTAGTGTAAAAAATGGTTGACTTCAAACCACAGGAACATTTGCTTGCCATACCTGTACCTTTCACCGAATTTCTCCACTTGAATCGACCCTGTCCGCATCGCTCACATCCTCCCCAACGACGGCAGTGTATGGACCTGGAAGGGTTTTTGAGTCCTCCTTTACATAGGTCTTATCGTCCATCAAAACGCAGGCATCCGGACGATGCAAAACACGCGAATGATAATTTCCGGGCCCTTGTTGCTGCTCGCTTCTTCTGTTCTGCACTTTGTTTCGAGATTTTCTGCTTCTTGTAGTCTTCAGGTGCCTCTTGATACGCTGGATCTTCCACACTCGTTGTTTTTTGGCCAAATCACGTATTGACATTGATTTGTTCTTCATGATTAGAGATACCACTTTCTGCTCCAGTTTCGGGTTGGAAAACCGGGTTTTCTACCTCTTCCTGGTAGCTCATCCAAAGAATAGTGTTCCCCAAACTTATTAATATGGTTTTAATCACTCGCATATGAATTCCAAACCGCTTCGCCAATTTTCGCATAGTATATTTCTCCTTAGCCTGTGTTCAGACTATTTTCTACTTCCTTTCAACACTTTTGAAAACGCGATTTGACCGCACAAACAAGTAAACAAAAGAAGCTGACAGTCAAACGCACACTGCAGTGTTCAGGCTAAAAACCTCCTACTGCGTACCGCTGTTGTGGTCTTTTCGATCACTCTAATCAATCGCTTCCAAGTTGGCAGAAATGAGGATAACGTCAAGAAAACATCAAACATCGTCTTATTTCCGTTGACCTGAATGGCTCTAAATTCTTCAGATAAACGACTAACCCAAGGTGTTTAAACTGATCACAAACTTAACATACGATTAATTTACACACACAAAAAAAACCCTCACTCAGGTAAACTTTCGATTTCATGTAAATGCGATGCTGCCTCCATCAACCGAAACACGAACCCTAAATAAACCCACCGAACCCACCAATTCCGATCGCCCCCTTCAGCCATAAACCCAACCGGCCGATAAAATCGTAATGAACCAGCAAAACAATACCACACTACACAATCCGGGAAATTCAATTACCCAAATTAACCCCTCCCCGAACCAAGCCGAATTGAACCGGCGTGGCCGCTAGGGGGGGAACGGTGAGTGATGAGGGGAAGGGAAGTGTTGGGAAGAACCCGATGAACGTGAGTCGAATTCAAAAGGCGCGAATTATTCTCACCTTCTGCTGCTCTTCACTCATTTTCGTGAAACACAAAAGAGGTTGCTGGCGATGCGCGATGCGATGCGCTCGGAGCGGGTCGATTTAAAAATTTATCGCTTTAATTGATTTTGGCATCGCAGCGGCGGCAGCGGCAGCCGAGCTCATTAAAAGCCCCTTTCGTACCCCTTTATTGATCGTGATAAATCCAGCACCAGCGAAAGGACTCGCCTGCATTTTCGAGATCGCTATTGTTTAATCAATTTCACTTTTGCTGTCGGGAATCCTTTCCGCAGCTGGGATTGGGCTCTGGGACAGAGATTTGTCCGGGCTGGGAACAAGCGACGAACCCGCGTGGACCTTCCGGGCGTGAAAACCGAAATCCGAAACCACCATTATTAGGGGTATCATTATGCAACTGGGGCATCTTCAAGTCGTGAAGTAATAAGCACCTTCGGATGCAACAAGGCAGCGATCGCCTGCAAGGATACGTATTTGCTGTGGATGGAGAGGTGGAAAGCTCGCAATGATCATGTCGGATTGGAATTACATTAAACATACAAATTATTAACACATGCTACGGTTCTGCTCCGATGGTAATTTGCTGTTACATTTGTTATTGAATTCGATTTACCTCCGTGAGAGGTGTGGTACGTGTTGGAATGTCACTATTTTTTGCGCCTCTAAATGATATGAGGTGAGAGAATTCAATAAAGCTTTGAGTTGTTTGGGTAGTGGGAAGTTCGAAGTGGACGTAGCAGTCGATGCATGTCATCGATATCCTTAGAGAGTTTAGTGCAGGAGCAAAGATGTTATTTAAATGTTTTGAAACTCGCCAGTAGTGGTGCTACAAATTCATCCACCAAAATCTAATTTCTGAGAGCAACCCCAAATAATTTACCGATCAATCCATCAAACAGCCACGGTCAAATTGTTGGCAATGATTCCCTCGCCTAATCAGACGATCGGCTACTGATTTTATTTTCAATTTCGATTTCCCCGTCCAACCCTCCCATTCCGGCTTCCTCGCAACGCTTCACCAACTCGCCAAGAAACTGCCATCTCGTATCTCGGGATCATTAATATTTATTACATTTTAGCAGCCACTCATGATGCATCAGCAGCCAGCACCTGTCAAAGTTGCTCCGAGCTCGGTGCGCGCCGTTTAAGATTATCATTTTTGATTTATTTGATTTCTAATAATTCCATCAACCCTCTCCTAGACGATGATGATCGACGAATCACTACCGTTTGCCGATACCGCCGATGCCGATTGGACCGACTGACTGACTGACTGACTGACTGACTCACTGTTGGTATGCCATTTTGTGACTCTCTCAATGTTTTTTTTTTTTCTTTTTCTTTTCTGCAAACACATTCGTTGACCAGCTCTAGGAAATGCGTAGCCACCGATCCTAATTACGCTTTGGAAAATGATTTAATTTTTCGTTTTCCTTCTCTCGACGGACGACTTTTCCTCGCGCTACCAAATTCGGTGGCATGCACAATTCCACCGAGTACGTATTTTTAATTAGATTATGCTAATCGCTGTGTCATTCCGCAAAAGCCTACTTTGTCCCCCCCTCTCTTTGTCAGTAGATGAATTTGAGCGATTTTTCTCTTTGCGCTCTGCTCGAGCGTGGAAGCCTGCGAGTTCGTTTTGTATTTGAAATATTTTAATTGGTTTCGCAGACTGCACTGGCGATGAAGATTTTCCGAGCGCACCGTGAGTTATGCTCATTTATGGCAGCTCTCGAGGCGGCCCGGTAATTGATTGCAGAAAAACTCACGCTGACCCAGGCAGGGTGCTGAAATTCTCGGAGCGTGTGAAAATCACCCTTTGAAATTGGACAAAGCTGTCGTCGCCGCATATGTGATTACCGATTCTAAATGGCTAATATAGTGAAGAATTTTAATAGCATTTTACGCGCGCAGTCAATCACTCCTGCTCACATTTGGCGCGGGTTACGGTTCGCCTAATGCAGCCGATTCGGGCAGAACTTCCTCCTCCCGGGTGTTTTCCGAATGTTGGATTGTCTTCCACCGCAGAGAGTGGACGCGACGGCCAATTGGGTGGTATTTGATGGTGGTGTTTGACATGCAAATTGGGTGTAATTGGTAGTTGTGAGCACGGGCGAATGCGGGGCTGCAGGAGAGATACTCTCCGGTAGCCGCCGTTTGCTCGTAAGTTCCTCTGAACGAAAGGTTGGGTGTAATTTGGTAGGAAAGTTTCATACACGAATGCCTCATTAAGTCGGACGGGAAACCCGAAGAGGTGGATGTTTGGATTGACGTGGATGTTGCTGGTTAGTATTCTGGTTTTGGTTATGTCTTGCCATTAACGATTACTATGTTGCAAATTTTAGCGATTTAGGATGCTTTGGTTTGTTGTTATGGAGAAACATCAATAGATCGATATTATCGAGTTGCGGAAACATTTATGAGCCCAAGGTGCCTCAGAATTGAATTTCAAATAAGTAGTGTTCTAGCAAAAATAGACATTTCACGTTACCATTACAAAATCATTCCTCAAAGTGTGTCTTCAATTTCTGAATAATTTAATTCACAGTATGTAAAGAAAATATCGATTATGTTGAGGTAGTACAGACTCCCAAATAGATATAGAGCGCCAGTACGAAGTACGAAATTCTTGCGAAGAGACGCTGAACAAATTGTCAGCGTGACAACGAGGATAGTTTTCGCTCCAGTAAGTTGACTTCTGGAACAATGGTGAGTGCTCGACCAATCAGAAGATGAGCAGGAGTGAGATCCATAGGGCAATTGGAGATCGGTGTGAGGGGCCTTGAGTTCATTGTTGCAGCAACTTGAGCGAGCAGTGTAGACAGTTCTTCGAAGGTGCTGGTGTAATTGCTGGTGATCTTCGACAAATACTGCTTAGCAACCTTAATAGCTGACTCCCATAACCCGCCATGGTGAGGAGAACGAGCTGAGATAAAATTCCATTCCACTCCTTTGTCGGCCAGAATGTCGGCCAGAATGTCGGCTACCTCATCGTTGTGCACGGAAGAGTTGAATTGCGTATACACTTCTCGAAGGTGTTTAGCTGTGGCTCGGAAGTTTGTAGCATTATCCGAAATTATTTTTGCTGGCAAGCCATAGCGACTGTAGAATCGAGTAAATGCTGCCAGAAACCCAGCTGTAGTAAGCTCAGAAAAAGTTTCCATATTAACAGCCTTGGTTATAAAACAGAAAAAGAGTGCGATATTACCTTTGCTTTGTTTTGCACCTCTGGTCCTGCGCCCAACAATGCTGATTGGGCCGGCATAGTCCACGCCAGTAATTGCAAATAGTGGATTTGGTTGAACTCGATCAGATGGCAGCTGACTAGAGGTTCCAACCCGAGATATCCCGGGACAAAAAATCCCGGAAACTGAAAATCGTCTGCGGGATACCGCTAGCAATGTTTGGGGCCCGCAATGGTGATGGACAATGTGGTCATGGGTCAACAGATACGATGTGAACTGAGGCTTGATTGTTGTAACCTTCCGCCCACCCTGAGTACGCCGTCTTCGTCCAGAAACGGTTTAAGTTGGTGTACACTAATTTGTAAACTTACTTCTCCTTGCTGCCGCAATCTATTCAGCTCTTCAGGAAAGTGTTGCTGCTGAACAAGGCGAATGTAGACTATTTGAGCTCGATCCAGCTCGCGTGGTAGCAGACGCGGAACTGGTCGAGACTCAGGTGATCTCAATCGAAGAATCCGAGCAGTGACCCGAAGTAGCATCGTAAGATCGGGATAATATCGTGCCAAGATCTCATTGAGAAAATCATTCTCGTAGAGAGTTATGAGAGAGAGATGGGTACTGCTCTTTGTTCCTTATCAATGTGCTGTTGGTCGGCGTTGGTCAATGTAGGGATGTAAGACGATTCTCCTTGCTCTGCACTTCATGCGGGATCTTGCACCACAGATTATTGTGCTGAATTTCCAACATCGTCCACGTGACTGGGATCGTTGTATAGGACTGCGGATGCATCACTCCACTATGGGGCGGCTCCATACAAAGTGGTGGCCAAAAATTTGTGGAATTTTTGGTTTTTCCGCATTTTTTGATAGTATTCTAGTAAGTTTAGAATAAAATTAGTCATATTTGTGTATTTCCATCGCATCCAGAAGGTGTAACTAGTATTTAACCCAGTAATGAGATACGTATTCCTGAACAATAAAACTTGAACGTTTGTTTTTAATTTTAGGGGCAGTTCAAATGCAAATCAAAACTACAATAAGGTTGCTGTGCATAATATTAAATAGGAGAGGTGAAGGTGAAAGCCCCCCCTCATTGTCAAGATCTGACCCCCCCCCCCCACCATTTTTTTTTAAATATTTTGTGTGAGAGTATTATTTTATCGATCAGGTATTTTGGTGAAGAATTTTTTGTATATCAAACCTCCTCTCCCCCACTCCCCCCCCCCCAAAAACTTATCGACCCCCCCCCCCCCTTGAAATATTTTTACCGTACAAATAAATCATTCAAACTAGTCGAAAAGATGCTTTTTTTATATGTTTCCATTATTTTTACTGAACGCATATCACCATCTTTAACTAAGTTGATGATTTGTCTCCATTTTATACACTGCAGGGATGAATACACTACAAAATTAAACATGATTTTGATTGATAAATTGTCATAATAAATTTTATTTATTGACTTTCTCTTAAAACTAAATCAAATTCACAAGCAATTCTACTCATTTTCTACATTTTCATCAAGAGCAAAATCATCATCCAGTTGTTCAACATCATCCATTAATTCGTCAAGTACATTGCTTTCAGTGTTTAAATTTTCAGAGCTGTCAAGATCTTCGAATACTAAAAGTGATTTTACAACATCTGGATATTCAAGTGATACATTTTTTCGCATTCTATTACCTAGATTTATTGAACTTATCAAAGGATCAGACGAGTTCATAGCTCGAATAAAGACGTCATGCAGATTATCAACTCGTGACCTTTTCCTAGCATGATGGGTACGACATTTTTTTAGAAGTTTATGTTGGCACTCTGCTGCTTCTTCAGCTAACATGCCAAGAGGAGCCGGTGAATGGATTATTATGCTCCCAGCGTGAGCGAGTACTTTACGTACTGTTGCTGGAATTTTATACCAATCATACAAATTAATATACTGCCGATATGTTTCTTTACAATAGTCATCCATTTTTTTGGGATTGATCGGATCTTGGCAATTGATTACTATTAAAATATTACGAAATCTAACAATAAGTTCTTCGTTGATGTTCAAAACTTTGGAAAGTAATTCAGGATTTGAAAATGCTTTTCGACACACGTTTCCTGTTGTACTGGTCCCTGCTCCGCCTGCCCTGGGTTGATCAACTCGTACTCCGAATGCTTCGAACATTTTTTCAGTAATGATTTTTTTCCGATCAAGATATTTGGCCTTTAAATCCTTCGTGATCTTCCACTTTTTAATTTCCATCCTGTAGGAAATATGTAATAAACACTCAAAAAATCGAATCCAAGCGTGCAGTGGAGATATGCCGTAATGAAGAGCATCTTCGTTCGATTCGTATCCTGCTTCAAGCTTCTGTAAAGTAAAAAATCAATGTTATTTCTATGGCAGTTAGAATTTGATAAAAAAAAGTATTACCTCTATATCACTCATCACATTTGGAGTAGCGCCACAAATTGGACAGTTGGACATGGAAGAAGTATCGGTTACATAATTAAGAACTTTGCCGTCGATCATACTCATAACGAAAATAAAATCAACCAAAACAAACTCGCCATTCGATAATTGGATTTTTACTGGAACAAGCTCACTTATTTGATTTTCAATGTATCTCTTGGTGTTAAGTACCATCTCTTTAGATTCTTTGATAAATTCCAGCATAATAGGCCTACAGAACCAAATGCTTTGGGGTGTCAAATTATGCCACAAAATCCTTTTCTTGTTGTTCTGATAATAAAGTTGTATAGGAGTTGTTGTCACTGAAAAGACGTCACTGTCATCCTTTTGATTTGGCGTTGATAGCGCTTGGTGGTATTGTGAATAGCCTGTAGAGCCATCCATACCCCAGCTGCTTAAAAGTACTAGCTCTGTTTCATCGTTGGTAATCATTTGTTGGACGATTTCCGCATCGATGATCTGAATGATTCTTTCTGCTGTATGATTCATGAGTGCCTGTAATTGGACCTGAAAAGAAAGAAACATTTGAAATGGGTGTACTGGAAAAACATGTGGATATTTATATCTACCTGAATTTTTGATGATAACTCTTCGATTGACTCGGCTAAAGGTGAGCAAACTTTTTCATGCTCTTGATTACATGATAGCTCGGAAACCTCGATGGGTTCTTTTTTTACTGTTTGCTCATATGCATATTTAGAAAAATCGCAGTCTAAAAAATATTCGAATGCTTCTTCAGGTGACATCATTCCATGTGAATCTTTGAGAGTCGTAAACATTTTAGATGCACTTTCACGATTTTTGAGAATATGGCCAATCAAATTCACCATGTTTGAATCACCATGTCTATATGCAATTTTTCTTGTGGCTAAAAAAGCCTTTTCTATAGTGTCAACACTACCGCCAAACATTTCATCGGTTTTCCTTCGTTTACTTCTATCACTAAGTTCATCAAATTGTTTTTGTGGACGTCCACGACCAGTTGACGTTGAAGGTGTTTCTGCGATGTACTCTGCAAGTTCCAAATGACCGTCGAGCCAATCTTTATTGTATTTCTCAAAGCGGTCTTGTTTGCGCTGAGCCTTTTGCCATGCATTGTAAAAATGTTGTGCTACGTACTTCAACTTTTTAAGGAGTTGTTCTTCTTTATCAAGATCAATATTATATTTTGCCTTGATATATTCAAATGCTTTTGTTGCATTGACTATTTGAGATTCTTTTGGATCAAAAAGTAACACGATACTCCTATGTTCCATAATATCACAAACAATTATTTTCCGATTAAATAACCAATATAGGTACACGTTGTTAGCGTTAAAGCCGAAAACCAACTCATGATTTGAAAATATTGTCTTGGTAGATAGTAGCTAGTAGGTAGGCATTATGCAGTAGGTATAAAGGTAGTAGGTAGATAATAATCCAGTTATGTAGATACAGTTTCTATATGGAATGATAATTTTCGGTCTGTTTTTACCCTTTTTAACAAAAATAATAATTAAGTATGTAACATTTTTAATACTAAATTTGACATTTAACACTTCCACCTTTCAAGCAGTGTTTAATTTGTACGATTTTTTTGGTTTCTGCTCGCATAATCGATAATTGTAATTAACAAAAAATAAATAAATAAAAATATCCATTTTTTCGACCTTGTGCCAAAGTGACGCTCATCCGCAGGCGCAGCTATGCACAGCTGGAATCTCGTTCTGTAGATAGTAGAGACCCCAAACTAAACTGTGGTGGTGGTCTCTTGAGACTGCTCGGCCCTGCTCGTTAGATATAGTCCAACTTAGGCAAACAAATTTTTTTTTCAATATTTGCCCATTTTTTACTAATCTTTATTAATCGTGTAACCTCAACAACATACTCATTTTAAAGTTTAGACAATTACCTTTCCAACGGTGCATTAAATTCCAAAATTGGACCGTTATTCACTGAGAAAATTGCATTTGTTTGAAATGCATTTTTTCTACAATTTTCACAATTTTCACAAAGTCTGATGTCTGTGGCGCAATGAGTTTTCATCACAGAGGGCTGAAATTTTGGGAAGCTAGGTTTGAACTATCTGGCTATCAAATGGTATACAAGACACGTCATTCAAAGCAAGTCAATTTTTCGATTTTTGGCCACCACTTTCCCCATAGTGCACTCTAGCCATTCAGGAGGATTCGCGATGTCCTGCTAGTATCGATAACTCGTCTCGGAATCTGAAAAGAGTTGAGAAGGGCCAGACCTTGCACGAAAACTTGCCACGTATTATTCAACTCAACGAGGGAAATGGCATCCCAGTCCATCTTCAGTTCCCACAAATGTTGCATCAATAGCTTTGCCTTTCTGGTGACAGGTGCAAGCAGACCGAGAGGGTCGAACAGGCTAGCGATATTCGAGAGAATAATACGCTTTCTGGGCTAAAGGATCTTGATTTGTTGAACGCTGAAAAGGAATTCATCGCTGCACGGCTGCCAGTGGATTCCGAGTGCCTTGATGGTGTTGGGTTCGTGGAGATCGATGGGAATCTTCACTTTCAGATCCGCTTCAAGAACCCCTTCTAGGGCTTCAGGACTGTTTGAAGCCCATTTCTGCAGATAAAATCCTCAAGTAGAAAAAATGAAGGAAAGCTCTTGTCGATGTTGCTTGGCTTCACTAGCAAAATCAGCACCCGTCAGTTCATCGTCGATGTAAATCCCGTTGATAGTCTTCTCAACTGCATGTGGAAATTGAGTTTGATGGGAGAGCAGAAGTTCCTGTACATATTTTGTCGCCAGATACGATGCGCATTTGGTACCATAAGTAAGCGTATTCAGGCAGTATTCCTGAATGTGCGCGTTATCTGACCAGCGCCATAAGATTCAAATGGACCTTCGATCCTCATCATTGAGAAGTACCATTCTATACATCCGTTTCACGTCACTAGCGAGCACCACTGAGGGAACCGAAATCGTAGAAGGATGTTAATCATAGAATCTTGTAAGAGGATGTCGTTGAGGGACTTGCCACTGCTTGTTTTGGCTGAAGCATCGAACACTGCTCGACACTTAGTCGTTGAGCTATCCTCCTTTTCTACGCAATGGTGTGGAAGAAACACACAGCTATCCAAAGCTTGTATTGGGGTCAGATTCATATGACCGCTATCGATATACTCTCGCATAAAGGAATGGTACTGTTGTTTTAACTCAGGGTTTCTTTACAATTTGCGTTCGAGGTGTAGCAGTCTTCTCTCTGCAATATCCCTCGACTTGCCAAGAGTAGATAAGCTCTCCGAGTATGGAAGACGAACGATGAATTTTCCGGTACTGTCACGGATGGTATGCTTTGTGAAATGCTCTTCGCGTCGGGTTTCTTCGTCGTACTAGTGCGAAGAAGCATTTTTATATTCTTCCAGTTCCCAAAACTTTTGGAGCTGATCGGAAACAGGATCAATGAACGTCGAAGTGGCGCTACTGAGGGTTATTCCGAGAGTCGAAGTGACGTTTACCACTTGGTGAAGTGAGAAAAGTCACCAGCAGTGACGTGACTCTTCTGGGTAAATCAAATGGAGAGTCACGTCACTGCAGGTGACTTTTCTCACTTCCCAAGTGACAAACGTCACTTCGACTCTCGGATTGTGTGATTGATTGTTGCATTCATTGTAGCCACCAGAAACTACCCAACCAAGCTTAGTGTTCTGGAGTATAGGAAGGCAGTTGTCCGACCCAAGTTTTATTGTTCCCGGCTCAAGAAGCTGAAAGAAACGCTTGTTTCCGAGAAGGATGCTGATATTCCCAGGATTATGAAATTGAGGATCGGCCAACTGAATTGATCCAGGAATTGGCCAATCCGTTATGTTGATCGGGTTTAGTGGAAGGTCGGATGAAATTCGCTCCAGAATAACGCAAGGTACTACATTTCGATAATCAGAGCAACGTGACGCAAATGCAACAAGCGCTCCCTTGTTAGCGTGTCCAAAAAAAGCTGCAATTCCACCGTATTCGAAGTCTACTTCGGTAGTGGAGACCCAATTTCTTGCAGAACTTCTCGGTAATATAGCTTGTGTGGGAAACGCAATCTAGAACAGCCCGACAGGCATGTGGACGGCCGAACTTGTCGAAGACGTTGATGGTAGCTGTTAGAAGAAGAACATTGGTGTCCATGAAATCGTTGGTTCGACCGAGGGGTGCAATCAGCGTTTGCGACATCGAAGTTGAGCTGGGTGAAGTCACTCTCCGGGTGACAAGCTCTGTATCAGCAGTTGGTTGAAGTGCCTCGTGCAGGCGAGTATGATGACGAAGACCGCCTTTTCGACAGTTACCGGACTGACAAGCTTCACCAGGATGTTGTTTTAGGCAGTTTTTACAGAGGTTTTGCCTGCGAATAAAGCAAAGTCGATCATCAGAAATGAAATGAAGAAACTTACCACACTGATAAAGTTGATGCGGTGATTTTGCACAAAAAACGCACATTGGTGGAGGAGATCGATGTCCTGTAGAAACTAGAGCTGTTGGTCCCCTGGTAGAAAGTTTACTTGGAACTGGTGAATTGAGCATTGGTTTCTTCTGACGACTCGGCTGAACGGATCTCAATGCACAGCTCTGCACATCGATAAACGATAGAAACGTCTCCAAGGTAACTTCTTCGTCTTTGAGCTCCTACCTTTTTCACACCACAGCTGCTTGCATTCAGGATCCAGTTTTTCGGTTAGGGTGTATGGTAACCATATATCCCTACCTTCTTGGTTCATGGCTTCTAAGGCTCGAATCCTCCATAAAGATGATGTATGATGTGTATGATATGTACTACCACCCATTGTAGCACGGAAACTAAGTCCGACAGCAATGGGCTCTCCCCTCTGTTAGACTTGATCAAGCTTTAATAACCACTGATTATCCTAATCATGCCGTTGTATGAAGGGCCAAAAAGGGGTTGGGTGGATCGATATGCAACATCACTTATACGTATCCACAGGGATATAAAGAATCTCCTTCCAACAACAAGACTGAACAATTGGTCAAAAGAGCAAGCTATCTAACATGAGGATGCCCCAATGGGCGGGGAGAAGAGCCCGCCCTCTATTCACAAACTGTTAGCAATGGGGAGTTGGCATTCCCACTCTCCCCATCCAGAGTGCTTCAATCGGGTGCCCTGATGGTCCCTCCCATTCCCATGAAATATTTATATAATGGTGTATATATTTATGTGAATGAAAAATACTACAAGCATTCGTATCTATAATATATGATCTTCATTCGGTTGATCCTGAAATGCAAGAAATGTTGTAAAATGTTAATTTTGATTTGAAGTATCCTGAAAAAGTTTATTAAATCTATTGAAATTTTTCAAAACAAACATTTATACATTTTAATTTACTGTTGCCATGGTCACTATTTGCTACTTGATGCTGATTTTATAATAGCAGTCCGCTTTTATTTTTGCTGACCTAATAGTAATTGCTACCGAGTTAGGAATGGGAAGATTTAAGTGGAAGGGAGTTAAAGAGAAATGGACAAAAAACAATAAGTAATGTTTTAATCATCTTTGAAGTAAAATCAATAAAACAATATTACCAAATATAATGATATTCTGAGTTATGATGTAAGTAATGACAATGTAGTAATGTGAGTAATGACAAAGGTTGAAATGTGAAATCAGACACTAGCTCAAATGGCACACAGCGCTGCATGAATCAGATCAGCTCAGAATTGGTAAAAGTCCATTTGCAAACCGGAAATGAAAAATACATTCAGCAATAAGTGCAAAAGCCTACCACAGATTCCGTAATTTTCAAAAGCCTACCACAGCTGTAATTTTCTGCGTTATATACTGGACATATATGGAATGCTAGATGTCATAAATTGAAGGGATATTTCGTGTTTAAGCCAGATACCGCCTAAATCAGGTTTTTTTGTATGAAAATGTGAAGGGTATGATATGATGGAAATAATACGATGTTGTAAAAAAAAATACTACATAATGTACATATAATAATTAAATGCCGCTATTTGCCTCTTCCGCTGCGATGTTTGATGATTGAAACTCTAAAATAGCGAAAATTCCAACGTGATATAATGAAATAAAATTGATCACCTGGCCTCCTAGCAAAATAACAATGAAAATTTAGGCAAATAAATTTCATATGAGTATGATTACTGCCCAAAAACGGAAACTCAATAAATCCAAAACGAATTTTTTTTTTGTAGAATTTGTCGTATATGTTCCTCTCTCTAAAAAAAAAGGTAAAAACCACTCTATCTTTTCAAATACATAATGTGAGAGTAAGGTGGGCTCAAAAACTTACAACGATGCCAAATGCAAAGCTGAAAATAGCATAAAAAAATATTGTGAAGGGATGTTATAGCAAATCCCGACTTGTCAATACGGGACCTTGCAAAAACATTGGATTAGCCACTGTTCATGATGTGCTCAAATCATTTTTCGGAACGTTTGACGGTGGAGAGGAAACCGAGAAGTGACAAAAACATTGGACGCGCTGATCCTGTCATGGACCGAACGGTGAAAAGGATATTAACGAAAACCCAAATCTCTCCATTCGAACGGTGGCTCGTAAAATAGGGATGTCGCCTGGTTTTGTCCAAAATCAAAACAACGTTTGGGACTTAAGTCGTATAAAGTAAAAACAGTTCCAAATCGCAACGACAAACAGAACTTGGCAGCAAAATCACGGGCTCGACGTTTGTACTGCGAATATTTGACGAAGTTTTCATGCGTTGTTATGGACGATGAAACTTATGTCCTGGAGGATTTCAAGCAGCTTCCAGGGCTGGCTTTTTATTCTGCTATGGCCAGAAATGCTACAGCTGAGCATTTGAGAACGAAGAAGGCATCAAAATTTCCCAAAAAATACCATGTGTGGCAAGCAATTTGCACTTGTGGCAAAAAAGAGTAAATCTTTCGTCACAATCAACAAGGTGATCTATCAGAAAGAGAGTTTGTAGAAGCGATTGTTACCCTTCATAAAAAATCACGAAAAAAAATCTTTTTTCTGGCCCGATTTGGAATCGTGTCATAATGCTTAAACTATGATGGAGTGGTACCAGGCAAATCAAGTGAACATTGTACCAAAGACCTCAAACCCGCCAAATTGCCCAGAGCTACGACCAATCGAGAGATATTGGGCTCTGATGAAGCGGAAGCTTTCTGGAAGGAAGCAAGGAATCGAAGACATCAAATACTTCCAGCAAATTTGGACAAAGACGGCTTCTACGATTTCTGAAGAGTCTGTACAAACCCTAATGGACGGAGTTAAGCGCAAAGTTCGAAAATTTTATGCAAATACCGAATAACTATGTTTTGTCTTCACGAATTGTTAAAACACATCCTATGAACCTGAAATAAACAACTACGACAGAAATATAATGCGAAATTTATGTTTTATTCTTGTTTTGAGGTGTCCGGATTATTGAATACAGACCTTAGCTTCAACGTTACTTCAATACAATTTATTGTTCAACTTCAATTAAAACTAGTTGTACGATACAATGGTATATGAAGCAAATGCACAGATAGTGACCTCAATCAAAAGGTGACAGTAGCCGATACATGAGCTGCTGCAGGGGTACATCTCAGTTGGAAGAGGGACGTCCAGAAATGTCGCTCGAGCACCCCCTAATTGACGGACAATATTATAAGAGCCTATACAAACATACACACACAAACGAACCCAAGAAGTGCCTGAATGAAGACAACTTCCCAGAAATGTGAAAGCTCCTGAAGCTGGTGAAGCCACCGAGTGATCTGGCATCGGTAAGGCTCATATGCTAGCTAGATACGCTTGGGAAACTCTTGGGAAGAATCATCTTCACTTACTTACCAATCAGATCAAGGACGGGGTGGCCTCTGCTATACACAGAAGTTGTCGCCATTCTTTTCGGTTGCACGCCTCTTCTTTTTGTGCATATCGGTTCGTTTTCTGGAATCATTTTGACTTGGCTGCCTTCTGAAATTCTACGACACGCCCAGTTCACCTTGGTCGACCGATTTTAGCGGTGTTCTCCAGGGAGTCGGGTGGTTCATTCGCCTCCTCCAGTCGTCAGTTCCATCTGCATTCAACCGCAGATCGTACAAAACACCTTCAAAGGCATCAGAGATACGTTGGTCCTCCGCGAGCAATGTCCATGTTTCGTGGCCTAAATGGTGTCTTGTAGATGGTCAATTTTCTAGTTCGGCGAACTTTGTTCCATCTAAGCGTCTTTCGTAGACAAAAGTAGGCATGATTGCCAGCCGTAATACCCCGATGTATCTCTCTGCTGGCGTCGATATTGGCGGTCTCCACTGCCTCGATTTCATCACCGTCGATCTGATCCATAAACCATAAGCACAATCCTACTAGCTTCAGTGTTAAGTCTGATGTACGTTTGCGTAGAATCATCCTCAAAAGGTTGTCAAAATTTTTGGAGAGCGAGCGTAGATTGTCGAAGATCCAGTTTAAATTCCGAAAAGGCTTTTCAACGGTGAATGCGGTTCAGACAATGCTTGAGATCAATGCGTCAGAAGCGACACGGAGATTTATACTGCGCCGTGGTCGCAATAGACGTGAAGAATGCGGGTCCCCGGCTATATGTGCCAGATGCTGGAGAGCTACTTCCAGAGCAGAATCTAGATGTACGAGACAAACGAAGGGCAGAAGTCCAAACGAGTGACAGAAGGCGCTCCTCAAGGCTCCATTCTGGGGCCAACTCTTTGGAACGAGAAATTTTTTCTTGTTGCTCTCTCTTTATTATAGAAACTTTCAGCTAGAGGCTGGTTTGTCTCCTTATCCATTGAAAAATACAAGTGAGAATCTTGAAGGGACCCTCCCAAGTTTTGGAAGATGACTCCCCTTAGAATAATAAGTTTTCACCCAATACGAGGAAAGTACAAAATGGACCGTCCCAATTCTCTTATCAAATTAAATTTTTATTCGTGTTTTCTAGTCCGTTTTCGTTGCCTGGTCACTCCGATTCTCCGATCCGTAATTTTCCAATCATTTGCTTCCGTTGCTGAGTCATTGCCTAGTTTTTCCATGGTTTTACAGGAAGAGAACCAGAGGGGCGGTTGTCATTGGCAGCAGGCATTGTGGATAAGTCCACTACCGGCAACTCCTAGTCCTCTCCTCTGCGTGGTTCTAGATCTGGTTGAAAATGCTGGTATCCTTCAAAAAGGGGAACACCCCCATGATTGATGATAACTCGTCTCCCCAGAGCGTTCCTGGTGCTTTCTGACACCGCGTACTGTCTTCTTGGACCTTCATACTGTGAGCAGTGGCAAAGGACGAGTTCCACGGACTGATACACATGGCATACTGAGCACATGATCTCAAATTCCCCACTATCGACCATGTTGTATGCAAGGCCCACATGTCCGGTCCTCAGTCTTGATAGTTTCTGATGTTCCCGGTGTAAGATGATTGAGAACCACTGACTTAAAACAGAAACATAAATTAACCCAAAGGCCATCCGCCTCCAAATATGCTTCGCATCCAATATGCATAACAGAGAACACAATTACAAACATGTGACACTGCAATCGCTATCGTTCAAATCTTTCACTTGTCACCTCCGCGTAGGCCCCGTTCTCGGGTGCACTCGAACAAAAGGGTTTCAAATCGAGTAGGGCCAATGCTCTCCAAATTTCTCTGACTTTGCAGTCTTGTCAATCGTTCTCCAGCCGTCTCTTTTTCTCTTGCTATTAATATAGATAGGCAAACATTGTACGAATCATATATAAGTAAGAATCTTTCAATCAAGAAACCGCTCACTTCAAACCTACTTCTTGGCAAGCAATCTACTGCGAGTCATTAGGTCCATTCTGGTGGAGACTTGGGAGGGATGAAAAGACCTACTCCAATCGAAGTAACTAAGAACTTGCAACACCGGTGATCCTTGAGGTCCTCTCACTTGAAAAGATCTCCTTTAATCTTCCGTAAGAAGAATTCCCTGGTCCCTCCCTGCCCAGCGCAGCGCCGTTATTCGGACCATTTAGTTTCTATGACATTGATTACCCCCGATTTCATGTTAGCAGCTGGAACCAAGATTTGTGTACGAAGTGCCTGTCATCTTCCAGAAGCTGCCAGGTGGTCAGCTGCTTCATTTAGGATTTGCGGAACGAACTAGAATCCATATGAACGTGCCATTTGGTGATGCCTTCCACTGATTTTTTTTGGGATGCAGGAATGTCTTGCGTTGCCGGACACTAGCGTGGCCACTACGATAGCTGAATCTGTAAAGACGGCGACCGGTCGGTCAGTTGGTGTTGTTACAGCAATTAGAGCGGCTGCTGCCTCTGCAGAGAAAACGTTGCACTGGCCTGGAAGGCGGTGACAGGTGACCAAATCCGGCCCTGAGAAACCTACATTAACTCTCCCTAGGGCTCGTGAGCCATCCGAAAAGCGAATGGAGAAATTCGCATAGCGGGTTGGTAGCAGCTCGGCTACCTATCTTCTAATGACTACCGGGTTGGAACCTGCTTTGAATTGGTTTTTGATTGACGGGTCATTTCTTGTTTTTAGAATGTTTCAGCCCCTGGCTGCAATGTAATGGACCCTGGACACCAATGGGAGCACTTGACTGGCAGTTTCCGTGAGGAGTCGGTTTGAGGGCTGCCTTCTCCGCTCGGTCCGGAGGTCTTTTCGAGGAATCCGTTGGTCCGGTGGCCCATTGCTCTTAAAATGAACTTCTCAATCGGCAGGATTCCAGCTTCCACGCAAGCCGCCATTTTCGGCATTGATGGTAGAAGACCGGAGGTGATCCGGACTACTCTTTGATAAACAGGTGCTCATAGCTTCGTTTTTAGGGTATCAATCCTCATCGCCGTGACCTCCTAGTCAATGGGTTAGCCGCGAGCTAATGATGGCTTTGCTAATTTGCAAATATCTCTGTTGAGAAGGTTTAGTCTATTTTCACAGCTCTCTCCAGACCCTGCCGAAGTGTGGGACGTAGCTGAAGAGTCAGTTTTAAGTTATCACTAGAGTTTTTATTTACCTTCTTATGGGGTGTTGTTCCCATCGATTGTTAACGACGGGTTGATCTGATGGCTGGTTGGCTGATAAAATGAATGCATCCACTTTTTGGTATCGGGAAACTTTGAAACCCGCGGTCTTTGTCCAATTGGCAACATAAGACGCCACCTGTGCCAGTTTCGCCCGAAGGCCTTGACTAATCAAGTTCCAATTTAAGTTTAATTCTAGCCGTATAGCATTCCTCCTGGTTTTACTGATAAAACTACATTCAAAACTGTTTTTCCTACCAACACCTCCTCTATGCTTCCTTAAAGCCAAAATTTGTACAAAGTGGCCCACTCTATAGACGGTTGTGAAAACAATTAAAATAAAACCTATATAAGACCATTAAGCTTTTGAAAATGTTCTAGTGATAGATGCTATGGCTACTTGAGAACTTTCATAAAACCTTTTAGCTGTCATGAAAACCAACAAACGGCCAAATGGCCACAGCTATCAAACTTAACTGTGATATCGTGTTTGGTTTTTGTAGTTCTGCTTTGTTCGAGTTTCTGCTCTTCTGATTCATTTAGCAGTAAATAATATCTGAGAAAAAATGTCTGATGTTGCGGGAAATTTTGTTTGATAGCAAAATATCCAAAACAAATTGATTTTTTTACAGCGAAGGTGAATATTGGCACGATAAGAGCCAAAAATTAATGCGCCTCGGAAATTATGCGAGTTTACAACAACAAAACCAAAATTATAACAAATATATTCGATAAATGAATCATGAATTTCATGAAAATTGATGGGATTCAATAAGGTTATCTAAAAAAAACGCAGAAATTGGTCTCCGATCTACAGTTCATTTGCATTACATTAAAAATTTGGTGCATTTATTTTTCCACATTTCAATTATTTCTTATATTTCAATATGGCGATTGGAAAATAAAATCATAACTCTGCCATAAAGCCAAGTTATCTTCGCAATGACTACTTTTAAAACTATTTGGTTTTTTGATGGATTTAATGCATTGGGTTTAATGAATTTACTGGAGGCAAAATGGTTTTAAAATGCTTTTTCAACTGACCATAATAAGATAATATGAATGAGCCCTAAAACGGCATTTCCAAACAGCATTTTATGAGTTCATAAAGTCGAAATAAAACCTTCGATAGGAGTAAAAGCAATTTGAGAAAAAGAGGTTTTAAGATCGTTTTAAACAAGCTTTGTAGGTTCTTATAAACCTGACTAAAATATGAAACCTATTGGCACCTCTTGGTGTCGTAATAAAACCAAATTGATTTCAAGTGGCTTTGATAGACCCTTAATAAAACTTAATAAAACAGGATGGTTTTGGCAATGTTACTGGGGTATGGCTCCAATCACCATCAAAACGTGTTCATCCGCATAGAAAAATATCCGAATGCTCCCTGAGAGCCGCTGGAACACCCCCATTCATCCCTAATAAGGATGAGAGTGACCACAGTACAGACCCCTGTCGAACCCTCGTTTCTTCTTTGTCAACATTTGACCGAGTGTTCCCCTAGACTTGCGTTTAATTTTGCTGGAAACCTTTTATGAAGGCAATGGTCAAGCATCCAGGCTCGATTGTAAACCTTCGAAAAAATCCAGGAGTCGCCATCTTGATGTGGTCCTCGTCCATTACTGCATCTTCCAATGCCTGTCGCATAGAGTATAAGTTCCACGTCCAGCGCGGAATGCATGCTGTATTTCATCCAAAAGCCGTTCTTCGTTGATAAATCGCATCAGCCTCCAGTTGGCCATTCTCTCCATAACTTAAGATAAGCAGCAGGTCAGGGTTATTGGCCGGTAAACGGATACCTTGTGTACAGAAGTGTCTGGCTTCGATATTGGCACTACAAGGCTGTGTCTCCCTCCTTTGGGGAAAGTTTCAATAATAAAGCTATGTCCATTTAGAATCCGGAATAATAAAATCATCTGTATCTCGGTAACGGATTGACGTACAAATAAGTTTAATACATCAAAACAAAGATAATTCACTGTACTTTAAGGAAAAATATCAATACAAATCATTTCTCTTCGTTTCTAATGAAAATATGCACTTTCTTCTTTATTCCTCCCATCAAACGCTGCACACCTCCGGAGTCAACTTCCTTGGCACATTTGTTCCACATTTTGGTCATCTGAGTCGCGTCCCGAGCCGTTTTTCCACTTTTCTTAAGCTTCCGCTTCATTATTGCCCAAAATCTCTCGATGGGCCGGAACTGCGGGCAGTTGGGTGGATTTATGTTTTTATCGATGAAATCTACGTTATTATCGCGGTACCACTGGATGACTTCCCGGCTGTAGTGGCAACTCGCCAAATCTGGCCAAAACTTCACGAGACCTTTATGGGCTTTAATGAAAGGTAGTACGCGGTTTTTGAGGCATTCTTCCTTGTACAGCTTCGAGTCCATCGTCTTATTCGTCACGAACACTTTGGTCTTTGCTCCGCAGCTGCATATCCCTTGCCAAATCATCAGTTTTTTGGCAAATTTGTCCATAAAAGCAAACTTAAACTTCGCAGGAACATCTCCTCGTGCCGTCGCCATGTAGAATTTTTGGCCAGGAAGCTGTCCGAAATCCATTTTGACGTAGGTTTCATCGTCGATGAGCAGGCATCCTTGGTACTTCGTCAAAACCTGCTGGTACAATTTCCGAGCTCGAGTTTTGGTGACGAAACTTTGCTTCAACGTTCTGTTTGGTTGCTTGCTGGCTCGATAAGAACGATATCCTGCTCGCAAACGAATTCTTCGAACGGTACTGCGAGCAGCAGCGTATTTTTGTGCGATTTCATTATCTGATAGTCCAGGGTTTGCTCTGACGGTTCTCAACACCTTCTGGTTCAGCTTGCGGTCATATGTTCCACTACGACGCTTACCTTGAGGCACTCGATCCACGCTCTTTCGCTCCCTGAAACGTTTGAGCACATCATACACGGTTGATTTGGCGATTTTCAACGTTTTTGCGATTTTTATTGCGGACCACGTTGGATTATCAACGTGGGTGTGCAGAATTTTTCTCTCCTCTCGGCTTCCATCTGGAATAACTTTTGACTCACTGCACGAAACACCGTGAAATTTATACCACAGAAAGTGGGCGCCTAGGTTAACAAACCGCTGTAAAATAATTCTTGCAGCGGTCACTTTCCGTGCCGCTGCAACACAATAAGTGATTCCGGATTCTAACTGGACAGAACTTTATAAACGGCCGAGGCGCACAACAACAGCTTTATAACAGCCCTCACTGCCCACCTCATTCTTCACCGCCACATCCCCACGTTAACAAGCGCGGTCCGACCACGACCAGCACCACCGGCTCGCGCTGATAACCCATTCCGAAAAATGTTTAGAGACAGCCATTTAATAAATATGGTTAATTAATTAGCGAGAAAATGCTTAATTAAATTATTAAATGAACAATTCATAATCCGCCGCTCTCGTCTTGATTCCTGTACATATTTCATTTAAAGCACTCTTCTTTCTCGTATTTCATTTGAAGAGTTTGAATTTGAAGCGCACTCTTTTCTGTCGAAATTTGTAAAGGAATGATTGCCGTTAATTATGGATTCACCGCCGACTGCGATTGAGCCCGAAGCAACAGATGGGAAAAAATACCTCCCATCCCCGCAAACTTTGATCTAAGCTCGGCGCGCCAGGCAGCAGACGGACGACAGCAACAAAGTAATCGATTCAATTGCAATGCCGATGTTGTTGCTGTTTGTTTTCCTCGTCATTTTTTTTTTTCTCTTCCCGTCTGGGTTTGCACAGACACAAAAATGTGACGATTCAATAATTGATGGCTCGAGGGGTCCGCGAGGGCTACTTGACTTCTGTCGGCCGGAGACTTTACGCAATGTTGCCCCACTGTCGGCGCGCCGGGCCACTTTGATAAGGGGCGCACCGTTTGGCGGTGGTCTGAAGAATGAAACCTGAGAAAAGGGGATCGGAGGGCCACATAAAAACGTGATTGAAAAGCAATCAATTTTGCAATAATTCACGTCGTCGTCGATTAGCCATTGGCCATTGGCAGTCGGCCTCCATAGCTCGTTGCCCGCCCCGGCGGGTGCTTCTAATTACGGCGCCCTCTTGAGCCGGAGATTTGAAACTGGTGGTTCGAGGGAGAGCTGGAAAAAGAAAGATATGTAATTACTGGGATGATAAATCATTCGTAATTAACGCATAGCTGAGAGTGCGTTTGGCTCCCACCATCAGGGCTGCCTTGACGAACGGGAGGGCTACTGCAGCAGTGCGATAATCTGCCCCGAAGAAATTCTAAACTCAGCAAAGTGGGCTAGGTCGCAATCCTGCCAATGAAATACAACTCAGACATAAATTGTCCTTATCTAAGCAACGGAATCGCTCGCAATGTGTCCGCATACGACGAAATATCATTTTCTTCATTCGAACATAAAAGCCGAGAAAAAAAAAATGGACGACGGGCAGTGCGCGAGATGATTTGTTTGTCATTATGTCCATTAGGTTGCAACAAACAAAGCAGGCCGCGTGTGACCAACAAATCGCACCTTAACGGCCGTAAAAGCCTACTGCCTGCCTGCCGACGATGTCGAATGCATGGTCCAAGCATTTAGGGCTGCTGACTGACTTTTGCAGTTTATGCTGTGGAGTTTGGAAGTTTTGTTTTGTTACGATCATAAGAAAAAATGCACTGTAGGGGCGCGCAGAAATATGTGCTAAATGGCTTGTTGAAAAGTGACTTATGTCACGGAGGAAGGGGTGTAAGTCAGCACAGCAGTGACAATCGCTGCACGCCATCTTTTTGAAACGAGGGAGTACCTTCTCGGGACGGTTGGAGCATGACACAGTGGAAGGTGTCGCGCGTTTGTTGATGTTTTACTCTTTTTTTTTTTTTGACTTGTTGTTATAATGGGCATTTGTAAGGGCAGTCGGATCGTGCTGTTTGACCGCACGTACGAGATAATAGGCGCTGCATAGGCGTGAGTGATTTTACGGCGGAGATAGGGCGATATTAATGATATTTGGAGCGTGATTCACTCCGGATCATGGATTACTCTATGAGAATGAAAAATGATTCATGTTATTGCGAGATTGAGTTGCGTGTCGATATGCTTTTTGACTAATTCTTTTTTTTTCAATTCATTTTCAGGTATGTACTGCAGGAAATTTCAACTTATGGGAAGAATAAAAGTAAGTCATCCATTGGAATGAAATCTGTATACTATATCATTAATTCATTCGTTCCCAGTTTGCTTATAGTTAAACGTTTGACCTCACTTTGATTCACTTTGTCGATAGCTCATTCCAGGAGCTGAATTTTAAAATGATATGTACGATTAATTGTGATGTGATTAATCCAACAATTTTGTCGAAGACTACATCTCTCCTCCTCAAATATAAACGGCGTATATTCGACGAGATATTCACGGAAAATATTCAACGAAAACAACCGCTCCATCATAATAAAATTTAAGTCATCATCGATTTCGTCAGGTATCGAATTCCACTAAACAGATCGATGTTGCTAAAATGTCTACCTGTTAATCCAAACTAAATGTTGTCCAATTTGAGTGACTCCACTATTGAAGAAATTGAATTTAAAACGACACAATATTTCAATTTGAAATGAAATCAAAAACATTACATCAGTTAAAATATTTTTTCATACGATTTCTCAAAACCTAAAGCCCTGCTTACTTCACACAAAAAAATGATGATGACAGCCGTGTGAAATTTCCCCTCGTTAAATTGCAAGCCAAATCAAGCGTAAGCAACGTAGTTGTTTGCAATGTTCCATACAACATACCTGATTGCAACGGTATCTGGCTTAAACTTACATGACAGATCCCATTAATTTATGCCAAATCTAGAATTCCCATTATGTGCATTATATAATGCAGAAAATTCAACGTTTCTTCAAAACTGTGTACATAGAACGAGATTTTCGCTAGCTACTTCTGGAAATAAATGCATTAACGACTTCATCCACATGCAAATCATTTGCCATGTCCTTGTGAAAGTTGTAACGCTCTGCGTTTTTCCCTGTAAATATAGTTTTATTTTGTTAATAGATTTCTGTTTAGAATTTCGTTCAAATGATAATTTATGTTTGATTATGATTAATTATGATAGAAATTGAAATATTTCATTAATGTAAATAAAATCAAATCTTCACTGTGTCGAGGTTATAACTTTGCCATAATTAGCGTGTCTTAGTTGCAACGTTGCCATCAAAGCTCAATGTTGCATTGGGTTGTTTCATGCAACACATTCTTCTGGAGACGCCACGAAGTCCGTCGCCATTCGAATAGTTCGTAGATAATACCTCTTTAGTATTTAATAGATCGCCAATTTGAATAGAGAAAGGTGGTTAGGAGCCTTCTTGCATGTACGGTAACTCTGACTCATCCATGAGCTCAGCTTAGTTTGCGTTTATTTCCGTTAAAGGTACTAAAAAGTGGTGTGTGTATGTGAGTTTTATTTAAATCCTTGGTTATCTAAAACGGTTTTCTTTCCTTTGTGCAGTTAACTTAAGTAAGAATTAAGTTTTTGCGAAAGCTTATCAGTTTTATTGATTTTGGAAATAGTACGTAAAAGGTAATTAATTACATTTAATGGGGGTTTTCAAATTTTAAAACTAATGTGATTTCGCGTTGGACTTCCAGCGCTTGGCGCTTTTTTGTACGGGCTGGTTCTACATTTTTGTCCGGCTATCGTCAACGCCGGATTGAGGGTAACTGTGTAGCTGGTTCGTCCGACGGAACATCAGACTCAGGCGCCACGCACAGGCCCGCCTTTCGCAGGTAGTAAAACGGAGGTGAGTGAAGTCGCTAGTTTTTCAAGCGAATTTCCCGACGGTCGCCAATCATCCGTCGAAGTAGGTCCTCCTCCAACCTCTGTGGACCTTTTTTCCGAGAGCCCGGATTCCATCCAAAGAGGTATCGGGTTTCATTCCATCTCGGGCGGTCATAGCGGAAGCAGAGTACGCGAAACCGTGCGACGGTATGTTGGCCCTTTATCTCTGCGGAGCGAATCCCCCGGGACAGCACGACAACCCGTCGTCGCTTGGCTCTCGAGACCAAACCGGAAGTCTTCCGTCCAGCCGCCACTCTCTCCGCACCTTTAATTCGGCCATACTGCGCCCGAGTCACCTTCGTTGCCCGCCAAAATACGGCACGTCTCGCCGCCATAGCCACAGGCTTCAGCGCTTTGTCTGGTAGGGCGCTCCTAAAGGGTGATACGGTCAAAATTTGGTCAAGGGAAATCGCGTGTAAATTGGTGAAATCGTTTATTAAAAAATCAAATTAAATTTCTTTTTCAAGTTCAATTAGTATAAAATTCAGGAAAAATATTCAGTTAGGCTTCCGCTTTTCCAAATCCGAATTGCCGGGCCTTACGCTTGACCCCTGCCATCAGATTTTGTACAGCCACCTTGTCCACCTTCTTCGCCGCAGAAAGCCAGTTTGCCTTGAACTGCTGCTCGTCCTTAGCAGTTTTTTTTGGTCTTCTTTAGGTTCCGCTTGACAATAGTCCCAGTATTTCTCAATTGGGCGGAGCTCTGGCGTGTTGGGAGGGTTCTTGTCCTTGAGAACCACCTGCACGTTGTTGGCGGCGTACCACTCCATGGCCTTTTTACCGTAATGGCAAGATGCCAAATCCGGCCAAAACAGTACGGAACAACCGTGTTTCTTCAGGAAAGGCAGTCAGACGTTTATTCAAACACTCTTTCACGTAAATTTCTTGGTTGACAGTCCCGGAAGCTATGAAAATGCTGCTTTTCAAGCCACAGGTACAGATGGCTTGCCAAACCAGATATTTCTTTGCGAACTTTGACAGTTTCGTGTGCTTGAAAATATCTGCTACCTTTCCCCTTCCTTTTGCCGTATAAAACTCCTGTCCCGGAAGCTGCTTGTAGTCGGCTTTGACGTAGGTTTCGTCGTCCATTACCACGCAGTCAAACTTCGTCAGCATCGTCGTGTACAGCCTCCGGGATCGCGCTTTGGCCGTCGTATTTTGTTTATCATCGCGATTTGGAGTCACTACCTTCTTGTAAGTCGATAGTCCGGCTCGTTTTTTGGCTCGATGCACGGTTGTAGACGATACACCCAGCTTATTTGCGGCATCTCGGAGAGATAGGTTAGGGTTTCGCTTGAAACTACCGGCAACTCTTTTCCGGTTTTCGATTTCCCCCCGATCCAGACTTCCTGGCTGTCGACAAACGTTCCCCAAACACTTTAATTACATTTGTAACGGTTGATTTGGCAACTTTTAGCGATTTTGCCAACTTTGCGTACGAGTAGCTCGGATTTTCGCGATGCGCGAGCAAAATTTTGATACGCTGCTCTTCTTGCTTGGACAACTGAAGAGTGAATTCCAAAAATCAAAATAGGAGCAACATTCTACACACACACACCTTCAAAATGAGGGGTGTTCAGGTTTTTTAAATGCAAAATTGAAAGAAATACGTCAAGTTGATATTGACCAAATTTTGACCGTATCGCCCTTTAATCGCCATCTTCGAGTCGTCGAGCTCTCATCCATCGCCATCTTCGAGTCGTCGAGCCGTAATCCATCGTCATCGAGTCGTCGAGTTATCAAAAATCCTGCGCATGTTTGTTTCATGGCCATGATTTGCTCTTCTTCGTACATTAAAGAGGAAGCCCAACACGAATGAATGCTAAAAATATGAATTAATTAGAGAACTTGAAAATCCTGTGAGCCGTTTTAAATGCCGCTCCTTGAATAAAGCTCACATAATACATTACGTTTGTTTCTTTCCGTTTCGCTCTTTTTGCTGTCCTGTTCTCTTGATCGTTGCGTGGCTGAGTCAGAGAGTTCCCGTCCTAGTAAATTAATTTGTCTCCTGTTATTTAATCTAAGAAGTTGGCGTTTCCAAGAATTATGTTTTGCTGTTAGTAACCAATGACCGTTCAAGATATTCCCTGAGAAAAGGTCTCATAAATCGGGCAAAATTACCAGTGGTCTCCCGTAACTGGGAGTGGCGCTTAAGCCACTGCGTTTAGACCGAAACCCTTTTTACATAGTTAGTGAACGGTTACAAAGTGTAGTAGAGATATGGAATTCAGTCACTGTTGTCCTAATAGGTTTCCAATCTTTGGAGCCCAGAAATGGATCGTTCAGCAGTAACAGAAGATGTCGGAACGGAAATGAATACCTTCAAATACTTGACAAATTCTGGCAAACGATCCATCAAGTGTTGTTGTTATTTCAGATAGTCCACGACATCTGAGGCACGTTCGGTGGATTTGTTACCTTATTTTTTTATTCGTTCATTTATTTATTTGTTTATGTCTTGGAATAAAAATATAACGCAAAGACATTGACTTAATAACAATCTCTTATCTTTAATTAAAGGTATTCTTGCTTACATTAAAATCATACACATCATTGAACAATGCACCACAAACATCAAGAGGGTTATTCTGCCCGTACTGTGTACGATGAGCAGAGTGTCGAAGAAATTGCGTTCTTTGAATAGATCTTGAAGGAGCGTTGAAATTGAGCTTTGCCAGGAGTTGTCGCATCATCGGTGCCTGTAAAATAAATGTTCGTTAAATTGGAAAGCTCAACAGGCTCGTGATAAACATTGTACCTGTGGGATTATATCTTTCGTCGAGCTAAGGACCCTTCCCCTGCATCCCAGCCAGTAGTTGATGACGAATTCTCTTTGTCCACTGTAATTTTAGTTCGATAACATTTAGCTTGCTCGGCGGCCGTCTTCGACTGCTTTGAAGGAACGTTCACCTGTTCAGCCACGTTGCGCTTCCGGGAATTGCGCTTGTATATAGTAGCCAAATGTTGCGACATTTCAATGATATGAAAAATTCTCAATAACTATTTCCAATTAGTACTCAATCCAACGCGAATCGAAATTTCACTAAATGAAGAAAATAGATGTCAATATATTGATATTGAATATTGAAGTCCGTGAAAGGGCATAAGCATGAAAGTAAAAGAAAAAATCCTTCTTATTCATCATTTCCTTTTAGAACTGTCCAGCTTAATAAGCTTTGTTATAATTAGCCTATTTCGTCGGTTTCTTGCAAAACTTCTGACTTCTGGCACAACTTAGAATAAAAATTGCCGAAAATTCCACTTTGCTGGAGTTTTTATGTAGATTTATTACCTGAATTTCCACAATTCGTCAATACTTCGCTCTAAGAATGTTCGGTAATGTGTAATAGAGTGATAACATCACAAATCGGCCAGGATTTATGAGTTAAGTGGACGTCATGCTCATATAATGAGCAAACTCTTATAATAATTCAATATAACCCTCTTTCCAAAATTACAATAATAGCCCTGAAAACGGCCTTCTGTGAGTTATATATCATTTCGCTCCTTGTGGCTGCGTAAACCGGCTGACTAAGCATTCTCCAATGGTTGGGTCAACCGACCGCATAACAAGCCGCTTTCTAGCAACAATCAACTGAACCATCGCCTGATTGGCCAAAGGCTGCTCGCCAATGCGCCCTCCACAGTGCTTGCCACCGCCAGAAACTTACCTAATCTACTTAATCCACTATGTATGTATAACTAGGAAGAACAATATATGTACACATGGTCGGTCAGCCGTGTTTTAGTTCAACTCGAATTAACTGAATTATAGGTGTGTGAGCTGTCCAACGTTTAGTGGATATACCTGTAACTAGAAAATAAGAAGAATGATCAGTAATTTCCATTTAATTCAGGATTATTTGGAGAAATGTAGATGTAGGTATGGATGGATATATTTTTTTGGTGGTGTGGCCATGTTGAGCCCGTTGCATGACAATCGAAACTTTGATGAGCGCAAGAGAAACTTCAATCAAACAAACTCTTCAGTTGGGAAAATTGATTTGTTCGTTCTGAAAAGCACGGGTTCTAGCTGTTGACCGGAGGAAAATGGTTCGCAATTGAACTTAGGCTTTCTTCTTGGTCTTCTTGTGCAGCAAGATGGCCTGTAAAGGACAACACCTTGTGAAATGATCACACCGGAGAGAAGTTTTATCAGCTCCTCGCCGTTTGGAATGGCTATCTGCATGTAACGTGGGATGATTTCGGTCTACTTGTTGTCGCGGCCGGTGGTTTCCTGCCAACTCGAGGACTTCTTGCGCCAGGTATTCCATCACCACAGCGAGATAGACGGGGGCACCGGTACCAACGCGCTCGGTGTAGTGCCCTTCCGGAGCAGACGGTAAATGTGACCGAGTGGGATTTGCAATCCGACTGCAAATTTGTCACTGCTAGACATGTTGCTAGGCAGTAGAGTGTGCCGGACGACTTAACGATGCGCAGCCGAACGTTGAAACAACATCTTCGAGATTGCCCAAAAGACTGAAGCAAAATGCTAAGGTATCCCCCTTAAATATCTTTTACTGATGCATAGGAGACGTTCCTTACTCAAATTTGAAGTCTGTGATTGGAGAATACTGTGCATTTCGTAAATTTACTCTGAAATATCGGCATTATAAGACATCACCGAATATTGCGTTATTTTAAATAGTTTAATGTTGAACATCAATATTTTTTATGATTTAAATCGACGAGTGGAAATATTTCCGATCGATTGAGGCAAACATTTAAAACATCTTTGGAGAAACGACGGTTGCAATAGATAGTTTTTAAATAGTTCCCCAGTTTAGAAAACAAAGACGTAGTCCTACGTCAAGAAATATCCGCTGTCTCGTCACAAATGATAACATAAGAATCCACGTAATCGTAAGTAGTTTGAGTAGACTCCAGAAGGTCCCGAAACATAGTTTTGAATTTCATGACTTTATCAAGTATACGATCCACGTTTCAACCACGATTTTAACTTACTTCGATAAATTCACAATAGTGCTTGCATCTACGACCTGTTACGCGACAATATAGACTGTCCGGAACTCTTACGCGATATTCCCCTTCACGTCCCACCACGACAATTGAGAAGCGCACAACTAGTTGCTGTACCTGCTCACCGGATCAGTTATGACTTCAACAATCCACTTGACGCCTGCCTGCGGGCCGTGAACGATACCAATGAATATTTTGACTTTAACATTAGCAAAAAAGTTTTTAAAAATAGGATCAAGAATAATAGGTAGAGTAGTCGGCACAATTTTTAGTCGAAGATGGAGAACAATAAAATAAAATAAACTAAAATAAATTTGTCATCATTAAGACCGCGGATGGCAAGACCCTGGGACGCCGAGTACAGTAGCGATGAAAAAATCTTTTTCAAGCATGTTCGGTTCACCGACATTTTCATTTCGTTTTCGGGTCCGAGATCTGCGCAACTATGGTAATTGATCCTCTTGCAGCCGTATGCAGCTTCATCACCGCCTCTTTGTGGCACGCCGATTGTTCGTGCAGCTTGAATCGCTCTACTCCCTTTTTCCAGTTACTGAACCCTGATTCAATGAAAACTGTTTCCTTTTTGGTGCAGAACGGTGGACCCATCGTCCAGAAAATGTCCCGGCATGTATAATATTCTACACCGAATCATCTAGAATCCATGGAAACTTGGTATGAATCGGCGCCTGGTATTCACAGTGTTACCGATAATAACATTACATGTTCTCTTCGCTGGATCTAAATTGGATGGGGAATCCGCCAGATAATCGGCAGTAGAAGCCTCGGTGGTTTTTTCACCGGCAATTTGAAAAAAAACTATCCATTCTTCCAATCAAATCAGTTCTTTCCTGTTAAATATGTTTAAATTTGCTTCAGCCCTTCTAGGTTCAATTTTTTCAACCAAGCTTATTATTCAGTATGTTGTCAAGGTCTGGACTCCAGCCTAATTTAAAGCACAACAAATATATTGCTGACATCTATTTATGTCATGTTTACCCGAGCAGCACACAGCCAAGTTACGGCAAGTTGATTATGACTGGAAGGAGTCACATATAAGTAAAATAAACTCATTTGCAACAGATGTGCTACTAAGGTATTGTCTTAGAGCAATCTAGAACTATTAGCACTAGTTGAGACTTTTAATTAATTGTTCAAGACTCATTTGGCAAGTAGTACACGATAACCTTGGCCCATGGGAAGTTTGGAAAGCATTTAATATATTATTTAACCAATAATAAAATATGCATGTTATAAAAAGGCTCTCTAAAAATTCACGTTCTCTTCAAAACATTCGGAACATTATTCATGGCTTTTTTAAACTAGTAGATTTGCAAGATATGAGTTTCAGAATACTTGAGAAAGCAACATATATCAAACAGTTGTCATTTCTTGTCATGTACAGGGTGTCTCACAATAGGTGTCACTAAAACAAAATGGCATTACAGCAAAACAAATCAACCAAACCATAGCATTTGTTTTTCATTTGAAAGATACATGATATAGAAACAAACCATATTAACTGAATTCGAATCTCTCGCCCTTTTCCATGATAACTTTGCGCAAACGCTTTGTAAAGCCATCGCAGCGGGAACGCACAATTTACTCAGGAATTTGGTCCCAAATATCAACCAAATGTTTCTGAATCGATCTAAAGTAAACCCTTTCTTAGGGCCTATATGTTGAAGCACATAACCCCAAACAAAGAAGTCAAGTAGGTTGAGATCCGGTGAAGATGCAGGCCATTCTTCGCTTGTGATGAAATCGGGCAAATTTTCCGCGCACCACGCTTGTGTCTTCTTTGTCTTGTGAGCTGGAGCTGAGTCCTGTTGGAAACAATATGGAGTATTCACATACAGCGTTGAAGCATGAGGAAGCAGATGGTTCTTAAAAACCTGCTCGATGTAATATTCAGTGTTGATTTTTACGTTAGGTTCTATGAAAAGAAGAGGGAGTTCTTCTTTTCGTGAAACGGTGCTCCATACCATGATTTTCGATACATTCTGATAGCGTTCTACAGCTAGTTTATCTCTTGGAATTTTGGCAAGACATTTGCCATACACACGATCATTTTGTTGATTATGACTGTCCTGAAAGAGGAAGAGCTTTTCATCCGAAAATAAAATCTCGCAGTCACCGTGCTGAAACAAAAGATTTCTGCCTCTGTGAACCGGGGGGCGGTGGGGGCGCTCGGTCAGCCCGTGAACCCTGTGTTTCGTGGGGGGCGGGTTCGATGGGTTCGATTCCCGGTCTGGTCAAAGAATTTTTGGTTAAGGAAAATGCGGGCCTAGGGTATGATTATAGGGGAGGATGGTACAAAACGCACCGTTTAAGCAACATCGTGAATTACTAGTGAATGGAAGCTGAAATTTAGGAACAAGTTACGTTGGTATGGTGCATTACTATGTTTTCGTTGTAGATCAAATGTAATTTAAATTCAAATCGATGATTTTTCGTGGTTTTTTAAACCTTTTCCATTGATACCAAGACGACACCGGGGTAAAACGCCTGTTTCATTGCTCAACATGCACCCCAAAATTTGGGTAAGGCGCCCCACCACAGGGGTATAGCCCACAAATGGGAGACCACTGGCTTATGATGCACCACTGGGCTTGCAAAAGGTAAACACACGGTATAATAAGTATGAGGGAAGGGGGGGGCCCCTTAGCAAGACAGGGTGGATAAGTAGAAAGGGTGGCACTAAACAGTAAAAAAGCTAAAGAGGGTTTGACGTTCCGTCAACCCGTAGAACCCATTATTGTTTGCTTGTACGACTTGTATATCCAGATCGTGTCTGCCCCAGATTTAGTCTGAGTTCTTGACAGCAGATTTTATTGTCAGCGATACATGTGAAGTGAATTTATTACTAACCCTGGGTGTTAACGCCTGGGAAAAACTTATTTCAAGAACACTATTATTTTTATGTGGAGTAGTGTCGTGAAGTTTGTTCAATTTACGGCCAGATACATGTGTCGGTGTATTTCGTGCCTTATTGTACTACACAATTATGAGTTATGCTGTTTTATGTAAACATTGATAAAATATCATTCATTAAAACTATAGTTTTGAAGAATTAAGCACATTTATTGAGTGGGTCGTTCTACCTCACCAGTGCATTTTGTACTGTTCTCCCCACTTGCCACACATTTGATCTTAATGTTCAATTCGTTCTGAATCGAAAGCTCTAAATTAAGTGGAAGTGATTAGAAAAATAAAAAAGCAGTTCGTCTGGCACCTCCTTTGTGTTGAATATGGACATTTCCAGTTTCCTTGAACCGTTTCAAGGTACAAAAAACAAAACGCTTACTCACTCCGAATTGCTAAAGGCTATTGAATATCTGACATGGTCTAAGCTTTTGCAAATGTAATTTTAAAACTTTCTCCCATATGGCTTTCATGGTAGTAAGCAAACGGAATCGCTTTTTTATCTTCAACGATAAGCTGTCAAAATAATACACTCAAAACGGGTATAATCAATTCCGCTGTTAAAATTACCCAGCTGAAATAAACCAAGACTGAAAAAAGGTGACTTGTGAGACACACTGTACATAGTCAAAAGAATATTTTGAATTTATTGAGAATTTTAGGACATCATCCACGACTTCATGCGGCATCCAGTATAAGATAATCCTAACCTTACACAATTTTTGGAAGCATCAACAACTTTACAGACACCTTTCAATGAAGACCATATGCTAAAAGGTGTTCATGATCTTCCCAGATTCATGGAGACTTTTGCATCTTTGCTCAAGACAAAATTTAACCTGAAGGCGTCCAAAAACTGCTTCAGAACAAGCAATTTGTTTAATATATTGAACAGATAGCTAGCTAATAATTCATCACAATAAGCTCATTGCTGGCCTTCTACATTGTGTTCCAGATCCTTTCCCTCCGTTATCAATTGACAGCTTCCGAGCTACCATATGACCAAAGAGTCAATCAAATTTCCAGGCTAAAACATTTCAAGACTGTATTGGCAATTTAACCTAGCTCCCTTCATCGAGATCTTCTTCTTCTCCTTCTATTTGTATTAAGGTGGCTTTCAGCCTTAGGCTGGCTCACCATCGAAGGGACATACCTACATATCGCACTCATCAACACGAGCTGAAACCAACTTTACTTTCATTTTGAAGCAAGACGTGACCAGAGATTTTCTCGCCTCAGAAAAATCTCACCTTTCGGACCTATCAATACTTTCTCTTCACATCGGTCCACTCCTAGGGTTGCAAATTGATAAGAATGATATTTACAATTTTCAAACATTATAATTAATTACGTGCTTCGTGCAACAACAAATAAGATGATTAGTTAAATGTATATGAATATTTACGTCAAACATACGATCAACACAAAATTTCTGAAAAAGTGGCCTCTTTCTCGGACGCCAGCAAATCACATTCCAGAAAATACTTCAGCTGAGTCCTGCCGCACTCACGCCTGACACCATTTCCCTTAAAAGTACCAATTCACACTTATCGGCCGAACCAAACTCTCGCCAAACCCCATCTAATGGTCCATAAAATTTAGCTAAAATCATAACCACGAACCCATCAATTCCGCACCCAACCGGAGTCATGAAAACCCCATTCCCCTCGGAGCAGGAAATAACACCTATTGGCGGAACGCGCGATCGCATCGCCTTTCAAGCCCCCGAAGCTCGTCATTTGGTTCTAGTTTAAATTGGCAGGTTGCTGCGGTTTGCTATCAAAATCAAGCCTGAAAACGAAAAACACCCGATCCCCGGTCCCGATTTCCCGGTCTTTAGCACGTGGTCACGATTTCACGCTTTTCCCCGACAACAACGACAAGTAGCACAGCAGTAGGCGAAAATCGATCAGTCGTCCCTTTACGATAACGATCATCATCATCATCATCATCGCGGTGCGGTCGTCGCTGTCGTAGGTTTAGTTGGCGGCGAGTGATCCCCGAGTGGCGGAGTCGAGCGTTCGAAAAACGACTCCAGCGCGCAGGCAAGCGACGAACCCGTTGCGGGCTCCGAAGCGAGTGTGAAGAAAAATGAAATAATTATGTGATGTAATAGTTTAATTATCATCCGCTGCCATTTTTCTAATTTATTTATCAAATGGTCCGAACGGTAACATTTTTCTCACAACGACCACAGTGCGCGGCACTTGAGCTGGGTCGGACTGTTCCCCAAATGAATAATATCTCCAAGCAAAGGCTGCGTGGTCCTCCGTGGTAGTCGCAAATGGGCAACTATTTCTTTCTGCTTGCGGAGGTACTTCATGTAATTCGAAAAGAGCACTCTCGAGAAGAAAAAAAAAACATACTTCACTGGGTTGGGTGTGGTTCGCTTATCGTGATCTCGTGCCTTGGTCGGTCGGTCGGTCGGTTGGTTAGTCGCTTCTCGGCTAGTGTGTAAGCTTTAGGTTGATTTATGAGCTCAACTCTCGGTGGCTTGGTTAGCTGTTTTAGTTTTTTTTTTCTTTTTCAAATCTTACCCTACTAAACTATGATGACGACCGAACCGAGCACGACTTTGGCAAACCACCATCGTGGCAAGACTCGTGCCCGACCGCCGCGGTGATGGGTTGTTGCTGCACTGACCACAAAGTTGTCTCGTTTTTCGTCGTCGGAGTTTGTCCAAGTGCAGTAGAGCAGTGGAGATTTATGCTGCTGGGTTGGAGCTGTCGGACGAACCTGCTTGACTGGGGACCGGGGTGTCCGGTTGTTGTTGTTGTTGATGTTGTTGCGGTGTGCGGTGTTGTTCTCTTCCTAGAGCAAGGAGATTGAAAGTGATTTCACTTTTTTTTTTCGGGACGGTACATGCTTCCTGAGTGTTTTATGGGGCAAGGTTGTTGAGGTTTTGAAGAAAAAGATTAGGAGTGAATTATCGCGGAATCTTGGGTTAGCTTCAGGTAGCACTTCTACATGTTTGACTTGAACAAACACATTGAGTTTGTGCTATAGCTTGATAGGTAAAATCACAGGGTCAGTTAAACAAACAGAAGAGTTTTAGATGAATGTAGCTTGAGAGTAGCAACACGAAATGTTGGTACCAAATAGTTGCAATTTTCAGTCTTAGTCCTCACCTGAGCCTGTAAAATCATTCATCAAATTTAAAGTTCCAATTCATTGGTGCACATTTTTGCTAATGCTTTCTTTGATGCTTTCTGATTATTTTTGATGCCTCCAACTAAAGAAGAAAATGACTTCCTTAGATTCATGATGTCTTGAGTTAAGGAGTTAAATTTTTGGATTAGTTTCTGGAATTTTTACTTTTTTTGCACAACACAAAACGCTAGGTAAGGGCATTAAGGAGCATTGAAACCAGCTTACCTTTTAACCAGTCTTCTAAGAGAAAACAACAAGATTTTAAAATTGAGGAGCAACTGAAATTTGCACCATGCTGATATCATCTTATATCAGCACTAAATTAAGGAGGAAAGAACAAAACAAGGTAAGATTGACATTGGATGAGCATCAGCATCAAATGACCAATACAAATTTAAGTAACTTCTGAAATCAAAATTCTTGTAGTAGCCTTTTAAGCAGTAGTGTGTAGGTATTGAGAAATTTTGAGTATTTTGATCTTCTGTTTACAATTCAGTTCACCATACTGCCGCCTGTCAACTGTGTAGCAGGTCTCTTCAGTATGACTGACTGACTGACTGACTGACTGACCAACTGACTGACTGACTGACTGACTGACTGACTGACTGACTGACTGACTGACTGACTGACTGACTGACTGACTGACTGACTGACTGACTGACTGACTGACTGACTGACTGACTGACTGACTGACTGGCTGACTGACTGACTGACTGACTGACTGACTGACTGACTGACTGACTGACTGACTGACTGACTGACTGACTGACTGACTGACTGACTGACTGACTGACTGACTGACTGACTGACTGACTGACTGACTGACTGACTGACTGACTGACTGACTGACTGACTGACTGACTGACTGACTGACTGACTGACTGACTGACTGACTGACTGACTGACTGACTGACTGACTGACTGACTGACTGACTGACTGACTGACTGACTGACTGACTGACTGACTGACTGACTGACTGACTGACTGACTGACTGACTGACTGACTGACTGACTGACTGACTGACTGACTGACTGACTGACTGACTGACTGACTGACTGACTGACTGACTGACTGACTGACTGACTGACTGACTGACTGACTGACTGACTGACTGACTGACTGACTGACTGACTGACTGACTGACTGACTGACTGACTGACTGACTGACTAAGGGACTGAGGGAGATCCATTTCTTAAAATCCAAGCCAAACATTCAGAACGCAGCTTCAAAATCCAACTCTTTTCAGAATTGAAACACAAAATTTTCATGAAATTTATGGTCTTGTTTCGGCTATGCATTCAAAATTAAAGTTGAAGACTTTGTAGTTATTTCTCAAAATCAATGATTGCATTGCCCTTGTATTGGTTAATCTATTTGAGCACATGTGTACGAAAATGAAAATGATAATCTAGTCTTAAGCTTACCACTACTCGTGTATCCGTATATGAGACGTGTGTTTTCGTTGGAAGTATTGAAATATCCTGCAATATATTTATTTTTATTA
Source organism: Aedes koreicus (assembly GCA_024533555.2). Classification (NCBI taxonomy): domain Eukaryota; kingdom Metazoa; phylum Arthropoda; class Insecta; order Diptera; family Culicidae; genus Aedes; species Aedes koreicus. Next base: position 525,785 of record JAHHFK020004688.1, read on the forward strand.
ACTCACGAGGTGACATTGCTTTTGTATCGCTTTTCGATAAATGGGTTTTCTTCTCTCATGTAAGACGTTGTTTTCGTGGGAATTCTTAAGATTAACATTTAAATTAATCACTCACGAACATTAAATTCAATGATATGATTTAATTACGGCGCAACGATCAATGATCGTATGATGGTAATGAGCTACCAGATGCCTGAATGAACACCGAGATAAGTGGTATTCATTAATTATGAAATGGGAGGGGGTTGTGTTTGGTTGTGTTGCCTAATCTAGCAACTCTTTTTTTTCAGGTTAAAGGGTGATACGGTCAAAATTTGGTCAAGGGAAAACGCGTGTAAATCGGTGAAATCGTTTATTTAAAAAATCAAATTAAATTTCTTTTTTCAAGTTCAATTAGTATAAAATTCAGGAAAAATATTCAGTTAGGCTTCCGCTTTTCCAAATCCGAATTGCCGGGCCTTACGCTTGACCCCTGCCATCAGATTTTGTACAGCCACCTTGTCCACCTTCTTCGCCGCAGAAAGCCAGTTTGCCTTGAACTGCTGCTCGTCCTTAGCAGTTTTTTTGGTCTTCTTTAGGTTCCGCTTGACAATAGCCCAGTATTTCTCAATTGGGCGGAGCTCTGGCGTGTTGGGAGGGTTCTTGTCCTTGGGAACCACCTGCACGTTGTTGGCGGCGTACCACTCCATGGCCTTTTTACCGTAATGGCAAGATGCCAAATCCGGCCAAAACAGTACGGAACAACCGTGTTTCTTCAGGAAAGGCAGCAGACGTTTATTCAAACACTCTTTCACGTAAATTTCTTGGTTGACAGTCCCGGAAGCTATGAAAATGCTGCTTTTCAAGCCACAGGTACAGATGGCTTGCCAAACCAGATATTTCTTTGCGAACTTTGACAGTTTCGTGTGCTTGAAAATATCTGCTACCTTTCCCCTTCCTTTGCCGTATAAAACTCCTGTCCCGGAAGCTGCTTGTAGTCGGCTTTGACGTAGGTTTCGTCGTCCATTACCACGCAGTCAAACTTCGTCAGCATCGTCGTGTACAGCCTCCGGGATCGCGCTTTGGCCGTCGTATTTTGTTTATCATCGCGATTTGGAGTCACTACCTTCTTGTAAGTCGATAGTCCGGCTCGTTTTTTGGCTCGATGCACGGTTGTAGACGATACACCCAGCTTATTTGCGGCATCTCGGAGAGATAGGTTAGGGTTTCGCTTGAAACTACCGGCAACTCTCTTTGTCGTCTCAGCGGCTTCCGGTTTTCGATTTCCCCCCGATCCAGACTTCCTGGCTGTCGACAAACGTTCCCCAAACACTTTAATTACATTTGTAACGGTTGATTTGGCAACTTTTAGCGATTTTGCCAACTTTGCGTGCGAGTAGCTCGGATTTTCGCGATGCGCGAGCAAAATTTTGATACGCTGCTCTTCTTGCTTGGACGGCATTTTGACAACTGAAGAGTGAATTCCAAAATCAAAATAGGAGCAACATTCTACACACACACACCTTCAAAATGAGGGGTGTTCAGGTTTTTTAAAATGAAAAATTGAAAGAAATACGTCAAGTGATATTGACCAAATTTTGGCCGTGCCCCCTTTAGAGGAAAAAAACGGAAAAAGATTAACCTCGGGGGTTATAAAAAATGAAAAAGAAAACATGGGGGCAAGTAGACGAATTTCAACAAAAAAATGTTAAACCCCTTTTGAAAATACGCAAAAAATGGTGGAAAAAAACCGGGCGAGGGAGGCCCCGGGGAGAGGAAAAGAAAGTGAGAGGGGGGGGGGGGGACATAGGGGAGGAAGAAGAACAATCGCCTCCGTGTTATGAATAGGTGGGTGGGGGAAGGTGGTTTTGATTTCGATATGTGAACAGAATTGCATATTTAACATTCCAGACTAGTTGTCGAGAAATGCCGCCTTGGACAAAGTTTCTCAATATATCATTTGTCGTCTTTTGACATTATCATATTAGTTCCAGATATTGCCGCAGAAATGGCCCTGCAGTCTATCTTTGTCATATGAAGCTCTAGAGAGTTGCCGTATACGGCAAAGCTTCTCAGTATGTAATTTTTAGTCTTATGATATTGTCATATTAGTTCCAGATCTTGCCGCGGAGATGGCACCGCTGTCTATCTTTGCAAAATGAAGCTCTAGAGAGTTTCCGTTTTCTGCAAAGTTTCTTAGAATGTCATTTGTCATCTTTTGACAACACCATATTAGTTCATGATCTTGCTGCAGAGATGGCGCTGCAGTTTATCTTTGTCAAATGAAGCTCTAGAGAGTTGCCATCTTGGGCAAAGTTTCTCATTGTGACATTTGTCGTCTTTTGACGTAATCATATTAGTTCCAGATCTTTTAGCAAAGGTGGAGCTGTAGTCTATGTTTGTCATATGAAGCTTGCGAGAGTTGCCGTCTAAGGCATAGTTTTTCGGTGTGTAATATGTCGTTTTCTGTCATTATCATTATTCCAACTATATGTAGTTCTAGAGAGATGCCATCTTCAGCAAAGTTATTGAATGTGTCGAGGATCTTCTTATTTGTTGTCTTTGTTCAGTATGTTATATGAAGGCATTTCACATTATCATATTTGTTGCAGATTGTGCTGCAGAGAAGTAGTTTATATCAGGCAAATGAAGATCTAGGCAAATACCGTTTTCGGCGAAGTTATTGAATGTGTTGAAGACCGTGACTTGAAATTACATGAAATCAGAGATAGCATAATAGTCTATTTTTACTGTTTTCAAAGATGTTCCAAATGCCATGGACATTTTTTTAAATTATCAGATTTGTTTTAGATCGTACCGGCAAGATGGCACTGTAATCTATCTGTACCAAATCTAGACAATTCCTGTCTAGATTGTTAAATTGTTATTTGACAGATTGTTAATTGTTATTTTATCATAATAATTTTACTCCATTTGGCAAAGATAGACTGCAGCGCTCTTAGTGGCAAGATCTGGAATTAATATTATAACGTCAAAATACGACAAATGGCATACCGAGAAACTTTGAACAAGACGGCAACTCTCTAGAGCTCAATTTGGCAAAGATAGACTGCAGCGCCATCTCTGAAGCAAGATCTGCAACTAATCTGATAATCTCAAAAGACGACAAATAATATACTGAGAAACTTTGCCAAAGACGGCAACCCTCTAGAGCTTAATTAGGCAAAGATAGACTGCAGCGCCATCTTTGCGGACCCATTTGGAACTAATCTGATAATATCAAGAGATAACATTTTACATTCACCATTTACCGATAATAACAACCTCTGAGCTTATTTGGCATACTGCAGCGCCATCTTTGCGGACCCATTTGGAACTAATCTGATGATATCAAGTGACTACATTTTACATTCTCAACAAATTTACCGATAATAACAACTCTCTAGAGATTTTTTTTGGCAAAGATAGACTGCAGCGCCATCTCTGCGGTACAATCTGGAACTGATGCGATTAAATCAAATGTCTTAATTTTACATTCTCAACAACTTTGCTGAAGACGGCAACTTTCTGGAGCCTCAGTTGGCAAAGATATACTGCAGCGCCACCTTGGTGGCACAATTTGGAACTAATCTGATAATATCAAGTGACTAAATTTTATATTTTCAACAACTTTAGCGAAGGCGACAACTCTCTAGCGATTCATTTTACAAAGATAGACTGCAGCGCCATCTCTGCCGCAAAATTTGGAACCAATCTGATAATTTCAAATGACTACATTTTATATTCGAAACAACTTTGCCCCAGACGGCAAATCTCTAGAGCTTCATATGGCAAAGATAGACTGCAGCGCCATCTCTGCAGCACGATTTGGAACTTATATGATGATATCAAAAGACTATTCGTTACGCATTGAGGAACTTTGCTCAAGACACCAGTGCTCTACAATGAGTCTGGAATGTTTTATATGCATTTCTGTTAACACAGCGAAACTAAAACTTCTTCCCTTTGTAGCAGATTCCCGGGGGATAATGTTACCGGAACCAGTTGTTTTTTTTGTTCTAATGCATTTTTGAGGCCAGAACCTTTGACATGGTGCATAAACATTGGCTCTAAGTTAAAATTTCAAAATTCTACGAAATTTTGAGATCAGGGTCAATATTGACCCTAATTTCTTATGTGTCACTTTTTTGTAAGACCACCTTAAACTGATTTATAAAAAAATATGTTTATGTAAAAAAAAAGAAATTTGTGAAATATTAAAAGTCAGACAATTTCAGCCTGATTGGTTTTTTTTTATGCGGTTTTTTTTACGGTCCGCGTAAAAAAAAACCGCGTTATTTCAAAAAATGACGTAACAAACCGCGTTATTTCAAAAAACGACGTAAACAACCACCGCTTTATTTAAAAAAACGACGTAAAAAAAGTCAAGGAAATAAAAATTATATTTCATATTCTTATTGAAAGGATATGGTCATAAAAATGTATTGGTGGTGGAAAAACATGGTTCCAGTAACATTGGCCACCGGGAATCTGCTACAAATGGATAGAGGTTGTTAATTCAATGTGTGAGCAAAACAGTCCAGAGTAGTTATAGAGAGTTTTCGTCTTCGGCAAAATTTCTCAGTGTGTCATTCGCCGTCTTTTGACATTATCATATTAGTTCCACATTATGCCGCAGAGATGGCGCTGCAGTCTATCTTTTCCAAATTAAGCGCTAGAGATTTGCCGTCCTCGGTAAAGTTTCTCAGTATGTCATTCGTCGTCTTTGGACATTATAATATTAGTTCCACATCATGCCGCATAGATGGCACTGCAGTCTATCTTTTCCAAATGAGGCGCTAGAGAAATGCAGTCTTCCTTCCTTCTTTCTAGCTCGAAAATTCTGTTTACCCCTGCAATCAATTTAGACCGTCATTCTCTTGGATCTGGCAGAGTTTCAACTGCCTACGATTAAAAATCATTGAAACATCGCGTATTGAAATCCAAAAAGGTACCCGGGTACCCTGTCGGACACACAACTGTTAAACAAAATTTCAACCTCATGTGCCTGGAATTAACCTGATAAGAAAAAAAATAGGCAATACAAGAAAATTAATGTAAAAACAATGATCCTTTGATAAAGAAAATGACTAACGTGAACACTGTTTCTAATACAAACTACTTGGGAAAGTCTTTTCTATTTCTCAAAATGGTGTTTCCTAAGGGGGCCCTCCGCGTCCTATCTGTAATATACATGCTTGTCATGTATGCCATGGTCAGCTTGAGATATCACCACCTCTCTGCGTTGGCATTTCCTAAAAATACTGTGCTACATAACTAGATTCAAGTGCCAGCCCAAGCCAGGTCCAAAGCCGGTATGGAATTAAAACTCAAAATTTCGTATGATTTTTTACAAAGACAGCAAACAATTTTTGTGGAATTTAAAAAAAAGTACATATAATAAACTGTAAACAACAATTTTTCTTGTTCTAAACAGTATTGTTCAGAGGCTAAATTGGGAAATGTACAATCAGCACCAACAATCAAATTTTTTTCACGTCACAATTGACTGTTTTAACGTTGTTTTTTTAAGTAACGCGGATTTCTTTTGAAACAACGGACCGTGTAAAAAAACCGCGTTGTATAATATCTTTTCCAAATGAAGCTTTAGAGAGTTGCCGTTCTCAGTAAAGTTGTTAAGAATGTAAAATATAGTCATTTGCCATTATCAGATTAGTTCTAAATTGCCAAATCGTGCTCTAGGAAGGTGCTGTCTTTAGCAAAGATGTTGATTGTATATAATAAAGGCATTGAAAATAATCACGTTAGATCCAGATCGTACCTCAGAGATGGCGCTGCCATATTTGCGCCATAATTTAGAACTAATATGACAATGTCAAAAGACGACGAATGACACACTGAGAAATTTTGCCGAAGACGAAAACTCTCTATAACTACACTGGACTGTTTGGCTCACACTTTGAATTAACAACCTCTATCCATTTGTAGCAGATTCCCGGTGGCCAATGTTACTGGAACCATGATTTTCCACCACCAATACATTTTTATCACCATATCCTTTCAATATGAATATGAAATATAATTTTTATTTCCTTGACTGTTTTTACGTCGTTTTTTGAAATAACGCGGTTTTTTAACGCGGTTTTTTTTTACGCGGTACCATTACCGTCCTAAAAAAAATTCAGAGTACATTAAAGTTGCGCCATGGGTAAGAATTGACCCCAATTTATTAGGAAGATTAAGGTGGTTATCTATTTGTAGATTACAATAGTATTTTCTGATTGTCAATTAGTTGCTTTTCAATTTTTGACACGTACATTTTGCCTAACCACTCCTTTTATAAATTTGTTATCGAAGAAAACCTGAAGTTGATTTTCAAGCTTGTCTGCAAATATTTCGGATCATACACAATTTCTTCGGTTGTCAAATCGTTCAAATTATGTGCATTCACAAAAACCAAACCCGTTGTGCTTTAATTTTCCATCATTGATAAAGTTACGCTCGGTCTGTGCAGAGATTGTCTACAAATTGATAGGGGGAAACTTGGTGGCATGACGATATCAGCTGATGAGCATTGTCGCCAGCTCAAGGAAGAATATTTTATCAATCAAAAGTTTTGCTCATGGCAGATTATGTTACATAGCAAATTAGCAAATATTATGCTTCCAATTCAATAAATATATCATAAGACACCGAAAAAAAACTGGCACAACATGTTTTGTACATATGTATCTCAGTTATTGAACATACCAAAACCCTTCAGTTAAACATATCAAAAAGTAAATCTGGCAACTGCCGATGATCGATGATTATCTGGCTCGCTTGTAGCGTAGTGTGTGTGCTGTCAAAAGTTTGGCTTATATTGTTGAGAATCTCGAAGTTGCAATGCGATCAAATGGATCGTGAAGTTTTACTTGGGGCGCAAGAGATTTTACGAGTTGCGCTGTTCTGGTACATTGACAATACAGTGGCCGGGTTTGTTTCCCGTTTGGGATTTTCTGACATTTCTTACATAATAGTGCTTGAAGGAGCAAAAAGTGAATTTTATTTGCAAAGAAAATCCAGAACGAGAGCTGTAAATCCTTTTTAAAGCAGTGAAAATTCGGAAAACAACCTTTCTAATTGAGGGAAACATTAAGTGATGGGTCCTTGTAAGTGTGTTCGTTTGAGAGGCAAATGGCGAGTTTGTATTGGTGTATTGTTTTAGCTAACCTGGTTCTTAAAAAATTACAGATTAAAGTGAATTTATAATGTTTTGATTAATAATATGTTCCTTAAAAAGTGAGAAAAAAATAAATCAACTCAGTGAACGAGCACAGAAAACGGTAAGTCATGATGTATTACCGTAACTGGCTAAAAAGCATTTTTGTCAGGAAGAAGAAGATAAAGAAGCAGGCAATCATCATCATTGCCCAAATTCATTACGACTTCTTCAACCTTATGGAGTAAGCCAAAACAAGACCATCAATGTCATCATCCCCAACGGAAAAATAACAAAATTTTCTTAAAAGTTCGTAGTGTTTAGAATAAGATAAAACCGGTTTTATTCATCAATCCTAAATGTTTGAAAAAATCTGCAAATCCAAGGACATATTCAAAAGGAAATGTGGCTTTTTTGTGAATTTAAAACTAATTTTTCTCAAAAACTCGGTGGCTGAGATTTTTTGTGAATTTAAAACTGATGTTTCTCAAAAACTGGACAGCAAATCTGATCTCATATTTCGATTCAGCGAGACAAAATCTAAAACGGGCAATAAAATATGCCGATGGGAGCGAAAAAAGTTTCTATTTTGCCGACTAATGTAATCGACCGATATTCACCATAACCAGAAGCAAACAACTGATAAAAAAAAATATAATTACCATCCTACGCCATCGATACTTGTAGCCCCCGTGATTCTGTTTTCTCCACGAGGCCCACTTCCTGCTACTGTCAACATCAACTTCCTCCACCTTCCTCAATTGTCACTTCAGTGCGTACGCAGCCACCACGCAAAACAAACCACCGCCGAAAGCAAACAATAACAACACGAACAAACAAGCTAACAAACAAAACCACTGCCGATCTGGTTGACACTTTTGTTCACGATGATGTTTACTTTCGGCATTACTCTCCCTCTCTCTCCTCCCATCTCTTTCCCCCAAGTAGGCCCCAACCAGTAGGCGTTGGAATTAACATCGCCTGCTGTGCACTTGTGTTTTCACTCGCAGTCGACGACTTGCTAAAAATGAATCGCCTCACCCTTCCAGTGATCGATCGGAGTGTTCCAGTCGATCAACAAGTCTCCATTTCTCGAACCGCTTCTCTTTTTTTTCTTTTTTGCGGTGAGTTTATGTAATCTCCCAGTGCGGCGACCGACGTCAGCGGTTGTAGAAACAACAACAACAACAACAACAACAACGAACAGAGGGCGGCTCTTATTGCAAACAGCCCCTTTTGGGACTCACTCTCTCTCTCCCTCACTCACTTGCACTCCTTCTTTTTTTTGTTTTCTTTTGGCCGCATGAAACGAAATCGGTGGAAAAAGCCGTCGTTTTTAAAATAAGTGCTTTTTGAACTACTTTTAACGATCACCGATAACCGGTCCGGCCGAGCAAGATGATGGTGACAAATTCCTGCTTGTACAAAAAGACAGGGCACTTCTTCGCCGCGATTAGATAGGGCGGTTGAGCACTTGTAAGTGGATCCATTAAGTTCGTCTGGTGGCAAGCGCGTTCAAAGCCGTGAATAATTACTTCATTCGGAAGAGATTTCGCAACTTTCGGGGGGAAAATAAACGGCATGATGCCGACGGGGCAGAGGAAATCGAATATTTTCAATTTATATGCTAATGCCAGACAAAGCGTGTGTTCCGTGGAGTCGGAAGATGATGGCGACAATCTGGCTGGCTGATTGACAGGTTGAGATAGGATTTCGTTACGACCGGGGAAGGTCAAGCTGCTCACCACCGGGGCCGGTTGTCATAATTTGAATTGATTCTCATCTCCTTCGTGGAATTCGAACAAAACGAAGCGCATAAGTACAGCATCCTTGAGTTGGACTCCGAACGAGCAGATCTAGATCACCCCAATAACTGTCACCGAGCGGGCCATTGTTGTTCACTCACGACCAGCACGAATAGAATTTGCTACACGTAGAGGCCAAATGGAACAACAACAAATCGCTCAATACTAATTAGTGCTGATCGCAGCCGTCGTAGAGGAATAATGCGATCAGTGATTCGGTGAATGCCATCTTCCTCATTACTGACAATTGCTCAGATTTCACAACTATTGATCACAGGTTGGGATGCATTGCAGGTTTTGGATGTGTGCGATTTAGTGAAAAATTTCAACATCCATTCAATTGTATTGAAGAGTAGTGGATAAGTGATAAGAGTGGTTTCAATGTGAACAGTGAACCAATAACTAATGATTATTTATCGCTAGTGCTAGGTAATTCTTTTTCATTTGAGAAAACCCCGAGAAAAATCGCTGATGAGATGCTGTGATATTATCGGATGACATTGAGAGATGATTTCTGAAGAAATTCTCGCACCATCTTTGAATGAACTCAGGATGACATTTTTAAAGAGAATAATTAAAAAAATATATATAATCATTACAGAATCTGCAAAAAGATTTTCAGAGATTTTGAATTAATTTCGGAACAATCATGGATAAGACTGATCGGCCCAGTTGTTGCAAACTAGTGGTGATAGCTTCAATGTGACTAATTTTTGTCCCATTCTTGTTTCTACAATTATTTCTAACGATTTTGAGTTGTATTGGCTGTTTCTGATTAAACCATCTGAAATTATCTTAAATTTTAAATATTCTAAATAAAAATGAGATTCCCTAGCAAAGGAAAATAACAAGCTGGTATCATATAAGTAACAAGTTCCGTTATCCCAGATATCGATTTGATTTCCACTGTTATCACATAAAAAATTTAGTTATCACCAATGGCTAGTTTTGTTATCACATGTTATCATTTTAAACAGAAAACTTTTGACGAATGTTTCTTATTGAATGAAAAACATATATAAATATTACCAGCATATTTGAACAAGACAATTTTGCTTTTTTATTAAAAGAAATGTTTCATATATTAGCACTTAAAATACAGGATATGTTATCAAGATGTTTCTCACTGATAATAAAATAAGCTATTATTATGATATTCAATCAGTATTTCTTTGTTATTCATTCTGTTATCTTGGCTGTTTATTCAGCCTCAATGGTAACATATTCAGTGATCAAACAACAATAAGCAGGTATTCGAGTTTGTTATCAATTTGGTATAATCCTTTGCTTGGGTTTTTTTAATCAGTTCGTTTATTTGTTAGGCTCAGGCGTGTGTAACACTTTACGGAGCCGATATTCAATATTGTTATTTACAATGTATAATTTTTCAATTTTAGTAAAATGGGGTGCCAATTACTCGTGGCTAGCTCGAGGTTAATGGGTCACATTATCGTTTGGAAGGGGCTAGGCAGGTAACTTATTGAAGGTATTGTTTGCTGCTCATAGTTGCGACATCTACCAAATCCTTGGTTCCTGTAGTCCCTTTCAGGAACTAAGCTGCAGATGGGTGACCACTGCTTGCTGGGCAGGTACAAGTAGCACGGAAACAAAAGGATAATATAACTGGGACACAATGGCAGGGAATTTACTAGACTGGAGGGGAGGAGGTGATGACATTACACTCTTAGATCAGACAAACAAAGGAATCCGTAAAAAGCATTACATTAGATTAGATATCTTTATTATTGAGCTTTTCAGCCTTGGCTGGTTCAGCTCATAGTCATGAAAGTATTACAAAAAGCAATGAAAAAAATGGATGATTCTCCATGAAGAGAGCAAAAATTATCCATAAATTAATAAAAAGCTACAAGAAAAATAAGAGAAGCAATAAAACAATAAAAAATAAAAAATAAACACAAAGAAAAAACAATCAAACATTTCCATAACTAAATGAAAATATCTCATCCAACAAAAATCAAAACTTCAACAAAAATCAAAATTTTCCAATTAGATGACATCATATACTTGCATGTTAAAATAAAAAATGTCCTTAATAAACTAAAAATGTTCCATTATATAAAAACGCTTTCCTACACGGTTTGATCATATTCAATCTCGCCAAATTACAAAACCCTAATGTAAATTTCTTATTTTAAAATGTCATTTCATTTGCTTTAATTATCACTCCGAAACTAGCACTTAAAATCACTTTGTAGAAATTAACTGATCTGTTCGGCGATCTGAATGGGAAAGATCGAGCGAAGGGTCCCTCTAGGTTCAGAAGTTCGGATTCTTGATTTTAAAAACACACATTCCAAATTGATCAAATGACACCCAAAACCCCCTCCACTTGGCATACTTATTTGCGCACGATATTGCCTACTTCCAAGGCGCTAATTACACTAAAAATAGGGTTATAAATGAATCGTTGAACGAAAGTTCGTTTCCAGCAGATATTGAAATAATTTGAAAAATAAAAACATTGAAAGTAAAATATAAGATCTGAAAAAAATGAACTTATTTGGACTCAGATTGTGAATAATTAAAATCTAGAATGAGATGAGATAAAAACATAAGATGAGATAAGTACCGAAACCTGAATGAAGTTCTCAGGGTATTTCTGATAAGATTCTGATAAAATCTAATAAACGATTCTTAAAATATTGTGGATCAGATTCTCAGGGAATCTCGGACGCTGGTCTGAGAATAAATCAAATGTGCTGCTGATCGATTGCTGGATGAACATCTGAGATTTTCTGCATTGATTAAAAAAGAATCGCCTAAGAGGTTCTGAGAGAGTAACTCATAAATTGTTTCTTGCTTGAATCGAAAGCGAAGCAACCGAAAAGAAAAAAATATTCCAAACGAATAACGAATAAAGACTCTTTGAAAAGTTGATGAGATACTTAGAAAATACGAATAATCAGACACACTTCCTCATATTATTTGAAATACACAATTCATAAGGATTTATAAATTTATAAAGAGTCATACGAAAATCTCAGATGACGTTTTGAAGAAATGTCAAGTGGTATTCTCTACTAGCATTATAAAATTATCATGGTGGAAATAAGAAAGAATCTTGGATGACATTAAAAAAGAATCGTAGCTGCGTACCTGCATGAATTTTTAAAACATATTTTAAAAACATCTTGAACGAAATTTTGAGAAATATTTTTTTTTCCCAGATTCAAATAACATTCTAAGAAAATCTGTCTCGAGTAATTGATCTCACCTAATTTAAAGAATCACTGAGATTGCTCTTTGAGAAAATCTGATTAAATGCAGAGCTGGTCTCTGAATAAATCATGGGAGAATCTCAGATAAAATTCAAAAATATTTACAAACGGGATTGCAAAAACTGTGATAGTGAGAAAATTTGTCCCCTTCTTTCATTCATATCGAGATTTTTAGCCTTGGACAGGTTTATCTCTCATCGTAGTCATTTCAACACGTCTTTGGGTTTTTTGTGGCTTCTCTGGGGGTGTGATTTGAACTCGTGGCTCTGGCGTGAAAGGTATGGCTGTTGACCACTACTCCCTCAGTGAGAAATTTGTTCTGGGAAAATATCTGATTAAAATCTTAGTTGAGATTCTTACAAAATTGCATTTGAAATTTCTAGAAAATTTCAGATGGGATACTGAGAAAATCTTTGATGTAGCTTCAAGAGTATCATCAGAATATTTCTGACAGATTCTTTGAGGAAAGTGATACTACCATTCAGTTGAATTTTCATCAAGGGCTCTGGAAGATTTTCGGAGGATATTTTGACTGCTCATTGAGGAAATGATCGAAAAAATGAGTGAACCTTTTTTAGAGATTCAAAATTTTTGATTTTTTTTTCATGGGGGGTTTCCGGGAGCCCCTTTTTTTTTTTTTTTTTTTTTTGGGCAGTTCCTACACTCAACCAAATTACCTTAGGATAATCATAAGTTTAACCTTATGAAATATAGAAGAACGTTCAATTTTCATTTTCATTAAGTATCTTATGAAATTTGGATGCACTATTATGAGATTCATTCAAGCACCTTATAAATTTCATAGAAGTTACGTGCGAGTAATTTTCATAAGATATGAGCTATGTTTTTCGTCACTAGTTTTGATGTGAAAAACTCATTAGGCACACCTTATGAATTCAGAGCTGGCATCAACAGCTCTCAAGCATCAAGCATCAACACTACTATTCTTCAGTAGTAAAAATCGGTTTGTCTCGAAAGTGTCAAAAAGGCCGAAAATGAAAAGCCGCGCAAAACACGGCTGGAACAGATAAGTTCTCGTTTGGCGAGAGTGTTTTATTTGATAACAATTTTGTCGATTCAACCATCTAACATACAGGTCCGACAACAATCAAAACAGTTGGTGGCGAATGTAGCACAGAAGGAACTGGCGAATGTGGGTAAGCTGATGCAAGCGAAGTAGCAAAACTTAAAGCAGAAGTAGCTAAGGGAATTGCAAGCAGACTACCGGAATACACACATTGCCTCCAGGATGTTGGTGAAGCTCATAAAAATGCAGAAGCATCAGAACAATGCGTAAAAAAAGAAAAAGGCTGCTCTCATTTCCCACAAGCACAGTCATGGATCACTCCATTCTGGAATCGTCCCGAAAACCGGCGGTAAAGTTGGTGGATCAACCAAGAAGACTCCTCAATTAAACACAGCCGAGAGGCAGCCCTTCAAAGTAGTCGATTACGATTCCAAATTCTGTAAACAGTCGAACAGATCCGGGAACATCCAAGATACAGTACTACAACTACAATACCAAGCACCGAAAGGAATACGACCTACCGATTTCGTCTGTTTAGCGTAACGATATAATAAAGGAATGATAATTGAATGCAATTCAAGAAGTTGCTCGGTTTGAGAGACTTCAGAACGATATGTTGCTTGCAAGGAGGTAAGAATTATAAGTCATTTCGGTTCGGAGGAGTTTTTCCTCAACTCTGTCCAATTTCAGATACACTTCCGCAGGATCGAATCGATGTCAAGTCGCTTTGGAAAAGCTTTAGATTTGAATAGACTACCAGAACCGGAAAAGAGTCCAATCAGATCCACCACCCGTCTACCGACAGCTACCAAACAAAATCGACAATCGAATTGGTCAACTGTTGAAACATCTAACTCAATCGAATGTTTCTAAAATCCAAAACCTACCGCCACCAACACATCGTGCGGAATATTGAATATTGAGTAGTTTAAATAATTGTTAAGACCTTTAGGTCATATATGTTTAGGTGATCAATTACATTTGTTTTAATGCATACATAATAAATCCTATGTCCTATTTGCAAAATGCTTCAGAAATCATTATCCCGAGCCCGTGAGGGAGCACAACCTACATAAAATTCATAATGAACGATGTATGATTTTCTTATGTGAACGCATATGCTTTTCATAAGGTTCACCTACGAATTTCTCCATGGTCTTTGCGTTTTTCATAAGGATGGTTGTTGAAATTCATTCTGGTTCAAACAGCAAATAAATCATAAGATAATCGAGGAAAGATTACAAAGAGTTCTTATAGCAAAAAATCATAAGGTATTATTATGGTTTTTGCTATATTTCTTGGCTCAGTGTAAAAAAAAATAATTCCTTATTTTAGTGATGCACCACAAATGCAGATTCATCTGATTATTAGAGAATTTCTGTCGAAATTCTAGAAGAATTGCTTTAAAAGATCTTAAAGTTTGTGAGTGAATATTCTTAAAGGACTGCTTATTAGATTTTGAAAGAAAATTCAATAAGATTCTGAGGAAGTCGATTCAGAGTCTTGGATAATCTTAAGAATACTGAGTTCATGAATTAATTCTTAATAGCAACAAAGGCCAAGATATTGAAAATGTTGTATTATATCAAACGGAAAGGACGTCTAAACAAATTTCAAAAAAAGTTTAAAGAGAATCAAATGTGATTGCGAGAGTATTACTGATTATTTTCTAGAAAATTTTGGATAGTTTAGGAATCTTTGATAAGTTTACGAGGTGCGTAGCAAATTTGTATCAATTATCTTAGAAATTTCCCTAATTCATTCGAAAGTCTAAAATGAGGTTTTGAAAGTATTCCTACGAAAATCTCAGATGACCTTTTGAAAAAATCTCCATTGAATCTCAGAGCATTTTTGTTATGATTAATTTGAGACGATTGAGAAAATCGGTGATGGAAAACTGATATTATAAGATTCGGCGAGAACTATGAAACACTGAAAAACCGTCATAAAATTCATCGAAAATTTCTTAAAAGACGCGGATAGAATGCTTTAAGATTAAATAAGATCTGAAGATAACTTTCTCAGCTTATAGCGAATGTAACCAAGAATAATTCTTGGCGAGAAAAAAAAAGAATCTTGGATGAGACTCTACGTCAATTTTGGCTGTGATTCTGATTGGAACATGATAGATAGATATTTTAAAAACCTTTTAAATGGTATTTTTTGAATGCTCGCTGGGAAAACTATATCAAGAAATTGATCTCATCTTATTGAGTACATCACTGAGATAATTTGTTGAGAAAATCTTATTAAATACAGAGCTGGTCTCTGATCAGACATATCTCTCAAGATATTTACAAATATTAGTTAACGAAACTGTAAAATAATCTGTACAAACGAGAAAATTCTACTTCTTCTTACATTATAAGCAAGATTTTCAGCCTTGGATTGTTTCATCTCCCGTCATTTCAATACCTCTTTGAGGATTTTTGGTCCAGAAATTTGGTTTGAACTCGTGACTCTGGTGTGACAGGTATGTATATTCTAATAAGAATATCCATTGAGATCTGCATTTGAAATTCTATGAAATTCTCAGCTAAAATGGTGAACAAATCTTTGATGAGATTCTTGGAGAATCATAAGTAAATTTCTGAGAGAATCAATGAGGAAAATTTGCGTATTTTTTGAAGATATTCTGAGGAAATATATGAAGAAATTCAAAAATAACCTCTGCTACAAATCAGTTAAATTTTTATCTTGTATTCTGAAGGAATTTCTGGTGATGTTTTGACTGCTCATCGAGAAAATCATCGAAAAATTGAGATACAAAATTATGATTACTTTGTAGGGAGCTCTAAGTGTTTTTTTTTTTTGGTATTTTATCAGGCATTTCCTGAAAAAATATTATTAATATTAATAGATTGGAGCCAAAAGGGCTGGTTCATCACCTTAAAGTTAATATTTTACTAGATATTTTGGGAGATCTGGGAATTATTAAATTAATTTCTAGAATTTTTGAAGTTGTCCCAGAAGAGAAGTTTCAGTTTAAGTTTAAGAAATTTCTTCATATTTTTCCGAAAATTGTCTTCTCAGAAGTTTCAAAGTTATTCTTAACAGATTTGTTGAATAAGTATTGAAAACTTTTTTAAGGGGTTTGAAGGGTTTCTGGAATATGTTGTTAAGATATGATATGTACTTCCACTCATTGTAGCACGGAAACTAAGTCTGACAACACCGGGCTCTTCTATCTGTTTGACTTGATCAAGTTTCAATGACCAAGGATTGTCCTCATCATGCCATTGTATGAAGAGACAAAAACGAGCTGGATGGATCGATTGGCAACATCACCTAGTCGTATCCCGGGAATTAGTAAGAGTTTCCTTCCAACAGCAAGATTGAACTATTGATCAAAAATGCGCCCTATCGGACAAAATGATGCCTCAATGAGTGGGGAGCAGAGTCCCTTTATCAACAAACTTTTAGCATCGAAGAGTTGGCATCCCCACTTTTCTCATCCAGTTCACTTCATTTTTGGTGCCCTGAGGGCTCCTCCCATATCGCGATTAAATGGATTTATACGAGTAAGAGAATATAATAAGAAAAGAAGATATTCCGAGAAACACAACACATTCCATGAATGATACATAACTAACTATTAAAAATAAAGAGAATTCCTGACAAAGTTCTCAGAAATCATTGGAACTTCTGTTCAGAGAACTGTCAGTAGCAGTTTTTTTTTTACAATAAGATTGTAACTTGGAAGAGTACTTCCTGGAGAATTTTTTTTGAGAAGCTCTGGAAACTCCCAGATGAACATTTAGGAGCTCCTTGGAGTTTTTTATATGAAGTTTCTAGAATAGTTTGAAGCTAAAGTATAGATTATTTTTCCAGAGGATCAGTAAATCATTTAATAATCATTCAAAAGCTCAAGAAATAGTTTCAAGACAAAACCTGGAAAGCATGATGAGAAAATATATTCGTAATTCAACCTAATCGAACAGTGAAATCATAAGATCTCCACGTTTTTTGTGTAAGTTGTAGTGAATACAATCGATTCCCTCCCGAAATTTGTGATGGTCGGTAGTTTTTCCCCGTTTTTTGTTTTTTGTGCTTCGCCCCCGCACCCAGAGGAAGAGTTAATATCAGCTTAATTGTGTTTGTTAGTGCGGTTAATATTGTGTCACGCGGAGAAAAATGATTGAATTAGAGTATTTTTCCGCTTTGTCGCGAGTGAATTGATGATTATAAGCAGTTTAGAAGTCGATATAGAGTCGCCTCATAGCGGGAGATTTTTATTATTGACAGAGTGTGGAGAGAGAAAAAAGAAAGCCAGTGCAAAGTAGCAAACGGCCATTTGCTGGTCAGAAGCAAAACACAAAGCTAACGCGCATGCGTGCGTGAGTGACTGGCATATAATTTCAGATATACAGATGGAGAGCTGTGAAGTTTTATTTTCTTTCGTTGCACAATGATTTTGATTTTCAAGTAAATTTTTATCTCAGAAGTACTTTTTTTACCTGTGATTTTCGTTGTACTGCATTTGTGCGTGAAGTATTAATTGAATTCGGGCTGTTCCATTCGAAAAGGATGATGTGAAAATATTTGCCGAATAAAAGACATAAAAGCCTCCTTTAGCATCACAGGGAAGCCGTCCAAATGAAGTCTATATATCAGCAACGAATTCCGGTGAGGTCTATCTGATTATAACTAAATTTGAACGATACTGCTAAATACGTGCCATCCTCAAAACAGTAAGATTTGATGATGGAAGTGTATGCACAGTACCTATATCCATTTGATGTTTGTACTGTGTCTATGCGGGGCTTGTTGTAAGTGGAAATGACCTCGGAATGGACGTGAGTAACCAGGCATTCTGAAATAGGTCACTGGAACCCAACAGAGCTATCACCTTCCAACTCCCGGGCTAAAAGTGTTTGTCGATTCGACAACAGTTCGTTTAACTGCAAACATTTTTCTTCCATAAAAACACTGCCGGACGGTGGGCGTTGGATTGTATACACACACAATACACACACACACACAAAACCTGGAAAGCATGATGAGATGTTTAAGGGTTTGAATTTTTGACAACATGACTTTAGCTGAATATTTTAAACAATGCGCTGTGATTTTCTTCAAAAAGTGAAATTCCCGAGACATCTAGGACTGTTGAATGTCCGAAAACTTTTTTTGAATGTTCATGAACTTCATGTTAAATAAAAAATTATAGTCCATGAAAAAAAAACAAGAACTTTCACATTTGAAAACACTATTCCTGGAAATATTTCGAGAACATTCTGGAGAAGTAATGAGACTATGGAGTGATTAAATCATTGAGGTGTGCTCACAATAACTTTTCTAGTAGCACGGCTGTTGGAAGTAGGTTGCGGCGTTTCCTGTTGATTCCTGTTGATGCAACTAATTTTTACTGAAGTTTGTCGATTGGGCTCCTGCATCAGTTCAATGATTTCCTGAAAATAGAAAACTATAATAACCTCCTGGGAACAGTTTTAAAGCTTATGATAAAGTTCTGAAAAATTTCAGAAAATATCTTATATCTTGATTTGAAAACCTTCAAGGAGACGATCAAAGAATTTGTGGAAAATTTCAAATGAATCTTGGAGTAGATGGAAATCTGTGTTATGAATTTTAGAGACTTTTTTATGTATCTACGATGCAGCTTCGAAAATTTCATGATCTAGCTTTTTTTCTTGCTAATCCTTGAAAAATATGTTAGGATATGATTTCATGACATTCTAGAGAGTTTCTATTCAATTCTGTTCCGGCAGGCACTTCGTTCTGTATATCTCCCCGTTCACCACAACAGCGACTTAAACACTTCTTTATCGCAGATCGTCAACCACAGAAACACCTTCTTCGGGAACTTGATGTGGGATAGATATATGACGTCAATATTTACCTCCTTGGTGAGGGACCTTTCCAGTAGTTGCCGTCCAGCGTCAAGTAGTTCTCTTCATCCATTATGACCCGGACGTCACCCTTTGTCAGCAAGACCTTTAGCCGCTCCGTATAGGTGCTTGCCTGCTGCTTAGATAGGGCTGGCCTGGCTGACGCTTCCGCATAATAATGTCCATGGCACCCAAGTATTTCTTCACAGTTTGGCCGATTCTATCAAGCTCTCGGCCCAAGGTGCGGAGCAATGAGGCCCTCGGTCTTCTTTTTTTTCAGCTTCTGCTGCACTTTACGGTTGCGCTGCGCTGTCAGGCGGCCGGAACCAGGCTTCTGTTCGACGCGCTTGCCTTTCTCCAGCAGGTAGAGGATGTTGTAAAAGCTGGATCGGCTAGGCTATATCCAGTGGACACGAAGTGCATCACGATGTCCAACTTCTTCGTTCTGCGGTGGAGCTAGCTGTACAAACAAACCATCGAGCGTAGTTACTTGACTGATTTCGCCATGGTTGCTGCAAATCAACTGTCAAATGTTTTTTGTACACAATCAGGTTGCTACGATTGGCGATGCACAAATAGATTTACCACCAAATCAGCAAGGTAATCGATTTAAAAATGTCCAATATATACGTTACTACTAGGACGATGAGATTCTACTTGCTAAAGAATTGTCAAAAGTTGTATGAGGTGTTCAACGAATGTGCCGATAAATTTATGAAAATACTCTGAATTTTTCAAAAGAATCACTTTCTTTGAATTTTTTATAATTTGCTTGAAGGCCTCTCAAAAAAATATTTTTAGAGCCATCAAGATATTGCAGAGATTGTTCTAGTATTTCCTTATTAATTTATGATGAATTTTACAAGCTGTTGGCAAAACTAACAAAAAATATTGACAAGTG
This sequence comes from Aedes koreicus, assembly GCA_024533555.2. Taxonomy (NCBI): domain Eukaryota; kingdom Metazoa; phylum Arthropoda; class Insecta; order Diptera; family Culicidae; genus Aedes; species Aedes koreicus. Next base: position 545,747 of record JAHHFK020004688.1, read on the forward strand.
AGAATTTTTGAAGAAAAATTTGAAGAGCTTCGCAAAAAAAAGTTTCAATAGAAATGTCTGGAAAAATTAAGGGGATGTACGCAAATGTGACAAAAAACAACGTGGCAATGTCTAATGAATGTTAAAATATTGTTTCCTATAATTCGTGACGGTCGCCTTTTTTAAAATTTCTCTTTGGTATGCTGCTCTTGCCATAAGCTTGTGCTTTGAAATAATATAGAGACCGTTTAAATTTCCAAGCTGTGTTTGAAATTGTACACAAGATTTAAGGTTGCGACGAAGGGAAAGCTGAAACTATTTAAGCTACCGCTGGCTGCCAATTGACACTAATTTGGAACCTTATGTTAGATAAATTCCAATCAAACAAACTCGTTAGCTAGGAAAGTCAAATTGTTCGTCCAAAAGAGGATAGATTAACAATGATCCATGTTTGATCGATCTACTTTGGAACTGTCGTATGGCCTATTTTCATATTTATTAATATTGTGCGACAATTCATTATCCAGCAATACTAGCGTCACATTTGCAACAGTTGTTAGCAAATAATTGAAATCAATTATCTGGAATAACTAGTAACGGGTCATGCAAATGTTGCTAGTTGATACATTTTATGCACACATTAGTAATGATGATGGTGGCTGGCTTATACCGTTCATACCACTCACATAATGATAGCCGTAGACTAGATCAAAGACAAGCACCTCGTGGCGCCAACCGGCTGGCCAAAATTCACCACTGGCTTGGTTAACCGACTGCCCATCACACGGCTGCATATACAATGGCTTCCTAGCAACGGTTTCCTAGCCAAAGGCGATAGAGGCATCAGCTACCTGGCCAATGGTTGCTCACCAGTGCACCCTCAAGGAAGCTTGTCACCGCCAGCTAAAGATTGAACTCGGAAAAAATGCGACACTTTGTTTTGAGTGTAACTTTTTATCGCGTGGATAATTTTGAGTAATACTAGCTTAGAGAGTATGTATGAGTATGATGTATTCGAAACAAGAAGAGCTACGCCAGCAAATCTTGGGCGCGGTGATCGATAATCCTGGTCAGTCACACAGAATGGGACAGTCACACACAGGCGCCAAACCGGACTGACAAGCAAAACACGGTGGCCAAATTGCGTGCGCGGAAGCTGTACCGTGAGTGGCTGGTCAAACCAGGCTGTCTCGTCATGAACGACGAGACATATATCAAGGCGGACACCAAACAAATCCCCGGCCTTGAGTTTTTTGTCGGTACGTCCCGCATGGAAGTTCCGGAAAAGTTCCGGAAGAGAAAGATGGACAAATTCGCGAAGAAGTACCTGTTGTGGCAGGCGATCTGCGAGTGCGGACGGTACAGCAAGCCGTTCGTTACAACCGGCACCATAAACGGGCAGATTTATCGAGAGGAATGCTTGCAGAAGCGCTTGCTGCCCTTCCTCCACTCTCACCGTGGTCCCACGCTGTTCTGGCCGGATCTAGCTTCGTGCCAATACGCCAAGCCTGTAATGGATTGGTACGAAGCGAAGGGCGTTAATGTGGTCCCGAAGGAGGCGAACTCGCCAAATATACCAGAACTTCGTCCGATCGAAAAGTTTTGGGCGATAATGAAGAAGAAGAAGCTGAAGAAAAGCGGAAAAACATTCAAACCCGATGAAGTTTTGAAGAAAAACTCGGAGAAATTGTGTAAGGAAAATTGACAAAGCCTCGCCCAAGATCTCATGAGCAGTGTTAAGAGAAATGTACGAGCATTCAGCTTGGGGGAGGAAATTCAAAAAATAAATCATGCCAAAACATAGTTAATATATAGTTATTTAATCCCTGAAAATTTGAGAGGTATCCGATTAAAAATGAATTTCCGGTGATCATTTTAGTGTGTCTCATTTTTTCCGAGTCCAGTCTTTAATACTGGCTCATTACCGTTTCGTACAGCTTCGTTACTGCTAAAAAGAATGAAGCAATTGTCGAAGATGTACCACTTATACATCGTTCATAGCTGCATATGAGACCACCCTTACTTACATTTGAAGTCTGTGGTAGGAAAAATACTGTGCATTTAATAAATTTACTCTGCGAAATGTAATTGAAAGACATCACCTTATATTTGCATTATTTTCAATAGTTGAAGGTTTGACATCAATAGTTTTAAATATTGGAATCAAAGCGAAGAAATATGTTCAATCGATTGGTGCAAACATTTTGAAAGTCTTTGGAGAAACAACTGAGATATTAACGCTCAAAACCTGACCACTTTACGTGACAGTCACAATTTGATTTATATTTAATTGTACCCCAGTATTGAAAAAAAGACGTAGTCCTACGTCAAAAATTACGAAATATTTATGCTTACACTCAATGAACATTTTCAAATGTTGTGTGGGCTTTTTTGAGAAGCTTCTATATTTTTTCGGAAGAGTTCAGATTTTGTTATTGCAGTTGTTGCTAGCTGATTTGTCCATCGGCTGTTGGTTATTCATCAACACTTTTTGTCTGCAACGTTGTGGAAAAAAAAGTCTTTTATTTCATTTGTCCATTCAAACTCTAAGAGCAAATAAAACCCCCACAATGCATATTCCAGAGCAATATTTATTTTCTTAATGGAAAAGCAATACAGGTAATAATTTCATTACAGTTGAGCAACGCTACACAGAAAAAAATGAATTTTAACAGGTGCGTAAAATTTCCTATTGTGCAATTCAAAGCCAAAGGAGACGTGAAAAACGAAAATCTTTCATACAACAGGCTAGATCCAGACGTTATCTGGCTTGAATTTACATTAATTATCCCATTATTTCCTGCCAAATCTAGCATTCCCTTTATGTGCATCAAATAACGCAGATAATTTAATGTTTCTTTCTATCTATGTAGATACAAAAGACTGTTCTACCACCCGATCAGAAGGGCATAACATAAATATAACAAAATTATAACAAACTTTGTTACGACTATCTGATTATGATATAATTTTGTTAAAGACTTTTTCATCTGTATAATTTTATAACATACTTATAACAAATTGAGATATAATGCCCCGCGAGGCACAATCTGCGTAAAAAAATAAATTAGTTCTAACACTAGCTGATATGATTTTGCTACATCATAACAAAACTTTGTTGGATTTTGTTACCTTTGAAATTTTTGTTACAATTTCTGTTATTTTAACTACATTCGAGATCTAAATTCTATCAACCTCTGTTATAAAAACAGCGTAACTGAATAACAAAACTTGAAATAATTTTGTTGTTTCCTTTTGGTGGGGCACTCATCAGAAATTTCTGATCAGTATTTCACGTAAGTGTAAGGGAAATCAGCTACACGGTCGTACAAATAGCGAGTGTAACATATTCCAAGGTAGTTCCTAATTTTGTTACTTGGCTAAAAATATTCATAACTCGAAGAGTTTGTTATTGAGAAAAATTATCTAGAAATCTTTTTTGTTCCATTAGCCCGTACAGTTTGAATGAAACATTGAATTCCATTATCTAATGCAAATAAAAGGAATGCCAGATTTGTCATATGTATGGAATATTTCCTGTAAAAAGAGCTAGATATCGCTGAAATCAAGTTTGGCTAGCAATCAAACGAGTGAAAATTTAACGCGTCTATTAAAATTCATTATTTTTTCTGTGCACCTTGAAGCCACTGTCTCGGAAAATGTTCCTCAAATCTGAATTAAAAAAGATTACCATCGTCATTGATTTTAATTACTAAAACTTTACCAACAGGTTTGTATGCTGCTCCATTTCGATCCAATTCCCAGCCATTGCTCTTTTCAGCGATAAGTGGTCATTACCCATTCAAATATTGGACTCCCGGCCTCAAATCAGCAGTTACGAAAGAAATCGGCCACTTAGGCAAATACATGCCAATATGCATATGTCGGAGGCGTCAGCCCTTCTGTTCCACTATGCGACCACTGGCGCAGTACACGAGAAGTGCGGTGAAGCGGTCTAATTAGTGATAACGAACGCCTACATCCATTTCGATCAGGCTGGCCGGTTCGCTTCCTTCGCCTCAGCCCCGACACCGCCCAGATGCAAATTAAACCAATTTGGCCAGCCACCTTCACTCGCATCCAAAGTCGGGGGAAATTCTAGTGAAAATGCTGTTGAATAATAACCACTTATACTCACTCTCGCCCAGCTACCAACGCGCGCGCGTCGTTTGGCTGGCATTTTAAAATATCGACCGCAAAGTAAATTTCAATAAACAATAAAACCCGATGGAATATCGTAAATATCACACACTCACTCCAGACTTGACCGAGGCTCTCCGCGAATGGCTGCGTTGGTCGCTGGTCGATTATTTACCTACTGTCTATCATAAACTCGAACTCGTTCCCCTGCCTTCAGTCTCTGCCCTACACTGGAACTGTTGGTTTGGTGGGTTCTTTTGCGATTTTTTCGTAAAATGTACGAAATATTCGTAATAAAAATTACGATGCCGACCGCAACGAAATCAAACGCAAAAAGTATGATTCCACTGAGCGACGAAACAATTCTTCAGCCGAAAAGAAGCAATTTGTCGAAATTTTATTTTCAGTGTAGTAGGCTAGGTTCTTTTCAGCTGTTTTGTTTTGTCCCCCGACGGTGGCTCATAAATGCCCATGCGAGTGTTTGGGAATAAGCGCGGAGGCCTTCTTTTTCGGACCCCGGTACTCTGCATATCGCTGGAAGGTGGTAATCTATTCCGTTTTATTAGGCCCATTACTTTTTATCGGTTTGGACCACTTTTTTCCGGACGGTAGAGAGGGGTTTTATGGCTAAATAAAAGTATTCTTTCTCTCCATTTGGACGATAATGCCAAACGACTGGGACTTACAATTTTAATCAATTAATGGTATTATAATCAAGATCAACCCTGCCCGGGCGCAGATAGGGATAATCAACGCGAGGGCAGCGATATTTTATACGATGGGAAGTGATCTTACCATCTGCCGGCAGCTGGTTTGGGGGTGGATGGATTTGGTTTTGAATGAGGATGAAAGGTCGGACAGATGATGTCTTCCTGTCCAGGTTTGATTTTATATGGAACGAAGTATGATCTTTTCAAGCTAAGCTGGGTCTAGCGTGTTTATTCATATGTTTGTTTGAGTTATGTTCCTTTGCTGCTGAAGCTTAGTTACTAACCAGGTGTAGAATCTGATCAGTTTGATTGCGTTTTTCGGGATTTATTGGACGTTAGAAAGATGTTCAATCAGCCTTCGTCTATACTCATTCTAATGTTATTAATCGAGTTTTCTATGCCAACACCAATGCATGAATTTGTACATTGCAAGGCTATCAAAATAAAACTCTATGCAATTTAAAAAAAAGTCATTTTGTAAAATTGGATAAATTTACCTATAACTTGGTTCAACAGCTGAATTTATAGAGATGATGTATGATAAAATTGAAGCTTTTGACAAATTTTACAACTTTGTCAAACAGTGCATTGCCCTAACTGGTACATAGAAAGTGTTATATTCACTATTATATTTAAATGATATTCAATGATGAATATCATTTGAATATTCAGATATTGCGCTCTCACATCTTAGGTTTTACAGTTAGAACAATACATTGTGAAACAAATTTATGAAAATAATCAAGCACAACAATTTCTTCATACATGCTATTGTGAAAATCAGCTTCTGGATCGAGTTGTTGGCAAATTTAGCGCATTGGGTCGAAATGACTATTTACAGCACTGCTTCTAACCGCCCTAATAATTAGCCTGTAAGCCAAATCGCTTTCACGAAACCCACAGAAAGACTAGAGAATCTCCATCTAACGGAACGCTCTTCTTACAGCAATACGCATTAGAATTTCCGTCTAGTTTGTTAAAAATAGGGTTAGCAAACTCACTGTTTACTGTCGGAAGACAATAAGACCTTCGCTAATCTCAACCTGAAGATTTTCATCAAGGAAGGTAAACCTGTCATCCATGCCTACAATTTGTCTGGCTCTAACTCTTTCCCTAGTAGCACACTTATTGCCACTCGGTTGAAATAACATAAATGTGACTTGGTTTAGTCATAATTAAATTGCTGTAACTTATTATGATCGTAGTGTGCTACTTAGATTGTTATTGAATGTAGTGAACCCGTTAGGCTTTGTGAAGAAGGTAATTCCCTTTGTCGTGTTGAGCTGCTGTGATAATTCTGGTTTTCCTCGTGGACACTTGTTTGCTCCCTACCCCTCCTCATGCTCACTGGCAAGAACTCTCATTTATATCGCAAATTTTTCCAAAATCGCACACTGCCACTCGATAACGCTTGACATCGTTTTCTTAAAAGCACGGACTTTGAAATGAATGGACGTAAGCTTTCCTAAAACTTATAATCACTAATATATACAGGGTGTTCCGATCAAAATTTGGTCAAACAGTAATGTGTGTGAGTCGATCAAAGTTTTTATTAATAAGTCAATTTTTTTTCTTTTTCAAGTTCAGTTAATACAGAATACAGGAGAAATATTCAGCTAAACTTCTTTTTTACCGAAGGCGAATTGCCGAGTCTTTCGTTAAACACCTTCCATAAGATTTTGTACAGTCTCCTTGTCCACTTTATTCGCCGCAGAACGCCAGTTTGTCTTGAACTGTTTCTCGCTCACAACAGCTTTTTGAGTCTTCTTGAGGTTCCGCTTGACGATGGCCCAATATTGTTCGATTGAGCGGAGCTCTGGCGTGTTGGTAGGATTCCTGTCATTGGGCACCACTTGAACGTTGTTGTTAGCATACCACTCCATGGCCTTTTTTGCGTAACGGCAAGATGCCAAATCCGGCCAAAATAGAACGGAACGATTGTGTCGCTTCAGGAAAGGCAGTAAACGTTTTTGTAGGCATGGTTCCAGTCGCAATGTAAACGTTGCTCTTCAAGCCACAGGTACAGATGGCCTGCCACACCAGATATTTCTTCGCGAACTTTGACAGTTTAATGTGCTTAGAAATATCTGCCACCTTTTCCCGTCCGGTTTCCGTATAAAATTCCTGTCCAGGATGCTGTTTGAAGTCTGCCTTGACGTAAGTTTCATCGTCCTGTACCACGCAATCAAACTTCGCCAGCATCATCGTGTACAACTTTCGCGATCGTGCTTTGGCCGACGTATTTTGTTTATCGTCGCGATAAACATTGGAGTCACCACTTTCTTGTAAGTCGACAGTACAACTCGTTTTTAAGCTCTATCCACGGTTGAAGGCGCCACTCCCAGCTTCTTTGCGACATCTCGGACGGAGAGGTTGGGGCTCCAGTCGAAACAGCGGGCAACTCTTTTTGTCGTCGCTGTGGCTTCCGGCTTTCGATTTCCCCCCGATCCAGCTTTCCTGGCTATCGACAAACGGTCACTGAACACTTTGAATACGTTGGTATCAGTTGATTTAGACACATTCAACAATTTCGCCAACTTGGCGTGAGAGTAGATTGGATTTTTGTCATGCACGTGCAAAATTTTGATGCGTTGCTTCTCTTTCTTCTACGACATTTTGTCATCAAAACAGAAGCATGATGCTACACGCACACATTCTCAAAATGAGGGGTGTGCAAATTTGTTTAATGCACGATGAAAGGAAATGTGTCAAGTTTAAGTCCACCAAATTTTGATCGAAACACCCTTTATTAACGTTCCGACCAATATATATGAAACACTCTAGCCGTCCTTGTGAGCCTCCGTCGACTGTAACTTGGGATTTGATTAGGTAAATCATACTTGTTACGAAGGCTCACTACTCATTAAGAAGGCAAAATGGACTTTTCTGCACTGTTGCGGTGACGGAAGGATGAAATACATCTTCTCTCTCCTTCAATTTCAAGCTCCAATGAGCCGACATCAACTCGTTAACCGTTGGTGGCAGTATTGTGGAGGCTCAAACCATTTCATGTTCACCTATTTGAATATACGGCACACGATTGGTTCGACAGGCGATTGTTTGTTACCCCTTTGAAATGGAATTTCTGAAACACTCAGGTGCCATCCCGACCAACTAGAGTGTAATCAGCTCAAAATAAAAATAATCACCATCAGGTGAATTTAAAACGATTATCTCACCATTCGGCCAATTACTTCGAAGAAAAACTCAGTTTAAATCTCAAATTCACACGGAAACAGAAAAACCGTGATAGCTCGCGAAAACTGTTCGTAGGCACTGCGATCAGCTGAATGAATCCATAAAAAAATCCTATAAACTCTGATCAATTTTATTATAAAGTTCTGAAAGATCTGCATAAGTATCTTTTATGACATTCTTACCCAAGCTATTAAACGATCCTGAACCAATATTTAATTTAATCTTGAGAGAAACTACGATGAGTTTTGAACAAATAATTGATGTGAATATCTACAGATCCATTGTAAGTTCCGAATCTTCTGAGAAATTTTTAACGAATCTTTGATGAAAACGACCCTTGCAGATCTGCTTTTTCCATTTCGGAACGTATTTGGACTGTCCATTTTAAGTGGAGAGTTTCCATCCGTTTGGAAAAAAATTATACATCTGGTCCACAAGAACTACCAAAAAATGTCGTCTTTGTGTGTGATTTCTTAACTGTTCGAACTTGTGATTTAGGATCCGCTAATGTCATACTATAAACAGTACTTAACCCAAATAACAATTTCAGTTCTATTCTAGCCGTGTAGCACTCCTCCCAGAGTTAAACTATGATAAAACTACATTCAAAGCTGTTTTTTCTACCACTTTGTTGCCAAATGGGCTAGTGGAGTGGCCCTGCAAGATCCAAGTTCCTCCGGAAAAGTGTCCAAATTCAAATCTTTTTGGATCTATATGGATCAATATCCTTTTCCACCCAGGCTGAATCCGGATCCGCGATGCTCATATTATCGGATCCCAAGTCATTCAAAATAATTCACACTATCGAACAAAACAAAAACAAAAAACGAAAATCCTGCCTCAACCGTAAAACCACAATATTTGTGTTGACATAAGCTCTTTTAACTACGCTTGTCTCGACTAGCGGTACATGCCCTAACTAAATCATGTTTTACAAAAGGATACTGTCAAGCTGGAAAAGACACGCACATTTTAGTCCACCAAAGCGTAACGAAATTCAGAAAAAGAGTACGAAGAGGACAGACGGATCTCAAAAGTAAGGCGAGGTCTACTTTGTTCAATCTATCCTACGAGCATAAGCAGTACGATAAAGTTTCCTGCAAAATGATTTGGTTAGATATATGGTAAGAAATTCAAAGAATGTCCTCCGAAGAAAAAAAATTTGCAAAATCATGAAGTTTGATATGTCGCAAGCCAGGTTTTGGAAAAAAAAATTTAAAATGGGCCCTCTTTTGGGAGAAGCCGGGGGGGCTTCATGGGGGGGGAGTGGGGAGAGACACCCAGAGTGTGTTCGCCAGACGCGGTTTTTTTAAAGGGGGGTTTTTGTTTCTCTTCTCGGTGGAGACGGAGGTGAAAAAAAAAAAAAAAAATTTTTGGGGAGGGAGATTTTTCATAAGGGGAGGCTCAGGGGGGGCCGGCAAAAAGAACATTGATTGTTGTTTTTGTATTCTCCCAAGCGCGGAAGTAACGATCTTTGATGAAGTTTGTCATAAATGATTTCAAATCTCCATGCGAAGCGCTAGGAGTGGACGGTAATTTATTGCTAGAACGAATAGACATGAACAGAAAGTGTATTGATATTTAGTTCCGTATAGGGCAACGGCAGGCTTTGAAAATTGAAAGATACAAGTTTGAAAACGAGCGGAGGGCATTGAACGGTAGTATCCGATCAGGCACATAACCCTTTACCATACTACCCCATGCAGGATAGGCAAGGAGAGGAAATCTCCTTGACTGGCAAAAAGTTATGCAACCGATCGGGCTCTTAATGCCCTCCGCTCGTTTTCAAACTTGTATCTTTCAATTTTCAAGGCCGGCCGTTGCCCTATACGGAACTATCAATACACTTTCTGTTCATGTCTATTCGTTCTAGCAATAAATTACCGTCCACTCCTAGCGCTTCGCATGGAGATGAGAAATTTTCTGCTTCTGACAAACTTCATCAAGGAACTATCAATACTTTCTATTCATTTCTCTTTATTCTTAAAATAAAGTACTGTCCACTCCTAGAGCCGCTCATGTTGAGAATAAATAATCATCTATGTCAAAATTTGATTTTAGTATATGGGTAGAGAAACAATAAAACAAAAAAAAAGTAAAAAATATTACATGTCAGTGAAAAAAAAAGAGACGATTCGAATGAACTTGGTGTTATTATGGTTGCCACGGCACCATCACGCCACCGAAAAAAGTGACGCGAACCGTAGATTTTCGGAAGGCTACTACGATTTTTACTTCACCGTCACTTACACCTCACGGAGTTCATCTTTGATCACGGTGATACCAGTAAAAGCATAAAAAAGTGAGGTGATGTGTAAGTGAAGTGAAAGTGATAGTGAACGTGACAACCGTAATAAGCCCCAAAACCATAAAGTTTAATACGTCGCAAGCCAGGTTTTGGAAAAGATTTGAATATGGCTACTTTTCCGGAAGAACTTGGGCTTCTTTTAGTGGCCAGTATTTTGATATGCCACATGCCATGTTTCGCATCTAATAATATGTTGTCCACCATCCCTGGACAGGTACTTACCCCAGTACTCCCACCTTGAAATCCGTAACTATGAAAATTATCGGAATAACCAGTGCAGATCTATCTATCTATCTATCTATATATATATAAATGAATTTCTGTCTGTCTGTCTGTCTGAACCTTATAGACTCGGAGACTACTGAACTGATCGGCGTGAAATTTCATATGCAGGAGTTTTTGGGACAGGGAAAGGTTCTTAAGGTAATTAGATACTCCTCCCTTCTCTGAAAGGAAGGGCTCCCATACAAATGAAACACATATTTCTGCATAACTCGAAAACGAATCAAGCAAAGGAAACCAAATTTAGCATGTGAAAGTTTTTAGAAACAAGAATAGTTTCAATGGTGGTTTGACATTCCTCCCGTCTCTGAAAAGGGAGGCTCCCATACAAATGAAAAAGAAGTTTCTGCATAAATCAAGAACTAATCAAGTAAATGGAACCAAATTTAACGTTTGGAGTTTTCTGGAAGCAAGAAATGTTTCTATGGTGGTTCGAGACCCCCCTTTTCTAGAAGGGGGAGGGCTCTCATACAAATGAAACTGAATTTTTTGCATAACTCGAGAACTAATAAAGCAAATGGAGCCAAATTTGGCAAGCGGGGATTTTGAAGGCAATAAATGTTTCTATGGTAGTTTGAGACCTCTCCTCTCTCTGGTAGGGGGAAGGGCTCCCATACAAATGAAACACAAATTTCTGCATAACTCGAGAACTAATCAAGCATATAGAACCAAATTTTGCATGTGGGGGTTTTTGCAGAAAAGGAATGTTTCTATAGTGGTTTGAGACCGCTCATTAATCAAAAAGAGATGGCTCTTATACAAATGGAACAACTTTTTTTTGCATAACTCGAGAACTAATCATGCAAATGGAACCAAATTTGGCAGGTGGAGGTTTTTGAAGACAAGTAATGTTTTTACGGTGATTTTAGACCCCTCCTCTCTCTCTGTAAAGAGGGCTCTCATACAAGTGAAGCACCAATTTCCATCAAACATGAAAATCATCCAGGCAACTAAAATGTGTATTTCTCGGATGAGCAGCATATTCTTATAGAAGTTTGATCCCCTTCTTAGTCAAGTATGGGGGATTCTTGATTTACTCTCAGGAATGGTAAAAGGGTCTATTAATAGGGATAATTTTGTGATCTATTGCAATAAACCACATCAAAATCCGATGGCTAACGATGGAGTGTCATCAATTTTCAATTTGAAATTTTCTGTGTCAGAGGGGTTGGGGACGTACGTGTTAAAGCAGGACTAACCATGTTTTTTTTATTCCCAGTCTTTGTTCCCTAGTTTGAATCAATTCGGACTAGGGTTCGGTGATAGATCTGAACCCCGGAACGCACCACGAAAAGGTGATCAACCAGCGTTACTGGTCAGCTTCGCGTCTTCATCCAAGTAACATTGCCAAAACCATCCTGCTTTATTAAGTTTTATGAAGGTTTTATCAAAGCCACTAGAAACCAATTTGGTTTTATTATGACACTAAGAAGTGCCAATAGGTTTCATATTTTAGTCAGATTTATGAGCTTTAAACAGCTGATTTAAAATTATCTTAAAACCTCGTTTTCTCAAATTCCTTTTACTCCTATAAGAGGTTTTATTTCGACTTAATGAACTCATAAAATGCTGTTTTGAAATGCCGTTTTAGGACTCATTAATATTATCTTATTATGGTCAGTTGAAAAAGCATTTTAAAACCATTTTGCGCCCGTGTATGCATTAAACGGCAAATTGGCATTGAGGGAAGCCACCAAATGACCAAATAGTTTTAAAGTAGTCATTGCGAAGATAACAAAGATAATTGTGATTTTTTTCCAATCGCCATGTTAAAATATAAGAAATGATTGAAATGTGGAAAAAAAGCACAAAATTTTATATTTAATGTCAATAAACTGTAGATGGAACCAGTTTCTGCATTTTTAGATAACCTTAATGAATTCCATCAATTTTCAAGAAATTTAGGATTTATGATTTATGATTTATGATTTAAATTCATCGAATATATTTGATTCAATTTTGTGTTTGTTGTTGTTAACTCGCATAATTTCCGAGACGCATTAATTTTCGGCTCTTATCTTGCCAATGATCACCAAAAAATTAAATCCGTATATGACTTGGATCATGATACGCTGTAAAAAACTCTACTTGTTTTGGGTATTTTGCTATCAAACCAAATTTCCCGCAACACTAGACCTTTTTTCTCAGATATTATTTACTGCTAAATGAATCAGAAGAGCAGAGAATCGAATAAAGCAGAACAACAAAAACTAACCACGATATCACAGTTTAGTTTGACAGCTGTGGCCATTTGGCCGTATGCTGATTTTCATGGCAGCCAATAGGTTTTATGGAGGTTTTCAAGTAGTCATAGCATCTATCACTAGAACATTTTCAAAATATTTATGGCCTTATGAAGGTTTTATTAAATTGTTTTCACAACCGCCTATAGAGTGGGCCACTTTGCACAAATTTTGACTTTAAAGAAGCATAGAGGAGGTGTTGGTAGACAAAACAGTTTTGAATGTAGTTTTATCAACAAAGCCGAGAAGAATGCTATACGGCCAGAATAAAACTTAAATTGTTACTTGGGCATTCACTACCTCACATTCTCGCGGCTCAACCGCGCCAACCATACCATCCCGGTTGAGGGTCATCTTCATCGAGAACGCCCACGTAACGTAATTTTCTCTTCCCTTGAGTTTCCCTACCGGCAGGGCTGCACTGCTTCCAAATATCTGCACGACTCGGCGATCCAAAACCGCATTGCTTGATCCCAATCCCGCTCTGCTTCCAGTGCTCATCTTCTTAAAAAAACGTACTGATTGAAAAATCTTCGCTTAAAATTAGCTTCTGGTTATACCTGTTCGGCTTGGCCCATAACCTATCGGAATTGGAAGACATCTTGATAGGTTGAGTAACGACAGTACGATGACAAATTTTATTTTTCTTCTAATTATCATGGCATACTTCAATACATCAAGATTACTTCGATCCCAACGTAGTCTACTGTTATTGACGACCCTAGCAGCACGCTTGTTGCAAAACAGTAAAAGTTACTTCAATGTGACTAAATTACGTAAAAATCAAATTGCTGCAACTAATTATGATGGTTCGGTGTTGCTTGAGGAGCTAGTATACTTATTTGAAAAGAACACAGGCATCGAAAGTTCTCAATTCAGTTATTAATGCATTTAAGTGCATTTATTACAATAGGTCGAGGGCTGACAGCATGCTAATTATGACGAGCTAAACACTTGAAACGAAAAAATAAGTAGGAACGCAAGCTGGTGAGTTATTACTGAACACTATACATTTATCACACGCTGTTTAAAATCATTGAATCTCACAATAATACAATTGAGAAATGATTATCTATAATAAGAGTGAATTTCTTAGTTCAAACATCTAAAAATCACACAAAAAATCCTTAGAGATTTTCAAAGATACATTTTTGACAAATAGTTGATCAAATTCATTTGATTCCTCTGAAAATACTTAGAAAATTTGCAGAGAGATTGTCCAAAGAGCTTCAATTTTTATATAAGCATAACCTTCTCTCCAATTACAGCACTGCATTAATTACCATTATTTCAATCATTTAATGCAAACCAAAAACTTCTCAATTAGGAACAGCAAAATTATGACAAGCCACCGAAAAGCTCAACCAACGAAACTCTACAAATTTAAACAAATCATGCTTATCAACGTCCGCATAATTTTCCAGAAAAATACAAATTATGCCACGGCTCAAATGTCACATCAGCCCATTTTTTTTCCAAGCATGAATCATAACAATTATAATAACGCTTCATGCTTCGCATTTGCCTCAACCAGCCCAGGGGCACCGTCAGCTTCTACTCATAACAGAGCTGTGACTTTTATGTTGACATTTATTGCCTTTTAATAACCGACGACGACAACGACGCCAAACCAGAGAACCAAAATCCGCCCCTTTTTCCGCCCCGGCTGGGTTGAATAATTATAACCGCTTCATCCCACACCCATGTTCAAACATAAGCCCCCTTGTAGAGCAACGTCGGCTCCCATCAAACTGAATCCCAGCGCGTCTAACGCACAAATTTGGCCGTAAAATAACAATTTTTACGCGGTTGTCTTAAATTTTATGCTGGGAAAGTTCCCAACATCATCACAGTTTGAAACAGAAGCTCCCCGACTTTTCCCGGGCAAGCCTCCGGTGGTGATTATCGCTTGAGTTGAATCAACACCACGCTGGAAAGAATGGCCAATAGATTCCGATTCTACTCGGACCGAGGCACTTTCTTCGGCACACGGTGAAACAGAAAGGTCATTTTGCTGAGCGGAGTCGATCGCGATGGCTTCATTTTCCAGCCTTGCACAGTGCACTTGACTTGCAGCCCGGCTGCGAGAGGGCGAGAGCAGAACGGTTTTCAATAGACGGTTAACCTTTGCCGCATGTGCAGTGGAATGGCCGAAAGCCCAAGCTAAAGGTCACCGGAGTAAACTGGACTATTACAACTATTTATTGATCTTTTCACTTTGGACTGGTTTCTTCTGTTGGTGTGCTCAGGAGCGGCAGCTGAAATAACACTTGTTGTGCACTTTATTGAACTTTGATTTTCGCTCGGTCCATTTTGCTCCGAGCCGTGGAGAGGTAAGTGCGTGTACGCGATTCAAATGGACGGCCCCTAGGGCTCCTGGCTTCGAATGAAAGCTTACAATTAAACGAGTTTAGGATTATGATTTGCGTTTTATTGTTGGTCTTTGGAACGGCGAGGGTTGGTAACCTTTGTGCAAACGGAGTCGCTTTGTGTTGAAATGGGGGTTCTTATCGTTTTGTAACATGGTTTCGAGCATACGAATGTTTCAATTGTGATTGCATTTCTTTCCTCTGCATAGCAAAAGCGTGTAAACGTCAGCGTTTTTCCGTCATCTAATCGGAGTGACAAGCACACTTCGGCCAACCCTGGGTAGCAGTGCACCTGCCATCATACGAACATATCTCCCCAATTCGGCTCATCCCCGATAAGGCAATCCTGGCGAAAGCCTACCAATCCTCAGTCATGGGGCCGGGTGGTAACTTGTCTACTTCTTGGCTTGTATTGGCCACTGCCCACCTCCACCGCCAATCAAAGCCGTTGTTGGTTGCAACTCCGTCTGCCCGCAGGGGACTGACTAATGGGGAAGTCCAACTCTACGACGATTGTCGTCGTCGTTGTCATCATTGGCCATTGGGGTTGCAACTTAATTAAGTTGTACGTCTATAGCGGAGCGACGCGAGGGAGATTAGCTTGCCCCACGAGCACACGCGCGCCATTTGCGGTGGCGAAAATCGAAAATATGCTGCACCACTTCTGGGGCCTGCTGACTCCGAGTGACGGACGGACTGGTTACAAACGAGTAAAGCTGAAATAAATTTCTTCATCTACTCTCGCAGCGGCAGCTCTCATGCCTAATTGTATGCGTGAGCGAAATTCCTTCGATCGCAAAAGAAGGTGTTACCTCGGTTGGCAACTTTGTCTTTGGGTTGGAATGTTACGATTTACCGGCGTAGAATCGGCGGATCGGGTAGTCGATTTTGAAAAAAAAAACTATGGTTTGTTGGTCGTGTGATTTAGAAGTTGCAGTTCTCTAATGAAATATGCCGTTCACACTACAAACTATATAAAGTGATGAAGAGTATCCTGATATCAAATGCCATGTACATTATTTCCAGTGAAAACTAGATGAATAGATGCTGATATCAAGATAGTCTATATCACGTAATATAAGTTGTAGTAAGAACGAGGTTTGCAGTTATTAACCATTAAAACACTGGGACGGGCTTTGTTCATACTTTGGGTCATATCTCTTCACCAATTCTAGAAGTTCCAAACCGTTGGAATGGGGGAATGGTTGAATTTTCAAATGCATGACCTGAATTCAGTTTAACGGAGGATAACATGGAGCTGTAGTCAAAAATTAAGTGTGGAACTCCTTTTATATTACAATCCTACAAAAATTTATACATAGTGGATGTTTTAAAATTAAAAAGACTGAAATTTTTAATTTAGATTATTATTTTTTTCTCAAATATCAGTGAGTGTTTTTGAGCTTGGGCAAATTGTTTCCGTTTATTATGTTCGACATTAGAGAACGCAGAATTTGAAATTTTGAGACAGAATCATCGTGCGATACATCAAATAACTCTGCTACAACGAGATTGGACTGATAGAGCTATAATGAGGACATTTTGGGAAAATATGGCCATTTCAATAACGGTTCCAGAACTCCGTTCTTCGATTCCGGAGGTTCAGCTCAGATTTTGAGGTAACCATATTATACAACACATCAAATCACGTTTTCCATACGAGATAGGGCTGATGCATCTATAAAAGATGCATCTAGCTACCTGTTAGCTAAACATGCCGGAACAGTGTCCAGACGATATTGCAATCGACCAGATCCAGACGGTATTGCAACCGTATTTTTAAAGAACCTTTCAGACGAACTTGCGCTTCCTTTAGAACTCCATTTTAATCTGAAGAGCGGAACATTTCCCAACATTTGAAAACTTCTTATTTGGTTCCGATTTTCAAATCAGGCACGAAATCAGACATCCGCAACTATCGTGGAGCTGCCATTATCTCTTGCATCCCAAAACTTTTTGAATCTCTCGTAAATGAAAATATTTTTCAGCAAGTAAAAAATCAAATTACAAGCAAACAACACGGCTTTCTCAAAGGTCGCTCAACTACTTCTAATCTTCTTTTATTTTTCTAACTTTTATTTTGAATGCAATGGACAATGGCAAGCACGTAAAAGCCCTTTACACTGATTTCAGTAAAGCATTTGACCGAAAATACATACCATTATCACTCTTCAAATTGCAAATAAAAATGGAACCTGGACTGTTAAATTGGCTGCAGTCATGTTTAACGCATCGCAAACACATTGTTCGTTTTCAACATAAACTTTCAGACCCCATCTCTGTCACCTCGGAGTTGCCTCAAGGTTCACATTTAGGCCCACTTCTTTTTATTTTGATTGATGATGATGATTATGTAATACTACCATCTATTGTAGCAAGGTAACTTTCCATAGCAGTGGAATAATCTAATCTCGTTCCGCGAAATGTTAACAATAGGGAGGAGGCATTCCCATGTTTCCTATCCAAATCGTTTCACTTGGGTGCCCTGATGGTCCCTCCCTTCCCCGTTATGTTATTTAATATTTAGTATTATTTGTACATAAACAATGAAGACATCATACCCGAGTAGCATATCTTCATGATTTAATGTTGAGTAAGCTTCTATATAAACAAATCTAGTCATAAAAAAGTATTTTCAACCGTTATTAAACTTGTGTGTTGCTTGGGTAAGCCGCTACAGAAAGTCAATACGAGAACATAAAATGCGTATATACAAAATATATCTGACATTCACTGGCCTGTTACTGATAACAAATTAGACATGTATTAATATCCTATTAGTGATTTCTGAAATAAAGGGCGAACACGAAATTATTGCGACACATTCAACAGGGCATAACTTTTATAACATTTTCAACCAAATTTTGCACACTTTCTCATTGATGTGTATTGTTCATATGCTGTCAAACTCGAAGTCGTGTTTTTCGATTCAACCAAATTTTGCACACTTTCTCATTGATGTGTATTGTTTACATGCTGTCAAACTCGAAGTCGTGTTTTTCGATTCAACGAAAATGGAGGTGAACCAACGCGAGTCGAGAGAACAAATTCTTTCCAAACACCTGGAATTTCCTGACCTGTCGCACCGGCAGTTGGGAAAAATGTTGAACATTCACCATTCAACCGTCTCCAGAGTGTTGAAGCGGTTCCAGGAGCGGTTGACGTTGGACCACGGCAAAGGAGCTGGAAGAAAACCGGGACCGGAGAACAAAAAGACGGAGGGAAAGGTGAAGCGGATGATTAAAGCAAATCCCAACGTCTCAAGCCGTGATTTGGCTAAAAAGATGTCGCAGAGCTACGTCCAGAATGCAAAGAAGAGAGCTGGACTACATACATACAAGGTACAGAACTTCCCAAACCGCGATGAGCGGCAACAATCGACGGCTAAAACTCGGGCACGGAAGCTCTACGAGAAGATGCTGACAAAATATGGCTGCTGTGTGATGGACGACGAAACGTATGTAAAAGCCGATTTTAAGCAAATTCCGGGGTTGGAGTTTTTCACCGGCAAGAGCAAGTTCTATGTGGACGACAAATTTAAGAAGAAGAAAATGTCGAAGTTCGCCTCCAAATATCTCATTTGGCAGACCATCTGCTCTTGCGGACTGAGGAGTGAGCCTTTCGTGACAAAGGGCACAGTAAATGGCAAGATCTACAAATCTGAGTGCCTCGAGAAGCGCCTTTTGCCAATCTTGCAGCAGCATGACGAAGCTCCATTATTTTGGCCAGATTTGGCATCATGCCACTATTCTAAAAGTGTCCTGGAGTGGTATGAGGCCAATTCTGTCCATTTTGTTCCAAAGGACATGAATCCGCCAAACTGTCCGGAGCTGCGCCCGGTGGAGCAGTACTGGGCAATGATGAAGCGGGAACTTCGGAAGAACAAGAAGACAGTCAAAGACGAGAAGGACATGTTAAGAAAATGGAAAAAAAAACTGAGAAACTGGTACCGGATGACACTGTAAAGACTTTGATGGAGGGCATCAAGCGAAAATGCGTTCAATTTTACACTCAAGGCTCCATCGATTAACTTTTCTTTTGATTTTTGAAGTAAATATATGTATAAAACTACCCTAAAATTTTGGTTTGATTCTAAACATTATAAGAAAATTGACATGACATTTTCGGTGTCGCAATAATTTCGTGTTCGCCCTTTAATATATCGCATGATTGGGTTACCTCAAACTCGAGGATGACCTCCTGGGACCGTATACCGCAGACTCGGAACCGGTACTGAAATGGTAATATTTTCCAAAAAAGTTGCCTCATAGTTCCAGCACTCCTATCTTGTCTAGCCAGTGCAATTTGATGCATCGCATGATGATCCTATCTCAAAATCTGAACTGTTCTACGGACACTGACCACCGGGTTCCTGGTTCCGTAATTCTCAACCATGGCAAGCGGTCAAAGTTTGTTACCGTACAGTAACAATATATATAAATATTAATTGAGTAACGAGACAATAGGGAGATAATGTCTCCAGTCAATAGCAACGGTTAATTTGAAAAAAAAAATGGGGTGGGGGAGGGAACACACATCTGTGCGTTTGGTGATGGGTGGAAAATGGACCTTCTATCGTGAAGTTGATCACGATGAAGCAGCGGATGTGGAGATACGAATAGCGAATACGAGTTCCTAGAGAGTCGACGAAGAGAGGAAAAGGTGGTGATTTCCAAACCAGGAACGTATTAAGTATTATTTGAAAATAAGTTTATTGTTATATAGATTATAAAATCCGATAGATCTCACCCATGCACTATGATACGAATAGCCAAATTTCACGACAAAAATCGATAACTCGAAAACCATTAACTCTAGACATATGATGTCTTTGGAAGATTTAGTCTTAGAAAAGAGATCTATCGTTTGGTTTGAATGGTGACTAGGGTGGTCCTTTTATGTTCATAATAAAAATTCTAACTTTTCATTTTTATGAGTCAGAGGAATTGTTGCTCCTAAAAAAATTTATTTAATTTTATTTAATGAAACTTTGCTTAAAAAAACCTAACTTCTATCTCATCTACGTCTCGTTTTATCACAGTTTTTCTAATTGTCCGTAGGGTGGGACTTGAAAAAGCAGTTTTTTTGATCTAATTTTTTTTTCAATTTGAATTTGAAAACTTTGTTGAGATGACTTCTAGGACATAGAAGGACGCACATTTTGAAGATACAAGATGATTGCTAGTTATTGTATAAACAAGTTATAGAGGTTGAAGTGTAAAAATAATATGTTTTTTCAAAATATCTTACTCACTTATTTGCAAATATTTTCAAATACGAATTACGTAAACTGAAGGTAAAAACTTCCATCTACAAGACCTATGCAAAATCTTTTGTCCCCTTTTATCCCCTTGTTGAGCGAAACTCATTTTAAAATTGGTCGTTTTGAATTACTTCTGCATAACTTTCGATTTGCAGCATCAAAAATTATCATCAAAAAGCCTAACAACGTGAGTTTTTTATGAAAATGTTTCCTCTTTTATAGTGACCCATCTCCATTTATTATGTGACCCATTAACATTCATATCACAGACAAACAAACATAACACATTGAAAATTTTGCACTACAAATCATCGTCACTAACACACCTGCGCCATCTATTGAACACTGTGGTTGGTGATAAAGCTGAACAGATGGGAGTAGTGTGCTAGCGTCAAACATAAGGATCATTGTGTTGTAAAATTGATGCCGTTGGGAAAAACAATTTGGTGTTTGTTTGTTGGGGTGAAGTTGTTTGTGTTTTGTTGGTTTTATTTTTTTTTTTTGTTGATCTGTGGGTTTTTTTTATTTATTAATTTCCTCTTAAATGGAGGGGGGGGGCTGTCTGTTTCCCTGCGGATCTCGCAGTCTTGGTCTTGTCTTTTTTTTTTTTTTCAGTTCATTTATTTGTACAGGCTCAATCGATTTAACTTTACAGAGCCAAGTTTTCATATTTATATACATCAATTATCTTAAACCTAACGTTAAGGGGATAGGACCGATTACTCGCGGCCGTCTCAAGGTTAATAGGAATAACAACTGAAAGGATGGGAAGGTGGGCTGGAATTTGAAGTGTGGTTTATATAACACATTTTTTTTTTAAATTCTTAATTGTCTAAAAAACTTAAAACTATACAACTTTTGGCTTCTTTTGAATTGAACATTTTTGAGTAAGAAAAAAAAACACACAAACACAGATAAAAAAAAAAAGAAAAAAAAACTTAAAGTAAACATACAGGTTAAACTAACTACATTCTAATGCTAATGTTAGTCAAAAACACATAAATGAGTTTCATAAACTCCAGGTCACGCAGAGCCAAAATATCTCGAACTGGTACATTGGGTTGTCTACCTCGAGCCCGAAGGGAATCATAAAGCTCAGATCTGACTGCACGATGCTCAGCACATGACCAAATAACGTGATCTGCGTCCTGATAGCCTTGTCCACACTCACAGAGATTGCTGTCACTCAGCCCAACACGGTATAAATGAGCGTTCAAAGAATAATGGTTCGACATGAGGCGAGACATCACACGAATGAAGTCTCGACCCACATCAATACCCCAAAACCATGATTTTTTCGACACCTTTGGGATGATAGAATGTTGCCATCGCCCCAAATCTCCTTTACTCCATTTATACTGCCAGCTAACGAGTGACTGTTGACGAAAAATAGCAAAAAATTCGTTGAAGGCGATTTGTCGATCATAAATATCGCCTTCCATAGCGCCCACCTTTGCAAGCGAGTCCGCTTTCTCATTACCCAGAATTGAACAATGAGAAGGGACCCATACAAAGGTGATGATAAAATAACGCGAAGATAAAGCGCTTAGAAGCTCCTGTATTTTCATGAGAAAATACGAGGAGTGCTTTACCGGCCTCAAGGAGCGAATAGCCTCTAAAGAACTGAGACTATCCGTGAAAATGAAATACTGATCCGGTGTAAGTGAGGCAACAATTTCTAGCGTAAAGTGTATTGCCGCTAATTCAGCGACATATACGGAACAAGGAGCTTGAAGTTTACGTTTGGCGCTATAAATTTCATTAAATATACCAAAGCCTGCTGACTCCTCTATCAATGATCCGTCAGTGAAGAACGTTTTAGTGGAATCAACTTGGCCAAACTTTGCAGCAAAAATCACAGGGGCAATCATAGGACGATGATGCTCTGGAATTCCACGAAGCTCTTGCTTCATGGATAAATCAAAATGAACCAAACTGCCGAAGTCGGAGGAGCAAACACGATTGGGAATATTCGGCGAAGGGCTGACATCCTGTGTTATGTACAAATGGTACAAAGTCATGAAGCGGGTTTGAGTATTCAACTCAAGGAGCTTCTCAAAATTTTCGATCACCTGGGGGTTTATAACTTCACACCTGGTAAACGGTGGGTTCTTATCACACATCACATTGCATATTTCCATTTGTTTTTTTACATTTTTTTTTTATCATTTTTTTTTTTATCTTGTTACATTTTTATTTGTTTTTTTTTTTTTTTTTAATTGTGGGGAAGCCATTTCAGTTTTTTCGACGATTACACCTTAATTGATATTTTAATTTGTTGTTTGGTTGGGGGTAGGGTCGGAGAGGGGGGGAAACGTGGTTTCTTTTCTGTTGGACGTTGGCACTTTACCTCTTTTTTTTGTTTTTTTTTATTCCCCACGGGAGGGTGCCGGAGGGGGGGGGGGGGGTGGGGGGGGGGTTGGGTTAGATGGGTCACTATACAAGAGGAAACATTTTCATAAAAAACTCATGTTGTTAGACACTGTGATGATAATTTTTGATGCTGCAGATCGAAAGTTATGCATAAATAATTCAAAACGACCAATTTTAAAATGAGTTTCGTTCAACAAGGGGACAAAAGGGGACAAACGATTTTGCATAGGTCTTGTAGATGGAAGTTTTTACTCTCAGTCTACGTAATCCGTGTTTGCAAATATTTGCAAATAAGTGAGTAAGACATCTTGAAAAAACATATTATTTTTACACTTCAACCACTATAACTTTTTTCATACAATAACTAGCAACCATTTTGTATCTTCAAAATGTGCGTTCTTTTTTGTCCTAAAAGTCATCTGAACAAAATTTTCAAATTCGAATTGAAGTAAAAAAATTAGAGCAAAAAAACTGTTTTTTCAAGTCCCACCCTAATAAAAATAAAAATTTAAATTTTTTATTATGAACATAAAAGGACCACCCTAGTCACCACTCAAACCAAAAAACAGATCTTATTTTTAAGATTAAATCTTCATATGTCTAGAGTCAATGGTTTTCGAGTTATCGTTTTTTGTCACGAAATTTGGCTATTCGTACCATAGTGCTCTGGTTTCAATTATTACTTTGAATACTTTGAAAACAATGTATGGTGTCTTGAATGACTCTACTTGATTCCTGACTGTGATTTCAAAACCAAACACACAGAAATGTTGCTCTTTTCAGCAAATACGACAGTGAATGTTTTGTTCGGATGGTACAACCGATCATGTATTCAAAAAGTAAAAAAGCGTCCTCAAAAAGCGTTCAAATTGAGCTCAAACATATGCACAAACATAAGGAAATCGCAGGCAAAACCCAAAAAAGAAAAAACTGCTGTTTTTGAAATGGCTGCAATTATATAGGAAGTTGTTATGTTAACAGCACCATCCAAATCATTCGGAGTTAACATATAAAGAGCATATCAAAGGGATTTGGTTGATAGAAGTTCAGAATGGAGATCTTGGTTTGTTGGATGAGCATTTCTTTGGGTCAATCTCTGTGAAGTAACTTTCAAGAGTAGTTGTTGAAGTGTTAGGAGTAAGTGAATCCAAGTCAGATAAACATTCATCCGTCTGAAACGTGCTGGTTATCCAGCTGATGTCTAATTTAATTCATGCGAAGCATTGCCGATCGTCCATTCATCATTGTTCTTATCCTTTACATGAATCGTCATCAGAAACCACCGACATCAATTTTCAAAATACGTAACAAACAACATGAACGCTTCTTCCCTCCTAGATCTGCACATGAATTTCAAAGTAGCATCCAAGCTAATCGCTACACTTGTTACTCAAAGCGCCTTCAGACACTCAACTCCCAGCATTAACGTCACAAATCGCTCTACTTTCCATTTGAATAAAACTCTTTTTCCGCCCAGACACAACATTTGTGTTCACAAGCCATACTTTAGCTCTCGTCCGAATCGCTTATATTCCCATCATAAGCCACTGAGCCACATCATGTTCCGACCGGTACCGGAAGGGGAGATCAAAAACAAAAAAAAACCAAAAAAAATGAAAACAAATCTCACATTAACGCAAACAAACGCTACACAATGGACGACGATCGTTGAGACCCCAGCGGAAATGGGGATGTATTAAAATTTATGGTAATGATAGACGTGCGGCTGCGTGAGTCCGAGTGCGCACATTACTGGACGGGCTTGGAAAATGACCATCCCATTAATCAAATGGAACGGTGACTCTAATTCATCTCTCACCGTCCATCCACACCTTGGTCAGAAGTCCCCTCGGTACGAGGGAAATTTCCCATTTCAATCCGAACATTACCAAGAAATTAATTTGAATGTTCTACCGAGAGACATCAACGCCAACCGGGCCGCGAACGAAATGTCGATAAATTTTCATTAAACTGCCTTGTCGGAAAACAGGCTGACCGGAATTGCACCAGGTTCGCACGCTAATTTACGACACGTAGACACGCAGCCGAGCGCGGGCCCTCTTCGGGGGTGCAGTACTGGAAAATTAAATTATCATTGCCCCGTTGTGGCGGGAACCTGTCTTCAAAGTCCAATCGCGTTGAGACGACCCCGAGCGATAGAAGAAGGAAGCCAAGGGAAAATTGCCGCGTTCGATAATTTCTTCTATTGCATTTATTAAATCACATCCTCTTTACGATCGTTATTGCTCACTCAGTCCGCACTCGCGCAGGCATCCGCGTTTGTCCAGCTGGATACTGCCTCGGAACATCACTCTCTTGGAGACGTCAGTTCACCGTCCAGAGAAGAGGGGCCACATGATTGTTTTTAATTTATTTATCAAATTGAAATTGCCCCCATGGCGAAAACATCGCCCGACCGTCTCAAGTTCATCCCGCCGTCTGCCAACTGCTGGTGGTGTGATGGCGTGGGATCAGTCGTGATGCTGCAGCTGCCGATCATATTCCGTCAGGTTTTCACTCCTCGATCACCTCGAGCGACGACTGCCGGCAGAAGATGAGATCTGCGCGCGATGCGGAATTTTCACGCCATGTTCGTCGTCAGGCGGCTTGGTCGTGAACCTGTTTCCTCATCGGCGAGTGAAGATCATCAGTGCCACCACATGTGTCTCGCTATGCTATGGGAAGGGAATGCATTTTGCCATATGCACCCGTTGCGTGGGAGCCTTCGACATTAACATATTTGGCGTTGGCACATAAACAGATACACACACAGGTATCGACAGCTGTGGCACTTGACTAACGGCGACGGATGGCGTTCGGTATCGGCATTTTCCCATCGAACCGCAAGACGACTCTCCGAGCCGGGGCCAGATAGATGTCGGTGATGATCTATTTTAGGACATGACCGTAAATTGCGTGACGAGTATTGCGCAGGCTTCGAGAGAGCTGATCTACATGGATGGATAATGGAATCTGCATACAATGTTGTGCGAATCGCTGCAGTGTTGATGATCCGTGGCAGATTGACAAATCGATTTCGAAGGTTGAATTGGTTACGGTTCACGATTGATTGGGTTCAGTGCGTTCGAATGTAATTACAATGCATGCTGTGTGCTTTCAAGGTTTAAGAACAATTGTGTTGTAGCTAGTGACGTTGGAAGAAAGATAATAGAATGGATTGAAATCCTGGTGAGGTTCGTTAGAGAGGTTGTACGTTCATTGTTGCTGTTTGAGATGTGAGCTAAACAGAACAATGCTATGATTTGGTAATTCTGAGAGAATCTAGAATCAATTATTAGAAAATCTTAGATGAAGTGAAAATGGTAATTTGAATAAAATTATGTGAATGCAGGAGCATCTCGGTTGAGATTTTCGAAGAATCTTGGATGCGGTTCTGAGGAAATCTTTAACGAGAGTCATACCCTTGTAAAAGGTTTTGACATAATCATGGATGAAATTTTGATACCATCACATTGGTCCAATATGTAAATTGAGACAGAAACAAACATTTTCAGTGTAAGTTTGAAGAGAATTTGCCGTCTTCAACCATTTTTTTTTTTCTAATAGCAAGATTTTTCTTTTGGTCAATTGTCAATAAAAATAAGGGTGGTATAAATCAAAAATCTGAATTTTTGCAGTAATAACGATAAGCAAACTTAGATAGGCAAATATATAGAAGCTTTTGCCGTAACACATGCATTAAAATACATTAGAAAAAATAATGGAACAAATTTTACTTAAATCCTATGTATAAAGGGTGTCCACGATGAAATTGCCACACACAAAATTGATTCGAAAAATTCGAGTTTTCATCCGATTGCCATCAAATTTTCAGGGATTGAGAAATAACTATTAAACTTCATTTTACCATTTTATTTGTATTTTATTTACAGTCCATACGCAAATGCCCGCACCTTGGCCTTAACCCCGGCCATAAGATTCTGCACAATCTGTGAATCAACCGTTTTTTGCATGTAAACCCATACTTTCTTCAGTTCCTCGACTGTCTTCACTACCTTAGGTCGTTTAAGAAGGTGCTGCTTCATAATCGCCCAGTACTTCTCGATGGGGCGGAGCTCCGGAGTGTTGGGAGGGTTGAACATTTTCGGCACGAAATTGACCTTATTGTCCGCATACCACTTCAGCACGTCCTTGGAGTAGTGGCATGAGGCCAAATCCGGCCAGAAGATTGTTGGGACGCTGTGGGCCTTCAGGAGAGGAAGCAGCCGCTTCTGGAGGCACTCTTTTATGTACACCTGTCCGTTCATCGTGTCCTGGGTCACGAAAGGTGCACTCCGCTTCCCGCACGTGCAGATGGCTTGCCAAACCAGGAATTTCTTCGCAAATTTGGACATCTTCTGAGTGCGGACATGCTCCGGAACGCTGAACTTATCGCATTATCCTTGGCCGTGAAAAACAGGTTGCCGGGGATCTGTTTGAAGTCGGCCTTCACATATGTTTCGTCGTCCATGATGCAGCATTCAACTTTCGTCAGCATGTTTAGGTACAACTTCCTGGCACGGGTTTTGGCGGACTTGTCCTGCTTCTCGTCGCGATAAGGGGCCTTTTGTACCTTGAACGTTCGAAGCCCAGCCTTAGTTTTGGCCTTCTGGACAAAACTTCGGCTTAGGTGCAGCTTCTTAGCCACATCCCGAACGGAGGCGTTCGGATTTCGGTTGAAGGCCCCAACTACGCGGTTGTGATTTTTGGTGTTGTACGGAATACTTTTTCCTTCACTTCTGGGCTTCCGATCGGTGGTCAACCGTTCCTCAGACCGCTTAATCACTCGCGACACCGTGGAATTCGCGATTCCCAACGTTTTAGCGATGGAACGATGCGAAAGATCCTTGTTCTCGTGATGAATGCGCAAGATTTTATCACGCACGAGCTGTTCTTTCGACTCCATTTCCGCGAGTTTTGATCACAGGACTTTAAAACTTGCAGGATGTACTATGAACTAAATCCACTCAAATTTTCATTAAATTCTACCCAACGGTTAAAAAGTTAGAGCAATTTCATAGTGTGGCAATTTCATCGTGGACACCCTTTATCAAGCCTTATTCAAAAAATCCTCAACGGGTGGCCTTACGGAAGTTCACCAAAACCGTAACCATGGTCGATGAAAAGGTGGATGTCTGCATGTTATTCAGCTTATTCGTGGCCTTGGCGATCAGCTGCTCCTTCGTTTTGGCCACGGAATTATTGGAGTAGAATATCCCTTGCCACAGATCACATAGGATTTTACTGCATTCGACAAAGTAATTCAGTGGGTAGGCCTTGTGATTGGGGAACAGTTTAGAATTCTCTCAGTACGCGGCGCTGAGGTGCTTATTATTTTCAGGATATGTTATATCTTGGTTTCCTGACCAGATAGATTATTTCTATCTTGGTGTTCAGTGGTGATTTCGGAAATATATTGAAATTTATTGGATAAAGCTTGTATTCAGAGCTTAGAACCTGAAAATGAAAATGAATTGATGCATGAAATAAGATGAGAAATTGGAAGAACAACAAAAAGTGCGAAGGCGACTCACTCACTTTCAAATTTCATTTTTTAGGCGTGGTGTCGCGGGATTTAGCCTTACGCTTTTCAGCGGACGCCAACTTCTTTTCCTTAGCGGCTTCCCGTTTCGCATCACGCTCTATTAGTGCCGAAACACTTTCTGGAGATGTGAGCACCGTCGATTTTTGAGGTTTCGGTCCCCGATTTGTTTTTTTTTTTTTGGCGTCTTTGCCGTCCGAAGAGGACCAATCGATGTGAGCAATGCCGCATATTTTTGAGCGTCTGAGGTAGAAGCAACCGAAGTAGAAGCACGAGAAATTGATGCAACTGAGGTGGAATCAACCGAAGTAGAAGCACGAGAAGTTGATGCAGCTGAGGTGGAAGCAATAGGAGTGACTTTTCGATGAAAATTCAATATTCTATAGTTTCATTAGCAGCAACGTCAAGAGCATTTGTATCAACAACGGTCCTGCGCTGCTCTTCTTGGTCGTATTGGTCTTCGACAGCGGCGGCGACTTGATTCTCTTCGTCTTCACCTAGTAAAATGAAGTCGCTATCGCCGAATATAGCCGGGTTGAACGGGCTGATCCCAGTGTTTTTGAAACCGGAGATGATATTCTCAGCGGTTGCACCTCTCAGAAGAGCAGCACGAACAAGCATTGGGATGTGCATGATATCGAGAGCACGACCAGAATTTTCGTGTATCCATGAGTTATGCTGGATGATATATGCTCCTTTAACTGGCTTGAACACAGAGGCATCGAGCGGTTGCATGCGATGGCTGCAATGCGGCGGCGGAAATTAAAGAATGGTGACGCCATGTTCATGAGCTAGATCAATGGCAGCGATGGACAGATGCAACGAGTGGTTGTCCAAAAGCAACAAGGTCGATGTTTCAATTGATGATCGGCTGTATTTGATAAAATGATGCCTGAACTTACCAAATTCGTCTTGCTGCATCCATCCGCTACCATTTGCGTAGCCAACCGATTCCTTGCTCGTATATTACATGTAGGTCGGACTCATTTTTTGCGAGGGAAGATATAAAATGGTGGAATTGAATTACCCAAAGCACTAACCGCGAGAGCCATCGTCATCAATGAGCCGCACTCGGCCGATGTTATTTGGCCAACGCGCTTCAACCCTTTCAGGGATAATATTTTGCCAATCTTGTTTGGGACGGTTGTGAACCCGTTCTCGTCCATATTCCAAATGTCGCTCGGCCCGAAGGATGTTTTAGCAAAAACAGCATCAAGATTACGAAAAAAAAAGAACGACGTTCTGTCGGCAAAAAGCTTCAACGCGATTTAAGCTGGTTTGTTGTGGCGTGTGCAATGAAAGATTTTTATGGCGAAGCATAAACCCATCCCAAGCAACACACATGTTCTATAACGGTTGAAAATACTTTTATGTTACTAGATTTGGTTATATAGAAGCTTACTCAACATAAAATCATGAAGATGTGTTACTCGGGATAAAGAATGTGCACACCAAAAAGTAGTCGTCGGAAATGCCCTAATGCAGTCTTCTCCGTGTACGCTTTGCTAATCCGATCACTACTACATGAATATTAATGTACGTGTGCTATGATGAAGACGTTGTTTGGCTACAGTAACCTTTATTCAGTAAAATGGCGTCGAATCAAGAACGCGTGCGCGAAGCAATTTTGCACAAAAGAGTGGAAAATCCAGACATGTCGCACGGCGATATTGCCAAGTCATTAAAAATCGCAAAATCGACGGTTACTAAAGTGCTAAAAAACTTTCAGCAGCGCTTAACTTTAAAGAGAAAGGTCGGTTCCGGAGGTAACCATGATTCTCGTTTCGTCGCGGAGAGGAAGAAAGTGATTAAAGAATTTAAGAAGAAACCGAATATCTCCGTTCGTGATGTGGCGAAAAAAGTGAAAATGTCTCCATCGTTCGTCCAGAAAGTGAAGAAAAGTGCAGGCTTTAAATCATTCAAAGTAGGTGTTGCTCCAAATCGTAACGACAGCCAGAACAAGAGCGCAAAATCTCGATCGAGAAATTATATGACACTATGCTGAAGGAATACGACTGCATAATATTGGACGACGAAACATATTGCAAAGCTGACTTTCAGCAGATACCGGGACTACAGTTTTATACCTCGTTGCAAAGAGGAAATGTTGCTGATCGTTTTAAGCGAAAAAAATGTCGAAGTTCCCAAAAAAAAAAAATACCTCGTATGGCAGGCAATATGTGGATGCGGTCTCAGAAGCGACATCTTCATCACGACTGGCACTCTAAATGGACAAATTTACGTAAAAGAGTGACTGTTGCCGTTCATTCGGGAACACAACAGTTCGGTGCTGTTCTGGCCTGACCTGGCATCTTGCCACTATGGAAAACTGGCTAAGGATTGGTACATTGCTAATGGTGTAAATATTGTCCCAAATTATTGCAATCCGCCAAATTCGCCAGAACTCCGTCCGATCGAAAAGTATTGGGCTCTGGTCAAGAGGAATCTTCGAAAAACGAATAGCGTAGCAATTGATGAGAAAAGCTTCAGGCGTAACTGGCAGAAAGCTGCAAAATTGGTGACGGATGACACTGTGCAAAAACTGATGGAAGGTGTCAAACGAAAGGTGCGGGCATTTGGATATAACAGGTCAAATTGACTTAACTGTATATGTTTTATATTTGTATTTTTATGAAGTCTTAAATAAATGATTTACTTTTGATTTTCTCATATTTTCCATTTAATACCACTAATTTCCCGTTGACTACTTTTTGGTGTGCACATTCTTTAGTACCATTGACAACCGGCTAGCTTCTCAGCTTCCCAATTCTTCGGTTCGACGACTTTTTCCTCTTTCACTGCAAATTCATATGCCAGCCGCTTCAACTCATAAATGCTGATTCCGTAGTAATGCTGACTACAGCGAATTATGTATTTAGTCAGCTCGGCTTCCTGTTCCTTATTGAAAACCTTAAAAGCAAAACGCAAAAGAATGCATTAAAATCATAGAAATAAAAACTTTAAGAAAAAAGAAAGAATATAAAAATAGCAAACCGAATGCGCGAGACCAGTGTTGGAATATGTTCCAATGTGGCGAACGATCTCCAACAATTGATCATTGGGAACTGCAGAAATAACGGGAACTTCGGCATTAAATTTGGCAACGTGGCGATGGAAAGATTTTAGCTAGAGATTGTTGACCGCAGCGGCAGTTCTCATCGAAACTTTGTTGATGTTGACGCTCTTTATAGCATCCAGCAATGCTTCATGGTCGATGACACCACGCTGAGTTTTTCTCGAATGACGGGAGACCATATCAATTCCATGGCATTTCCAAACATAAAAAATATCATTCATATGTTTTAAAGCGAAAAAAAATGTGTTCCATCTTACAAGCCTAACAGTATTCCATCTTACAATCATGACGCCATAAACACAAAACATCAAAAAATTGTTTTACTTTACTATTTGTTTGGAAATGCCTTTAGATCATAAAAATACACCAAAAATGCTAGCCAACACAAATGTTTACCTTTAAATATCGATAGGAAATTTCCACTTACTAAACACAAGAAATAACTGCTGTTTTAATTATGCCAACACTTTCGGACAATGAAACCTGGAAGAGCTAAAAAGAATGAATGTATTCACTCCAAAAGCAAATGAAAATTGAAGAATAGTAAAAATATGAGGTTAACACTTGACAGCGTGATAGTGTTGTCGCTGTGAATGTCAAAAGTAGCGCTGTTCCATCTGACAAGCCTTTCCTCTATCGATTGAAAATTTTCCGGCGTATCAATTCAATTATAAAAAATTATCCTTGATCAATTGTAAATTATTGAATATAGGGCAAATAAAAGGTGAGGTCTTACAATTCCGTTTTGCAGGCTAAATTTACCAATTCCCATCACAGATTTCAAATGCGAGCAAGGGAGGTCTTTTATGCAGCAGCGGGCACACCTTCACAAATTTCTCATTTGTTCGGCTGCATTGAAGCAATGCGGAACTGTTCACAGTATTGGTTCGGCAGCTTACGGCGGCAGTACCCTGGAGAGTGCACTGGCTTCATGTCGAAGCGGCAGTATTGGAATGGCAGCTGGCGTTGGCAAGCACCCTGGATTGTGCACTGACTATATTTGAACTGCAGTATTGAAGCCGTTCGGAGCGGCATTGCATTGGTAGCT
Organism: Aedes koreicus; assembly: GCA_024533555.2. Taxonomy (NCBI): domain Eukaryota; kingdom Metazoa; phylum Arthropoda; class Insecta; order Diptera; family Culicidae; genus Aedes; species Aedes koreicus. Next base: position 578,278 of record JAHHFK020004688.1, read on the forward strand.
GGCGTGTGGCAAGTACCCAGGCCCGGTTTGCCTGATGGCTGTTGCTGTAGGCTATAGCTAGCTAGCCGTTGGGTAAGCATCCATTAGTAGCCATCTTTTGGTAAGGCGCTGTGTGGAACGGATTAAATAACCTGCTGCTTCAAAAGACCGAGAAAGTTTTGATAGTTCAAAAGTAAACGATTTCAAATCCGTCCTTTTTAGGACAACCAATTTGATTTTCCTAGCTAAAGAGTTTGTTTTGTTGGAATTTCTCTAACATTCCTTTAAAAAATATTGCCAATTGGCAGCCGGCTAAAATAGTTTTAGCTTTTCATTCATCGCAAACCTTATGATTTGTGTACAACTTCCAACACGGCTCGGGAATTTGAACGGCCTCTATAATATTCCGAAGCGCATATGTAAAGCAAGCTTACGGCAAAAGTAGCAAGCCAAATTGAAATTTAAAAAAAATTATTTATTGTTGAGATTTTTGCAGTAATCAACTACACATTTTTACGATTGCCATTTTATCAGCCCAGGTATCTAAATTTTACAAATAAACGATGAATATATTTTTTGTACAAAATCATCTATCGGTGTTGGAAAATTCAACGAGTGTTGCATTCCGGCAGGTAGAAAGAAATTCCCTATCACGGACAAGTTTTTGGTTTTCAAACATGACATTCCGAATGATTATTCTCTGTTAATTCCAATTAGTACTGCTATGAACAGTAGTTCATTTGTGTTAAGAATTCGCGTTGGATACAGTTTTACTTCTAGGGAGAAATAAATTTTGATAAACTGTGAAAGTGAAAATAAGTGCAATGCCTAATCGTTTTGATGCCAACCGTATGCGCAAATTTCGGAAGCGCATTAAGATCGAACATACGGGAAATCCTCCGAAACGACCATATATGAGTAACATGTACCGATATAACTATGATGTAAGAATCTTTATCGTAAAAACCGGATACTGAAACTAATTAAACGGTTTAACGTAATTGGTGTGTAATTGAGTTTCCTGATTTAGCTGTAACTTGTCATTTTGACCAATAAAAAGTTTTCTGTCTTCAATAAAGTTGTTCACTAAGTCAAGACCCCTTCATTGGTGACTATCAGTTCCGCATCTGTCCGCCACGCAGTGCTAGTGTGCTTTACCATTATTAGAATATGCTGGATCCTGTCTCAAATCCAAGTTTTTAGTGTTCAGGAAGGATGATTTGTGACCAGTAAATCAGGATATTTTCACTACGTGGCGTTAGTATGTAACGGAATTACCAGAATATGCTTTGTTTTGGCATCTTGACTATATGCACAGAATAATTTATTATTTTCTGCATCAGCATACTCTTCATTCTTCCTCTCTCTCTAAGGAGAAATTTTACTCTAATTTCAATTCATTTCTATAAATTTTACTTTATTTTCATATCACTGTTCCTACCCATAGCAACGCATACTTGCTTTTTTAACTAGAAAAAGTAAAAACATCACAGAAGAAAAAAAATTGACGAAGATAAAAAGTATACTAACGCTGCATACTTTGATTTTTCAGTGAAGAAGGTTTCTGAATTCGGCAAAGTTGTACAGTTGCCAAGGCGTCAAGTATTGAGATAATTCTGAACTTATTTCCATCAAACTAATGGTGCTGAACTACTGAACAACTTTGTCGAAGACATGAACCTTGCGAACTAATGAGAAAATTCTAAACTAATTATCACCAAAGTAGAGGCCATGGCCCACTGAACAACTATATCGAAGACAGGAACGGTCTGTATGGCCAAGTTATTCAGACAAATTCAGGAGACGTATTGAGACAATTCTGAACTTCTGTTCATCAATCAAAAGACCTTAACCTGCTGAACAGCTTTGTCGGAGATTGAAGCTTTCCCATCCATTTGGTCAAGCTCTAGAGATAAAGCATTTTTAAGGGCCCGGTGGGGGTAAATTTTTTTAAGTAAGTGTCAATTGAGAAGGGGTTGTTCTGTGGGGGACTTTTTTGGAGGAGAGAGGAGGTGTTGTGGGGGGCGATCTTATGATATATAAAAAGGTGGAACCTTTTTTAACACATTTTATACAACAATTTTTTTTTTGGGGGGGAGTAGTCTCTTTATATTATATACTACCACTGTGTTGGATGTTTTTTTGGTTAAAACCAAAATAAATTTTTTTGTGTTGTGTGTTTTTTTTATATATGGATAATGGGGGGGGACAAAACAAAAGAAAAAGAAAAAGAGGGCCGCCCGGGGGAGGGGGGGGGGGGTTTGTCTATCAGGAGAGGGGGGGAGGTGATAGTTTTAATTTTGGGGTGGTGTTGTGTTTAAGGGTGTCCACGATGCAATTGCCACACTATGAAATTGCTCTAACTTTTCAACCGTTGGGTAGAATTTAATGAAAATTTGGGTGGATTTAGTTCATAGTGCATTATTTACATCCTGCAAGTTTTAAAGTCCTGTGATTAAAACTCGCGGAAATGGAGTCGAAAGAACAGCTCGTGCGTGATAAAATCTTGCGCATTCATCACGAGAACAAGGATCTCTCGCATCGTTCCATCGCTAAAACGTTGGGAATCGCGAATTCGACGGTGTCGCGAGTGATTAAGCGGTTCGAGGAACGGTTGACCACCGATCGGAAGCCCAGAAGTGAAGGAAAAAGTATTCCGTACAACACCAAAAATCACAACCGCGTAGTTGGGGCCTTCAACCGAAATCCGAACGCCTCCGTTCGGGATGTGGCTAAGAAGCGGCACCTAAGCCGAAGTTTTGTCCAGAAGACCAAAACTAAGGCTGGGTTTCGAACGTTCAAGGTACAAAAGGCCCCTAATCGCGACGAGAAGCAGAACAAGTCCGCCAAAACCCGTGCCAGGAAGTTGTACCTCAACATGCTGACGAAAGTTGAATGCTGCATCATGGACGACGAAACATATGTGAAGGCTGACTTCAAACAGATCCCCGGCAACATGTTTTTCACGGCCAACGATAAGTTCAGCGTTCCGGAGCATGTCCGCACTCAGAAGATGTCCAAATTTGCGAAGAAATTCCTGGTTTGGCAAGCCATCTGCACGTGCGGGAAGCGGAGTGCAACTTTCGAGACCCAGGACACGATGAACGGACAGGTGTACATAAAAGAGTGCCTCCAGAAGCGGCTGCTTCCTCTCCTGAAGGCCCACAACGTCCCAACAATCTTCTGGCCGGATTTGGCCTCATGCCACTACTCCAAGGACGTGCTGAAGTGGTATGCGGACAATAAGGTCAATTTCGTGCCGAAAATGTTCAACCCTCCCAACACTCCGGAGCTCCGCCCCATCGAGAAGTACTGGGCGATGATGAAGCAGCACCTTCTTAAACGACCTAAGGTAGTGAAGACAGTCGAGGAACTGAAGAAAGTATGGGTTTACATGCAAAAAACGGTTGATTCACAGGTTGTGCAGAATCTTATGGCCGGGGTTAAGGCCAAGGTGCGGGCATTTGCGTATGGACTGTAAATAAAATACGAATAAAATGGTAAAATGAAGTTTAATAGTTATTTCTCAATCCCTGAAAATTTGATGGCAATCGGATGAAAACTCGAATTTTGCGAATCAATTTTGTGTGTGGCAATTTCATCGTGGACACCCTTTACTACGGCAGCCCTAAGTTTGCACCTTTAAACTGAAGAAATGATCCATGAAAAATTGAAATTCGTTCCCAAAAAAAAATTTTTTTGCCCCCAAAGGCGCGGGAGAAAAAAAAAAAAAAAAAAAAAAAAAAAAAAAAAAAAAAAAAAAAAGGGACATAAAATATAAAATAATTAAAAAAAGAAAAAAAAAAAATTTTACGTTTTTTTGTTTGGGGGTTAAAAGTAAAAAATTTACAAATAACCAATAAACAAATGGTAAATTATCGGTAAAAGGTTCATTTTCATTCTTTAAAATTTAAAAATTGATATTAAAATTTTATTGAACTAAAATATATGCACATTTTCAATAAATTATTGAAAATATTCCATAATAAAAGGTTTGAAAAATGAACCATATACTTCTAAATATGGTCCATAGCAAATCAATTTTGTGCACTTAAATTAATATGTATGATCCATAAATTCTGCCAGAATTTTCCCAATTTTAGGTTTAAATTTTTATAAATTTTAACAACAGGGAAATTGATCATTGACTGCACTACTACTCAGATTTATTAACATGTCCGTTCCTTTAGCAATGCGGCATAAATATTGCTGTAAAAGAAGGATCACTTTGGAGAATATTTTCAATTTTCAGAAAGCTGACTTACTTTTGCGTTCTCACGTTCTTTTACGACCGCAACTGCGACACATGTTTCGCAATGAATTTGGTAAAGAGCACTCGTGCACGTAAAGAACTGCGGCAGCCCTAAGTTTGCACTTTTAAAACTGAAGAAATGATCCATAAAAAAAATTAAAATCGTTCTATAAAAACGCATTCTTGACCCATAAGACTCTGGTGAAAATCCACAAAAAAATTACCCTGGTGAAAATCCACAAAACAACATAGAAATGATCCCTTAAATGCATCAATTTGATCCATAATTTTAACAAAATTCAGCAATAAAATGTCAAAAATTAACCGTTATATATCAAGCAAATGATGCATACATATAATTGTTCGGATTTCCCATAAACATATTACAAATTATACTTAAAAGGTTCAATAACTTTCCTTACGGGTCAAGAATGCGTTTTCATGGCACGATATTCAATTTTATAAATATCGCTTATTACTTTTTATATGCAAAAGTATGTTTGCCACCGTGAACTGTTTCTCGCTCACAAGTCTTCTTTTTGAGTCTTCTTAAGGTTCCGCTTGATGATGGCCCAATATTGTTCGATTGGGCGGAGCTCTGGAGTGTTGGTAGGATTTCTGTCCTTGGGCACTACTTGAACGTTGTTGGCAGCATATCCGGCCAAAATAGCACGAAACAATTGTGTCGCTTCAGGAAAGGCAGTAGACGTTTATGTAGGCACTCACTCAGATAAATTTCCTGGTTGACGGTTCCGGTCACAATGTAAATGGTGCTCTTTCAGCCACAGGTACAGATGGCCTGCCACACCAGATATTTCTTCGCGAACTTTAACAGTTTATGTGCTTGAAAATATCTGCCACCTTTCCCCGTCCGGTTGCCGTTTAATATTCCTGTCCAGGAAGCTGTTTAAAGTCTGCCTTGACGTAAGTTTCATCGTCCTGTACCACGCAATCATACTTCGTCTGCATCATCGTGTACAACTTTCGCGATCGTGCTTTGGCCGACGTGTTTTGTATATCGTCGCGATTTGGAGTCACCACTTTCTTGTAAGTCGACAGTCCAGCTCGTATTTTAGCTCTATCCGCAGTTGAAGGCGCCACTCCCAGCTTCTTTGCGACATCTCGGACGGAGAGGTTGGGGTTCCGCTCGAAACAGCGGGCAACTCTTTTTGTCGTCGCTGTGGCCTCCGGCTTTCGATTTCCCCCCGATCCAGCTTTCCTGGCTGTCGACAAACGTTCATCGGATACTTTTAATACGTAGGTAACAGTTTATTTAGCCACATTCAACAATTTCGCCAACTTGGCGTGGGAGTTGTTTGGATTTTCGCCATGCACGTGCAAAATTTTTATGCGTTGCTTTTCTACCTTCGACGACATTTTGATAACTGAAGTGCTAATCTCAAAATCAAAATAAAGGCATGATGCTACACGCACACATCTTCAAAATGAGGGGTGTGCAAAATTTTTTAATGCACGATGAAAGGAAATGCGTCAAGTTTAAGTCAACAAAATTTTGATCGAAACACCCTTTACTTCCGGCGGAACGGTTTAACACGGTGGACTGTCCTTAGGGATGGTCCATTTTTTGTGAAACGCAGTAAAAGAGGCAAGATCTTTGGAATTCTGAACGCATATTAAACTAAATTTTTAACCATTGGTATGGTTATCAATTATGTCCTGAACGATTCCTCGATCAAATTTTGAGGTTGATTTGAATAAAATCTTGAATATATGTCTCATCAGATGTTGCTAGCATCTATGATGATATTCTGGACGAGTTTGGAGCATTCCTTGAGGTTAAATCATTGACCACACCTCTGATGAGATTCTAATTGATTCGCTGATGTTATTTTGAACGAACTTTATTAGAATTTATTAGAATATGTTGCCCTTTATTCAGGTGAAATGTGGACATATGTATGAATCAATTATGTGAATTGAACGAGGATTTGAGAATTCTGAAGATTTTTTGATGAACAATTACTGAGATTTCAATTGTATTTTCAACAAGATTCTGACAGAATTTTTTATCGAACCCAGGACGAATCCTTGATGAAATTTGACAAAATATCTTTCTGAACACAGAACAAATCCTAAATAAGAATAAGTTAACAAACCTTCAATAATATTTCGACCAAATCTCTGGTCAGATAAAATTCTCGACTGACATTCTCAACAAATCTGAAGACATTCAAAAACCTGATTGATGTGATTTTCACTTTGTCTTTTCCACTTCCTGATTATTTCCTTTTTATCCTTCAAATGAGAAGTCGTCCAAAGTTCACGTTTCATTATCGTCGATTTAAATCGAACAGAGCTCAGCACAATTTGGTGGGTTCATGTCTTTTGGTACAAAATCCACAGAATTAGCCTCATACCACTCCTGCATGGTATTGTAGTAGTGGCATGAAGCCGAATTGGGATAAAACAAGGGTTTTTGATTGTTTTATCTCAAAAAACCACAAACCGATTTTGGAGGCACTCAGTTTGGTAAATCTCCTCGTTAATGGTGCCTCTGGTGATGAGTGGTTTACTCCGTCTGTCCCAAGTGCATATACCGTGCCAAATCAGGTACTTTGAAGTGACTTTCGACAGCTTCTTTCGTTTGAAACAGTCATCCAAAGCAAATTTGTCTTTATCCACGAAAAATTTCTATCGTGGCAACTGCTTAAAATCCGCTTTGATATAGATCTCACCATCAATGATGATATTTCGTTATCAGCTTCGTGGGAGGACCGTTGACAGTTTTCCCAAGGCGTGATGCGACAACTCAGGAGTTTGCAAGTGGGTGAATTAAATCGTTTTGCAAACGGTTTGCTGATTTTCTTTCATCTCGACTGAGATCTCTCTGACAACGAAGTGACTGTAAAGAAAAACGAGCCATATTCGATTAATTACGATGAAGTATAATTTAAATAAGTTACGCAAGTTTGAAAGCATCGCAATAATATCGACATACCCTTGTATGATTTGACCTATCAATCGAGTTTTAACAGTGGTTAGAAATGATGACAGTTTTTGGAAATGATTTAGGCTAGGAACACAGGTAAGCTACCCTGTAGTTTAATGTGAGAGCTGTCGCCAGCATAAAACATTTTGGCATTTTTGGCAGGGTTTGCATTTGGTCGGAGATAATCCCACTGAAAAAAATTGAAGAATTTTAACAACCGCGTGAAATTTCTCCTCGTTCAATTGTAAGCCAACGAAAGCGTAAATTGTAAGTAATTTCTTCTATGGTTTAACATGAAATATCCCATGAATTTATGCCAGATCTAGCATTCCATCTATTTGCATTAAATAACACAGAAAACTGCATGTTTCTTTTAAACTGTGCAGTACACGAGAAACTTTGATTGTTTTTTCTGCCAAATTACATCTGGCATTGCATTTCACAGAATGATCCATTCTAATAATGGCATGGGGTAGGAAAACAAGGCATGAAAACTAAATTTCAGTGAATTTTTATCTATTCCTATGCATGCTCGAACAAATCTACCATAACTTAATACTTGCGTTTCGATCCGATTGTCATTTTGTTAATTTGAATTTATGGTATTTCAGGTATTCAAGGTCTCAAAACCGTAGTTTTTTTATCGAGAAATTCCAAACAAAATACTAAGAATACAAAACGAAGGTTTTATTTTCTAATTGAGTAAATTGAGAGGGAATAAAATAGCCAGGGGTTTCCCGGTCCTCTTGATCTCGGAAAAAAACATAAATGATCACTCAATTTGAACTGTCATTGAAATTTTCCCATCGCTCGTTTTCTAATGAACTCATCATATGCGCAATTTTCAACCCAGACACAAGAATTTTGATTTGAATAATTTCATGCTGACGCAATTGTTCCAATTTATTGATAACTCAAAACTAAATCATTTTTTATTTAATGTTTAATTGAAATTAATCAGTATTCGGCCAAACTGCTCATTCAAGACATTCCAAACCGCAATAGTTCAGATTCCTAACATTGCCTTCACTGTCACATGCCTTTCAGCCGATTCACACAACTGAAATCCCCCTAGGGCAAATGCTTACTCCGAGGGTCAATTGGCACCTCAGTTCGCCTAACAATATCCTCTAATCCATCTTTTCGTCGACAATGAAAACTAAAAAAGCTTCAAATCGGGAGCGTCGAGAGCGAAACCTCATGTGCCTTGCATGGCCCCACCGTACCCACTATGCCTTGCATCCACGCGGCATGTAGATACAATGCATATTCGTTCGTCAACCAATTCAAATTTCTTTCTTTTCCTCCCCATTGAACACAATTTTTCATGAATTATTCATATCGTCTCTTTGATCTGCTTTCGACGCGATCGCTCACGCGCACCCTATGTCTAGCGCTGTCTAGTCGAACGCGTCGTCGTCGTCGTCGTCGTTTCTGTCGTCAATTTCGTAATTTTGCTCTAGTTTTGTCGCTTTTCTTCACCTCCTGCTCGTCGTCCTCCTCCTCCTTCGACAGACACAAGGTCTCCTCTGTACCCTCGTGTACTACAATTCACCTCATTCAGCGGCCGGCTCGGGATGGAAGGCACCGATCCCGATCGAGTGCGGGTGGACACGGGAGGGTGTTTCTGTTTGAATTATTCAAATCAGGTTCACGCTCGCGGCCACAGTTGTCACTCATATTCGCGTATGTGTGGATAAAAATAGCACGAAATAGGCAAATATTGTTTTTGCTCTCATTCGACATGCATTCCACATCGCGCACTGACATGTGTGTACGTTGTTCAACGCGCGGATATCTCCTCCATGAATATAAAGGATCGCCTCAATGACTGCGGGATATTGCGACGTATTGCTGTTGAGGAATGGAAATTTCCCTCCCTCAACGCCCCATCCCTCTCCCAACTCTGTATCGACTCGAGTGGCTTTCGGAGCCTGGGAAAAGCTAACAGCTTGTTCGTGTTCCACGATCGGACGACGAGAGGTGGACTCATTTGGCTTTCACGGGGAGCGGATCGGAAGAAGATGCGCACGCACATTAGATGGTAATTTCTGTCATTGATAAAATCACGATTTATGCCTATTTGTTTCTAAAAGTTCAATAAAATAACCATAAACTCGGCGTGTTCTGCCACGGAGGGGGTTCGTCGCTTGTGTGCACTATTGGGCCCGGGCGCGTTCAGGTCTCTCGTGTTCGTCTTCGTCTCGCAACGTTCGCTAGCGGCGGAAGATAGAAATTGAAATCGATAATTCTAGATAATTTCATGTTAAATTGTTTTCCTTTTATCATTATTTTTCCGCTGTCGTCTTTTGTGTCGAGCCAGGGCCGAGAATTCCCGGCTCCATCCAATATGGTTCCTTGCATTGCGTCGTGGTCTTCGTTTTCGTCCGCGTGGTGGAAATCGAACCTGACAGGCAGAAAACAGGGAGAAAAATTACGACTTTTCATTTCAATCAGCATGAACACGCGCGCATTCAATTAGTTTTCCTCGTTTGGAGGCCCCCTCGGTTTGTCGGTTGGTCGGTCGGGATAGCTGATGGAATCCCAACACAATCCATCTACTACAACACAACATCTGTCTCGCATCGTCGTCGTCGTCGTCATCGTGGGGAGATGCGCGCTCTCAGCATCTCAGCTGTGTGGTTAATGGGTTTGACTTGATGCTGCATGGAGCCTAGTTATCTGCCTTCTAGGGATGGGAGACCTGGATTGAGAAAAAAAAACCGTGGGCGGTTGCCTGGTAGTCGGGAGGAATTGAGGACACCGAGCCCTAGGAATTTATGTTCGCTAATGTGGGATGAGTGATGCCTGCTGGATGTTTGCTCATTACTGACTAATGAGGTTGAAGTTGCGATTTAATAGTCCAGCGTCAGTTGCTTCTTTGGAATAGGCAAATACTGATATAGCAATCGATTCTGACTTAAAATCCAAAAACACAACTCAAAATGCAATGTTGCAAACCGGTTCCCTATTCTACACCAGGTACATGCGTGTGGTCTTCTCGAATGCTTGTTTTTTTTTTGCATCTCAAATGCACTTGTCTGCGGTTTTTCTCCGAATCCAAAACATCCCAGACAGCAGCCGCTGGTCCTGGACAAAACAGCTCGCCACACAGCAGTGCAAATTGGTGCAGCGAAGCGTAATCGGTCAATCGACAAAGGTTCGAAAACACATGCCTTTTGACACGATGCACTCAGCTGCAATGCATCCGCCCATCCATCCTTCTGCGATGACTGCATGGAACAGGGCGAAAATCCAAAAAATTAAAACAAATGAACGTCGACTTAAATATCGGATTACACTTGTAAGCGATGGCAGTGGTGGTGTGAAACTTGTTGTTCAACGGTTGAATTATAATTCGGGCATGAAAACAGCAAGGTTTGGACGAGTATTCTTAGAGGAGCCTCGATGGACAATGTTGCTTGAAGCAGAAACGAAAATCATTCATCCATAAATCATGCAGCAGCACAGGTTTCACCCATAAATTCTTCCGCTCCCGCGGGGTTTGGAACGAATTCGCTGAAAAGAGATCACCGTAATTCACCTGTTAGCGATTCGGCTCCATGACTCATGCAATATTTATTACGATTGCCGTTCGCTCCCGTAATCAACACCCCTCGTCGGGGTTTTTTGCATATCTATGGCACCGGTCAACCAACTATTATCCACTTATGCAGTTCTACGGCCGTCGGTTGCTGCTCGGCCGGCAAAACCTTGGAGGGCTTGGGAAAATTGATTATTCTCTCTACACTTGCACTCACCTGGGACCGGATCGAATCTGGAGATCTCCGAGCGGGTGCCGACCCCGTAATTGGATAAGTGTGCCCCTAATGGTACAAGAATGTGCGCACAAGGGTTGCGAAATACAACCAATCCGATTCCGGTCATTTGCGATGGTCAGGTTTCGTTTTTGAATAGAATAACCGTTTACAGGCGCTTTGAATGCGGCTCAGAGTGAGAGTGCCGAACCGGTGTCCGAGCGCGAGAGTTCCCTTATAAGGGGACTTGAACTGCATAGAATAGAACAACGACTGGTGCGACTGCCCCAATCAAAGTGTGGAGGTTGTTGGGAGTTTTTGCATACAATGTTCTCCCCAGCTGGTTACGAGTCGTTGCAAGGAGAGCACAGAGGAGAAATTATCATAAATGTAATGATCTAGAAACGCTGGATTCAGAGACGAGCTCCTTCTTTGGGAGGGATGAGAATGCTTGTGGTGGTTGGCGTTGGTGCAACATCGTGGAGTTATTGCAAAGTTTTTGTGGAGTTGGAAAATCTATGTATAAGTAATTAATCATCAAGGATCAAAATTTGAAAACAACAGTCGCATGAAGAAGGTCTAGAATCTTCAAGATCCTGAAAGAATCATATCTGAAATCTCCAAAGAATATCTAAACAGATTCTTTCAAGAACTCCCCGGTGGATTCTTTAGATTCTTTATTCATTATACATTAAAGATACTCATCAATTTTTATCAGATGTTCACAAACAACTATAACAAATAATCTCTCAGCATTGTATCAAAATGCTTACAGAATTTCATCTAACCCAATATTTAAATTTCCCTGAAGATTATTTTGGAATAATATCCACATTTCACACAAAATATTATCTAAGAGCGGGGGTGACCCCGGCGTAGTGGTTAGCATCCATACCTTTCACGCCAAAGTCACGAGTTCAAATCTCACCCCCGGACAAGCTATGAAAAACACCAAAAATTGTGTTTCAGTAACTACGACGGAAGAAAAAATTATCTAAGCTTCAAAGAATCTCAACGAAAACTCTCTCAAAATATCATCAAAAGTTCTCATAGATTCTCTTAGAATATTATCAGAGATTCTATCAGAATCTCATCTGAGATACTCTCAGTATGTGTTCAGAGAGTCTCTCAGAATCTCATTCAAAATTTTCTCAAATCATTCATTTTCATTCAAAGTTTTCTCAAAATCTCATCAAACATTTTCTTAGAATCTCATCAGAGGTTCTCTCAGAGTCTAATCTGAAATTCTCTTGGAAACGCATCCAATATTCTCTCAGAATCTCATCCACGACTCTATCCAAATCCTTTCCGACTCGCTCATAATCTGAAACAAGGCTTTTTCAGAGTCTCATAAGACATAATTGTGGAACCGTCCCAGAAATTTGATCAAAGATTCGCCCGAAATTGCTTAAGCAACTCTCTCAGAATCACATCCAAGATTCTCTAAAACGATCATCCATTTTTTTTTCAGAATCTCATAAAAGATACTCAGAATCAAATAATCGATTCCCTCAGAATTTCACCAGAGATTTACTCTGAATCTCATCCGATTCTCTCAGAATCTCATACGAAATTTTCTCAGAATCTCATCAGATATATTTGTGGAACCACATAAAAGATTCTCTTAGAATTACAGGAGAGATTCTCTTAACATTTTAGCAGATATTTGCTCAGAATTGTATCCGCGTTTCCCTTAAAATTGCATACAAACTCTCTCAGAATAACATTAGAGAATATCTTAAAATTGTACTAAAAAATCGTAAAACAGATCTTCCAGAATTGTATCGACGATTCTTCCAGAACTTGATTTCTCAGAATCACATCTAAGATTTTCTCAGAGTTTCATCCGAGATTCTCTCTGAATCTCATACGAGATTTTTTCAAAATTTCCTCAGACATACTCGTGGAACCACACCAAAGATTCTTTCAGAATTTTGTCAGAGATTCTCTTAAAGTCTAATCAGAGATTTTCTCAGAATCCCATCAGAAAATCTCAGAACCTCATCAGAGATTCTCTTAGTTTTTTATCAGTATTTGCGTCATAATTTCATAATTTTCTCATAATATCAGCCAATCTCAAAATATAAGCTGAGATTCTCTCAGAATCTCACCAAAATTCTCTCAGAATCTCATCCAAGATTCTCTCAAAAACCCATCCAAAATTTTCTCAGAATCTCATCTAATATTCTCTCAGAATCTCTAATGAGATTCTCTAAGAATCTAAGATTGTCATCAGACATATTCGTGGAACCGCAACAGATTTTTTTTCAAAATCTTATGAGACATATTCGTAGATTCACAGCAAAGATTCTCTGAGAATTTCATCAGGGATTCGTTTAAAATTGGACCAAAGATTTTTCCAAAATGTTATAACTGATTCTCCCAAAATTTAATTTAAAAAAACTCTCTCAGAATTACAACAGAGAACAATAAAACCTGAATCAATAAATCTCATCATAGATCTCTCTTAGAATTTTATGAGAGATTCTTCCAGAATCTGATCTCTCAGAATCTCATCCAAGATTTTCTCTAAATATCACTCGATTCTCAAAATCTCATCAGACATAATTGCGGTACTACATCAAAAATTCTCTCAAAATCTCATCACAGATTTTCTCAGAATGGTATCGGATACTTTTAGAGTCTAATTGAAGATTCTTTAAGATTTCAATCTGTATTTCGCTCAGAATCTCTCAGATTCTCTTCAGAGATTCTTTTCAAGATTCTACCTTCTCACCCATGATTTTTTTCAGAATCTCATCCAAGGTTCTCTTCTAATCTCATTTTCTCAAAATATCAGCCAAGATTCTCTCGAAATATAAACAAAGATTCTCTCAGCATCACACCGCAAAGTTTCTTAAAATCCCACCCTAGGTTCTCTGACAAACTCATTCAAAATTTTCTCAGAATGACATCCAATATTCTCTCAGAATCTCATCGGAGATTCTTGCAGATTCTCTAATGAGATTCTCTCTGAATCTCTTATGGGATTCTCTAAGAATCTAAGAGTCTCATCAGATATATTCGTGGAACCGAAAGAGAGGTTTTTTTCAGAATTTTGTTGGAGATTCTCTTCAAATTGGATCAAATACTTGCTCAGAATTCATCAGCGATTTCCAACAAAAATCGTCTAAAACTCTCCCAAAATTACATCAGAGAATATCTGGAAGTTGCATAAGAAAATATCATCAAAGATCTTTCAAAATCTGATCTCTCAGAATCTCATCCAAAATTCTCATAGAATCTCTTCTAAGCTTCTCTCCGAATCTCATCCAAGATTCTCTTAAAATCTCATCCAAGATTCACTCAGAATATCATACAAGATTTTCTCAAAATCTCATCAGACTTATTTGTAAAACCACACCAAAGATTCTCTCCAGATTTCATCAGAGATTCTCTCAAAACCTCATCAGAGATATTATCAGAATCTTATCAGATTCTTTGAAAATTTCGATGAAGATTCTTTCAGATTCTCAACGGAGATTCTCTCAGATTCTGTTATTTTCTCATCAGAGATTTTCTCGGAATCTCATCAGAGATTCTCGCAGATACTCATCCAAAATTCTTTCAGTACTTCATATATAATTTGCCCAGAATCTCGTGCGTGATTCACTCAGAATCTCATACGAGATTTTTTAAGATTCTCATACGAAATTCTTTAAGAAACTCATCCGAGATTCGCTCTGCATCTCATCTGAAATTTTCTGAAAATATTTTAAATCATGCAAGATTTTCTCAGAATCTTCTAAGAGAATCTCATTTGATTGGATATTCATCCAGAATCTCATCAGTAAGTTTTTCATAATCTCAAAAGAGATTCGTTCAGAATCTCATCGGTGATTCGCTCAGAATCTCATCAGAGATGTGCTCAGAATCTCACCAGAGATTCACTCAGAATCTCATCAGACATTCTCTCAGATCTCATTCAAGATTCTCCTAGAATCTCATCCAAGATTCTCTTTAAATCTCATCCAAGATTCTCTTTAAATCTCATTCAAGATTCCCTCAGAAGCTCATTCGATTCTCTCAGAATCTCATACAAGATTTTCTCAAAATCTCATCAGACATATTTGAAGATTCTCTCAAAATCTCATCAGAATCTTATCATATTCTTTGAAAATTTCGATAAAGATTCTTTCAGATTCTCAGCGGAGATTCTTTCAGATTCTTACCAGTAATTCTGTAATATTCTCATCAGAGATTTTCTCAGAATCTCATCAGAGATCCTCCCAGATACTCATCCGAAGTTCTTTCAAAATTTCATCCAAAATTCGCCCAGAATCTCATGCGCGATTCTCTCAGAATCTCATACGAGATTTTTGAAGATTCTCATACGAAATTCTTTAAGAAACTCATCCGAGATTCTCTCAAAATCTCATCTGAAATTTTCTGAAAATCTTTGAAATCGTGAAAGATTTTCTCAGAATCTTCTAAGAGAATCTCATTTAATTAGATATTCATTCAGAATCCCATCAGTAAGTTTTTCCTTATCTCAAAAGAGATTCGTTCAGAATCTCATCGGTGATTCGCTCAGAATCTCATCAGAGATGTGCTCAGAATCTCACCAGAGATTCACTCAGAATCTCATCAGACATTCTCTCAGATCTCTTTCAAGATTCTCCTAGAATCTCATCCAAGATTCTCTTTAAATCTCATCCAATATTCTCTCAGAATCTCACCCAATTATCTCAGAATCTCATACAAGATTTGCTCAAAATCTCATCAGACATATTTGTAGAACCACATCAAAGAATCTCTCCAAATTTCATTAGAGATTCTCTCAAAATGTCATCAGAATCTTATCAGATTCTTTGAAAATTTCGATGAAGATTCTTTCAGATTCTGTTATTTTCTCATCAGAGATTTTCTCGGAATCTCATCAGAGATTCTCTCAGATACTCATCCAAAATTCTTTCAGTACTTCATATATAATTTGCCCAGAATCTCGTGCGTGATTCACTCAGAATCTCATACGAGATTTTTTAAGATTCTCATACGAAATTCTTTAAGAAACTCATCCGAGGTTCACTCAGCATCTCATCTGAAATTTTCTGAAAATCTTTGAAATCATGCAAGATTTTCTCAGAATCTTCTAAGAGAATCTCATTTGATTAGATATTCATTCAGAATCTCATCAGTAAGTTTTTCATAATCTCAAAAGAGATTCGTTCAGAATCTCATCAGTGATTCGCTCAGAATCTCATCAGAGATGTGCTCAGAACCTCCCCAGAGATTCACTCAGAATCTCATCAGAGATTCTCTCCAATCTCATCCAAGATTCTCCTATAATCTTATCCAAGATTCCCTAAAAATGTCATTCAAGATTCTCTCAGAAGCTCATTCGATTCTCTCAGAATCTCATACAAGATTTTCTCAAAATCTCATCAGACATATTTGTAAAACCACACCAAAGATTCTCTCCGGATTTCATCAGAGATTCTCTCAAAACCTTATCAGAGATATTATCAGAATCTTATCAGATTCTTTGAAAATTTCGATGAAGATTCTTTCAGATTCTCAGCGGAGATTCTTTCAGTTTCTGTTATTTTCTCATCAGAGATTTTCTCGGAACCTCATCAGAGATTCTCTCAGATACTCATGCAAAATTCTTTCAGTACTTCATATATAATTCGCCCAGAATCTCATACGAGATTTTTTAAGATTCTCATACGAAATTCTTTAAGAAACTCATCCGAGATTCGCTCAGCATCTCATCTGAAATTTTCTGAAAATATTTTATATCATAAAAGATTTTCTCAGAATCTTCTAAGAGAATCTCATTTGTATAGATATTCATACAGAATCTCATCAGTAAGTTTTTCATAATCTCAAAAGAGATTCGTTCAGAATCTCATCAGTGATTCGCTTAGAATCTCATCAGAGATGTGCTCATAATCTCACCAGAGATTCACTCAGAATCTCATCAGACATTCTCTCCGATCTCATCGAAGATTGTCTAAGAAACTCATCCAAGTTTCTCTCCGGATCTCATCCACTTCTCTCAGAATCTCATATGAGATTTTTTTCAGAACCACATCAGATAAATTCTTAGAAACGCACTAGAGTTCGTCTCAGAATTTCGTTAGAGATTTTGTTAAAATTTGATCAGAGATGCGCTCAGAATCTCATCAGCGGTTCTCACAAAATCTCAACTCGTCTTAAAAAAAAATTAAGATTCTCATTGTAGATTATACTGGTGGCTAATCTGAGTTTTTTTTCAGAATCTTAGATTCTTATCAGAGATTCTCTCGGGATTATATCAGAAATTCTCTCAAAAACTCATCAGAGATTCTCTCAGAATCTCATCAAACATTTGTTCTCTCAGAATCTCATCAAAGATTTTTTCAGAATCTCATCAAAGATTCTCTTAGGAATCAAAAGTGATTCTATCAGAATCTTATCAAAGATTCTCTCAGAATATCATCAAAAATTCTCTCAGAATCTCATCTGACATTCGCTCATAATCTCTTATCAGTGATAATCTCAGAAGCTCATCCGGCTATACCTCAGAATCTCATCCGAGATTCTCTCAGAATCTTATCAAATATGTGTTCTCTCAGAATCTCATCAAAGATTCTCTAAGAACTCAAAAGTGATTCTATCAGAATCTTATAAAAGATTCTCTCAGAATATCATTGAAAATTCTCTCAGAATCTCATCTGCCATTCTCTCATAACCTTATCAGTGATTCTCTCAGAAGCTCATCCGGCCTTATCTCAGAATCTCATCCGAGATTCTCTCAGAATCTCATCCAAAAAATTGCAGAAGCTCATTAGAGATTCTCTCAGAATCTCATCAAAGATCCTACCAGAGTTTCATCCTAGGTTCTCTCCGAATCTAATTTGATTCTCTCAGAATCTCATACAAGACATATTCGTAGAATCACACCAGAGACTCTGTAAGAATTTAATCAACGATTCTTTTAAAATTTGATCAGATTCTCTCATAATCTCATCTAAGATTATCTTCGAATTTCATTCGATTCTCTCGAAATCTCATACTAGATTTTCTCATAATTTCATCAGATATAACTACTCGTGGAACCACACCAGAGACTCTTTCAAACTTCATCAGGGATTTTCTCATAAGCGCACTAGATATTCTCAGAATCTCATCAGCGATTCTCTCATATTCTCAGCAGTATTTTTCCCATAATCTCATCGAAAACTCTCTCAAAATCCCATCAGATATTTTTTCAGAGTCTTATCCAAGATTTTTTCAGAATCTGATTACAGATTTTCTCATAATCTCAACCAAGATTTTGTCAGAATTTTATCCTAGATTTTTTTCAGAATCCTACTCGAAATTTTCTCTGTATTTCATTCAAGATCCTCTCAGAATGTCATCCAAAATTCTCTCAGTATCTTAACCGAAATTCTTTTAGCCTTTTATTTGAGATTCTCTCAGAATTTCTTTAGAAATTCTCTCAGAATCTCGTTTGAGATTCTATCAGTATTTAATCCGATATTCCCTCAGAATCACATTCCCTAGCAGCACACTTGTTTTTAATCAGTTGAAGTTGCTTGAATGCAACTCAATTAAGTTACAATCGAGTAACTGCAACCAATAATTTCAGTTTTGTGTTGCTTGGGTTCAATATATTCTCCTATTTTTTTCTGAGGTCTCAGAATAGCATCAGATTCATTATGAATCTCAACTGAAATTCTATCAGAATCTCATCCGAGATTTTTAAGATTCTTATACGAAATTCTATAAGAAACTCATCAGTATTTAGGTTATATTCTCATCAGAGATTCATTCAGAATCTCATCGAAAATTCTCGCAGAATTTCATCCAAGATTCTTTAATAATCTTTCCAGGGCTTTCCTCAATATTCCATCAGATACTCCGTCAAAATCTTATCAAGAAGAATATTTCCTCATGCTTGTAGAACCCCTCAACCACTGCGTCCAATACTTAGGAATATTGTGGTTTAAATCACGAAGAATACATCTGATAGGGTTTTGAGATATTCTCTGGTAAGATTCTTCAACGTTATTTGATAACATTCGAATAGACGTGCTGTCGTGCAATTCTGAGAGATTCTATTATGGTATTCTGAGAGAATCTTTGTTGAGATTTGACGAGAATCTGGAAACAGATTTAATGGCAAATGTGTGTCATATTTCGCGAAAATCTCTTACGAGTAGATGATTATCGACTGTAGCTTTATACTGATAGATGATTTATTTTGCTTTCAGCCTTTTGAATAAAGAAAGCAGATGGTGTTTCAAAGAAATCACAGATTTCTGTCCGATCCCTAGAAGAAGGCAAAATACATGACGCCAAAACGTCGGAAAAAAGAAAAAGTATCTGTTTCCTTTATTTAAAAGACTGAAAGCCAAAGAAATCTCATCTCTGATAAGTTTGTGCAAGAATCTCTATTCTGATATTGAGAAATTCAAATCTATCTGATCTGAATCTGGACTCTTTGCAAAGATTCAGAGAGATTCCTTGATGATATTCCAAGAAAATCTTAAATGTAGTTCAGAAATAATTATTGGTATGATTTTAAGATATCACTAATGATATTCTTACAGGATCTTCATTGGTATCCTGAATGAATATCTGCTGGTGTTTTGAGAGAATCTCTGCTGAGATTTCCACAAAATTCAGAATTTGGATTCTTTTTCCAGCGGTTTTCTTACCAAAGATTTTCTAAGAATTTCATCGTATAACTCGTCAGAATCTCATAAAAGATTCTTTCAAAATAACCAATTAGCCAGACTTCGAGTTACTGCAGCCATCGTTAACAGTAGAAACGCGTACGGCCTTGGAATCATCGGCCTCGCCAGACCACTGCTGTCAGAAAAACTAGCCCTGGCTGACTCCCATCAACCTCAGAAGTCTCAGTCTGCTTGTAGACAAGAGTACTCTAACTCTACATTGCGTCGGCATTTTTAACCGAGTTGTCAGATTCCTTTAAAAAAAAACCACCGGGTCCAGCGATCAAGGGTTTCTCCTATAAGAGTTCAACTAACTCCTTTACCTCGGTTCACTGGTGTGGAGTCAAGGAATGGAACCAGCTAACTATAGCAATTGATGATACTCTTCGTAGGTCCTTTACGGTCGGAGGGAAGCGGCAAGCACTACAAACATCAAAACAATATTTATTTATTTCTATTCATCAACAGATTATGTACAAATCTCAATGATGTTACTTAAAGCTAAACTAGAACGGTACATTAATGATCATGACATAAAACAAACTAAAAATTACACTATCAATGCAAATTAGACAGGTCTTTAAAAAAAATGACTAAACTTACGACGAAGCATCTGGCGAGTCACGTTAAAATCAAACAAGGCGGAAACCCTATTAAAAAGTCTTTATAAACCGCCAATTGCGCCAAACATACTGTAATTGGTTCGTTGTGGAGGTAACCGCAGCATCGAACTATTCCTCAGGGCTCGGGGCTGCACGTTGATATTGATTTGCTCCAGAAGATCAGGACAGTCGATGCGGTCTTGCAAGATGTCTGCGATGAACAAAGCCCTGGCTGTATCTCTACGGGCTAACAGGGACTCCAGGTTAATTAGACGGCAACGGCTTTCGTAGCTTGGCAAACGATAGGGATCCGTCCACGGTAGTTGACCGTCGTTGAACAGCCTCTACTCTAACGACACCGTTGTTGTAATGAGGAGTCCACACAACCGAGCAATACTCTAATATAGAACGACACAAGGAGCAGTACAACGATTTGAGGCAGTAGATGTCCGTGAAGTCTTTAGCAATCCGAAAGATGAACCCCAGAACGCAGGAGGCTTTGCCGACAGCGTACGAGATATGCTGCTTGAAGGTGAGTTGGGTGTCCAGAATTACTCCTAAGTCCTTGACTTGACTGATGCGCTTAATATCGGTGCCCAACAAGACATACTTGAATAAAATACATCCATACGATTCAAAGTGCACCAGTCGGCAAAAGCATTTAGCTGACGTTGAAGAAAGCGACAGTCGTCGAGTGAGTGCACTCGAAGATAGAGTTTTGGGTCATCTGCGTATGATAGTCGTGGTCCTTTGAAAGCCAAATTTACGTCGTTGAAGTAGATCAAAAAAATCAACGGTCCCAAGTGACTACCCTGCGGTATACCAGACGTGGCTTTGAACATGTGAGACTGACAATCGCCTATGACTACAGCCAGGTGACGGTCAGTGAGGTACGAATGAAACCATTGCAGCAGGCATCCGTTGATCCTAAGCCTGTCCAGTTTGGCAATAGCTATGCGGTGGTTCAATTTATCGAAGGCTGCAGACAAGTTGATGTAAATGACATCCGTTTGGGCGCGTTTCGCCATACTGTCAGTAACGTAGGAAGTAAGGCACAGCAGGTTAGTAGCAGTGGAGCGACCAGCCATGAACCCGTGCTGGTCGGTACTGATATACGGTTTGCAGTGAGCGATATACGGTTCGTTCTGTGAGCTTGTTGATCGTGGATTTTCCGGACACTGTGTCCAATAGACGGATGGCTCCTTCGGAAGAGACGTGGTTTGCATTGGAATCACCTACCAGCACTTAATCCAGTTCCAAATCAGTGTTCTATTTGTTCGGCCGCAGCGCCATTTGGCGAGCCAAACGCTGTCTTCACAGACTCAGCCAGCATTGTTGCGGCCTTAGGTTCAGAAATCCCAACCCACCCTTGGGTTCAGCCTATCATGACTCCAAACGGAGCAACAATTACTTGAATACCCGCTGGAGCATCCCTGGAAATATCGAGGCTGATTGGCTGGTATTTCCGGTAGAAGGGACAAATTGTTCACCAACACTGTCGCTGGAGGCGATACCAAAAAGTGGGTTTCGATAACAATCTGGAACGCCTAGAGCAGCTAATGGCAAACAAGAGACCCCATCATTTCACCTTACCAGAGACGAACCAGCCGAAGGCTGAGAGTCTTTCTAATAAAGAAACCTAACCTAATCTAACGATTTTTGTTTTCAAAATCTCATTAGAAAAACTTCAAAAATCTCATCCGAGATACTCTTGCAATTCATCCGATTCATAAGAATATTACCTGCATTATGATTTGATCAATTTTCCGCACAACTAGGACTAACCGTATTCGATTTATAAACCTCTTAAATGCTGCCCATTAAACTGTTAAAAGAAAATCATCACTAACAAGCATTCCTTTCACAAGTCACCTAATTAAAAACCCACGTACATTCGATGCTCCAGTCGGAGACCCTTCCTTAAATCCCCTAAGTCATAACGGCCTAGTTGCGCTGAGGAGGAGTCAATTATGATTTTATTAGCTACCAATAATTCTCCACAGGCCATGAAATTTCTCAAGCTGCATTGGTGAAATCTGGAGAACACATTAAACTAACAACCCATACCGCAGCCCCTCCCCCCTTCCTATCAGTCTTTGCACCCTGAATAGTATGGCAAATTAATTACAAACCGAATAGACACACACGCACCTTTGTTTTTTTTTTCTTTCTTGCGCAAAAGTCCCTGAGAGAAGCCAGGCATCATGTGGCACCAGCAGTGTGTGGCAAAAAGGGCATAAATTCAATAGAGAGCTAAAAACCAAATTAAAATATCATAGCATTACGAATTTGAGAAATTATCCACACCAGAAGGGGGGCCGACTCGTGAGCTCATATTCAATTCACGATCCGAGCGAGTCCCGTCGAGACTTTGCGGCGGAACGGCACTCAAACCGTAGCAGAGCTAAATGCCACATTCCTTCCCAGTCGATGTGTGCCGAGGAGTTTGAAACGGGGCGATCCTCTCCTCTGGCACTTGAGCAAAGCTGGCCATTAATCAGCAGGGAAGCCCGTTTTACTTTTTTTACGAAGTCGGTTTTCTATGGTCTGGATCGGTTACGACTCGTTGTCGGTTCCACGTGCTTAGTCGCCATCGGGATGAAGGGTTTGAATTACAGATATGTAGTAAAAACAAAACACTGATACGATTGAGGTTGAAAATGTAAATTTGTGTTTTCAATTTGAAACTGTTGGCGAGGAAGGGGTGAAGATTGTAATTAATTGCAGTTGGTGGTGAGACACGGGGGAGGCAGAGTGATTGATATGCAAATATGAAGTCTTTGAGAGGTTATTGCTTCGATTGGAATGAGCCTGAAGATAAATGATCGATGAATGGTTCGATTCTTATCTCTGTGAAGTGGTTTTTATTTGCACAAGGATGTTGATGGGGTTGAACGCTTTCGAATTCAATTAATCCAACGCATTTCGTTTTACGCAATCAATATTATCTTGATTTCGGTAATGCTTGCACCTTGAAGAAGTGGGGATTTAAAGTCTATCAAATTTACAAAAAAGGTCGAACACTTTTAACTAATGATTTTATTCTGAAAACAACAGCAACAAATCACGCTCCCACGCTTCTCGAGGGACGGTAAAGCGTAACCATCGAATCTTGCTATCGCTCCCAATCTCGACCATTACCTCGCCATCGCCATCGCCATCGTCGTCGTCGTCGTCATCGTCATCATATTGCAAACCATAAGAGGCGGCATCTGTCGGCAGTCCTTCTTCCTACACTGGCCCATATTTGCCTCCTATACACTAGACCCAGCAACATACACTACCCGTAACCATGTTATCAATTTCAAATCTCTGCTCCCCACTCCCCCATCCCACCATCAATGAAAGCCAATGAATGTGGCTGTGAATAATTTATGTTCACGCTTTTACGCCACCGAGGTTGATCGTAATCGCGCGCCAACTTCCATGTATGAGAAAAGAATTTTGCTCACTCACTTACTCACTGATGGCGCTTGCTTGGGGTCTCAGGGAAAGTCCAACGATAGCAATCGTCAAAACATTCACAGTTTGTCGTCTTCTAACTCTCCCGTTGCAGGACCGCGAAATGACAATTTATGATCTCAACCACGGAGCAACTGACCTGAGCAGCTGCCGTTCCATCCCTCTTCAGTGAGTGACCCGCTATGGTAAGTCCGGCTGACCCAAACTAATTCCTAGATTGTCAAAATGTGTGATCGTGACAACGCCGCGCTGGCCACCAGCAGAAATGAATTTCCAAGTGACAGATCCATTTCACACTCATCACAATTCACCGCGTGAGATTATGACTAAATCTAATCTCGACCGAAAAAAAAAACGCGGCGAAATGTGTCCATTTTCCCACCGCTCATGGGTCAGATTTCCCGCTCTAACGAAACGATACCGATTGTGCATCTCTTCGGAGAAATTTCACTTTTAGAAACCGTGTGGCAGAAAGATCCCGCCGGCGTGATATGGAAATGGTCGAAATTTCAGATCGTGCAGCGGACCACGGCATTGATTTGCCGCATTATTGCAGGGTTGGCTAAATGAGTGTGATATTTAGCGCTGAACAGCTGAAAATTGAAAGTGACTTGAATGCTTCGACAAGTGACGAACCCGGACATTTCAAAGCAGAAAACGGTCGGATTGATTAATCGATTTTTGAAGATTCGTTCTGGTTTACATGAGATGATGAACAAAGATTTAAATACCGTCTGCAAAATTTTAACAGGTTTCAGCACATGAGTTTTGTAAAACAGCAAAGTCATAAAACTGTGCCGATCAAAATAAATGTGGTGATGGAGTTGCACAGTTTAAAAAATCATGAAATTTTTCTGCAATATCTAATGCACATATTTCGAACACAAGATTTGGTATGCATCCACGCAATGTTTGATTTAAATTTACGTGAGATATCACCCAAATCAGGTCTTTTGTGTGCAAGATGACCAACAAATGTGTTGTTTACGTTTGCTTTGGCTAGCAAATAAACATGGCGTTAGAATAAGACAAAACTTAATGCCTTCCTCCCACTGATTTTGTTTCGTCTATTAAGCGTGTAGCTGAATATTTGTTAGTCGTGGAAGGCTAGGCGCCAGCTCATGGAGCAAAAAAGACTATCAGTCTTTGCGAGCACATTTTCTTTAACAAAAGATGAATGGCGTTCTAACTCACTGGATTTGAATCCGATGGACTATTCGGTATGGTCCATCTTGAAGTCAAGAGCCTGCGGTACAGCACGTAAATCCCTAGAACATCTAAGATCGTCTCTTTTAAAGGTTTGGGAACAAATATCTGTCGAAGAACTCGGGGCCGTTGGGGAAAATTTCCCGAAATGTTTGGGGGGGGGCTACAGGGGGGGGTAATTTAAAAAAAAAAAAAAAAATTTTTATTTTATAAAAAAAATATTTTTTTTTTTTTTTAAACATTTTTTTTTTTAACAATTATTTTGTGGGGGGTATTTCCCCCCTGTTCCCTTAGCTCAGTCAGTAAAGGCGCAGCTACAAAGCAACAGCATGCTGGAGGTGGCTGGGTTCGATTCTCGGTATGGTCTAGGAATTTTTCGTAAAGGAAAATTTCTCGACTCCCTGAGCATAGGGTATGATTGTACTTGCCACACAATGATACTAATTCAAAAATGGTACTTGGCATCAAAAGCTCTTAATTAATAACTGTGGAAGTGCATTTAGAATACTAAGTTGAGAGCAAGCAATAAGCTAATTTTGAAAGCAATAAGCTTGAAATACTGAAGCAGAAGAAGTAATGCACATAATTGGAATGGTAGAATTGGCATAAAGATAGGATGTTTCTCCTAACTTTAAACCAGATCACGCCTAGATCTAGTATGTTGTATGAAAAATTTGCAAGCGATTTCGTTGTTTACGCTTGCTTTGGCTTACATGAGAACGAGGGGACATTTTACGCGTCTGTTGAAATTTAATATTTTTTCTGTTTGGGCATCAAAAGCTTCTAATTACTAATAGTGGAAGTACATTTCATGCAGGCAATATGCTAATAGTGATGAGCAAAAAATTTGTAAAAGACAATAGTCAAAAGACAAAAGACAGTCTGTGAACATTTTTCCGAAATAGATTTAATGGTTGAATTATTAACACATAGCAAGTTTCAAAACCTTAAAAACCTGCACAACTTAGTTTTATTTCTCCGTGATTGATACTCAATTAATTGAAAATTTATCTCATTGTTTTTGAATACATGAACTCACAAATCAAAGGTATTACGTAAATATTCAATGGTTTTTAGGACGTCTTCAAATTACTATTGATTTTAGGCATGAGTGATGATTCTTAGTTCTGAACCAAAATCAGTGCTTTGGAAAATCTATTTTCCAAAAAAAAAACATCGTAGAAGCTAGGTAGGTTAAAAAATTCGGATTCAAGAACCTCTCGTGGCAATACGAACATCTATTAGCTAAAGAATTTGAACGAAAACTGTAAACAAATTCCGTATTGTTAATGACTGGTCAGAATCATAAAAAAGCAATCCTAGATCAGGAAACTCATCTATTGTTTAAGTTTTCAAGCTACGTTAAGTCTTCAGAAATTCCCGTATATTGGAGAAGATTTATAGACTTCCAAGTTCTCCAATCGGTTCCCAAGAGTTTTCAATTTGTCAAAAAGTATTGCAAATATTGCTCACTCAAAGATTATCATTGCACGGATATTCCTCTACTCCATCAAATGTTAAAAAATTCTATAAACGAAAAGCTAAAAAAATTGATAGGGGTTTCTAGAAGTCCTACAATTTTTTTAAACACTATGGAGTTGATAGCAGCTACAGTACTGGCAAGAAGAAAATACCTTGTGATCAAAAAGTTCCGGTAATTTTCAATTTAAAAAGGCCGCCTTTATTTTTTCGGTAAAATCTTTTTAGTGTAAGATGGCAACACTAGTTCTGATATTCTGTCAAAGTGTGAGAGCAAATTATCCATTAGTTTTGTTTTGACAACTGCTTTTGTTAGTGGAAAAATAGACGCTCGGCGATTTTTACCATGGATAAAAAATTGGAACAACGCGTTTGTGTGAAATTTTGTGTTGCAAACGGATTTTCTGCAGCGGAAACGCTCAGAATGTTGCAAAAAGCCTTTGGTGAGGACTCTATGTCACAAAATCGTACATTTGTTTGGCACAAAGACTTTAAAGAAGGCCGTGAAAGCGTGAGTGACATGCCGCGTTCTGGACGACCATCGACCTCAACTACCGATGAAAACATCGCTTCCGTGAAGAATTTAGTTATGGAAAACCGCTCAATTAGCATTCGGGAGATAGCTGCACTCCTTGATATCTCATTTGGATCGACCGAACACATTTTGACGGAAATTCTGGGCATGAAACGCATTGAAGCACGACTTGTTCCAAAAGAGCTGAATTTTTTGCAAAAACAGCATCGAGTTGAGGTCGCTAAACAGATGATTGCGAACGCAGATAGCGATCCCACATTCATGGAACGCATCATAACTGGTGATGAAACGTGGGTATATGAATTTGATATGCTCACAAGTCAACAATCGTCCGAATGGCGCGCCGAAGATGAGCCGAAACCAAAAAAATCACGACAAAGTCGCTCCAAAATTAAAGTTTTACTGACCGTTTTCTTTGATTTTCGCGGTGTCGTCCATTCTGAATTCCTTCCAGAAGGTCGAACGGTTAACAAAGAGTATTATTTACAAGTTATGAGACGTTTGCGTGAGGCAATTCGAAAGAAGAGGCCAGAATTGTGGCGCAATAATTCGTGGATTTTACACCACGATAACGCTCCATCACACACCGCGCTCACTATTTGTGAATTTTTGGCCAAGAACTCCACCAATACCATCAAACAAGCACCATATTCACCAGACCTTGCCCCGTGCGACTTCTTTCTCTTCCCAAAACTGAAAATTCCGCTCAGAGGTAGGCGTTTTGAATCGATTGATGCGATAAAAAAGAATTCGTTGGAAGAACTGAAAGCCATACATTCATCGGCCTATAAAAAATGTATGGATGATTGGATAAAGCGCTGGCATATGTGTGTTGCCTCTAATGGCGAGTACTTTGAAGGCGATAATAAAGATATCAATTAAAAATTGAAATAAATGCGTTTTTTTTCAAATTACCGGAACTTTTTGATCACAAGGTACACACTCATATGCCACATTTTCTTCGAAAAATTATATTTTAATCTTTATAGTTACAATAATGATTCCTTTGGACGAAAAGGAGACAATAGTGCGAAGAACAATAAAACGTATATCAAAAAAATTTAGAAGACTTATTGTTTCGGAGTATTTTCTTCTATTCTCTTATTTTCGCTTGGCAAGAAAAAAGTACACAGAGAAGAAGTATAACTAGGTAATCAAATTTAATCAAAACTGACTCGAACTCAGTACTTTGTATGACCTCCTTTGGCACTGATGACTGCTTCCAGACGACGCACATTGGCAGAAAATAAATACCCTTCAATACCCAACGCTGAAAATTTTAGAAATACTATTTCATAAGATAATCTTTAAAATACAATCTATTTAAGACCCTGATAGGACCCAACCTTTTTAAGGCGGTTGATTATGACGTCATACAGACACCTTAATCACCACATATCAAAATGTGGTCTCCAGAGAGCATTGGTGCGCTCAGCAAAAATGTGTATTTTGATAATTCCTACAATTTATTAGAACATATTGAAATCGTCAAATTTTAAAAAAGTACTAATGATCTAAAAAAACCGGTCTTAGGGTAGTGCTGAAAGAAAACCAATTATATCTCTTTCAGGTTAGGCTCTAGAAACTTAGTGTTATCAGCAATTTTCCTTAAAATTACTTGTTCTACAAATTTGTCCAAGACAATAACCCGTTATCTCGTAGCTGGAAAAAGTTAGAATTTGAAATTGTCGTTAAGCCCTTATGAAAGGTTAGGCGTATTTTTTTTGAGAGATGTGGAATAACATTTTGAGCAACTCTTCTGAAGACACCTAGTCGGTAAAATGATGACAAAAGGGTGTAAATGTTTTTAGCCGTTTTTTTTCAGAATTGTGCGACGTGGCATACTTTCGACGAGATTTCGTAAATAACGCTCGTCAATTAACTCCCAGGTCTCCTGTAGCGCTTCAAAGAGCAGGTTTTTGTTGGTAACATTGGTTTTGTCCATTTTTGAATCCAATATCGACCACAAATTCTCGATCGGATTCAAGTCCGGTGACTGGGGCGGCCATTCCAACATTTTGATACGTGATCCACGAAAAAACGTTTGAGTCTTGAGATGAATATACATCATTGGACCGTCTAAAAGATCCTCCAAACGTTCCAGGAACGGATGTCAGTGAACCACAAGCCAGCTGGACAATCTAGACGAAAATTGGGAAACAATTGTTTTTTGGGCCGTTTTGGCTTCATGCCACTGCACAGTGGGAAAAAAAAGTTCATGAATCGCACAAGGTTAGTGAACAATAGCATTTTTTATGTGAAAATTACTAGGAAATCGAATAAAAGAGATCCCACTTGCCGCTAAATTCAGTGGACGGAGATATTGGGCTTATTTTACCCCAATTCCTCCGTAATTTCGAATAATGCCCAATATTCTATGCTTTGAGGGGTCTGCGGTAGTCAAAATAGGCCTATTCTTATGTAAACATTTTCTAGAAATCGAATGATGGTAATTGCAGCCACCGCACGAGTCGAGAAACAGAGATATTGGGCTTATTTTGCCCCAATTCCCCATATTTTCGCATATTGCTGAATAATCTATGCTCGGAGGGGTCTGTGGTAGTCAAAATAGGCCTATTCTTATGTAGAATTTCCATAGAAATCGAATGAAGGTAGTTGCAGCCACCGCGGGGGTGGGGTATCGGAGATATTTTTGTTTTTACCCCCTTTTCCCTTTTTTTTGGGATTTTTTCTCTTTTTTCGTTTGGGTTTTGTGTGTTTTTGGAAAAAAAAAAAAAATCGGGGGGCTTTTGGGGCACAACAAAAAAATATATTTTATTTCATATATTTTACACAGTTCGAACGAAACATGTAAATTTATGACGACTTAGATGTAACAAATTTACCTCCGTCATATCCAATAGAAATTTAAGTGTGATTTTAAATTTACAGCACAGAAAAATGTGAGCTGTAAATTTACTCGTACTTTATAAATAAGCGCTGTAAACTTAAAATCTTCTTTAATATACCGGTCTAATTTGTTGGGATTCGAAAAAGCAGATTACTTATTTGTTTGTTTTTTGCTTCGAAATAAAATGAACAAGTTATTGATAGTAAAACAATTTATTGGCCTAATGCGAAGTTTTCTACAAGAATTTGTGTTCAATAGTTTTCTACTGCGTTATAGTTTTCTAGTTTCTACTGCGAACTCCAAAACGTAAACCGAATCATCGTCTTCAGCATCCCCAATGTCTCTTAGCTCTCGGTTTCTCTCCTTGATGGGTATGTTTCCGGTAAGCGTTTCCTCTATTAAATTCGATGTGTGATCCATTGCATCCACATTAGCACTTGGGTTTTTTTTTATCTGTGTGAGGTCGAATTTGTGGAAATATAGATATAATATAGAATAATATAGATATAATATAGAATTTACATATATTCCGTATAGGACCACAAAGAGCAGTCAAATGACTCTTTTTTAGATGGTTTCTAAAAGATCTGTGCGATTTGAAAACGAGTTCACATTTTTCGACCGGGCACTTGTAAACACTCAGGTTTCGGTGAATTCGTACGTGGTTCAGGAAATCCAACACACTTCCGCTGCGATACAATTACATTCACATATAATTTTTTCAAACATTTTCCAAACGTACTTAAAAAAATTCCACTGTTCACTCCCGAACCTAAACGTACACAATATGGCGGTGACAGCTTTTTGATTCTGCCATGAAGCTGAGCGGTGACGCTGAATTGCGTCGAGCTCATGTAAATTTCAAGCGTTTGAGTTAGAAAAATAAAAAAATGTCGGTTAATTATATGTCATCGATTGCAAATATAAATTCAAGCTAGCATATTATTTTACATGTGGTACAGTTTTACATGAACTTGCTATTTACATTATTTGGAAATGAAAAATATGTTCAACGATTAATTATGTCGACGAGTTTTCAGAGATGGTTTAGATTCCATCATACGTATATTTCATTTTTTTTCTGTGTATATTCGTCATCGTTTTCGCTAGATTGGGAAATGTTTTCGTGTTCCTGTTCGTCAGATACACAGAACTATAGCATCTGCGCTTCGAACTCTAGGTCATGCTTCCAGAATGATTTTTTGCCGCTTGATTTGACCGATAGATACGCCATCTTGGGATCATACCAAGTCAATGCTTTTCTCATCATATCAGTAAGGTTATCCTCCGCAGAAGTTTTCCGTGCAAAGTACAATCGGGAGAACTTGTGTCGCTTGTGACTTGTTTCTCCAGCCTGCTCGTCGACGAAGTTCATCGTAAAGGCCTAGAAATATCAAAACATTTATTAGCATTATATACTTCGACATACCTTATTATTTTAGACCCCTCCAAGCATAGATTACTGGGAATTATTCAAAAATACGGGGGAATTGGGGTAAAATAAGCCCAATATCTCCGTCCGCTGAATTTTTCGGCAAGTAAAACCCCTTCCATTCAATTTCCTAGGAATTTTCACATAAAAAATGTTATTGTTCACTAACCTTGTGCTACTTGGAGCTGAATTATCGAATTCTTTCGCGATTCATGTACTTTTTTTCCCACTGCGCACTGCTTCAAACCCGTGCAGGAGTGGTGTGTGGCTAATTATGTGAATGTTGTACCGAAAGACAAGAACCCACTAATTTGTCCTAAATCCATCCGATCTGAACCTGTTGGGTCACGATGAAACTCGAACTTGGAAAAAACCAAAGAAGAGGCGACGGACGGCAAGGAAATGATGAAGAAGTGAAAAAAAACTGAGAAAAACGTTCCGAAATCTACTGTTCCAGCTTCCAGCTCTGATTAAGGGCGTCAATCGTCAAATGTAAGATCTTTTACTGAAACTCATCCAAAAATTTGCTGAAATTATTACATATACTGAAGTATTGTAAAAATTTAGTTTCTTTTCGATAATTACAGCCGATTAACCAATCAATCAAGGTGTTGCAATAATTATCAATTCACCCTTTAATCCTCGTTCCAATCAAGCAGTCCTGTGAAAACAAGAACATGGCGTAACTCTCCTTACCAGGGACAGCAGATAATTTTCAAAATATGTAAACTATGTAACTTTGAAAAATGTCGTTTTTGTCTGTATCGAGGATTTTGTCAAAAAAAAATCTGTTTAGGAGTCACCAAAAAATCACCATAACCTGAACATGTTCCACACTTTAGACCCAGTAGCACTCTCCCTCACTCTTATCAGTTGGATAATCTATTGATTGTTATAGAACCGATCTATTGTGATCGGCATCACTCGCGCGGTGATATTAACCACACTGACCCTTGTGTATCGTTTCATATACACTGGGCAGTTAGTTAGATCTCGATCGTGCGCTCGTTTGGCAGTAATATTATTGTTTGCAATGAAGTGTTTTTCCATTAAAGATCGCGTGTGATTTTTTGTACTGCCCGAAAACAAACTACAGTCCAGGATTTCTCCAACGGTACCGGTTGGTCCTTCGAGCCGGATCACGGACCGGTGGACCATTGGAGTTGGAAAAACCCAAGTGTAAAGTGCATTGGATTGTTGGACTGCATCGAACTTTGTGGACAATAGTGCGTGGTACAAAAGTGAACAAGTAGCAATTGTGATTTTGTGGAATTGCTTGCTGATAAAATGGTTGTGGTGATTATAACGTCAATTTTTGCTACCAAATTTCGATCTAGATATCTCGATATTTCACCACATTTAAAGTTTGTCATGCTTCTGCTTTCTGCTGAAAATTTAAATTTATATTAAACTAGCTGAACCCGGTGCGTGCGCTGCTACGCTTGCAACTAAATGAAGGAAAATTTAATATAACTGGCACGTTTATGGTTTTTTTTCGAAATGAGTTTTTTTTTTCTTGAATAAGCAGGGGTTCAAACTTCTGTCAAAACATACTTCTTACCCGAGAAATACACGTTTTGTGTTTAAGTAACCTGGATAATTCTCATTTTTGGTAGAAATTTGTGTTTCATTTGTATGGGAGCCCTCCCTTCCACAGGGGGGTGGTTTCTCAAACCACCACACAATCATTGCCTTCAAAACCTCCCAAATGCCAAATTTGGTTCCATTTGCTTGATTAATTCTCGAACCATCACACTGGGATCATTGATTATAATAAAAAATTGAGTTTCATTTGTTTGAACCCCCCCTCCCTTTAGAAATGGGAGGGTCTTGAACTACCATAGAAACATTCTTGCCTTCAAAACACCCCACATGCGAAATTTGATTCGATTTGCTTGATTAGTTCTCGAGTTATGCTGAAATTTGCTTTTTATTTGTATCCCCCCCCCCCCCTTCAAAATGGGGAGGGGTACTGAACTGCCATAGAAACATTTCTTGCCTCCAAAAACCTCAACATGCCAAATTTGGTTTCATTTGCTTCATTGGCTCTCGAGTTATGCTAAAAATTATGTTTTATTTTTATGGGAGTCTACCCTTCCAGAAGGCGGAGGGGTCTCAAACCACCTTAGAAACATTTATTTCCTTCAAAAACCTCCACATGCCAAATTTGGTTCCATTAGCTTGATTTGTTCTCGAGTTATGCAGAAATTCGTGTTTCATTTATATGAGAGACCCCTCTTTCAGTGAGCGGAGGAGTCTCAAACCAGAATAGAAACATTTCTTGCCTCCAAAAACCTCCACATGCCAAATTTGGTTCCATATGCTTGATTAGTTCTCGAGTTATGCACAAATTTGTGTTTCATTAGTATGAGTGCCCTCCTTTTACAGAGGGCGCACAGTGGACATAATCGAAGCTGTAATCGGACTTATTTCAAATCCGCTGGTATTTGTACATTAACTGATGTTTTTCTATATGAAAAAACGCCAATAAATCGATTGCGACTAATTTCATCCTGTGCAGAGCATTGGAAGTGGCTCATTTTGCCCCATTTCACTCTAATTTGGTGTGTTCGTTCAGGTTTTACTCCGATAACTACATTTGCCGCTTTAGTTTTCGCTTGAAAAAGAAAATATCTTATGTGAAAAACTCTCAGGAATCAAATGGTGCCAATTTCATGCTGTGCAGAGGTCGAGAAATAGTTTATTTTGCCCCATTTTACTGAAAAAACACATGTTTAGGGTGAAATGGGGCAAAATAGACAATTTCTCGACCCCGGCACAGCATGAAACCGGCACCATTCGATTCTTCAGAGTTTTTCACATAAGATATGTTATTTTTCAAGCAAAAAATATAGCGGCAATTGTAGTTATCGGAGCAAAAATTAAAAAAAAAACACTTTTAGGGTAAAATGAGGCGAAATAAACTATTTCTCCATTCGATTCTTGAGAGTTTTTCACATAAGATATGTCCCTTTTCAAGCGAAAACTAAAGCGGCAATTGTAGTTATCGGAGTAAAAACTGAACGAACACACCGAATTAGGGTGAAATGGGGCAAAATGAGCCACTTCCAATGCTCTGCACAGGATGAAATTAGTGGCAATCGATTTATTGGCGTTTTTTCCTGTAGAAAAACATCCGTTCATGTACAAATACCAGCGGATTTGAAATAAGTCCGATTACAGCTTCGATTATGCCCACTGTGGGGCGGAGGGGTCTCGAGTTACCTTAGAAACATTTCTTGCCTTCAAAAACCTCTACCTGTCAAATTTGGTTCAATTTACTTGATTAGTTCTAGAGTTATGCAGAAACGTGTGTTTCATTTGAATGGGAGCCACCCCCCCCCCCCCTACCAGAGAGAGAGGAGGGGTCTCGAACTACCGTAGAAACATTTATTGCCTTTAAAATCCCCGCAAGCCAAATTTTGTTCCATTTGCTCTATTAGATCTAGAGTTATGAAGAAATTTCAATTTCATTTGTATGACAGCACCCCTTCTAGGAGAGGGGAGGAGTCTCAAACCACCATAGAAACATTTTTCGCCACCAGAAAACCCCACATGCCAAATTTGGTTCCATTTGCTTGATTAGTTCTTGAGATATGCAGAAACTTCTGTTTCATTTGTATGGGAGCCTCCCTTTCTAGAGAGGGGAGGGGTCTCAAACTAAGATAGAAACATTTCTTGCCTCCAAAAAACTTCCGCATGCTAAATTTGAGTTCCTTTGCCTGATCAGTTCTCGAGTTATGCAGAAATATGTGTTTCATTTGTATGAGAGCCCCCCCCCGTTCAGAGGAGGGAGGGGTCTCTTACTATCTTAAGAACCTTTCCCGGCCCCAAAAAACCCTGCATACAAATTTTCACGCCGATCGGTTCAGTAGTCTCCGAGCCTGTTAGGTTCAGACAGACAGACAGACAGATAGACAGAAATCCATTTTTATATATATATAGACTATCAGGCTCATAGATACTTTCAGTATCCAGCATACCAATGACCAACGCGCATTCCACGCGACGGAATGTGCCTGCTTCAGACCAAGTATAATTGAAAGTTTTATTGAGGTTTTAAAGCATTCTACAAGTCTAAATTACTGTCTACTTAACCCTCTTAAGACCGAAATTGTTACTTGGGATAGTGTGATCCCAATAGAGAAATTTTCTTCGAATGATCGTTACCAATTTGGAACGACTTTGATACAATGGCTCATTATTAAAATCAATCAAGACGTTTTAGAAAGGTTGAATTGTGAATTGAAATTTCTTGTGAGCTTTTTTTCAGTATTTCACCAAACGCTATACCATATTGGTCCTTTGATAACCCTAACATATTTTAAATAGCCTTCAATCTAAAAATGTATCTCTCCAATATCCTGAAATTGTAAGTAAGTTGTATTGGCCAGCTAAAACAAAACAGCCAGGAACCTCGCAACAACCCAACAATTCATCAGGGGAACCGATAAGTCCAACAATTCATTAATCGCTAACTTGATCGTGCCATCGCGAGTACATCACTTAATTAACTCTGCGTTCCAGTTTTCATTCCTCACCCAAGGCATATTCACCTTCTCCCTTCTTCATAAATACCCCACCGGGGGCCGAGGGAGGCCAATCGACTCTTTTTTTTTCGTATGCTGCGTGCACTCACATTTTCAATCGATTTTATTACCTTGCCCCGGGCAGCGCCAACTACGATGATCGTCTTGTGGCATACCTTCTCCAATCTTGTGGATGCCTGTGGGCAGCTTTATTGGTCCTGCCACCCTCCTGCCAGCCACCTACCACACAAGGATTAGGAATAAGAAGGTGCGTTACGGCAACATACTACTAACAACCATCATCGTTACCAATGTGAGTGAGTGTGTGTGTGTGTTTGTATGTGTTTCTGCTGCCGTTAATCGATTTTCCATCCATAATTCATGTTTGCCGCGCATTGCTACATATTTTTTTCCTGTCGAGCTCGAACTAGAATTGGATTGAATCGTTTGGTAGCAATCGAAATGCCATTTACCAGCGACTTTAATGAGCAATGAATGCATTTACGACGCGGCTGCGGTGACCATCGCCAACATCGTGCATCATCGTGCGGTCATTCTCTTTTCTGCGGGGGGATGGCATTTTAGATTAATTAAAAGGTAATCAAACAAAACGGCTGTCACGACTGGGCGCTAAATCTGTGCGAATGATATCGAATCCTTGTGCGTTTGTTGGTCGTCTTTACCCGGGTGAAATTCCAAGTGATCAATGCTGTTATATCAGGGAAGAGACGGACTCGAAATAATTCCCATAAACATTCGCGTGCTAATTGAAATGATTGGTCATTTTTCAACAGGTTACGAGTCAACAGGAATTTGGTGTAAGTTTTATAAAAGAAAAATTGAAATTTTGTGAAAATGTGATAAATGTCGTAATGGATTGGTGATTCATTTTGGTTCGAAAAGGATGATCAGCAGAGGGCTGGAATTTTCCCGAAAAAGTCAGAATTAAGAAAGCTCCGCCTGCACTAAGTAAATTTGCGGAATAAATCGTCCCAAACGACGTCCCAAGCCACGCAATCAGAAAGTCTGCCCAAATCTTGAAAACACTCTTCCAGATTCATCGCGAAGCACCGAACGTAAAACTTCCACCCGTTAATAGCATCGACCGCAAAATCAATATTATGACTGGCCGACCTCGGCTTATCTAAATGACCATCGCGTCAACGGCTCCACGACCGCGACCACTTTTTTAACAGCCCCATTTACACGATTCCTCACAACTGACAGGGAGACAACAGGACTGCGAAAAAAGAAAAATCCGCAACAATTTTAATAAACAGTTTAAGCTGCCGTATGATCGCCACACAGAAGAAAGCCGCGTCAAGCAAAACTTTTATTACGACAAATTCCTTTCATCTGCTTAATTTCAGCACTCTCTCACTTTATCACATTTAACGCGGCAGCACGCGGTGGCCCCTAGGACGATAAGAGCCCCCAACGAACAACGACGGCTCGGAGACGTCAACGTGAAGGGGAAAATATCCTCCCGAAGTGGCCGCCGTTGTCGTCGTCGTCGTCGTCGTCGAGTGCGCGGATCCGTGCCGAAAACTCGTAAAGATAAAGATAATAATTCATAATTCACTCCTTTGGCGCATTGCAGGCGGCTTCACGCTTTTATTGTAGCATGCATCACAACCAAAACAAAGTATGCTCTGCCCTCTGCCAGCGACGGTAACTCCAGGCGACGGCGAATCGCGTTGCTGCCTGCTTCGTCGTGGCGCGATAACTCATCTTCTCGCACTCTCGAGAGCTACTCTTTCCAGGCGGGCGTGTGTGCGAGTGTGTCTGTGTATGCGCTCATGTCATAAAAAGTCATAATTCAGCTGCACTTTTAAAAACACATTTAATTAGCGTCATAAGAAGAAGGACGCAAGGATGCCCCGGTGACTCGTTTCGATTAATCTTTGCCGATCTGGCGAGTCGGCACAACGCCACGAGAAGACGAAAAAAATAAATAAAGATCAACACTGTGGCCAAGTGGCAGCAGCAGGAGCATCCTTCAAACAGACCTCGAAATAATAATCATTTATTTTCATTTGCACGGGAGATGCTCGTCTTTTTTCTGTGCGCGGTGGGCTTTTTACGAAAATGGCTTTTCCCAGCAGCGAGGGGCCGGACAGTCGAGCGCAGGCAGCAGGGTGCAATTTCGGATGGCGCTCAACTGGCCGGGCACTGCACAGATGGAGCAGAAATTTATGTGGGTCTTCTCAGCCGATCTCTGCCCGCATGAAGACGGGAAGCTTCGCAGAATGTGCGATGAGAAGCAAATGCACAACAACAGCGCGGCAGGAGCTGCAAAAAAAAAAAAAATACCGAACCTCATAGTGACTTAAATTGGGCGACTTGAATCATTTGTTTTCGAAGCCGGCAATTCTGCGGGGCGTTCTCGTGTGAAAAAGTGGGATTGGCAAGGGTAGGTTGGTTTTGATGAAGAAATATTGTCGAGGAAATTTGGCGAGATTGAAGGTTTGGTGGAAAATCAGGTGGCGGAAATTCAAAAACTTAGAAATCATAGATTATGAAGGATGGAAGGGCGAAGATTCATAAAATATAAGTGATTCTAGTAGGAATGAGGGTATCTACAGGTTCCGGCAAGTGAATTGCTACAATACTTCAACAGCCATTATTACGTTGCACACGAAACTGTATTAGATGATCCCTCGTCGCTTTGTTTACATTGTGTCTTGGTTGTCAGTGGATGTATGGATCTCGAATAGAAGCGTAGTGCTGTGGTTGCCTTGTTCCAAGCTGGAAAACGGCAGATGACATAGTTCGTGAGCTGTCCGCCTTACGTGTGTGCAGAAGTTTTGTATACCGTACAGTTAAAAGATACCTGAAGACCGGAACGTCAAGCTACTGTGGTGACACCTGACATTGTGAAGATCTTCAAGAGGCACCTTAAGATCGAAGTCTCCGCCGGATCCTGAAAGATAAACTTCAGACCAAGCCCTACAAAATCCAGAAGGTTCAAAACCTTTTGGTGCGGCAGAAACAAGAAAGATTAAACAGAGCGAAGGCGGTGCTAATGCGAGCCACGGAACGAAGGTTGGACAATATCGTGTTTACTAATCTAAAAATCCTGTGAATAATGAGGTAAGATGACGCCCAATTTTTTTTTTCTTTTGGCAGAAATGGTGTTCGTAGCACATCAAAGACATGCTACAAAGCGGCCAGGTCTGCTGGGTTGCATAGATGATTCAGTAAGGGCATCTTCAACGGTGGTCCAAATCGTGGATGGGATTTATTTTTTTAGACCAAACGCAAAAACACCGCTGCACCGGTGTTGTAAATTTTATTTTATACCGGATCTATTTTGCATCATTTTAAAACTGGTTGTTGTTGAATATTTATTTTCGACCTTTTAACCGTAGGGGTCTTATCAAGTCGTTGTTTTGATTGAGTACATTTCAGTGTAAAATTTATATCGAAAATTAAATACTAACACTTGATTTTTTATTTGTTTTACTTTGTGGTAGTGGTCGGTTTGGCATTCTTCTTTCTTACACGGCGAGGGTCATTACGGATTTTGCAGCCTTGATTGCTTGCTTCTCCCATCTCTTGTGAAGGTATTTGGCTATGGTGAACGTCAGTTGGATTGCTGCAATGATGAGGATCACCGTATGTTTTAGGGAGGCAGTTCGTGTACAGAAGACCGGTATGAACTTCCTGATTCTCGA
This sequence comes from Aedes koreicus, assembly GCA_024533555.2. Classification (NCBI taxonomy): domain Eukaryota; kingdom Metazoa; phylum Arthropoda; class Insecta; order Diptera; family Culicidae; genus Aedes; species Aedes koreicus. The sequence continues at coordinate 617,656 of JAHHFK020004688.1, forward strand.
TTATGGTAACGTCCTGGTCACCGTTTTGCGATGCTTTTTTGGTGTTATCGTTTCCCATGTTGATTGTCTGCTGCACTGGAGTGGTTGCTTACTGCACAAGTGTTGGACTGATTACTGTACGATGGGCCGTAGTTGGTTTAAATAATGGGGAATAGCTGATTCGTGGGTCTGATATTTTGCTGATGGTGATTTTTTATATATTTCCTTCGTAAGGTTTGCTTTTGTCATGAAGTTGATTGTTTAATTTTTTTAGTTCATTTATATCGTCACCTAATGCAATGGAAATTGACGGTGCAATTTTTAGTTCTTTTCTTATCGTGTCAAATTTGCGACACTCAAGAATGACGTGCTTCACACTTGCTTTAGTGCTGCATCCGGAAATTTTTTTTATGAATTCATTTATTTGTACAGGCTCAATCGAATCAACTTTACAGAGCCAAGTTTTCATGTTTATATACATCAGTTATCTTAGAACAAGGGTTAAGGGGGTAGAACCAATTACTCGCGGCCGTCTCGAGATTAATAGGAATTACAATTTTATGGATGGGAAAATTGCGGTGGAAATTTTGAACAAAACATAAGGAACAATAGTTTTCTTATATCTAAAACATCTAATTACAATTTTTTAATTGGACGTTTTCAATTTTTAAAAAAATCACTCACACACACACACAACCACAATCACACACTGACGCACACATCCCTCAAAAATTTAACCTAAACAAGTAAGGTAATCAAACTACATTCTATAATTAATGTTACTTAAAAACACATGAATAAGTTTCATAAACACCAGATCGCGTGCAGCCAAAATGTCTCAAATCGGTACATTGGGTTGTCTACCTCGAGCCCGAAGGGAATCATAAAGCTCCGATCTGACTCCACGATGCTCAGCACAAAACCAAATAACGTGATGTGCCTCCTGGTAACCTTGTCCACATTCACAGAGATTGCTGTCTCCCAGCCCAACACGGAACAAATGAGGGTTTAAAGAATAATGATTGGACATGAGGCGAAACATCACACGAATGAAGTCTCGAGCAACATCCAATCCCCTGAACCAACATTTCTTAGACACCTTAGGAGTGATAGAATGTAGCCATCGCCCCAAATCTCCTTTACTCCATTTATACTGCCAGCTTACGAGTGATATCTGTCGAAAAATATAGAAAAATTCGTTGAAGGCGATTTGTCGGTCATAAATATCGCCTTCCATAGCGCCCACCCTTGCAAGCGAGTCCGCTTTCTCATTGTCTGGAATCTGATTCTCTTTGAGCAAAATGACCGTGAGTGGTTCTGGTATGCCCAATTCTGAGTCGTGTGATGATTTGACTCTCTTTCCGCTTTAGCATATTTGATGTGCCAGGTGTTTTCCCACTTTAGTCTGATATGTTGCGGACAAGTTTTTTGTAGTCATCATATGGTGTATTGATGTTGGTAGTTGCGGGTTCGACGGTTGCTTTTTTTGCTAGTTCGTCTGCTCTTTCATTTCCAGCAATGTTGATGTGTGCTGGGACCCAGCAGTGCTCGAGGCGGCCTGGGTTGTTGTGAAGTTTTTTTCTGATTTCATGTATCCAGGGGTGGTTTGACTTATGGTTTTGAATGGCCATTAAAGCGCTTTTAGAGACGCTGAAGATTACCGAGAGTTCTGTTGAGTGTAGGTCAAAAGCTTTGTTTATGGCGTATGTTTCAGCACTAAATATGGAAAGGTGTGGTGGTAGGTTGATGCTGATTTCAGTGTTCTAAATTGTATTTCGATTGCTAGGAAATGAAAAGTAATGAAGACTTCCAAATGAACAATCGGTTTATTGATAGATTGGTCATGATAAGCACTCGAAAATAGCTCATGTACATAAATTTAAGAGAAAACTGTTGTATAAATTCCGGCTGGTTTACTGGGGACCAAGCTGTTCAGTTTTGATAAGCTTTCTGAGGGAAACCTATGATACCTTGAAGAAAGATTCATTTCGTATTTTTCGAACGAAGAAGTCTAAACATGTTTGCATTTGTCAAGAAATCTTTAAATCGCTTTTAAATATTATATCATTCAACAGCATTTTCTACAGCGTTTAGACAATCCTACCGAAAAGTGCGGCAGTTACGTGAATTGGTCAGAGCTTATATAAGCTCCTAGAAACTGAACGAACTCTTTAAAAATTAATTTTCTGAATTGCCATGAACTTCGGAATATCTATCAAGAATGGGTGGAAACATAATGAACTTGACAGAAGTTGACTAAGCATCTCGGAAGTTCAATAAACTTATTGGAAGTTTCAAGATAATCATGTACTTTTCTCACTCTTTTTTGAAAAGAAGAGTGGTGAAACTTAAAAGAAGTCCATTAAATTGCCGAAAAATTCTCAACGTTTCTGGAAACTTGGTTGAACTTCAAAAAAGTTTGCTGATCATCCATGGAATAGAAAAAACTTTTTGGAAATTACCGGCACTTTGAGATGCAGATTTAGCTTCCCAGAAGTTATTTAGACTTCCAGTTGATACATCTTTCAAGATGCAAAGCAAAATATCACAAATATTTTAATAATTTACGAGAAATTGAAAAAATCTGGGAAGTTGGTCAATTTACACAAATTTTAACAAGTTGGTGGAATTTCTGTGAAATAAATAGCACTTCCGAGATGTTGTTAAACCTTACAAGAACTTTTTAGAATCTACAAGATTGTGATATGGTTAAAATTCCACGAAATTTATTAAACATTAAAAACGTATTTGTTTTTTTGAATCTACGAAAAATTATCGTGTAGTAAGAAGTTTATGTTTTTCTTCTAGGATGATCCTTGAACTTCTAAGAAGCTTCCTAAACTTATGAGAAAATCCTTGGAATGTTTCCTAAATTTTTGAGAATGCTCCAAACTCCTTTAGAAGTTTTATTGAATTTCTGGGCAAGGATGGTTCCAGTCGTATCATAAATCATTCGTTGCACGCTCTTCTTTGATTCAATAGACGCACACAATGAGAAGTTCTCCTTCACATCTCAAACCGAAAACTCATGGGCCAAGGGAACTATTGCACATCACTGTTTTCACTGCTAACCTGGTGCCATTGCAAAGCCATGGTTGATTGATGTTGCGTAGCATGATTATAACCGAACCGACTTTTAACTGAAGATTATGCGGTGGCAAACCAGGCAATTCTAGAGAATTCAAAAACTCAGTTTAACCACTTAGTTTTGATCCACTACTGTGTCAACCGATTTGTACTAAGCAACGTCTTCTGGAATTGCATTTTGAATTTCCCCATTAAGATCGTTGACGTTTTTGTTTTTTGGAGCTAATATAGCACGTTCACTGAGCCAAACGTGGTTCTTGTAGTTCTGTTCAATGTTTGGAAAAACTCTTTCGATGTGTTCTTTTTTCGACACGGTGAAAATGCAAAAGTCTACGGGCAATTTTATCATTCTTATCAAAATATCTACTGCGATTTTCCCATTTCCAATATCTAACAATTCATTCGAAAACTTATCTGCGGTTAAGTCATTTTGTAACTGAACACGCATGTTTAAAGTAAGTTTGAGTGTCTTGACGTGCCACCAAGGGGCAAAACAGCTCCTCATCGCCAGCAGTTGCTTTTGAGGTACCTCGAGTAACTCTCGTTGCTCAGCAGGCGAGCACTGTCATTTGTTTTCTCTCTGTTTTTACACAGCAGTGGTCAAATCAACCGACTAGTACATCCCAACAAACATCAATGCTGAATAACTGTTTGTTCAAACAAATTTGGCTTTTTGTTCTAGAAAGCTGAATAACTTCTCCAAGTTTGTTTGAACAAGCGATTATTCGACACTGATGTTTGTTGGGATGAACTCTAAAGTGTGTACAATTGGACACTAGCAAATTTCCAATGATTCTAATTTTCTCTATTTAACTAAGTTTTTCTAAACAACCTACGCTCACTCAAACTAAATATCTGATATGCTCGTACAATTCGATACAGTATTTACTACTATTAGCGTACGGCTTAGTTTTTTCGAGAAGACGTTATTTTTATGTCTCCAATTACTTGTCTCCATATGTTTCCATACTTTGAATACACCCATCAGTGTTTGCTTGACCTGCTATTTGCTAATGCAGCTTCATTCCATCAGACGGCCAGACTATGAACTGGTGCTTTGCAACAAGGGCAGAAGAAGAGACAAACGAGCTCAGCCCGCTGCACTACGACCCAAGCTTCAAGCTTCTAAGAATCGATGTTTAGCAAATTACCAATCATATCGCTATCATGCCTCATCATTGTACTTCAGTAAAGCCATCCGTATCACGTATCACATATTAAACCCTTATAGTCGTGGAATTGGGCTCACCGTTGTGCCATCTTCTTTAACCATTAGCAGAATGTCCTCAATGTTTTCAAACAAATTGGAATACAAACTTTGCGAAACCCTGGCAGCCGATAAGCACCGATGAAGATTGCTTCGATTTTAAACTATTTTAAGCTATATACTCGCGAGTTACTCGGTCCATCAAAGCAACTCAGAGTACAGCGGTCTCACCCCTAGCGTGCCGCTACAAATTAGAAGACTTTAAATACGCGTTAATTTCATCGGCAGCCGTTGATCTTGGGAGCGTCTGGCGAAAATCACCGGCCAGTAATATCAAGGCATCTCCAAAATGGTTCTGATTTCCACGCAGATCTTGAATTGTTCTGTTAAATGCCTCCAATGATTTTTTATGCACCATTGTGCATTCATCCCAAACTATTATTTAACATTGCTGCAGAACTTTTTCCATCCCACTCGTCTTGGAAATGTTGCACGTCGGATTTTCGTTGAGCTGCATATTCCGTAGGAGCTTATGGAGAAATTTAATGAATTTTCATTAGGAAAAGCGTTGTCGATTTTTTTCAACAACGCAATGTTTTTATCAAAAATCCCTCGAGGGCAAAGTTCTGCATCATGATATTCTAGGCACTACTTAAAAGCTGGTCTTTATTGCCCTGTATTATTAGAATAGGCAATGTCTAAAACTAATCCCATTGGGTATATGGTTAGGAGTGCCAAAACTGATACAATAGTGACTCACTCACCCTACTTGTAGAGATATCAAGCAGTTGGTTATCTTTTCTCAAATTTTAAGTAACCATTTTTAAACGTTAATTTAAATTTGTAAAAAAGAAAACTTACTTATTGCTTTCTCTTAAAACAGCTTAACTTGTCGTGGAATTTTGCAGTGAGGGATTTTTGATTTGATCAAATATTACAATATTTTGCAAACAAAAAAGTAGAAGCAAACAGTCATAAATCAGTTCAATCGCACCTTAAGAGCAGAATGTGCCGTTTGTCCACCATCCAACAACGTGGCAGCGATTTCCCAAGACGCTAGTGCCAAGGCAATCTGACCTTGCAATCGTATTGTTGCCAAAGAATCGTAATCAGAAATTTTTTTTTACGTTCCTCCAGGTGCATCAATGAAATATATTCCACCACTTCCCTCATTGATAACTGTCATAATTGAGTTGTAAACATTTTGTTGTTGCTCGTTCGTTTTTGGGACATAATTCGTCAACTGATGATTCAACTCGAGAAAATAGATGTTGTTGACATTTATCATCCGAACATTGCGCAAACTACGATTGGCGAATTTGAATGTTTTCATTTTGATGATGTTCTCGCTCTAAAATGGTTTTCCTCTATTTCAATTTTTTTCTGTACATTTTCTCAATTTTTCTTACCTGTAAACCCGTCGAGGCTCAGAACAAACAAAATGGTAAAATAATCTTCTCAATCCATCAATCCATTCTCGAGTTATGCGGTCACAAACGAACAGCAATTCATTTCTATGTATAGAGATAGTATATCTAAGATTTCCATCTACTTTTCCGTTTCCTTGTACCACTATACTCATTTGTAGTGTATCTCTTAGGTTTAATTGATAAAAAAAAAACACGGTGCAAAGGAAACACTAGCACAATTTTTCATTTCTTCACGTTATTGGAAAAACCAACTACACTTAACCAACATGCCCCATGAGAACTCGAAAACAACGCGAAATCGGACATTTTATAAAATTATTACACCCGGGACTTTTGAAATACTAGATGAGTCTGCTCGAACAGCAATCGCAGAACCGCCACCATTCTCATTGCTGAAATCTCCGAAAATTCACAATCACCGATTTAACGGGTGTTCAATAAAAAATGAGAATGACTTCAATACCTTTCTGTAATTAAAGTAAAGAGCGTAAATTGTTTTCTCTTCAAGAGAATTGCTCTCTGGACTCCCTAGAAATGGGTGGCATGTTGCTTCCTGCTGATGGTACCTACCATTCATTGTGGTAGCTAGGTAAAAGTCTATCTGCTCGATCAGATACCGCCTTCCAAACATGCCCTACGCTCAATTTCAACTACTTCTATTCAATTTCACAACCTGCCGTGCTCTTACGGACCTATCAATACTTTCTGTTCACATCTTTGGTTCTAGCAGAAAATTTCTATCCACTCCTAGAGTTGCATATTGACAAGAATAATATTACCAATTTTCAAACATTATAATTAACAACATTATGGCAAGGTTTCTATTCCATTGCTTTATTGGATCTTCTCTCCAAGACCTTTGACACCACTCTTAAGGTTATGTGCAATAGTGGATTTTTTTTTTTGATACTTTTACCCACTGTTTCTTCAAATACTTTAGGTGTTTTACGATGTTTGGCCTTCATGATGCCTCAAATCTTCTGGATCGGTCAACGTTCCGGTGAGTTCGTATGGCCAATCCAAAAACGTTTTGGAGAATTCGTTCACCTTACCTTTTCAGAAATGGCCAACTGTGGTGTGGCAACGTAAAACTCCTGCCCTGAATTTGTTTTGTGTCCGCCTAGAGGTAAGTCTCGTCATCCATCACGACGCACCTCGGCTTTGCCAGCCACTCTCGGTACAGCTTCCAGACGTGGCTTTTGGCTACCGTGTTTTGCTTGTCGTTCCTGTTTGGTGCCTTCTCGACAAACCAGATGGAGACCTCCGCCTTTTTTGCTATATAGGAAAGCTTCGATCGACGCTTGAACAGATTTAGCACCCTCCTTGCATTCACAGAATCAGCTGTCTTCGGTTTACTGCTGCTGCCTGACCACGACTGGGTCGCCAAGGTCGTCTCCTTAAATGACAATACCACCCGAGTCACCATCATTTTATCGTGTCCCGGGCTCTGAAGAAGTCTGTACATTGTAGACGAAATACGCGTATCTGTCAAGATTAGCAATAAAGGTAGTTGGAATTAAATGGAAGTTGTCAATCTTTTTTCGCATTTTATGGTAATGAAAAAAATTCTTTTTTTTTCGATTGGTTTGTTCACAAAAGCTTGAAAAGTCTTTTCACATGTTGGTCTTCAATTACACTTTATGTTCGAGGAAGTGGCAAAAAATCGAATCCACATCCATGCCCAGGATGTGTGTGTTAGTACATTTGGGCGTTATTTCGTTATATTAATCACAATCACAATAGTCTTTGTTACTTCTCATGTTCATCGGGTACAATTGTGATCTTGTTAAAAACAAGGTTTTAAGAATTCGAATATTCCTACACCGAAACCATCAAACTGGCACAGTGCCAGGCAGTCAATAAACCCATAAAAAAAAACCCGGACCATGCAGCCAAAAATCCAGCCCTCGTTCGACATCGACCTGTTGCAGCAAAACATTGCGCTTAATTAAAATTAATTATTTCGTTTGCCGCGATAACGCGCCACCAGAACGCAGCAAAGGCTTCAACCCGTGCAAGCTGTCGTGCACACAACCCTGTAGGTATCAGAGGAAAAACCAGAAGGCAGCCGAAACAAGAACACCTCCCAAAACTGTCGGCTATAAATTACAATTCGCACACATGGTGGCTTTCAACCCCCCCCCCCCCCTCGTCCCCGACTCCCTCACACCCTAGGGGAGGTACTGCCTATAAAGATTGCAAAGATTTGATTTAATTGTCACCCGACGCCCGTCCCTGCAGCCAATGTTGTTTTATTGCGCAATCGAGCGGCCGCTGTAATTAAATTTGATCGTGGCACAGCGAAAAGAGTCGCAAAATTTCCTCACAATCGTTGATTTCGTATTCCGATAATTGAAATATTAGCTCAATGCAATTAAAACGCAGAACTGCAGAATCGACCGAACTCATTATCATACAAATTCCTCCGGAGCACGTTTTAATCCTTTCCCGGCCGCCATGGGCAAGCAGCATCAAACGAACGCACAGCCGAATATGTCCGTCCAGCATCATTGGCCTAATGGGCCCGGTTGCTGCAAGCGTGCATCATGTGGTGCATCGCACGCGGCAAGCCACTCAATTCCGACCGGGGACGAGTCAATCGGGGACAGCGGAGACTGGTGGATGGAAAATAGAACTTCCAGTTCAAGCGAGGCCGACATTCCTTGTCGTCGTCGTTGTCGTTGTCGTTGCACAATTACAACTATTTTCAATGGCTTCAAGTGTGTGGCGGGGGAAGGGGGGGGGGGGATGGCAAATGGATGATACATTTCAAGGGTGCTGTACCACATCGATGAGATGCGTACGGACTTATGGGAGACTGCACAGCTAAGTGTTCAGGGTTTTTGCTAAGATAATTTTGCACCGTAGAGGTAGGGGCTTGTGTTCGCCGTCGTTGTCGGCATTGCACACCGAAAAGGAGACGCAGGAAATTGTTCGGATGGCTGCGCTTAGTTGTTGTTGGCAGGAATGGTGGAGGGGGGGAGCTGAAAACCGGGAAAATTCTTTAAAAGGTGAGATGATTGAAGACTCTGCACGCACCCACGTGCCAAGTGCGTGGTGCAATTACAGTTGGAGATTAAATAGAAAAACTAGGTGGAAACCAGGAAAAATCTCATTTGCATAGAACAAAATACCGCCTGAATTATGTTCTGTTGGTATAAGTACTGGTTCAGTGCGACTTAGGTGTTGCTGTATTTGTTGTAGTAGCACGATCAGTGACCGCTACAAGCATTTTTTGACAGCGGTTTTTTTTTCATAAAATGTTCCTCTTCCGATGGTGAAAGTTTCACAGAAGTCATTCCAGATGACAGACAAGAGTACGAATCTAATCGTGACCACTAACGTTAAAAATCCAACAAGCTTAGGAGCAACAATCGCAAAAATACTAAACATTGCCAAAACTCCGGTGAGTGATATGCTCAGAAGTTGTCACGAGAAAAACAGCGTAGCCCGAGCGGCTCAAACGAAGCGCCGTAGAAGAACTTTCCATTGTCAACTGAATTGGAAAGTGTTGAGAAGCATCAAAGCAAACCCTGGACTGTCAAATAATTAAGTTGCAATGACAATCGATGCATTCGTCTGCAAGAAGGATTTCATGTTTATCGAACAAACAAGATTTTTTTGTTGGGGCGTAGAACCACTGCGTCCACTGAGTTGAACTTTTGTGGTAAAGCAAGCTACCAAACAGGACGTTGAAGCAGAATCTAGTGAAAACTCGCCCTCGTGGGTTTTATGATTAATGGACGCAGTAGTGTTTAAATCCCCCAACAAAAAATAAAGTGATGAGGTTCCGACGAGGTACCAAAGAGCATCCTCATTGACGGTGAAACTTACGTGAGAATGGATTTCGAACTGCTTTCTGGTCAAAAAATTAACCTACATAATTTAACAAGGTATTTATAACCCTGGAGCGAAAACCAAGGTTGTTATCACAAACAAGATCGTGAACTTGAAGATGTACAAGGTAGAATGCCTTCATGAAAGCACACAAAAGACCTGTAAAATTTTGGCCTGATTTGTCGAATTGCCACCACAACCGGGAGGTTGTTCAGGGGTATTGTGACAATTTCATCGACTAGCATCTAAATCTACCCAATAGCCCCCAGTTCAACTCAATCGAAGCTTATTGGGCAATTAGAAAGGGAAAGCTTAAAACGACTGGTATAGCGGCTCGAGACTCTGCACAGATTACCAAACTTGCAAAGAGGTCAGGTCAAGCTCACTCGATTCATGGCTGTACCTCGCCAGCCTCACTGGCTGCAGCGAGTCCGCAGGTCGCCTTATACAGGGTGCGGCAGAAAATAATGCGAAAATTTGTTCTATTTCTTTCAAATCCCATTTTCAACTAATTCAAGCAATAATGTCAACATGTTTAAGTGCAGTTATCTTTGTAAAGTCCTTTTAAACAAATGGATTCAATGTGTCCTCCATTTTTATTAATAACATCCTCGAGCCGACGCCGGAAGCCAGAGCATGCATTTCGGACGTAGTCCTCCGACATTGACTGCCATGTGCGTGTTATGGTTGACTTCAGGGTTTTCACACTAGGGTGTGATGTTTTGCAGGCTCGGACTTCAACATATGCCCAAATCGAATAATCCAACGGATTAAGATCTGGACTGCTAGGGGGCCACAAATCCTTCGGCCAAAACTTCATGTTATCGTTCAGCCATTGTTGGGTTCGATTGGACGTGTGACACGGCGCTCCATCCTGCTGTAGGACAACGTTTTGGTCCTCGGAGAAGTTGGCCTTCACCCAGGGAAGCACTTGGTCCTTTAAGATACCGATTTACACTTCGGTATTGATTTTAACTCCAGCATCAATAAAAACAGGCGGCATTTTCAAACCGTTGGACGCCACCAAGCCAAACATCATGACACCAGCCGGATGGTTGGTTTGAAATTTAAATTTCACTTTTTCCGGAACGTTCTCCATTTTCTGCGGTAAAATGAACCGGTCCGTGCGGCTGTTGGCCACAGCATCGATGCTGCAAAGCTTTTCGTCGGAGAACAGGATTATCATTTTTTCCTTCCTCAACAAGGAAAGCAATCTCTTGGAACGAGTCACTCGTAGTTCCTTGACCCGGACCGTAATCAAGTGGCGTTTCACTCTGGCTCTGGAAGATGCATGCAGGTCTTTTTTGATGATTCTCCGCATGCATTTCTCCGAAATATTGGCTTGCTTTGCAAGTTTTCTTATGGAACGCACCGGGTTGCGAGAAATTTTTGCACGGACCGATTTGATTACATTCGGCGTGCGTGCAAAGCGCGGACGGCCGCTACCCGCATTCCGCTGCTTAGGACCATCCTGCGGGGACTTTTTTATGCGGTAAACTGTTGCCAAATGGCACCCTACCACCTTGGCAATCTCTTTTGGCTTCTTCTGGGCGAGCAACAAACTGGTGATCACTTCTTTCGCGAACATTTTGACGAATTTGCAATAAAACAAATAGAATGTTTACTTGAAAGTAAACATAAACAAATACACTTTCGACAGAAACTAGGCACTAGCTACACAAATTAACCCAATACTCAAATTTGAACATTTTCGCATTATTTTCTGCCGCACCCTGTACTTGATCGATCCACCTTGCTCGTTGCGCGCCTCTCCTTCTTGTACCCGTCGGTTCGTATTCGAGAACAATTTTAACAGGGCTGTCGTCCGACATTCTTACGACCATTTATGCATAAGTGTGATTGTGTGGCAAGCACAATCATACCCTATTCCATGCGAGTCGAGACAATTTTCTTTACGAAAAAAAAAATCCTAGGCGGGACGGGGAATCGAACCCAACCATTTCCAGGTTGGTGTTACTTTGTAGCTTCACTTACACCGACAGAGCTTAGGTAAATACTGTTAACTACCCCTAATTCTGGAGGTACTCCAAGCTACAATCAAACTGCTCTTGACTGGTTTGGAAAATAACGTCAAATACCTTAGACTTGTGTAACATCGATTCTCAACCAGTTCGGCTATCTGGATGAAAACGACGATGAAATCGATTTGGCAGAATGCCCTTTTCTTATTACCTCCGAGTCAATCAAGTTCATGATCATGATCAAGTTGACTGACTATGTTCTTCTTCGTGCAGCTCGACTGTCTGGATTTGAATCACTCTAAGCCGTGATCAGCTTGTTAAATGACTGAACGTATCAGAGGAAGGTTCTTGCAGACACATTCCTGGGTCTTCTACTCTTCGCTATTCCACAATAAGTTCTGGTGGCACTCCGAACTTCTTCTAGCATATTATTGGATGCGATTTGATAGGCATGTTTTTAGAGATTTTCAACCTTCCATCGTAGTTACATAAACACCTTTCAAAGGTTATGTTTTGTGGTTTATTCGAGTGTGAGCTTGTGATCAGCTTGTTACGTGGTTGGACGTATCAGGGGCAGCTTTCGACCGGCACTTTCCTGGAGTCTGCTTTCCGCTAATCCACGATATGGTGCCACTCTGAATTTATTTTACAGCTTTTTAGCCTCGGGCTAGTTCATCTCCCGCCGAAGTAACATAGACACCTTTTAATGGTAATTTTTGTGGCCTTTCCGGTTTGAGCTGGTGTTCAGCTTGCTACTTGATTGAACGTATCAGAGCAGATTTCAGGCCGGAGCTTTTCTGGATTCTGCTCTTCACCAAGGGTATGTCCATTTAGAATCCGGAATAATAAAATCATCTGTATCTCGGTTACGATTGACGTACAAATAAGTTCAATACATCAAAACAAAGTTAATTTACTGTACTTTGAAGAAAAAATATCAATACAAATCATTTCTCTTTGTTTCTAATGAAAATTTCTTCTTTATTCCTCCCATCAAACGCTGCACACCTCCGGAGTCAACTTCCTTGGCACATTTGTTCCACATTTTGGTCATCTCAGTCGTGTACCGAGTCGTTTTTTTCACTTTTCTTAAGCTTCCGCTTCATTATTGGCCAAAATCTCTCGATGGGCTGGAACTGCGGGCAGTTGGGTGGATTTATGTTTTTATCGATGAAATCTACGTTATTATCGCGGTACCACTGGATGACTTCCCGGCGGTAGTGGCAACTCGCCAAATCTGGCCAAAACTTCACAGGACCTTTATGAGCTTTAATGAAAGGTAGTACGCGGTTTTTCAGGCATTCTTCCTTGTACAGCTTCGAGTTCATCGTCTTATTCCTCACGAACACTCTGGTCTTTGCTCCACAGCTGCACATCCCTTGCCAAATCATCAGTTTTTTTTTTTTGGCAAATTTGTCCATAAAAGCAAACTTAAACTTTGCAGGAACATCATTTGCATATTTACATTTTACATCATTTACATTTTCATTTTTTTACAATTTTTGGCCAGGAAGCTGTCCGAAATCCATTTTGACGTAGGTTTCATCGTCGATGAGCAGGCATCCTTGGTACTTCGTCAAAACCTGCTGGTACAATTTCCGAGCTCGAGTTTTGGTGACGGAACTTTGCTTCAACGTTCTGTTTGGTTGCTTGCTGGCTCGATAAGAACGATATTCTGCTCGCAAACGAATTCTTCGAACGGTACTGCGAGCAGCAACGTATTTTTGTGCGATTTCATTATCTGATAATCCTGGGTTTGCTCTGACGGTTCTCAACACCTTCTGGTTCAGCTTGCGGTCATATGTTCCACTACGACGCTTACCTTGAGCCACTCGATCCACGCTCTTTTGCTCCCTGAAACGTTTGAGCACATCATACACGGTTGATTTGGCGATTTTCAACGTTTTTGCGATTTTTATTGCGGACCACGTTGAATTATCAACGTGGGTGTGCAGATTTTTTTTCTCTCCTCTCGGATTCCATCTGGAATAACTTTTGACGCACTGCACGAAACACCGTGAAATTTATACCACAGAAAGTGGGCGCGTAGGTTAACAAACCGCTGTAAAAGAATTCTTGCATCGGTCACTTTCCGTGCCGCTGCAACACAATAAGTGATTCCGGATTCTAACTGGACAGAACTTTATCAGAGCAGATTTCAGGCCAGAACTATCCTGGATCCTGCTCTTCACTCCTCAACAATATGTTCTGTTGTCACTCCGAGTTTCTTCTACAATAATGGTGGAAGCGATTTGACAGGCATTTTTTCTACAGATTTTCAGCTTCGAGCACGACTTTGAGCTAGTTCATATCCCGTTGTATTCACATAAATACCTCGTTAGACTTTCCTTGGAATAAGATTTGACCTCTTGACTTTGGCTACACTGGGGTTGCTCCCTTGTTTTTTCCTTCCCGATCTGACATCTCTTTAAAGAAACCGCAGTCTAAATTTGATGTAAGCCGTGCGATAAATTGATAAGCTCATATTTTTCAGTCACTCTTTAAATTGCTTAAAGGAGCATCCTTTTATTTCGGTTATGTATTTAATGATTTCAGTTCTCATGATTCTGAAAACAGAAAATGTGGCTGGATAAATTTGAAACAAACAGTTCATCAATATTATTGAACAAGAAAAAAATTTTGAATGTATAAACCAAAAATACAGAAGTTGAAAACATCCATACCTCTCACGCAAAAGTCACGAGCTCGAATCTCAGCCCCGGAAGAGTTTCGAAAAATACCCAAAAGAGGTATTTGAGTGACTGCGACAGGAGATGAACCAGCCCAGGGTTGGACGACGCCGTTGGGATTTTTGGAGACGAAAAATCTCTGATTACGTCTTAATACTGCCGTTAGTCCCGGCCCATGTGTTGATGGTTTCGAAATGTAGGGTCCAGGTCGTCTTCATGACGCGACAAATCAGCGTCTGGCTGAAAATCGCGTATACAAGGATAAAAAAGAAGTTTTCCATAATCGGAACGGTTTCACCAGTTTCTAGTATTTGAAGAAATTAAACTTCTTTTAGATATAAAGTCTGGCTTTTTTAGAATTTGGATACATAAAACCAGGCACTTATTTGGAATTGGTTTGATGGAATAAATATGAAATTTAGCCAAAAGATGTTTCAGATACTTTCATTTGAAAAATTATCAACAACGTTCATCTGACGACGTTCGGATGAATAATTCTTTGGAACTTCAAAGATCATCTGCCACACACTGTACAAGTGAACCTCGGCGGTTAAGTGTTTCAATATTAAGCCATCTGTTCTTTAACTTTCACATTATAATTTTAAACTATTTTTCCATTGGGTGGAATTACGGGCAGTTGAGGGGATTGATGTCCCCGTCAAAGAAATCCACCTTATTTACAGGGTAAAACTGTAGAATATCCCGGCTGCACTACCAGTTTGCCAAATTTGACCATTGTAAGTCTTAATGAAAGGCTATATACATTTCTCCAGGCACTGCCCAAGTAACATTGCCAAAACCATCCAGCTTTATTAAGTTTTATTAAAGTTTTATGAAAGCCACTAATAATGAATTCGGCTTTATTATGGCAGCAAGATATGCCAATAGGTTTCAAATTTTAGTCAGGTTTATAAGAACCTACACAGCTTCTTTACAACGATCTTAAAACCTTGACTTCTAAAATTCCTTTTACTCCTATCAAAGGTTTTATTTTGACTTTATTAACTCATAAAATGCTGTTTTGAAATGCCGTTTTAGGACTCATTCATATTATCTTATTATGGTCAGTTGAAAAAGCATTTTAAAACCATTTTGCCTCCAGTAAATGCATTAAACGGCTAACTGGCACTGAGGAAAGCTACCAAGCGACCAGATAGTTTTATAGTAGCCATTGCTAAGATAAATTGGCTTTTTGGCAAAACTGTGATTTCTTGCAATCGCCATGTTGAAATATATGAAATAATTGAAATGTGAAAAAATAAATACACCAAATTTTATATGTAATACAATTGAATTGTAGATCTGAGACAAACTTCGGAATTCGTTTAGATAACCTTATTGAATTCCATCAATTTTCAAGAGTTTCATGATTAATTTACGGAATATAATTCTTTGAATTTTGTTTTTGTTGTTGTAAACTCGCATAATTTCCAAGGCGCATTAATTTTCAGCTCTTATCGTGCCAATATACACCATAAAATTAAATGCGCATATGATTTGGAGCATGATACGCTATAAAAAAAAAACTCAATTTGTTTTATATATTTTGCTATCAATCATAATTTCCCGCAACAGAAAAACTTTTTTCTGAGCCATTATTTGCTGTTGAATGAATCAGAAGAGCAAAAAAGCAAAACAACTAAAACCAACCACGATATCGCCGTGAAGTTTGACAGCTGTGGCCATTCAGCCCTATGCTGGTTTTGATGGCGGCCAATAGGTTTTATGATGGTTCTCAAGTGGTCATAACATCTTTCACTAGAACATTTTCAAAAGCTTTATGGTCTTAAAAAGGTTTTATTAATTTGTTTTCACAACCGTCTATAGAGTGGGCCACTTTGTACACATTTCGGCTTTAAAGATGCATAGAGGAGGTGTTGGTGGACAAAACAGTTTTGAATGTAGTGTCATCAACAAAGCCGGGAGGAGTGCTATACGGCTGGAATAGAACTGAAATTGTTACTTGGGTGTTGTTGTATAAGCTTCGAGTCCATCGTTCTATTGATGAGACTAAGGTTGGTCCACAGTTGCAAATTTCTTGTCAGATCATCATATTTAGAGCAAATTTATCGGTGAAACCAAAACTTAAATTTGCTGTAAATTTTACCCCGTGTTGTAACCAGATGAAATTTTTGTCCAGAAACCTGTCTGATATCCACTTTGACATAGGTACCATAGTCCATGAGAAAGCATTCTCTATACTTCATCAGAAATTGAAGAACCCAGCATTAATTAATTTACGGGTTCAGTTCTAGCCTCAAAATTCGACTTCGACTACTTGAAGCCACGTAATGAATGGTATCCTACTAGCCCAAGTGAAATTTTTGGTATTATGAAGGTTCTGTTTACCACCAGTTGGAGTTATACCTTCTGCTCAAATATGAACGTGACTGATAAATAAAACACAAACGGTTAATTATTCTTCAATATTTATTTTGTCTCCTTCAAAAGAATCACCATCGGAGGCGATACACATATGCCAACGTTTTTTCCATTCCTTGTAGCACTTTTCATACGCCTCTTTTCGTATCGCCTTAAGCTCCCTCTTCAAATTCTCTTTTATGACTTCAATCATCTGAAAATGTTTACCATGAAGCGGAAATTTGAGTTTGAGGAAGAGGAAAAAGTCACATGGTACCATATCAGGCAAATACGGTGCTTAAGGAACGATGTTAACGTTGTTTTTGGTCAAATAATCGCGAACTAAACGTGATGTGTGAGCTGGTGCATTATCGTGATGCAAAAGCCATGACTTGTTGTCCCACAATTCTTTCCTTTTGGGACGAATATTCTCACGCAAACGCCTCATAACGCCCAAATAATATTCAGCATTGACCGATTGACCTTCCGGAAGGAATTTCGAGTGCACCACACCTTGACTATCGAAAAAAAAGGTCATCATAACCTTGATTTTCAAAATCAAGGTTATGCTGATCTTTTTCAAAACAAAATTCCGGATTGAGCCAAAAATGACGCGTAAATTCCCTTATTCACTTTCGAAATTGTTGAACAGAGTGAACTTTGGATAACGAGACGCCTCTGATATTTTTTTTCTCAGATAAAATTCAAGTCTTATTGTGATTTCAAAGCACTCTACAAGACTCAATTATGGTTAACATAACCTTCACGAAACTCTAATTGTTACTTGGGATGTATTTTCTAATATTGTCCCAATAATTGTTTCTTGATTCTCTGTTAAATAAGAATGATCTATCCATAACGGAGCAGTCACCTTGAGCGAATTGTCTTATTGCACAAATTTCATAAGCTACGGATTTCGATTTAAACTGTTTCTAATTGAGAATGTGCTGAATATTTTTAATAAGGATCCTAAGGGTGCTCCTTTAACTCAGTCGGTAAAGGCGTAGCTTCACAACAAGATTTTCTTGGCTGGGCTGGGTTCGATTTCCGGTCTGTTCTGGGAATTTTTCGTCAAGGGAAAGTTCTCGACTCCCTGGGCATAGAGTATGATTGTACTTTCCACACAATTTTACTAACGCAAAAATAGTACCTGGCATCGAGAGCTCTCAATAATTAACTGTGGAAGTGCATTTAGAAAACTTAGTTAAAGGGTGTATTCGATAAAAATGGCACACAGAAAATCTTCTGTAACTTTTGAATCATATGAGTAAAAAACCTAGAAATTTGAGTAGATCTTATCCATAGTGTATTATTTACATCTGCCAAGTTTCATAGTTATACATTCAGTAGTTCCAGTCATGTCGTCGAAACAAGAAATTGTCCGTGAGAAAATTTTGTGCACTCACTATCAAAATCCAGGGGCGTCCCACCGGTGGATTGCTAAAAGGCTTGGAATTGCAAATACAACTGTGTCTCGTGTAATAAGAACCTTCAAGGAGCGTCTGAGTGTCCAAAGGAAGGAAGGAAATGGTCGTAAAAGTGGTCCAATGGACAGTAAAATGGCCAGGAAAGTCGTACAACAATTCAAGAACCGTCCAAACATGTCAATTCGAGATGTCGCTAAAAAGTCTAAGGTGTCAGTCGGTTTTGTGCAGAAAACCATGAAGCGTGCTCGGTTACATGTTTACAAAGTGCAAAAAGCCCCAAACCGGAATGAAAAACAAAACATCACTGCGAAAACCCGCGCCCGGAAACTTTACACGAAGCTGCTCACCAAATCCGGTTGCATCGTGATGGATGACGAAACATACGTCAAGGCCGGCTTCCGTCAACTTCCTGGGCAGGAATATTTCGTTGCCAAGTCGAACTTCGATGTTCCGGAGGATGTTCGAAAGAAGAAGCTATCGAAATTTGCAAAGAAGATTCTAATCTGGCAGGCGATTTGCGAATGTGGTGAAATAAGTGCTCCCTTCATCACTTCCGGAACAATAAACGGTGCGAATTACACGGAAGAGTGCCTTAAGAAGCGTCTCTTGCCATTCATTAAGAAGCACAAAGGATCAACTCTGTTTTGGCCTGATCTAGCATCCTGCCACTACGTATTGGAGTGGTACCGAGCCAACGGAGTCAATTTTGTGCCAAAGGATATGAACCCACCAAATTCACCGGAACTTCGTCCAATTGAAAAATTCTGGGCAATTATGAAAACGGAACTTCGCAAACATCCCAATACTATAAAAACAGAGCTAGAATTGAAGAAAATTTGGGTAAAAACAACAAAAACACTGGGAAAATCGGTTGTACAAAATTTGATGGGTGGAGTGAAAAGGAAGGTGCGGGCATTCGGGATGGGAGACGAAATTGAATAAAACAAATCTTGTAAATCAAAACTCATTAGTAGTTCTTCATTCCCTGAAAATTTCAAGAAAATCCGATAATCAGTTTAATTTTGATGAGTATATATGTGTGTGCCATTTTTATCGAATACACCCTTTAAATAAGACAAGCAATTGACGTATTGTGAAATCGATAAGCTTGAAATTATAATGAAAGAAAGAAAATAATCATGTTTTAAGAACTCAATTAGTTGATATCAAAACAAAGTTCAGTTTTATTCACTTTCATTAAATTCCACTTTTGACCGACACCAATTCAGTAAAATAATGAAAATCCCCAGCTCGAAACCTCACCCGGCCAAAGCGCAACAGAAGAGGCAGCCAGCACGTAACTAGACATCCCCTGCTAATCGTAGATTCCAACAGCTCCCAGCATGTGGTTGATTGATGCTGGCCACGCAGCCGAATAGACACGACCCCGAGGAAACCATCCGAAATTCCACGAAATATAACCTTTGTAAAAAATTTGCGCGTGGAATCGTTTTAGGGTCAGCACAAAAGGTTATCCCATTCCGGGTATCAAAAAGTCATCCATCGCCCTGCTACTCACTTTTATTTCTTTGCTAAATAGTGGGAGCAGATCCAATCAAAAGCTCCCATAGTGTAACGCGAACGGTTCGAACCCAATCGAACAAAGCCTTCGGGGCTGCTGAAGAAGTCGGCTGGTTCCCTGCTGCCGGGGTCAAGGCTGGCGTGATCCAATTCCTCGAGCTCGAGTGCAACTTTGGGAGGCAATTAATCATCACAGCCAAGTCGTGAATTCCGAGCTTGATTTTGGGCTGACCGCCCGTCCGTCCGTGCCCAAGAACGGAGCTAGATAATAGGGCCTAATTACTCGCGAGTGATTTCACTTTCATCCACAGTGCCACGCGAAGTGAGCTCGTTAGCTTTGTACGGTATTCGTGGATTGTTCGGATGACACCAGCAGGGCTGCCGTTGCTTGTACTGTCCATCTGTCAACGATTCCGCATGCTACGCATGATTTATAGCGTTCGGTGGCCGAGCGAAATGTTTTCTCCCAGCTACGGGCAACGAGTAAATCATCAATCAAAGCTGGCGTCGTCGACGTTGTCCGCTTCGTTGTTGGGGCTTGTTTGGACGGAGACTGTTTTTCTTTTCGGGTTGATGTGATTAGAAATTAATTAATGCCCACGAGACGCATGCAGACGCGCGCGGGCGCTTTCTCCGATCGTCTCATGACAGGGATTATATTCATCTGACACGCGCCGGACGGAGAGCTGGACAAATATTTACAACTCGATGACAGCGAACGCGGAAACCCACGAAAAATTCCACATTATTACCGTGCCATAAATTCAGGGCACGCCTGCAGCAGGTCGGACCTTTCGGTGCTTGAAAATTGCATAAATCGTGTACTATATGAGCCAGGCGAACACTCCCTTCTTCCCTAGTGATTCCACTCGTTCGATGTAATGTTCCACCTGCGAGGTGAAAAGTGCACATAAACAAATCGATAACAAATGTAAACAAAAGCCGCTCACCTGCAACGAAAACCCGTGTACATTTGCGCGAAAGGCAAACAAAACTTGCCATGTGTTGTTTATGGGTGCTAAGGTACCTACGCGTAGTGTGCAGGTATCGTTAGCGCAAGTACCCTACCAAGAGCGATAATTTATTGCATGCTAAGTAGCTTTTCTCACGCTGCAACTGTTCCTACAAATACGTACATGGGTTGGCGGGTAGCCGAGCACAATGTTGCATTCAAATGGGCCGCCCGAGTTCCTTTCTTCGGCCACCAAGTTGCGGCTGCGCGACTGCGACAATAGAGCTCTCGGTACACGGTTAAAACAAGTGGCAGTTTAGTCCAGTACGCATCACACGTACCTGGCTTTATTCGGTTTTAAATCGTCGTAAAACTTGTACGAGGGGTTGTTGTTTGCCCGGTGGACGTTGAGAAGGTGCTAAGCTTCTGGTGTTGACTGTTGGTGATGAGGCAGAACGGATCGATTGGGTCGGTTGGAGGACGCGGTTTCCGTGGAATTTAAGTGGATAGCATCACGAGGGTGATGAGGCAATCCAAGCTAATATTATTTACCCATAGCTAGAACCATAATTTCCATTGAAAAACGATTAATAAACGAAAGTGACATCAACGCTAGCGCAAGCGGCGAACTGTTCCAGTGACCCACCGGGGCGAGCCATCTAGATTAGAACAAGATTTCTTAGCCGGTCGTCCTTCTGTGCCGTTCTTATCCCACAGAAGCCCGCGAGAAAAGAAGATCTTCAACTTTCGATTTCATTTCCATCTTGCTGCGCTCGTATGCAATTGCTGCAACCGTCTCGAAGCAGCAGCAGAAGAAGAAGATCATTAAGGAAAATTAACACACACACAAACTGCCTGCCAATGGCAAACTGGTCTAGACTCCAACGCTGTTGGCCATTGATTGCACCATGCGCAGTATTTTTTTTTTCCTTCAAACTCATGATCGCATTATTGGCAATTAGAAGGCAGAAATCTGGATTATATAAGCCATAAACATGTAGCGCATCTCCTCGGTCCATTGCCGGCGAGGACGAGCTCGAAGGAGTGCTATCAAGGAAAGCAACGAGAAGATCGCGAGGAAAGCGTTTCGAAAATATTTGCTCGTTATCGCGCGGTTTTGCACGCTGGGTGATAGTTGATCGAAGAGTCTGTTTTTATCACGAACCAGTTTGCGGTGCACTCGACGTCGTCGTCATTGCGATCGTTTGACGCAAGATGCCGTGATTTACCAGCGAGCATTGCTCAACGAGAACTGTTTTGTGTGCAGAAGGGACTTGTCGGCGTTAATGCAGGAAGAGATCTGATCATTAGGCCTCGGTTGAGGGGGATGAGGTTTTCCTGCTGCTGTCGCTGCCCGGAGTCATCGATGTCGATGGCAGAGCGATTGCGCGAGCTGCAGTTGTCTCTCCTAAGGGCACAATTTGTGATTGTGTGTACAGCTTCCAATGGTTATAAAATCATATCACGCGAGCATAAGTGGCACCGTTCGTGGTTTATCCGCTCGAAACTTGATCAAATGCTTTCGGCGATGGTTTCCTAATGACATATGATGTATGTGGCTTTGGAAGCTACGATTTTATCACATGATAAAGCCGACCACAATCGAGAGCCTAAAAATTCATGATTCATCACAAAAAGGAAAAACGAAACCAATTTCCACTGTGCACGGAAATTCGTGAGACCAAATCGTTCGCACCTCTCAATAACTCAAATACCTCCTAACGAACAGTTGTTTTGTCAATGACTTTGCACTTGTTGCAAACATGACAGCCCCTTTAATGGAAGCAGATCCGCCACCAAACCGCACATTATTCAATTTGCAAATCACCTCTCAATAGATCGCCGTTTGGCTGGCTGGCTGGCTTGCGGGCACGACTTCTCTCGCATCCTATATGTCAGCAGTCCCAGTGTGGAGTGATGGACTACTACAATGTTGCACTTCTCACATACGATTGCCATACGACGTCGTGCAGCGAATGACGGATGATGGCTGCAGCTGGAAATCAGCGTGAATCCGTATAATTATATATGCACCGCTCGATGCGATATGGAGAGAAGAGGACTTCGACACTTCTGTAAAATGGGAGGGGACGTGTTACGCGCAGCTACTTGATCAGAAGTCGCAGCAACGTGTTTTCCCCGTTGAATGCGGGGGACACCCCTTGGTTAGTGAAATATCTATAATCATCATCCTTCTCAGCATCATCACCATCATCATCATCATCTTCATGATTTCACTTAAATGGCTCCGGGCAGCCATCCAAGAGCAAGTGGCAAGTGCCACGAGAGACGATGCACTTTGTAATGAGGACTATAAATTCTATTTTATTTGTATAATTTGATTTAGAGATTGTGGCCAAACGAGTTGCAAACTCACAAATCAGTTTCCGTCGTCGGATAAGCTCGTTGAAGTTGACTGTTATTAGTTGGTTTTGCGGTAGCTTAAAATCCAGTTGACCTATCACAATTACTTTAGTTTTGCTGTAGGATGATCTGCGTTGTTTCGATTGATCAATGAAATTCTTAGCAGTGATGGTTTAAGTTTTTCAAGGCTATCTGTCTAAAAGATAATCGGGTTTTCGAAACGATCTCTGTAGATTCTCAACGCAAATTATGTAACTCTAGACGCTAGAAAAAAGACAATAGCCTGATGCACTCCGGTGGATCACAAATTCAGGATTTGTTCTTCAACACACCCGGACATGTGGAGAAAAGCTGTTTAAACAAGACATCATCAAACTGGTACATCTGAAGATTTCTTATGTATCGCCAAGTATCGAAACTGAATGTGTTCAATCTAACGACGTTAACAACGAAAGGTTCTGGTTTGGTTTTAAACGTTCTGCGTTACAATCCATCGAAGACTCAACCGGGAGTTTAGGCTATGAACTTTGATGGACAAGGTTCGATTTCTTAAACTTCTTGCTAGCGAATTTGCTTGGGTAGAACCATCTTGCAATATAGTCCAATAAGTGAAGTTCACTTTGATTTACTTTCAGTACAAGTGATACAGAGAAACTTCCTTTTGGAGCACGGAGTTGAAGATTACATCGATGAGACCTCCTTACTCTGAATAAAAACCTTTTCGGGTTGATGAGGACTCGATTGATAGTGGTTAAGTAGTAAGTATATTTACAATTGCACGGGCCTTAAATACTAAAATATGGTCAATTCTCCAATTTGAAAAATATCGTATGTTTCCATGTGCCTCAATTATTCCATTTGGTTCATCGTTTTTACTGTCACCCGGGGAGTAAATGATGATCCAAATTATAGCCCCTTTTATGTAAGTTTTCTCCAATACATATCGGTATTAATTTGTCATTCTTATTTGACTGAGTTCAACTCAAACCCGAAACAAATTTGCTGAAGCTAGCACAATTGTTATTTTGGCTCGATTTTTTTGTCCAAGCACTTCTTGCTTGGGAGCCATCGCGATAACCACTTGTGACAGATTGTGACAAAATTTTGCATATTTAAACATTACTCTCTAAAATAGTTTTCAAAATTTCATCAATGTTTACCCGTGCAATAAAAAGTTATACACAAAAGAGAGTGTTGTTTTTTTTTCAAGTACAATCTTTAGGACGAGTCGTTAGCATTCTTAATACGTTTTTTATTTTATCCTTGTCGGGCAATTTCATCACTGCAACCATTTTTTAGATCTATTGTGATATATCCCCTTTTTTGCTCTGTCCAGGTGACGTATCACTATTGTTAGGAATGGTCGTCAACGCTTGACTTAGAGCATTAACCCAGCACGTTATTGCACTTCGAATGAATTGCACTACCGTACTGGGATTTGTTCTCCAAATATCAAAGGGTTCTATTAGCCCTTTGTCGATGAACTGACTTCTTTTAATGAAAATTGCCGGACAGTGGCATAACAAATGTTCCGAGTCTTCTTTTTCCATACCACAAAAGCGACATGAATCATCTTGAATTTTTCCAATCACCTTCAAGTGATAGCGGCTCGGACAATGGCCTGTTAAAAGACCGGTCTATATGCTAAGATCTTTTTTAGAAAGATCAAGTATTTTGCGAGTCATAGAAATATTTGAAGAAATTAAGCGCTTTGATTGCCTAGCTGTGAAAGTGTTGTTCCAGTTTTTATTCACTTTCGAAGATTCCCTGGCTTTTAGCTCCATTCTAAGAGAAGGAGCAGATAAACAACAAAAGGGCTCAGGTCCTACGAACTGATGAGACGATCCGAGTCTTGCTAGTGTATTCGCTCGTTCATTTCCACCAATTCCGCAGTGACCAGGAACCCAGTATAGATTGATTTGATTACGACTTGATTACAAGACAACGTTTGAAGTGATTGAACACACTCCCAAACATGCTTAGATGTGCATGTTGCTGACTTTAAAGCATTTAGAGCTGCTTGACTGTCTGACATAATACATATATTTGAATGTAGTATCTTGGCAGCGTAGTTCTCATGGTCATCTCTTCCCGTTTACCTCTCGATCATCAATCAACCCCGCATCGAATAAATTACTGGACGCGTAAAGCACTGCAAGACTTCAACAAATGAATGGCATCACAAATGAAAACAACCGCATTTTAGATCTGTGCTTCTTTAGCGAGGAAATATGCATGGACAGCAAGGTGATGCAAGCTTCTGCACCACTCGTTAAAATCTGTAGGCATCATCCTCCTGTGCAAATCCAAATCGAAATAAGCCAACAACAACGCTATCGTGACACGTCTGAAAGCGTTTCTTACGATTTCAGTAAAGCTGATTTCGATGTAATGAACGATTTCTTCACACATGTCGATTGGGACGAAGTTCTTCGAGACTTAGACATTAACCTCGCTGCAACAACGATATCATGCATCCTATCATACGCTATCGACCAGTTTGTTCCGGTCAAGTTCAGCCGTGACACACTTAAGCCAGCCTGGTCTAATGCCGATCTCAAACACCTCAAAAGAATGAAGCAAGCTGCTCTCCGGCGACACAGCAAGTATAGGACTGACTCAACGAGAGCGATATATATGAAGTTGAATAACGAGCACAAGCAACTCAACAATAATTTGTTCGACGCCTTTCAAGATCGTCTACAAAGCCGCCTCAAAAACAAACCAAAAAGTTTTTGGCGCTACGTGAATGACCAACGAACGGAATCCGGACTACCCTCTACGATGACCAACGGTCTGATTGAAGCCGACTCCTTACCGGATATCGCAAATATGTTTCGCTCTCAGTTCAGCAACGTTTTCACCAGTGAAAATCTCAATTTCCAGTATGTAGACGCAGCCACCTCAAATGTTCCTCGGCTTACCGGCTCTTTGTCTCAGTTCGTTGTCACCGATGACATGGTTATTTCCGCTGGTAAGGAACTGAAATCCTCCACTGGATATGGCCCAAACGGCATACCATCTCTGGTGTTAAAACGATGTTTGGATATACTGGCAAAACCGCTAGCGTCTGTATTCTCGTCATCCCTCGCTTCTGGTGTATTTCCGGACTGCTGGAAACAGTCGTATGTTTTTCCAGTATTTAAGGAGGACTGCAAGAGAAATGTTTCGAATTACCGAGGAATAGCTGCGCTGAGCTCTACTTCCAAGCTGTTTGAGCTGATAGTTCTTCGTAAGATGTTCCTCCACTTCGGTCATTATATTTCGATAGACCAGCACGGTTTTATGCCTAAACGTTCGACAACAACCAATTTGACCTGCTTTACTTCGTACGTGATTCGCCAAATCGAAACCGGTCAACAAGTAGATGCTATTTACACCGACTTATCCGCAGCGTTTGATAAAATGAATCATAAAATAGCGGTTGCCAAATTTGACAAACTAGGCATGAATGACAGTTTGCTTCTCTGGATCCGATCTTTTCTGACCGGACGAAGAATGTCCGTCAGAATAGGAGACCACGTTTCATCTCCTTTCATGGTCTGGTCTGGCGTCCCCCAAGGCAGCCATCTCGGGCCATTTCTATTTCTGCTGTACATGAATGATGTTAATTTCATCCTGGATTGCCTGAAACTCTCGTATGCCGATGATTTGAAGCTCTTTTACACGATCAAGAATCCGGAAGACGCATCTTTTTAGCAACAACAGTTAGAAATCTTTGCTGAATGGTGTCGTATCAACCGAATGTCACTGAATGTGTCCAAATGTTCGGTAATTTCCTTTGGCCGCAGACGCTCCCTCTTCCAATTTGACTATGGCTTAACAGGTGTACAACTGCGACGTGATACTACGATAAAGGACTTGGGGATCCTAATCGACTCTAAATTGACCTTCAAGGATCACGTTGGGTACGTTGTGTCAAAAGCTTCGTCGCAGCTGGGCTTTTTGTTCCGCTTTGGCAACAAGTTCAAGGATGTATATTGCCTGAAGGCTATATACAGCGCAATTGTACGCCCTATCCTCGAATACTCGTCCGTCGTATGGTCTCCATATTATCAGAACGAAACTCAACGCTTAAAAGCCATTCAACGTAAATTCATCCGATTCGCCCTTCGTCACCTCAGATGGAGGGATCCAATCAATTTGCCAAGTTATACAAGCCGCTGCAAGCTCATTCACCTGGAACCACTCGAGTCGAGACGCAACATGGCAAAAGCATGCTTCATCGGGGATATTCTTCAAGGCAACATTGATTGTGCACCACTGCTCAGCCTGCTGGATATTAACACACGTCGCCGAAACCTCCGAACACATCTGTTTCTTAGCTGTCCTCCTACACGAACAAATTATGGTTTCAATGAACCTATGCGATGCATGTCCCGTATTTTTAACAGGTGCTACCATGTGTTTGATTTTAATGTGTCACGAGAAACGAACAAATGTGCTTTTAGACGTTTTTTATGTTAGTCAATGTTGGTTAGGGTTTAGAACATTATTTTTGTATGTTAGTTTTAAGTCAAACACGACTGTCATTGGGGTGGGTATTTCACCTAATGACGAATAAACAAATAAACAAATGTCTATAGTTTCTACGCAAGCATATAGCAGAACATTCCAGAATTGCTTGAATTTCAGCTTGAAATATAGTAGGCCACCTGCCCATCGGAATTTGACATGTCTATTCCTGGACCAGTTACTCCTGCTCCAACTTGATTGTTCATTCTAGAACCATCTGAAAAGAAAACTATCGATCCTAGACGAAGATTCAGACCACCAAATTCCCACGAATCACGCCCAGGATCAAATACTTGTAGAAGTTGTAAGTTTTTTTCATCCAATATTCGTTGTTAATAACTAAACAATTTAGTTTAATAATTTTTAGAATGCTTAGATGTCCTATTAGATCACCATCGAAGAGGTTCACAGATCTTTTAATCCTCAGAGCGCTCTTTTCAGCTTCTAGTTGTACGAATTGATGCAATGGTAGTATGTATAGTAAAGCATCCAGTGCTTTCGAGGGTGTACTTCTCATTGCACCAGTGATTGAAAAAGTTGCTAGTCTTTGAATTCTTTCTAACTTTCTCTGAGCAACTCTCTCTTTCGTTTTTGGCCATCAGATCAATGAAGCGTAGGTAACCCGGGGTCTAACGATTGCCGAGGAAATCCAATGAATCATCTTCGGCTTCAGTCCCCATTGCTTCCCAAATGCTCTTTTGCTTATCCATAGATCATTGGTAGTTTCGGTTATCGTCTGCTCTAGATGTGTATTCCAATTAAGTTTGCTGTCAAGGATTACTCCAAGGTATTTGACAATATTTGAAAGTTCCAAAAGGGTACCTTTCAATGTTATATTTTCGAATGAGTATTTTCTCCTTCGTGTAAATGGCACAATAGTTGTTTTGGAAGGGTTTATGTTCAGCCCTTCCCTATCAC
Source organism: Aedes koreicus (assembly GCA_024533555.2). Classification (NCBI taxonomy): domain Eukaryota; kingdom Metazoa; phylum Arthropoda; class Insecta; order Diptera; family Culicidae; genus Aedes; species Aedes koreicus. The sequence continues at coordinate 645,926 of JAHHFK020004688.1, forward strand.
ACCACGATGAGACAACATTTAAAGCAATTTGCATTCTGTTTGCGATGATGCCGTCATATTTTCCACGTACTATTATAACGGTATCATCTGCGAAACCAACTATTTCGAAGCCTAGAGCTATCAGATTTTTGAGAAGATCATCAGCTATTAAAGATCACAATAGAGGTGATAACACGCCTCCTTGTGGGCACCCTTTGATTGCTCTAACACTGCTGAATGAGCTTCGCTAATATTTCTCTTTTTGATAACATCTCCATAATCCAATCAACAATGCATTTGTCGAAATCGCGTTTCTTGATACGATAGTAGATTTTTAAATCGCCTGTGAAGGAAAGACGTGGCATAACAGCGAGAAGTTCACATATTGAAGTACAAGTGAAAGTTCAATAAAGTACAAGTGAAAGTTGGACCAAGATGGCTAGTTTTCGGATTCCCGGGAGTGACCGCGGATTCCTTAGATATGCAGTTACCAAACTTCAGGGCTAAGCGACCAAGGGTTTCCAACAAGTTTTGAAGTGACAAGTAATCAGAGATTACTTTTATTTCCGCAAAGTTATCATATAATCGTAGGTAATCACAATAATCAGGAGTAATCATAAGTAATCATATGTAATCAGAAGTTATCATTGGTAATCATACCTAATCATATATAATCAAAAGTAATATTTGATAAATAATCAGGAGTAATCCTTAGTAACAACTAATCATAAGTAATCATAAATAATCTATGATAATCAAACCAGTAGACAGTTGCGAACTAAATTACATGACTTTCGATTTTACACTTATTCCATAAGTAGTATATAATGTCGGAAGTAATGCGCTGTATTGCGCATCCGAGGCTTTGTACAGTACAATACTTCAGACCAAGCTTCAGACACTATATATCAAAGGGTTTCCAACAGCATCGATATTGAAGAGTAACTTTGGAAGAAGTGGCAAGTAATCATTCCTGTCACTTCCCCCACAATTACTCTGATTACTCAGTGATTAGAAGATTATTGTGATTACTTATGATTACTTATGATTAAATGAGTGATTATTTGTTAACTCAGTGATTACAAAGATTATTGTGATTACTGATGGTTTACTAATGGTTACTCACATTTACTTTTAAACTTAAAAATAACCGGAATCACGTGAAATTTGGCGCAAAATTGCTTGCGATTTTGTTTTAGTTTGACGGTTTGACATTTGGTTTTAACTAACACCGTGACTAACCTAGATAGTCATGTAAATAACCCTTTTTTTTTTTGGGTAGCAATGTCTAATTTAAGGGAAGTAATCAAGAATCACGTATGTAATCACAAGTAATCATCAAGTAATCATCAAGTAATCATGAGTAAATCACGAATAATCATGAGTAATCATAATTAATCATCAGTAATCACAATAATCTTTGTAGTCACTGATTAATCAGAGTAACTTCTGGGGAAGTGACAAGTAATCAATGCTGTTGGAAACCCCTTGTAAGCGACGGTGTGCAAGGTACGATTCCAACCAACGAAGAACGCATCCCTTAAATTCAAGCTTTAATAACGTGATGACGTGGTTGACCTTGTCGGAGGCAGCATATAGGTATGTGTGAATAGCGTCAGTTTGTGAGCCATGAATCCGTATTGACTCTCAGACATGTACAGTGATTGAAAATCGTTCCCAGAACGATTTTTTCTAAAAATTTGGAAATAAAATTCCACGGTGATTTTGGTGTACGGGAAATATGGTGATTGCGAATATCGATTGCCATCGAACGGAAAAACTGGCAAGCGAAAGACGAAATACTTCTCAAAATATTCGAACACTTCTCCAGTAGCACAGCAGGAATTCCGTCTGGTGCAACGGAGTTCGTAGGTTTCACGTTGACAATAGCTGTCAGGATTATTGAATCGTCAACCTCAATAGAGTTCAACAATTCACCGAATAATGGTACATTTTGTGCTGCCGTGTTGATCTGTTGTGACGTAAGAGTCTCGTTAGAGAAGAATCTGACAAACTTCTCCGAGAACAGCTCATATATTTCCTGTCACCATCGATGAAGAAGGTCCAGATTATTTCCACTGTTCGCTTACGTATTGCCAGAACGATTTCGGATCCGATTTCAATCGTCTTTGGACATCACTAAGGTAGTCGGCAAACCAACGATGACGTGCACTCTATAGAGTGGCGCAGCCTTTCGGCTTGTAATACTTCCTAAATGCTCACCTGGTGGTCTTGAGCCTTCTCAGTTCTGTAATTTGCCAAGGCAGCTCCTCTATGATCCGCTTGCAGTACAAGTGATATATGATATATGATGTATGATAGGTATGTACTACCACCCATTTTAGCACGGAAACTAAGTCCGACAGCAATGGGCTCTCATCTCTGTTAGACTTGATCAAGCTTTAATAACCACACGGCTAGCCATGTCGACTCAATTTTGAGTCGTTTTTGACTCACTTTCGTCATTATTGGAGTCACTCAAATTTGAGTAAATGTAACTGGGATTGACAAGCCGACAAATCAAAAACATCCATCTGATTTGAGTCGATGCTTTTGATTTGTCGACTTGACAATACCAGTTACATTTACTCAAATTTGAGTTACTCCACTAATAACGAAAGTGATTCAAAAACGACTCAAAATTGAGTCGACATGGCTGGCCGTGCACTGATTATCCTAATCATGCCATTGTATGAAGGGCCAAAAACGGGTTGGGTGGATCGATAGGCAACATCAGTTATACGTTTCCACCGGGTTATAAAGAATCTGCATCCAACAACAAGATTGAACAATTGGTCATAAGAGCGAGCTATCTAACATGAGAATGCCCCAATGGGCGGGGAGAAGAGCCCGCCCTCTATTCACAAACTGTTAGCAATGAGGAGTTGGCATTCCCACTCTCCCCATCCAGAGTGCTTCAATCGGGTGCCCTGATGGTCCCTCCCATGCCCATGAAATATTTTTATAATAGTGTATATATTTATGTAAATGAAAAATACTTCTAGTATTCGTATCTATGATATATGATCTTCGTTCCGTTGATCCTGGAAATGGAAGAAATATTGTAAAGTGTTATAGTGTAGAGTTCTGTGGTTCCAAGCTTAAGCACATTTTCGTTCGTTTTCAGCGTTAGCAGCAATTCACCAAAATATTGATATGAGGTAAATGAAAAAGTTGTAACAGAACAAGTGTAACAGAGAAACTTCCTTTTGGAGCGCGGAGTTGAAGATTACAACAATGAGACTTCCACACGCTGAAAGAAAACCCTTTCGGATTAATGAAGACTCGATCGATTATGATTAAGTTCTTATTATATTTACAATGTCGTTGGTCTTAATTGCTACAAAATTACCACTTCTGCAATTTTGATAACCTATGTTCCTTAGTTGTAAAATGATTCGAATTGGTTCCCGAATAACACATCTTCATGATTTTATATTGAGTAAGTTTTTTTATTAAATTTTTTTATTAAAAAGTATTTTTTTTCGTTATAAAAAATTTGTTTTTGTTGGTTTGTTCTTTTTTTCTGCTGCCGAGAAAGAAGGGGGGGGGGGTTTTTTATCCCCCTCCTTGGGTGGGGGGTGTATATTTTTTTTTTTTTTTTTTTTTTTTTTTTTTTTTTTTTTGTTGGGGTGGTGTTGTTGAAGACAAAAAAATTATTTTTTTTTTCCCTATCGTTTTTTTTTGTGGGGAGGGAAGGAAGAAATTAAATTTATTTATAAAGAAAAAAAAAATAAAAAAAAAACCCAACCCTCTTATATAATAATAATTGTTGGTTGGTGGGGTTTGCATGAAACAAGCGTACAGATCCCGAAAGATCTTCTCGACCGAACCGTTAAACGCAACCACCGCCTCCGGCTTGGCAACACCTTGTCTGTCCCAACTAGGCTTGAAAACAAATCAAGTGTTGCGAATTTCATATAACTCAATGTTCCAAATTTCCACAAACTACCAATCAAAATTTAAGCAGCTCAGTCCTTAAGTAGCCATCAACTTTAATCAATGGTTATTTTCCAACCGTAAAATCGAACTCGTCTGCGATGCACCTCATAACAGTCAATTACGACGCATAAAATCCGGAAAAGTCGCAAACGAATCCCTACCGAAAAAGGCAACCCACGACCAAATTGCAAGTTGAAGTCTTCCTTCGTGGATGAAGACATGCATCGCATGCTGGGTTTTCGTTCTACGGGAAGCCGTTCCGGGTGGGGGAAATATGATTTCGTGACCACACGAGCCGTGCACACAAAACCCCTTTTTTGGGACGAACGAACTGAAACCCAGCTGAATTCGGTGGCAACGAGTGGTTTCGTTCAATGAGTTCATAAATCAAGGGCAGTCCACCAGCTGGAGCAGCAGCAATAGCCGGAGTGCAACGAATGATTCAATCAAGTAATGAACTTCAACACCGCTTCTAGCTATGGGTCGTTCAGTCTCGGGCAAGTTCTTCCATCGGGGCACCAAACTTTTGCGCTCTTGACGAGAAACGAACTTGGTGATCATGTCGAAGCGATAACGAGCCGTTCTTGATTGACGCATGGCAGCTGCAAACGGCTTTCGGAGTGAGTCATGTGTTTTAAGCGGGTTTGTTTCTTTCCAGCCTGAATGTGACTTATGCTCGTGCGGAGTTGGATCTCTTAAGATTAAGTAAATAGACATTTGAATGAAGGCCACCGCTGTTGACCGGTTTCGGGCGGGTCCAGGCTTGAGTGCAGTTCGTTACACTTTTGTCATTGTCATCGTGTTCACCGTTATCCGATGGGGGGTGGTTGTTTGTCATTGGAAATACCGTTGTTGTATCGAATTCTTGCGATCTAGTTTTTGTTTTCGCGACCATATTCAATAACAGTTCAAATTCATCTGATTTCCTTTGACGCAATTGTTCTCCATACAATCTACCGCCTCCTCCCGGGGAAAGAAAGCAGGAAGTATGACATTTCCAAATGCAATCACTCTTCCTCCCTCGCAGAGACAATGCACCACGGATTGAAATTTATATATCAATCAGCAGCATGGTCTTTTGTTCGGATCGGTCCCTCGGAATGGAAATCGTGAATCTGGCAGTGGACACACGTGCACCGATCGACTAAGAATCGAAACGGAAGCACCGACAGTTGCTCGAGCAGTTCGATTTATTCAAGCTAATAGCTAATAAATTGCTCGTTTGTCTCCGGAGCGCGGGATCCCCTCATCGACCTGTTGGTTCCCTGTTCAGGGTTGGCTAGGAGAGCTGCCAGTCGGTATGCGACAGATTGAAAAATGATCTCATTGTTGTTGCATCGTTTCTTCCGCTGATGGCCAGCTTTTCCCCGACGTGAATTAAATTTGAAGAAAGTAAACGAATTGCACTTTGCATCCGGTTTTGGGAAATCAATTTTAACGACGTGCACTAAAATAACAGTGAAGATTCCGCTCGCCACATGCTGTGCAACTCTAACTGAGATCTGATAGTGGGTTGTTACCGCGTGTCAGCGGGTCTGACAGAGTCATGGGCTTCGGTTGCTGTTTTTGCAACATAGTTGGTAGCATGAAATCCGATTTTCAAAAGTAGACAGATTATCCAACTTTTCCAATTACGGCTTTTGAATAAGCGATGCTAGATTTGAATGTTGCTAAGATCTCAGAACTATCTATCTTTCCCATATCTATCAAGCTATATATTAACTAACACACCGTTTAACAGCCACGAACAAGTAACATTGCCACAACCATCCTGCTTTATTCAGTTTTATTAAAGTTTTATTAAAGCCACTAAAAATCAATTTGGTTTTATTATGGAACCAAGAGGTGCCAACAGGTTTCATATTTTAGTCTGGTTTATGACATCCTACACAGCTTGTTTACAACGATCTTAAACCCTTGTTTTCTCAAATTCCTTAAACTCCTATCAAAGGTTTTATTTTGACTTTATGAACTCGTAAAATGCTGCTCTGAAATGCCGTTTTAGGACTGATTCATATTATCTTATTATGGTCAGTTGAAAAAGCATTTTTAAACCATTTTGCCTTCAGTAAATGTATTCAACGGGGAATTGGCATTGAGGGAAGTCACCATATGACCAAATAGTTTTATAGTAGTCATTGCGAAGATACATTAGCTTTTTGGCAAAACTGTGATTTTTTCCAATCACCATATTGATATATAAGAAATAATTGGAATGTGGAATAATAAATGCAAAAAAATTACATGTAATGCAAATGAACTGTACATTGGAGACCAATTTTGGCATTTTTTTTAGATAAGCTTATTGAATTCCATAAATTTTCTGGAAATTCATGAATAATTTATCAAATATATTTGTTTTAATTTGGTTTTTGTGGTTGTAAATTCGCATAATTTCCGAGGCGCATTAATTTTCGGCTCTTGTCGTGCCAATACTCATCATAAATTAAATGCGCATATGATTTGGAGCTTGATACGCTGTAAAACAAAACTCAATTTATTTTGAATATTTTGGCATCAAACAAAATTTCCCGCAACTCTAGAACTTTTTTCTTCAATATTATTTACGGCTAAATATATCAGAATAGCAGAGAATCGAGCAAAGCAGAATAACAAAAAACAACCACGATATCACAGTGAAGTTTGACAGCTGGGGCCGTATGATGGTTTTCATGGCAGCCAATAAGTTTTATGAAGGTTCTCAAGTGGTTCTATCACTAGAATATTTTCAAAATCTTAATGGTTTTATAAAGGTTTTATTAGCTTGTTTTCTCAACCGTCTATAAAGTGGGCCACTTTGTACCAATTTTGGCTTTAATGAAGCATAGATGAGGTGTGGGTAGACAAAACAGTTTTGAATGCAGTTTTATGAACAAAGCCGTGAGGAGTGCTATACGGCTGGAATAAAACTAAAATTGTTACGTGGGCGGTGGAGGAGATTTCTATTTATTATCATACAGATTGGACCAAAAGGACTTAGATTTGCAAGAAACTTTGACCACACACACACATATAATTGTTATTTTTAAACCAGCAGGGCTGCCAGTTTTCCCAGAAAACATCAATCAAAATTTTTCGAATTTCTGGACATAACTTATTTCAATAACTCAGAACACAATAATGGAAAACAATTCAACAATTTGCGTTGATAAGATTATAAGATTTTTTTTTTCAATTGTGTTTCAATGTGGACAAAAACTGCAAGAGAAAGCCGGAAGAACTATGTTTGTAATCATAGAAAAATTTTGGAAAACATATTTTCTTGTTTACTAATTCCTTAGCTTAAATCGGTAAAATTTTCACGATTGTTTGGGGGTAATGCCTAGAAAACTTCATATCTTAACCCTAAATACTGTAGCCTGCTGGTTTGCTTGAAGGTACATTTGTTTTGTAAATAATTCGATGTGTTGATTTTGTCCAGTGTACCCGCTAAGTAGCAACTTGATCACTTTTCAAACTACTGTAAGCATGTAAACCATACATTATGTTGAAATACGGCGTAGCAAAAATTCGTATTGAATCGGTTAAATTACACTAGAAAAAGCTTATTAGTTGACAAAAAGGCCTATTCTGTCTGTGACTGTGACAAGTTTCTTCATTGTCGAATGCTCGATTTGGGTAAATAATAAAACGAAATTGGCATATTGTCAAAATTTATCCTTTTTCAAATGGAATAAAGTGGAATTTGCTTGCTTGGGACAGTTTAAAATAGTGTTTCAGTCTCGTAGTTTAAATTTTCCTAGTTTTCCATTTGCAATTTTTTTACTAATACGCGCGTAAAAGTATTGTTTTTAAACATTTGTGAGATGAACTGCTAAGAAGGTTATGTCTTGTAGGAACGCTCTCAAAATCAGGTCAAATCAGCCTCAACGATTTTCAGACTCATTTTGCAATCAATGGGTAAAAGAGTACCTTCCCAAGATAGGATATGAGTACAAAATAAAGGCGATATGCAAACATGCGTCCTATAAGCTAGATGTGAAATCTCGAGTACTTTTTCAAACAGACGTATCTGAATTTGAAAACAAAGAGGGGAAGTAAGATTCAAACGTTAAAATCTTGAAACCCTTAGCACTTTCACGCAAACACAAGGAATGACATTTTCCTAACATGATGGTGATGCTACTTTTCGTGAGGGCGCTGAGAGTTTTAAAAAATTTACGTTTGAATCTTACTTCCCCTCTTTGTTTAAAAAATCAGATACGTCTGTTTGATAAAGTACGGGAGAAATGATCGTGTATCGCCTCCATTTTGTACTCATATACTTTGAGTACTTCCCACGATTTTTTGAAGAACATATAACAATTGACTAGATCTTTGTCGACGGGTGACATGGTTCGAAACCAATGGACACAAAGGCAAATTCTACGTACCTCGAAAACCCTGATCTTTCTCATCGTGCCATCAGCAGGAAGCTGTGAATGGTACATTCTATGGTGTCTCGTGTTTTAAATCGGTACCACGAACGTTTGACCATCAATCGGAAAGAAAAAAGTGGCAAAAATGGATCTCCGTATAGTGTTAAGGATCACAAGCTAAGTTCAAGCTTTCAAGAGGAATCCCAACAGTTCAGTTCGAGATGTGGCGAAGAAACTAAATCTAACAAAACCTTTCGTGCAAGATGCGAAAAAACGTGAAGGACAACACACGTACAATGTCCAAAAGGCGCCTAATCGCGAACGCAAACGGCAGAATACGGTAGGTAAAACACGTGCACGGACACCCAGATGTTGACGAAACCACATTGCCTCGTCATGGATGATGAGACGTATGTAAAAGCAGACTTCCGACAGCTTCCGATTCGATGTCCCTGAGAACGTTAGAAAGCAGAAGATGTTTGCCAAAAAATACATGATTTGGTAAGCAATTTGCTCGTGTGGAAAGCGGAGCATCCAATTCGTGACAACTGGAACGGTCAATGGGCAGGTGTACCTAAAGGAATGCCTCCAAAAGCGTCTACTTCCTCTTCTGAGGTCACACGATGGTCCTACAATTTTCTGGCCCGATTTAGCCTCGTGCCATTACTCGAAAGAGGTTTTGGAGTGGTACAAGGCTAAGGAGGTCAATTTCGTGCCGAAGCATCTCAATCCCCCGAATGCACCGGAACTGCGACCGATTGGAAAGTACTGAGCCATCATGAAGCAGGCACTTTGGAAGCATCCTAAGGAAGTGGAATCGGAGGAAGATATGAAGAAAAAATGGATTGCCATGCAAAAAAAAGGTGGTCCAAATGTTGTACAGGACCTTATGAGTAGTGTAAAGAAGAAGGTTTGTGCATTTGGATATGGAATTGAAATTGAATAAAACAAACATGGGAAAATATTCATAACATGCTTTATTTTACTTGATGATTGGTTGAACGGGCAATTTTTGCCGAATATTTGTGTGTGTCGCAATTTGATTCCGTGCACCCTTTATGACATCGCTAGGTTTATATTTCAACTACTCCTATCGGAAAAGAAGGACCCAAAAACATGAGGTACTCGAATCAGTTGGATAGCATAACATAGCATAGCATACCTTTCCCGCCCATACCTCCCGGGGTGGGGGGGGGGGGGACGGGGGGAACGCCAAAAAAAACTGCCTTGGGGGGGGCGGGCCCCGCCCCCCATCTTTTTTTTGGCGCAACCCTTTCCTTTTCCTTTCCCGAAAAAAAAATTTTTTTTTTTTTTTTGTGGAGTAATTTTTTTTATAACCATTTTTATTAAAAAAAAACTTTTTACAACTTTTAAAAATCTTGTGTGTAGGGGTAAGGTCTGTATTCACATTACTCTGGACACCTTCAAATCATTGTAACTTTTGAAATATTGCACGTAGGAATAAAAAATTTGACTGTGCTATAGCTGAGAGTCTATGATGAAAAAAAATTATGATTGATGTTTACATTTCATGTGTAGTATTCAAGATGGCGACGAAAGAAAAACAAGTGCGCGAGCGAATTTTGTACGGGCGTACGGCAAATCCTGACTTGTCAATACGGGACCTTGCAAAAACATTGGATTTGCCTAAATCCACTGTTCACGATGTGCTCAAATCATTTTCGGAACGTTTGACGGTGGAGAGGAAACCAAGAAGTGACAAAAACATTGGACGCGCTGATCCTGTCATGGACCGAGAGGTGAAAAGGATATTAACGAAAAACCCAAATCTCTCCATTCGAACGGTGGCTCGTAAAATAGGGATGTCGCCTAGTTTTGTCCAAAAATCAAAACAACGTTTGGGATTTAAGTCGTATAAAGTAAAAATAGTTCCAAATCGCAACGACAAACAGAACCTGGCAGCAATATCACGGGCTCGACGTTTGTACTGCAAATATTTGACGAAGTTTTCATGCGTTGCTATGGACGATGAAACTTATGTCCTGGAGGATTCCAAGCAGCTTCCAGGGCTGGCTTTTTATTCTGCTATCGCCAGAAATGCTACAGCTGAGCATTTCAGAACGAAGAAGGCATCGAAAATTCCCAAATTTCCCGTGTGGCAAAAAGAGTAAATCTTTCGTCACTACAGGCACAATCAACAAGGAGATCTATCAGAAAGAATATCTGCAGAAGCGATTGCTACCCTCCATCAAAAGTTATAAAGAAAAACCTTTGTTCTGGCCCGATTTGGCATCATGCCACTATGCTAAAACTGTGATGGAGTGGTACCAAGCAAATCAAGTGAACATTGTACCAAAAACCTCAAACCCGCCAGATTGCTCAGAGCTACGACTAATCGAGAGATATTGGGCTCTGATGAAGCGGAAGCTTTCTGGAAAGAAGCAAAGAATCAAAGACATCGAACACTTCCAGCCAATTTGGACAAAGACGGCTTCTACGATTTCTGAAGAGTCTGTACAAACCTTAATGGACGGAGTTAAGCGCAAAGTTCGAAAATTTTATGCAAATACCGAATAACTATGGTTTGTCTTCATGAAAACACATCCCATGAATCTGAAATAAACAACTACGACGGAAATATAATGCGAAATTTATGTTTAATTCATGTTTTGAGGTGTCCGGATTATTGCGGATACAGACCTCATGATCAGCAGGGATGCGAGGGAAGTGTTGATTAGATGTCTACTTAAGATGCCGAGAACTCATGCTACCTTCATAGACATCTGGAGTTGTAAATTGGATGAGATTGTGCAGGAGGTTTTCCTTGGCGAGAAAGCATATGTGACGTTAGGAGTGACGAAGCTAAGAAAGTTAATGCACTCCACACCCATATATATTTCCTTAAATGGTTAGGACATGAGCACTTACTTTGAATGATTATGGTTGTTGCACCTTCTGGAGAGAGACAAATAAAACGCAAAATCTCTATCTCGAATACACATCGGAGAAAACTTGTGACATACTGGCACACAATGAACTTTTTAAAGCCGTTGATAACTGACCATAGCACACATGTTTGCAAAACCAAAAAACTATAAAATCTATAAATTGCAAGATGGAATACTTTCACCTCAAAGATGGAATACTTTCAACACCAAAGAAATTCAGCTGTAATTGATTCACATGGCTGCTTCTGTCAAGTTTTCCAGATAATATTATGTTTGGGCACATTGCGTCACTATTCATTCCCTTTTCTGCTATTCCATTTCACGTTAAAAACGATTATACGGCGTAATTGACAAAATTATTGGCAAAGTCGAGGTTGAAAATGGTGTTCCTTCACAACCAGCTAGACTATTAGTGCTCCGCACATTCTGATTGTGGTTCATCTTCACTGAAACTGCACAGATTAATTTTATCTGTATAGTAAATTACACTTTTCCGAGCACTTTTCACAATATTTAAATGATTTAAAAATATAACTTTACGTTGAGGAAAATATCCAAACGTCAGGTTTTCAGCACAGCCTGCTTTCTTTTTTCATGAGGTATTCGAAGCAGTTGGATAGCCAAAAAGTAACAGAACTAGTGATAGCTCTGGTTCAGAATGCATTCTGGCCAACAAAGACCAACCCACGATGGCAGAAAACTACAACCGAATTACCAATTGACAGAAACGGACACAATATAGCGCAAGTTAATCTCATTTGTTCATGTTTGAGTTCATTTTTCCTTTTGACATAAATAAATTTTCTTGATTCCACATTTGTTTGTGTTATTAACGAAAATCCAACTGTTGAGTAGATTCCAATGTAAAAGTTATAGCTTTTGCAGGAAGAGATTAAAAATGAAGTCGTTTAAAAAACACTGCATCAATTTTTTATAAGGTAAACAAAAAAAAATGAATAAAATTCACACACCTTCAAATGCAAATTTTTCAAAAAGCCTTTTTTGTGCTATGATACAGTCTAAAGCAAGATTATTACTTCTTGGTTGAATTTAAAAAAAAAAACCTGAAACTCCAAGCAATAAAGCCCGATGAACAAAATTTCAATAATTAAAGTGTCTAAGAAGGTCATCCAGAGATGGTGCTACTCATATAGACTCCGTAAGACTCGTTTGTCAAAAACTCATTGCAGAATGTAAATTTCACTTGCTCTAAGTTTCATATGTAGCACTTGCTCTGAATTTCATATGAATTGAGGAAGAACATTTCTTTTGTCTTTCATGCTAACTGTGAGTCTTACGCCGATTAAAAGACGAATGTAGCTATGGATATGGAATATATAACAGTGTATTTTTTTATAAAGTCATAGGTGGAACAGAGTACTGCTTATCATATATAATATTTTGATATTCAGCTTCTAAAATGAGCTATTGGCAATCGTGTCTAACTGAAGCCTGTATCTTTCCAACTAGTCAAAAATTGCATTTAAAATACTTATTTACTCATGCAGAAATAACTTTCTGCGTCATCTTGTTGAAATGTTTGCAAAGGAAATAAGAAATGTTCCCAAAATTTCGGCTCTGATTGAGAAGCCAAGTATGTCAGATTCCCAAAAGGAGTACATTTCATTTACCAATCGACCCCACCCATTAACCACAGCGATTTTTAAATTCTAAACTCCACAAAACACCGTCCCAGCCGAACACAGCCGAACGATTCTCCTCCCACATGTGCGGTTGCCAAAACCACTGCACGTTTCCATTATCATTTTTCACTACGCCTTCGCGATTAATCCCAAATACAAACGGCGCACGGTCAGCACTGGTTACTTGCCTGGGTGATATATATCGGATTATTTACGGGAAACAATCTGGCCAACGACCAACAAAAGCAATTTCATCTGCGCTGCTCGGCAAGTCTGTGGCTGCACATTTACCCGCCCTTATCTGCCCGATTCTACGGCTCGCCACACACAATTTATTGATCGATTTAGCAAAATAATTAATAATGATTCATAACTAGTGTTTCTGCACACCCCACATACATAGAGTGGACAATCGGTTGGACCTCACCTCACGACTCGACTCGAGGGAGTACGAGCTGGAAAACCGTTTGGTATGGGATTTTTGTTAATAAATAAAGCACGCCTTGCCGCGCGGTCGGTGGCTCGAGAACAAAACATTACTCCAATATTGCACCAGCCGAACAAATTGCTTCTGATAGATTGCACCGAGGTGGAGGGAAGGATTTGTTTTCGAACTTCGGTAAACCCCCCCCGTAAGTCCTGTCAGAAATGTCGTGTTTTATAAATTACACACACTCGCTCGCGTGCGCCTTGTTGTTTGGTGGGTGGGTGCGAGAGTGCAACTGGGCTTTTACGGGTTCGTCGCTGTCGTTGAAATCATTTGCAAGAGAGCTGCGCACTAATGCGATTAATGCCCCACTGGAATTGGCTAATTTTTCAAAGAAATGCACTGGAACGTTATCTAGATCCTCGAGGAAAATTGAAATTGCTCTATTCGGTCGCGGGGTTGGAAGCCGTCGGTAATTAAGCAATGCAACTTTGTGTCGGGCAGCTCACGACGGGTGATCTCGGACAATATGCATGCCTGTGCAGTGCAACTCAAGTTGCATTAATCAATGCATTCCTCGTCTTTCCACGCCGGTTCATTAGAAAAAAACAACGCCTGCTACAATCAGTGTGGATAGTGTCCGGCCGTTCTAAGCCTGGCTAGATCCGTGTGAGTATTTGTCAAATATGCCGTTTCGAAAATAGAGCATGTCCACACTGGAGACGGGCCGCCAACTGCGGGAACCCATCGGGGCGGGGTATTGACACTGATGCCCCTAATGATTCGATCAAAAGCCGCGGCGGCACCGCACTTCTTGCCGCTTGTTTGTGTATTTATCCAACTAATCGCTGCGCGCGGCTGTCAGTTTATTTCGCTTTTCACCAAGCCGCATCGTCACCCCGCCCGGGACAACAATGAGGCAAATAATGATCATTATTCAATAAACATGTGTGAATCAACCGACGACGATGACGACGAGGCAAATAAATAACAACAAACAAACAAACAAACGAACGAAACCGCTTCGGATCCGAATTTTTCGGTAGAAGGTGCCTACTTGTGAACAGATTTTTGTTTCTTCCTTTCTGTCGAACCGGACGGAACAAGTGGCTCTCGATCAGTTTCGTTTTCGAGTATATTTTTTTTTTATTTCGAGTCGTTTATTTACTGGAAAGTTGCCACGCGCCGAACAACGCCAACGCCGCAGCAGCGGCAGCTCGTCGTTCGAATCGAACCGGGAAGGGATGATATATGGATGGGACCGGAGACTGGCGATTTGCCTGCCGAAACGTGATACGATGGCATCCCCCAGGCCTCCTGTGTCGCAATTGAGGGGTTATTTATTTTTTAAAGAAGCGACTGCAGCAGCAGGAGAAGGAGCAGTAAGTAGCTGGCCGGGGAGAGTAATGGGCTTTGTGTGAGGAATGCAGTTTTTGGAGCATCTTGAATGTCGATGTGGTCAGTTGGAATTTGTGACTTAATTTGTATCGATACCGATGCTTGAAAAAGCTAGCAGGCAAGAATTCTATAATTTTTTTTATCAGTACAACCGATAGAAGAATATTTCTCTCAAGCGCGTTTTTATCTTCAAATCCTGTTTTGTATTCCAACCCGGTGCAATGTGAGCCTTACTGCCGGTAAACAGGTTAACTTGCAACATTTTTCAATTTTGAATGGCTGTAACAACATGTGTGTAACCAAATGGAAACAAATATTTGCATATGAAGTTATTAGGTCTAGGATAGAACAGTTGTACTTAAGTAATGAGAAAATATAAGTTCTGAACTTTTAATTATGGAAATTCAACTATTTTAATGAGTCATTTTTTAGCACGAGAAACAAGTGTCTAATACTACTTGCGATTATCAATCAATACACTACCATTAAACGCATAAATGACCCACGTTACACTGTTATGTGGTTTGAAGGGGCTTATCTTCGTTTATGTTTGCTTTGTCGACTTTTGCTTTGGTTTTTCCGGCTAAATGATTGAATTTGTGGCTCTGCTTACTGCTTAAGGCAAGAAAAGACTTTGCTAGCTTGTACATCGAATAATAAATTCAATGGAAAATGCTATTGCAGTCACGTTTAACATGAGAGAGAAAGTAGACGAAGAGAATTGATCTACGAAGGATCTTTTCAAATCTTACGTGAAAATTTACGTTTAAATCGATTGCTTACAAACAAGTAAAAAAGACAGATAGACGGGGAAAAAAATATACGAAAGGGGGGAAAAAAATTTGGGAGTGTTTTTAAATAGCAAAATATCTAAAACAAATTGAGTTTTTTACAGCGTTTCATGCTCCAAATCATATGCGCATTTAATTTGATGGTAAATATTGGCACGATAAGAGCCGAAAATTAATGCGCCTCGGAAATTAGGCGAGTTTACAACCACAAAAACAAAATTAAAATAGATCCCAAGTAACATTGTCAAAACCATCCTGCTTTATTTGGTTTTATTATGGTTTTATCAAAGCCACTAGAAATCAATTTGGTTTTATTATGACACCTGAAAACCTACACAGCTTGTTTACAAAGATCTTCAAACCTAACATTTCAATTATTTCTTACATTTTAATATGGCGATTGGAAAAAATCAAAGTTTGGCCATACAGCCAATTTATCTTCGCAATGGCTATTATAAACCTATTTAGTCATTTTGTGACTTCCCTCAATGCCAATTTGCCGTTTTATGAATTTAATGGAGGCAAAATGGTTTTAAAATTTATTTTCAACTGGCCATAATAAGATAATATGAATGAGTCCTAAGATTTTTTAAAGCAGATTTGCCCTTTTTGAAATGTTGATATTTAGTTGGCAAATGGTTTTTCTTTTTTCGACAACTTTTTCAAATTGACGTATTAGATTTTGTAGACAAAGATGTAAACAAAGATTCAAACGTAAAATTCTGGAAACCCTCAGCACTTTCATGATAACTAGGGCCACCACCACAATGAATAATATTTCCCTAAAATGATGGTGATATTGAGAATTCAAGGAAATTTACGTTTGAATCTTTGTTTATCTCTTCGTTAACAAAATTTAATACGTCGATTTAAAAAAGTTGTCAAGAATTGAAAAACCTTCAAACAATGGATAGGAATTCAATAGGGGAAGTTGCTCTTATGTAGGTCTATGGATCTAGGATTCGGCCTATGCTTAAAATTCGACGAAAATATTTATTCACTATGTTTACCCTGAAAATCAAAAATATACAATAGTATTGTCTCACTGACATATCAATATGAAGAAAAATTAAGGACAGGCAATTTTTAACGATAGGCCGAATTCTATATCCATAGACCCACATTGGAGCACTTTCCCCTATGTCAAATAATGCGTTTCGTCTTATTTGAATATTCTATGACAGCAGCCGAATTGTTTGAAAAAAAAAAATGTCAGCAGGCCATGATAATCCAATACTAACCAATATTTTCTTCCTTTATGTTAGTTTTGTCAAGCTACCAGTGCTACACATTTCCCTAGGCTTATTCTCAAATACAATGAGTTAAACTTCTCCTGAACCACTCAAAGGACTCCATATGCTTTGTCTTCCACATCCTCCAGCGTTTTCCCAAATACTTTTATAGCGAAGTAATCTGCAAACTGCATTAATTCACTGTCCTCGTCTTAGAACTCACGGAGTGATGCCGTGTTTGAAGATTGAAAAGAACGGGTGATAGTGGGCAACCCTGAGGCAACCCAGCACTTACGCTCTTTTGAACTTCTCCATTCTCTGTTCTCAGTAGCAGCTCCCGATCGCAAAGGCAAAGGTCAGATTTGCAGGAATGTTCATTTTGACTAGAGTTCGCAGTAGCTTGTCAGCGTTCACATAGTCGAAAGCCTTATAGATATCCAGGAAAGTGCTTTATTTCCAGCAACTGCTTAGTTTTCCAGTAGTGTATTTACCTTCTGAGCCCGAAAGATTGCGTTCGAAGAATATCTTTCATCTCCGTCCGTTCTATCAGTATGTCCATAATCAGAGGGTTTATCAGCTTCAAATACACATTCAACGGACAGATCGGTCCTTTGGAGCTTGGAAGGCTTTGATTCTGGTGTGGCTTTGAGATGGATCTAACCTCTGTTAATCTCCATCTTACCTCTCAAAAACTAACACCCTGCACAGCATTTCGATTATCTTCAGTTGCATTTCGGGAAAAAATCTTTCCTAGTAGCACACTTGTTGTAAACCATGTTAGGTTACCTTTATATGACCGAATTTAGTTATATTAGTGAGAGTGTACTACTCGGGTTAAAGAATAGCAAAAAACAGGGCTTCCCAACCGGTGGTCCGCGACCCCCAGGGTTGATCGATCCACCTTGCTCGTTGCGCGCCTCTTCTTCTTGTACCCGTCGGTTCGTTTTCAAGAATCATTTTAACTGGACTGTCGTCTGACGTTCTTACGACATGTCCAGCCCATCGTAGTCGGACGATTTCAGCGATGTGTACGATGGGAGGTTCTCCCAACAACTGGTGCAATTCGTGGTTCATTCGCCTCCTCCACGTTCCGTCTTCCATCTGCACTCCACCGTAGATCGTGCACAACACCTTCCGTTCAAAGACACTAAGGAAGCGTTGGTCCTCAAAGAGAACAACCGTTCTAATTAGCTTAATGACCTCATATAATTTAAACTCTAATATATTAACTATGATGTGATTTTTTAAATTAAAATTACATCGAAAGAAAGAATTAAAACTGAATACTTTTACATCAATGCAAGAATGGTTTGTCATGAGTTTTGGATAAATCCTATTGCACTTTCTTTAAAACAAATCCTGGTAAGTATGGTAAAAGGAAAAATGGAAAAACAGCTTTAAATGCAACATACATAACACATATAAAATTTGTATTTCCAGATCAACACTTCGTACTATTCATATGATTATCTGGGTAGCCGCATGATTCGGAATCTACCTAAAGCCCGATTCAAAGTAAATTTGGACGCATTCAAGTGGTCATAACTCAAGAATGAAACAACATACACGGTTGATCAAAACGTCAAACAAAAGGGTATTGATTCAACTTTTAAACGACATATAAGAACTTATTACATTTGACCGTTTAAAACGAACTGTCGCACTTTACTTGTGATCGATGCCATCATGATCTGGCACAAAAAGACTTATATCCTTCTCTTGAAAGGATGATACGTACGGTGGAAAAGTTGGAATCGTATTTCTTTGCCAAATCACGTATGGAGACACCTGGGTTGCCTTTCACGTACCTCAACACATTTCTCCTCAACTCTTTGTCCCTAGTGCCACTTTTATGATAGATGCGCTGTGCTTTATCCACACTAAGAGTATCCTTGTAACGTTTGATTACAAGACACACCGTTGACTTTGGGAATTTTAACACTTTTGCTATTTTTGAGGCCACGAAGGATTCTCTAGATGTTTGTGGACAATTAATTTTATTTTCTCAAGTTCCATGATCCGTTATTTCGAGATGCGTTGATCAATCGAGAAAAGCTTTTCACCAATATCTTCGTCAATCAAACATCAACAAATGCCAGTTTTTGTTTCCAACCACCAGGGACACGGTGGTGTATAAAACCGTGCGTCCAGATTTACTTTGAATCGAGTTTTAGTTAGCAAGACCTGCTTGCTGTTCATCCGCTCGGTTTTACATCCATTTACCACCAAACTCCCTACATTCCTCTGCCTAACTGAATCAGCTCCATCTTTTGACGGCGGTGAGAAATTTCTTTCGCTTTTGCTGCTTCTGTTGTTTCATCATGCTCTTCGTTCCGTGTCATCCCATTAACGTCTTCAGCTAACAGTCGTTGCTTGACAACTTCTATGGTTGCAACATTCTCCAACATATTCTACAATGCCTATACCAGGGCATCTAATGAATATGGCAACGTATGGAACAGCAGAACTTTGTCGACTCCTCACACCAGCCGTCATTAGCCCCCGGATGAAATCTTCCAACGCATGCAAATGGAGCCTTAACAAACCAGGTCGCCTCAGGTCTCAGGTTCAGTTGGTTCGGTTGCTTCCGAATAATATTTTGCAGTCCGATCTTGGTTCCAAATCACTCAATTGGCTAAAAAACTCACGCCTTTGCCATGCAATCTACTTCCTCAAACTCGGTCTTCTCATCAGCTTCTGCTGGCACATTCTCCATCGCATAATTCATAACACCGACCGATTCATATTCCAGTTTCATTTTAACCTGGAAATTTCAATGTTGGATGTTCGCTTTGCCGTTAAAATTGGTCAATCGTTGAAGTTGGAATTGCGATTAAGTTGTTATTGTGTACTTTGATCAGAACTTTAACGTTATACGTTTTTTTATCGATTTAGCGTGCCATAAAGAATTACACCTTCTTCTTCTTAAGCATTTCAAGCTTATTGCTTTCACAATTAACTTATTGCTTGCTCTCAACTTAGTGTTCTAAATGCACTTCCACAGTCATTAATTAAGAGCTTTCGATGCCAGGTACCATTTTTGCATTAGTATGATTGTGTGGCAAGTACAATCATACGCTATGCCCAGGGAGTCGAGAAATTTTCCTTTACGAAAAATTCCTAGACCAGACCGGGAATCGAACCCAGCCACCTCCAGCATGGCGTTGCTTTGTAGCTGCGCCTTTACCGGCTGAGCTAAAGAATTACACCTAGGTAACCCTCTCATATATGGCAGGGCAGGTTAAGTATAACATAATTATAAAAATTCGGGTTTATGGCGGTGTGTCTTTGATAGAATTTAGCTATAAAAGCCAAAATTTATAGCTATATTCCATTATAGCAGTTAATTTTGGCAGGCGCCAAACTCTACGCCTTTCTCTTTATTTTTTCAAGCATAAAGACTTCGATTTTTTAAAAGACAACCTTTGTTTGTAACGATTAGGAAGTTTATTAATCGTAGAAGCTGCTCTGACTCCGCCTTTTCGCTAACGAATCGGCTGGAGAACAGAAATGCGCGTGTTAATTCGTACGTTGTAAATTTAAGTTACTCGATTGTTTTTTTGCGTAGCAGTTTTACTTAGAGGTACAGGTAGTGTGTGAGTTTTGTTTTCGGAAGCGTTTTAACGTTTGTTGGTCCTTTCAGGGGACATAATTCCAAACTAGTCGCGTTCTTGTTAAAAATTTCAATTTGTCTTTTTGAACGAAAAAAGGTGAATCAGTTATTTTAAAATATTTCAATTATAAGTTTTAATGTGAGCTCACGTTGGACTTCCAGCGCTTGTCGCTTTTTTTGTACGGGTTGGAACTACGTTACTGTTACGTTACTGTTACGGACGGACAACATCGACTCGTGCGCCCAGCAAAGGCCTGCCTTTCGAGGTAGTCAAACGGAGGAGTGAAGATGGCAAGAAATTTGTGCGAGTTTTTCAACCGACGGTCGCCAATAAACCCTCTGTAGAAACGATACCGAGAGCCCGGTTTCGGTGATCCGTTGTCAAGTGTCGGACACTGAACTGGACCTCATTCCAAAATATAGTAGTCTCTCTTAACCCCGCCCGGTCATTGCGGAAAGGTACGCGAATCCTGGGAAAGCGGGCTCCTATATTTAAGCAGACGGTCAATTCCGAACGCTCTCAACGAATCTGAAACTGGAAGTCATTCGTCCAGCCGCCACTCCCTCAGCAACTTTAGTTTCGGTCATACTGCGCACGGTTCATCGTCCATCGCTGATTTGCAGCGCAGCGGCGTCGTTAGTTCCGCCGCCATCGACTCATCCACCGGCCGCCATCCTCAGTGAATCATCGTGGAATAAAAACCTGCGCTTACACGAGGGGTCCAATACGAATGAATGCAAAATATAGTGCGGTTAAAGTTTGAAGTTTGGTATGTTTTAGTTGAAACCACGCGATTATAAAGCTCACATTACACTAAGTTTCCGTTTTTCCGCTCTATTGAGTAAGCATCCCTTCGGGCTTTTTCCGTTTTTTTGGTTAGTGGGTAAGTCAGAGTGTGTCGAATAACATATTACGTGTACGATCGTTCTATAGCAGAAGAGAAGAATTTGGCGTTTTCCGCAAATATTAGTTGTTTGTAAACACTGTTCAAGAGGTTCCCTGAGATAGTCTCAATTTGTCGGGCAAACCACAACACGACCAGTGGTCTCTCTAACAAGAGTGGCGCTAAAGCTACTGTGCTTTAACTAACCTCGAGTTGTTCCTCGAACGGTTACAAAACAAAAATGGTGTCAAACAAACAAAAACAAAAATGTTGGCTACTTGGACTTAGACACCTGGCGTAGTTGTTTTCGGCTGAACCAACAAAGGTGTGTTGAAAATAGGATTCATCCGTCAAATGACAAGAGTAACTCATTTCAAAGTACTTTTCCAATAACATCTCTTTATCAGCATCGACGCTGCGTTATTTTGGATTTCAAACTCGGCGCTGACGCTGGCTTTAACGCAGCTTTGTGGGTTCAGATTTGGAGTCTAACAAAGGAATTAGTTACATGAAATAATTCAAGCATTGAAAGAATACTGTGAGAGTTTACAAACTTTTACTAGAACCTGAATATTCAACGCCAAATTTCGACTGACATCATGCCGCGTAAAAATCATTTCGCTACCTCATCCCATCTGAAACCAACTGAACCTACCACTAACCGCAAAAGATACCTCACGCACAATCCCTCCTCAAAATCGTAATCATAAAACCATATCAGCCCACTTTTCTGGCAGCTCTCACGTTGACCCTTAGCGATTTCATCGATTAGCCTGCCTACCAGCTACCTCTTCGAGTGACTCTTCTAACCCTTGCTGGCGGGAAGTAATATTTCGTTTTATTCGGTTTCCATCACCTCTGGCGTCGATCGTAAAAATGCAAAACTCAGCTCACAGCTCCGTCCCACTGTGCTGATGGCGCCCTCTCCCCTAAACTGGCGTGGGAACCGTTGTCCATTTGCTATACCCCTCCCGACACCCAAATACAGGAAATCGAAATAACGTCTCCCATCTCACCACAGGCAGGAAGCTCCAAGTGATGATGATTGTAATTTGATTGGTTTGGACATAATCATTAGTAATTTGCAGTTTATATGTGATTTGCTTTGTGCAGTGGTTTGCGGATTTCAGGGCAAGTTCTCCGTACTCCGCGCAAACTGACTGGCTCATCTATCGCGGTTTGCGTCAGTGCCATAAGTTATGCAAATTTCCCCAATTAGGGGGTCCAACCGACGACGAAAACGGTAGCTGCTAGCATAAATGCCTCCCTGAGTGGAATCTTCAACGATTAACCCTACAAATAATTGCCACCGCCCGCCTCGCCGATACTCAAAACATCAAATTATCAAAACGACTCAATTTTTTACACCGAAAACGACATTCAACCCCCCATAAAACCCATCCATATCAATAATTCAACCATCAACAACTAATAAACATCGACATCAAATTCCCATTCAAACGGTAGAAAATGACAGCAATAAAAAACGGAAATCAAATTTCCCTTTTCATATTATTGGGAATACTGTCCATTAACGAGATTGCTGCGTGAATCTATTAGCACTTCTTCCTTCGGCTCGAAGCAGGCCATGAACCGTTACTGCCATAGAGACAACCAACCGCCACCGCCTTCGCCTCGGCCTTCGTCACCGCACCTGTCACAATCCGGAGCCATGTGCCAGTTGTAGCAGCGGTCATGTCTTTCCAATAACAATAAAGTCCACTGATAGACGATGGGAACGGTACCGATTGGACAGGAAGAGCTGTGCTAATGCCTCCACGAATGGCTCTTTACATGGACACCTTCTCCTCGAGTCTCTCTATAACTGGAAAAGATAATTTCCCTATTAAAAATTAGATACGAACTCACCTTCGGAATCTCTTCATCTCTGGGCCGCAATCGCGCCGTTGTTGCGCATTGTGTGACAGCAACTACCAATATCCACAGTCCTCTATGGGGAATGGATACCTTTTTCGGGCGGAGGACGCCGACAACCCTCGGCGATCAAATTAACGTTGCATTTTACGTAATTGGCTTTTATTGGCTTTCTTCGATTCGACAGATTCGGAGATCTTATTGGGTGCGATAAAAGAATACGCGGAGATGGCATTCCGCATGAGTGGCATGGGTTACGACCATGCCCGGGGGCGGCAAGCCTCACGCACTGCTAATGAACGACCTGATCGCGCGTTCTTCACCATGTGGGCGTCCGCGGGAGATGTGATCGGTTGAATTTTTTGATTGAAATTTTATGTATAGGAAAAGACACCTCAGCTACGCGCTGCTATGATATGCGACTGACCCAACGTCGGCCGAGTCCAAGTAGGCGACGCATGGCAATTTCACGTCATTGCAACGGCACAGCCTGCTGTGCACTGCTCGGCTACGATGATGGGCAGGACGATG
Source organism: Aedes koreicus (assembly GCA_024533555.2). NCBI lineage: Eukaryota > Metazoa > Arthropoda > Insecta > Diptera > Culicidae > Aedes > Aedes koreicus. The sequence goes on from JAHHFK020004688.1 coordinate 669,508, forward strand.
ACACGCCAACATAAACTTTCAATTAATCGGAGAAGGTCTTAACGATGCGACCAATCCAAGGAGTACCCACCTACTTAAGTGGCTGCCGTTTTCGATACTTTTTTTTTTATTGTTGCTGTTGCTATCGCAGATGGCCCGAAAAGTTGTCACATATGTATAAAGGGGGTGAATCCGGTCGGGTTGACATCACCCGATGATCTCAAGCCAACGATAGCTGTTGCAGGAGGAATTGGGGGCGTATGAGTTTTGTCGAGCTAATTGGAGTTGCTCGAGTCTGACGGATTTGTAATTTGGCGTGGGGTGATCAATTTGCACAAAAATAAACTTCCTATCAATTATGTGTCGGATATCTGCATCACTGCGATCATTTTTTGTGTCTATCGTACCACTAACAGGAGTGATCATCACCATTTTTTAGATACCACACGGTTAATAAATTCTTGATCTGCTTTGACTGTCCTAGGATGTTTGCATAATTCCTGCTTCATAAAAGCCCAATAATTTTCGATTGGTTTCAATTCTGGGGTGTTTACAGGATTACGGTCCTTGGGTACGAAGTTGACATTTCCAAGCAACACATTAAACATTTGCGAGGAAATATATTAGATTTGAATGTTGATAAGAAGATTCTATACAGATGGATAAAGCATAAATCGTTGCTTAAGAGTCTATGCTGTGTTACGAGAAATAATTACTATTGCATTGCTGTAGTAAGATGGTAGTATTTTGAACATAAAGTAGGATTTAAATCTAGCGGTGGAGCCGTCTTGTCTCTAATTAATTCCTAATGCGTACAGTGTATCTTTAAGTAGGAGTGAATTACAGTGCAGCAAAGTTTTGAAAACGCAATTTTGTTCCAAATATGTCTTACGATCCATAAATTTGCCAAACTTTTATTTTGCAACCAAATGGAACAGTATTGTTGTAACAGTATTTGAATATTATTGAAACCATATCGCAATATTCAGTCTTCGGTAGATACGACAATTACGTCAATTTTGGTTAACGATTGCAAACAGCGTCTCAACTATAAAACATACATCATCACCTGCATTTAACGGGTGACCAACCAAATGGCGGGAATGAAAAGAATGGCTCGGGAATAAACGACAGAGAAGTGTACATTACTTATTATGTGTTTATTGCATAAAGTACGCTAATTAAATTATAATGTTTTGAAATACAGTTCAATCTACAGTTCAATCTGAATTATTTTATATAAAGGGTTGACCTTAGTCTTCAAACTTAGCTTAATGAATATTAGCATATGATCCGTGGTCCGCCGTGTGGCACAGCTTGGTCCTGATGGTAGTACATGACCGCTGGACGGCTGCCACATCATGTTTCCGGATGCTGCTTCTGATCCTGTTGATGCGTTGCTTCGTGTCCTTGGCCTTCCAATTTACCCTCGTGTACAGTGGAGCAGAATAGACCAAAAATACCCCGATAGGACGACACTGCGTCAGATTAGTCGGATTCCGGTCTTTTGGGACAGATGGTATTTTTTGGCTCTCCAGGAACGTTAGCGTCTTCTTCGCGTTGTCTAATAATGCCTTGTCCGGCCAAAACACATTAGCCTTCATCCGAGTGATGTTTCTGAAGGAATGGGATGAGAATTTGCTACTAACACTCTGTATGGTAGACTTGCTGGTTGATGGCCAAGCCACTTGGTTTGAACTACGGCTCCGAAATTCCCTTAACGGAAATTGCGATAAGATCACTTGATGTTTGAACTTGTGCTTCAATTTGTACTTGACCTTCGGAGGAGCTGTAGATTTCTCCTTGTTGTACAAAGAATCGTTTCCGGGCATCCGGAACTTAGACAGGGGAAAGTAGCTTCCGTCGTCCAGAACGAAAGACTTTCCAACGTATTGCCGGATCATCCAGTGACACTGGGATTTCCCAGTGTTGATTTGTTCGTCTGTGTACTCTAGGGATCTGGTTTTCTTTCGCAATACTATTCCCTCGATTTTCAGATTATTACCGATGTACGACCTCGAACAATTGAACTTGCTGGCCGCTTCCCGCTGGCTCACCGAGTGCTTGTTGTTAAACATACTTCGTTGAAGGGCCATTACCTTTCTTCCGAATTACTACCATGGTTGTCAGAGTACGGTGTATGACGGTTTTCGAAACATGTTTACGCTTAAAATGGTCCACCGTGTACTTTTTCCCACGATCGTTGTTCGCTTAAAAGAATAGTACAATGCGCGCCCGCGGTATTTCCTGTTTCCACGGGATGCTATAAACAACTGAATATGTTGGAGTGAAAGCGCGCGCGCGCGTGTGTGTGTGTGTGTGTGTGTGTGTGTGTGTGTGTGTGTGTGTGTGTGTGTGTGTGTGTGTGTGTGTGTGTGTGTGTGTGTGTGTGTGTGTGTGCGTGTCAATTTTCTGAATATTGGAAGGATTCATTCACATAAGGTGATATTTCTCTGAAAGCATTATTGTTCAGATGGAAAAGAATTGAAGTTTTACTTACCTTACCAATCAGACCAAGGCCGATGTGGTCTCTGCTGTACACAGAAGTTTCCATTGCATTCGGTCCATGGCTGTACCTCACCGGTCTGCGGAGGGTTCGCAGGTCGCCTTCTACTTGATCGATCCACCTTGCTCGTTACGCGCCTCTTCTTCTTGTACCCGTCGGTTCGTTTTCAAGAATTATTTTAACTGAACTGTCGTCTGACATTCTTACGACATGCCCAGCCCATCGTAGTCGGACGATTTCAGCGATGTGTACGATGGGAGGTTCTCCCAACAACTGATGCAATTCATGGTTTATTCACCTCCTCCACGTTCCGTCTTTCATCTGCACTCCACCGTAGATCGTATGCAACACCTTCCGTTCAAAGATACCAAGCCCAAGTATGCAAATACATATTGGTTTTATTCATGTTTTAGGGTAGTTTTATCAAAGCATTATGGAGTTCATCCGGTTTTATCAGGGCATTTTCCAAGTTAAGGTGGTTTTAATTCATTAACAGTTCTTAAGAGTGATTAAAGAACACTTGAAGAAACCTCCATAAAATTACATCATTTAAAAGTGTAATTCAACTTATTAGTAGTTTTATAAGATACTTGGTCCCCCTCTCAAGACATCGTTTCGCAACTTGCATAAAACCTGATAAAAGTTTTGTAAAAGTTTTATGACATTCTTCTTTAAGATGAATGTATCTTGGAAATGCTGCCATAAAACTCTCTTAGAACCATTTGATTTTAAATAAGAGCACATACTCTTGAGAGAGAACATTATGTGAAAAATAAACAAACTGTAACAATGGACGCCCACAGGAGGAAGAAATTAAAAACTAGCGGATCGTTCAAGCGAAAATTCAATAAAAACTTATCCAATATATTGAACACTCCTTCATCTCAGCCACCAACGACAATTTTTTTTTTGACCATTCCATTGGATTCGCAGCCTACTGAGACTAACTTATCAAAAGGTTCTATGCGTTATGCGTAAAACGAATAAAATAAAATGGTGCAATGTGTCGCCAGTTGAAAACCGAAATGCATAACTCATGATATTTGATTTTATGCCAATTGTGCAAGTTAAACGTAACGTCTCAGGTAGTGCGTTATATGGCGCACCACCGTGGAAATACAGGGCAGTACTTTTGACGTAAGGTTTAATGTGCAGTACGATTGTAAAATGTTATGTTAATGTTGAATTCTCCTGAGTCGTGCATTTCAGTTCGCAATAGGCTACACAATATTTATACTCGTTGCAAGTAAAAATTAGTATATCATCTGAGCGAGTTTTTCCATGATCCGCACGTTTAATCTTAAGTCGGAAGTAGTGCGCTGGAATCGCTCAGTGATCTTCACAGTGCACTTCTTCCAACGTTAGGTTCAGCGTACAGATCAAGAGAAAAATCATCTTTCGCTCAACTAATGTTTCAGCTATCTACGCAATATTATTATCTGTTCTTCTTCCCAAATCCATTGTTAGCATATTCAAGTTAGAGTTTTTTTCAAATGTTTTAATCGCCTTACGCTGGTGATTAAAAACAATAAATTATAAGCTGTAGAGATGAACAACAAATATGCATAGGCACTTTTGATTTGAACGTTCACATTTTCTTTGTTTATGATGTGCCTTCTCCACACTGATGTTATGGCTATCTTACGAAAGACTTGTTTACCTTGAGCAATTCAAACAAGTTTTATTCAAGCGTTACTCCTCTTTTTCAAGAATAGAACAAGTAAAGATGAACTTATCGCGCTCCTAAAAAAATCTTGTAAGTCTTGTGCAAGAAATATTAGTTTTATATGCGTTTTATGGTAGTTTTAGACCATAAAACGCAATACCATTAACGCAATACCATTGAAAAAATAGCGAGCGTGGCTATTCTGGATTCCCTCGGAATGGTAGCCATTTACATATGTATGCAACAAAGCTCTCGTTTTTCCAGTGCTACGAACAAACAATGCTGTTTAAAATACATTTTGAAACATAAAATGGACTGTAGAGACAATTTATTCAAGATCTAACAAATTATCAGCCTTGTCACCAAATTGTTGAATTTTCAAGTATTTTTTATTTTTCAAATAAATCAATGGTCTAGCAATGATTCCGTGGCGCATTAAAATTTTCGAACATTTATGTTATAAAACACCAATAAACTGAACGTCGCATGAAAAATTTATCAATTGCAGGCAAAAAACTCATGCATTTATGGTCAATTTTACAATTAATTTACATAGGTATCCACTTTCGAAAAGAAACATCATGTGTTTATCGATGTTTTTTTTCTCTTAAAAAAGTCCCCGTTCAGCAGAACGAATCCAAAAATGGAATCTTCGAAACATATTTGTGACGGACTGGAAGTGTTCTTAAAGAGGAAAATCATAAAACTACCAAAACTTGTGGTAGTTTTATCATAGTTTTAAGCATGTCCTGCATGTCATTACAAGTATGTACTGATAAAACTATCAAGTTTTAAACGAATCTTTGGAAATAGTCTTGAGAACCTCCTGTAGTATGGGCCTTTTTGAACTTATGAGGGTTTTATGGCTGTTTTATCGATGTTATGTAGAATATCTAGTTTTATGCGGGGTTTTATCAAATGAGTCTTGAGAACTTCTTCAAGTGTACCTTAAAATTGAATTTGTTACTTGGGAAGGACACGTTGGTCCTCCACTAGCAATGTCCATGTTTCGTGGCCGTAGAGAACTACTGGTCTAATTGATGTCTTGTAGATGGTCAACTTTGTAGTTCGGCGAACTTTGTTCGATCTTAACGTCCTTCGGAGCCCAAAGTAGGCACGATTGCCAGCCATAATGCGCCTTTGTATTTTTCTGCTGGTGTCGTTAGCGGTGGTCACTTATGAGCCCAGATACACGAATTCACCTACTACCTCGATTTCATCACCGTCGATCTGAACTCGTGTATTTTTTTTTCTTCCCTTCATGTATTTTTATTCTTTGCCGTTTTCTAGCATAATTTAAGAAATATCAATAATTCAACTTTCCAACTTTTGATTGGGAATTCATCATTATCAACTTGACTCAGAATAGTCAATGGTTACTACTGTTGGAGCCGTAGATCACTTTGCTTTTGAAATTTCTTTTGAGTTTGCGGTGTATCCGGACTAGCCAAATATTGCAGTCAAAGACCAAAGTCAGTTGTAGAACAAAGACTGCTTTATTCAACATTTTGGTATGGCTTATATAGCCGGTGTGGTTACAGATTTACAACTTTTGGTTTAACTTAACCTAGTATGTTAAAGCGAGAAAGAAAGATACGTCTGGGACTGCGTTGACAATATTGAACCTTTTTGACTATTTTACCTTTTACGCAACGATCGATACACTATTTTGATTATTCGACACTTTTCGAGTGTTCCATACTGGTCCGCAAGCGCGAGACCTCCGCGATGAATATATGCTGTAGAGATTAGGAGACTCAGCAGAACACATGTTGGTATCCCTGGCCATCCTCTATCAATCGCATAACGGCATGTCGGGTGCATCGAAAGCAAACGGTGTGTAGTGGAAATTGAATTGCATTGAGTTAACCGTATTTGGATGTGACTTCATATTGAGTAAGAAGAAGAGGTATAGCACATTTTGTTTTCAACGCATTATTATATTATTTAAATAGCCATACATCGTATTTACGATATGACTTCATCTCCAACATTTCGCCAATATACTCGGTCTATGGCTGCCCCTCTCCAACCTCGTTGACGACCCACACTCGCCAGATTCTGTTGCACCTGGTCCGCCCATCGTGCTCGTTGTGCCCCACGCCTTCTTGTACCGGCCGGATTCGAGGCGAACACCATTTTTGCAGGGTTGTTGTCCGGCATTCTCGCAACATGCCCTGCCCACCGTATCCTTCCAGCCTTCGCGACCTTCTGAATGCTGGGTTCGCCGTAGAGTTCAGCGAGCTCGTGGTTCCATCTTCGCCGCCACACTCCATCCTCCTGTACGCCGCCAAAGATGATCCTAAGCACCCGGCGCTCGAAAACACCAAGTGCTTGCAGGTCCTCCTCGAGCCTAATCCTAATAACGTTTGCATATAAAAAAATGGACAAAAATTGACGATTTTTCATGAGTTTACCTTCACACGCACTGACAAAACTACCCATGCAGCATCAATCATAGTAACCCACGAGTCAGCAGACAAAATTTGACAGCTCTACCACTCGAACTCTAACCGTGATGGTAAAAACAGTGAAGCAACTCCGCTCAGGAGTGTGCGCATTCAAAGAACGGCACCCCGCCGCGTCGAAAACGGACATCGTGCGGCACTTTGTGGACGCCGGATACTCCCGTTTTGGCATCTACAACATCTTGGCACTATTAGACAACAATCAGAGCATCGAAAGAAAGCCCGGTTCCGGACGGCCGACGACCCTGAGCGACAAGAAGCTCCAAAGGATGTTGAAGAGGAAGACCGAGGGAAAAGTGGCTACATCGCTACGTGCGCTTGGCCGGGAGGGCGGTTCAACCGGCCAAACAGTGAAAAAGTACCTGGCGAACATGAACATACATGTCAGGAAGCGGAAGTCGCGTCCACTGGTTTCGGAGCTGCCGGCAATGACGCAGCGGCAGCGGCTTAAAAAGATGGTCAACTCGATTTTCCCGGCGAATCTGGACGTTGCGGTGGTGATGGACGACGAGACCTATCTCACCCTGGATGGCAACGACTGGCAGAGCACTTCGCATTTTACTTCCCCCACGAAGGAAGTGAGCTCCGAGGTGAAGTTCATTCAACACACCAAGTTCCCAAGAAGGTTCTGCTGTGGCTGAAAAGGGATGTCAAAGCCGGTCTTCTTTCGCTCTGGACAGTCTGTGAACGGGGAAATTTATAGTACGAAATGCCTGCCGGAAGTTGCATCGTTGATTAAGAAATACCAAAAGAGTGAAGACGCGGTGTTCTGGCCGGATCTGACGTCGGTCTACTACTCGAAGCGATCGTTGAAGGAAATGGAACGGCTGAATATCGATGTGGTACTCAAGTCGGCGAACCCATCGGCGAACCCACGGCGAACGTCCCCCAGCTGCTTCCCATCGAGAATTTCTGGGCCAACCTAAAGCGTAAGATCTACTCTAACAATTTTGTCGCGAAAACTGAGGAGGAATTGATAATTAAAACTATGAAAGAACTCAAAAACATCAGATAAACGCTTCTCAGCATGCTTCAGGATCATTTGTTGCAGATGCTACCCAAGATGGTCTAATAGCTTTGTCACATGACAACTCAATCAAATCATCGCAACTTTGAGACAGCTCTGCGGTGTCAACTGTATCAGGGGCTTGTATCGATCCATCAGCATCAAACCAAGAGGAGCCTCGAGAATTTCTGGGCCAACCTAAAGCGCAAGATCTACTCCAACAATTTTGTCGCGAAAGTTGAGGAGGAATTGATAAATAAAACGAAAAAAGAACTCAAAAACATGTCTACTCGCATGTTTTCGTCCGCCATGGTGAATGTACCGGCTAACTGCCGGAAGGCCGCTCGCAAAGGCGTAGAATTTTTTTGCAAGTAAGATAATTACCTTCCATGGGAAATTTATCAAAAGCATTATGTGTCTTAACTATTTTTTATCACCATCCGAAAAAAAAAGTCCATTTTTTTTAATGCAAACGTTAGCTTCAGCCATGAGTCTGATATACGTTTCCGCCATCGTCTCCAAGTTACGTGCTACGATATCAACGTCGTCAGCGAAACCAAATAGTTAGACAGACTTCCTGAAGATTGTGCCACTCGTGTCTATCCCAGCTCTACGAAACACACCCTCTAACGCAATGTTAAACAATAAACACGACAAAGTATTGAAGTCATTCCCATTATTTGGTGGCCACCCGTTAGAGTTGTGCTGAAAATATAACATAGTGAGAGTTTTATGAGCCAATAAACATTTAAATTCAAGAACCTCGTTTTCCTGTTTATACTCACATACTCAAATTAAAATATTTCAATATTAACCAACCATATCTGTTGTGATGTGTATAAAAATGATGATACCATTAAAGACTGTATTCGATGAAATTTGGACACACAAAATAGGTCACCAAAAATTTTCCTTGAGCCCGATTCTTTTCAAACTTTCTGGAAATAAAGTACTACTTAATGGTTAAGTTTTGACATCATTGGTTTATTGAACCTCTTCTCCCAACCCAAATGCCCGCACCTTTGCCTTGACCCCTTTCATCAAATTTTGGGCAATGATAGGACCGACTTGCTTACTTACTTTTAACCACACTTTCCTTAGTTCAAGTTCATTTTCTATCAGTTTTGGGGTTTTAACGAGCTTTTCCTTCATGATTGCCCAAAATTTTTCAATTGGGCGAAGTTCCGGAGTGTTTGGAGGGTTGACATCTTTTGGTACAAAAACTACATTATTATCTTTGTACCAGTCTAAGACGGGCCGGGCATAGTGGCAAGATGCCAAAACCGGCCAAAACAGTGTCGGGCCATCGTGAGATCTCAAGAAGGGCAGAAGTCGTTTTTGGAGGCATTCGTCCTTGTAGATTTATCCGTTGACGGTCCCAGAGGTGATGAAGGGCTGACTCAATTTGCCACATCCGCAGATCGCTTGCCAGACAAGGAATTTTTTGGCGAATTTGGACAGTTTCTTCTTCCGTACACTCTCCGGAACGGCCAACTTAGAGGTGGCGACGTAGTGTTCCTGTCCTGGCATTTGTTTGGTGTCGGCTTTAATGTAGGTCTCATCGTCCATCACAATGCAGAACGGTTTTGTGAGCCACTCCCTGTACAGTTTTCTTGCACGAGTTTTGGCCATTGAATTCTGTTTATCGCTCTGGTTCGGTGCCTTCTGGACCTTGTACACATGTAATCCAGAACGTTTCATTGTTTTCTGCACAAAACAAACTGAAATTTTCGCCTTTTTCGCAACATCCCTGATCGAAATGTTGGGATAACGCTTAAATTGGTAACCATCCTGGCCTTCTCCGGATTTGACGTGCCACGTTTTTTGCCACTACCATTTTTCCGCTTGGTTGTCTTACGGTCCTTGAACGGTTTGATCACATGAGATACGGTTGAATTTGCGATTTCGAGCTGTTTTCCGGTCCATCGATGAGAAGCGTTTGGGTTTTCGAAGTGAGTGCCCAAAATTTGTTGGCGCACTATTTCTTCATTCGAAGCCATCACTGAAATCACTCTACCGATTTTCACGAAACTCATTACACAATTGACACAACACAATGAAATACATTCAGTTAAAATTTCAACAATTTTTACCCACACGCTAAAAAGTTACGAACAATTGCGTGTGTCCAAATTTCATCGAATACAGTCTTTAATACTATACACCAACGCGGCTCTACGTGAACTTTGCGGTTATATTCCTGATATAACCCACCTCTATTTTTTTTTCTGTGAATTTAGCAATTATATTTAACTCCTTAAAATGTCCCCATTTTGTTTTCCAAGTACTGCCATTTTCTTTGCTTACTATTAGAGTACTGGAACATCTTTATCCTAATAGAATCCATCCAGTCGAGAATTTCCAAACCCCTTAACCGCAAAGAATCGCAACAAAAGTCACACCGAAAATCTACATACAATCGTGACTCACCAACGAAGCCCGTTCCGATCAGTAGAGGCAAACCGAGAGCACAAAATTATGCAGTGCAGAAAGTGCACTCCACGCAATCGCCTGCTTTTCTCCGCAATCGTTAGTTACTATTACCGTTTCCGTTGTGTCATGCATTGCTAAGATGACGACCGTGTTTTGTTTAGCACCCGATTGAGATGTTCCGCAGTTGGTCGCCTCTGTCGCCATCACACATGCAAACCGCATAGTGCAGGTGGCAAATTTGCATCGTAATTGTCCGTTTGAATGGTGTTTTGTTTGCAGCGGTTGCCTTTCCCTGTGAAATGCAAATATTGATTTGTCTCGTTTTTGTGCTCTTTGCTGCTGCAGGAAGATTTCCGGTTGTTGCGATTCGACACACCGTGAATCGACCGTAATTTTATTGCTCACATTTTTTTTCCTAGCGCCCATTGATCTGGAAACAGAATGGAGGCAAGATTTGGCCCACAAATAAACATAAATCAACGATCTAGAATCGACGTAAAGGCGTGATCGCTCGAGGCATGATTTGCCACGGCAACGCTATTCGCAGGCGACGGCTGTATCCCGCGGTCATACCGAGCCACGTGACCAGCCGAAAACGGCTCTAGTGTCATGTTATCCGGTTTTAATCATAAAACAAACATCGCGCGCCCAGATGGACGGACAGCGCTCACCACCCGACGACGTTTGGACAGTTATGGAAATTTTTTGCACCAAAGGAGTGGAAAGTACAATAATGATGATAGCGGGCGCATTCGTCTTTCGCAATCACGCCACTAGATGGCGCAGCGATAATGATAATAATCATTGCTTCTTTGGCTGTCCCTCATTGTGGGTTTTCTTCATCGTTTCGGAGCGACCAAACTAACTATAACTAACCAGCCCAACCAGGGAGGCAACCGATTGATGGATTAGCCCACTTTTTTGCGCTTTCATTCCGTTGTCCAACGGCAGCCTGGTCGCACAGCTGGAACCCACCGCTGTCGTAGGACAATAATCAATAGACGGCGACGCGTCGTCATCGTCCGGGGGTGCATTCAGCCTTGCGACGGCCATCGTTCGTCACAAAAACTTTGGTGCGGCATGACGAACCACTCGGCGGTGGTAGTTGTTGTACTCCGCCCTAACCCATCGGGCCAGCCGAAATCTGGCTGAAATAGAAATAAATCTATCAATCAAGCCGGCACAGCGCAGAGCTCACGGTTTGTTTTTGAGACACTTTTTTTCCCGCCTCATTCAGGAGGGCTTAATATGGTTGATTTTGAGCTGACCACCACACAATGCCGGAGGAGAGAGAAATTCGGACCTCGCTCGCGCAGAGTGCGTTTGACTGGACTGTTTTTGGTGCCCAATCGGGGCAAGCCGTGACACTCCAATTATGCACGCGTGTGTCTTTGATTTGGCGTAGCATGCGTTGAAATGTGACTTTGGATTAGAGTTTCGAGCTGATTAGTTGAGGTTCAGGGTTTTTGTCACTCGGAGTAGTTTTCCGAAGGCGTGGGTTGGAGGATTTTTTTTTGTGTCTAGCTAATGCGACATGTTTTTTTCAGATCGGAGATGATGAGTTTCACAATGCAATCGGTTTCTGTAAACAATAAATTCGATAGCCGATTCAAAGCTGAAAGAAATTTTCGATAGCAAACATCTTAAACCATTAACTTATTTACTTAATACTCTCAAAACAACAAAACTCTCACGATCGGCTTTACGATCGCAAATCCATTCTCATTAGCATTCATTTTCATTTTGGTTCCCGTCTTTCTCGGCCCCCTTCTTCCAGATGTGCACCCCCTGAAGACCCCATCAGCTACGGACGGAGGAAAATGCATCACTGCCATCAATTTCTGCCAACCGCCGCCACCGTCGTCGTCATTTTCGCTAGCATCATCACCAAAGCAACCGCCAACCGCCGGCCAGCTGCGACGACTCGGCAACGACGTCATTAATTTCGCTAAACAGCGAACCTTCGCCGGCCTACTGCGGCCCCGAAACCCGACGCGTATCAATTTAAAAAACATTTAAATTTTCGTAATCTCAATCGGTCCTCGCTGCTTGGTTTTGTTATTTTTCGTTCGTGGCAAGTGGCAAGAACCGTTTAGTCGTTATCTGGTGCAGCATTTCGCCACGCAAAGTGCAATCGGACATATTTATGTTGGAAATCATCACGAATGGCATAATGACTTCATCGGGCATGGACATAAGTGAATCGTTTCGGCCTGAAGATCTGGGAAAGACAGATTTTTTCGACTTTGTAGGCGGTGCAGCCGCCGCGGAAATGACCGTCAACGGAACGACCGTCGGAGGCGGAAGGGCGTCGACGGCGACGGCAACGACAACGACCGCAACGTTAACGGGCAGCACAGCGACAGGAGGACAGCCCAGCATCCCTTCTGCTGCCGATCGACCGCCTGGTGGCCCGGGAACAGGCGGAGGTGGTTCCAAAAACGGTGGTCCGGAAACCATTAATGGAAGTCAGTCGGCGGGCAGTCAGACGAGCTCCGGGAGTGGCTCCAACAACAACAACAACAACAACAACAATGGCCCCGGCAGTAATCAACCGTTGCAAGGATTCGATCAGGTGAGTGCTACCATCTTCTTTTTCGTTTTCGGGAATGCATTCATCATCCTCATCATCACAAAAGTCGGCGATGGGAGAGTGCACTCAACTCGTGCTTTGAGTGGCTCTTTTTGAATTGGATGTCTACTTGGATTTTTTTTTCTTTTCGTTTTTTGTTCTTCAATTCACGCACTCACTCACTTCAGCTCACCTTGATCAAAGCTCTTCGGCGTCGTTGTCGGTTATGTTGAATGCACTTCTCGTACCCCCACCTGGCCAACCGTCGCGCGGCATAACGACCGCAAGCGACGAAAAGTGGCCGGTAATTGTAAAATTGCTGTTTCAATCGGTATTAATTGGGTCAATAATACTTCAAATTATTAGTTTTTTTTTTTTTTTTTTTTGTATGCTTCGTCGATGTGGAGCACGAGCTCAGGGTGTTTGACATTGAACTAGAAGACGGGCGTGGTTCGGATTGTGATTGCTAATTGAAACGATTAGATGGTCTCGTGTCTACTGTTCGTGAAAAAGTGCTAAGTCTATATTCATTCGGTTATTTTGAACAAGAAGTATTTGGGACATACGTCTTATTTTAAAGTTATATACATACTACCTCGTTCAGTTTTTAAAAACAGTTAAGAAAATGTAACGAAAAACTGGAAAGATTTGTTTTTATTTCTATTGTAGAAACGGTATTTACAAATGTTTCAAACAAGGTACATTGGACGGAAGATTAATTCAGCAATTTTCATGCATACAAGAGAAAATTTTGTTTTGAAAAATTGTCGAGAAATTCAACAAGTGTTCCTTCTTGCAGGGACATGATTTTCTAGTTTATACTTAAATCTAACTGTCCAGTGGGTCGAAGCTCAAATGAGGCAGGAAAAAATAGAACAACAACCAAAAAACACCTGCCAAATCGTATCCACTGTTAATCTTAAAGACTGTACTCGTAAAAATGAGACTCAAAACTGGTCGTGAAAAATTTATTTCTTCAAACTTTCAGGGAATAAATTATAGCATTATGATAAGGTGTCTACTTCATTTGTTCTCTTCATGACCGAACGCTCGCCTTTTATCTTTGACACCACTCATGAGGTTTCGGGCAATGTGGGGTCGACTTGTTTTGATACTTTTACCTACTGTTCCATCAAAACCACCTCGTTCTGGAATACATTAGGTGTTTTACGAAGTTTGCCTTTCATAATGGCCCAAAACTTCTGAATCGGACGAAGTTCCGGCGAGTCCGGTGGGCTGAAGCCTTATGTATGCGTGCGTGTGTGGGGGGGGGAGAGGGGCAGAAGGTGTGCAATCTAAAATCCATTGACCAGCAATGGTATTGTGGAAGAGATTTGTTTGCAACGATCCTTTAGGTAACCATTGAAAGCAGCTTTAATCCAGGAGCTAGAAAGCGATAGCTCTACTGCTGATCCAGCTACCCATTTCAGAATTTGTGGAGAGTCACGCCCATTCCTAGGTTACTTTCACATACAATAAGCGCCGCATGTTAATATTACCGATATCATTAGGATAAGGATACTGCAACACACTTTGATAATAGGAATTTGCGATATATTTATAATCAGTTTGATCTCACCAATGGTCACCTCGAATATAACACTAGCATGTTCCCTCATAAAAATGAAATGACGTTGATTCGTAATTATTTTCATAAACTCGCAACAAAATGAGCGCATAACTAAACGTTGCTAAGCTGGCCGTTAGATAAGGACTGTATCGAAAATAAGTTATCCACATATTTTGCTTTCAAATTAAATAAAACAAATTATGTTTTATTCAAGCAAATGGATGATTCTTTATTGTATGGGATGAAATTAATGTTATTCTTTCACGAATTTGCGAATTTTTTATCGAACACTTTTTATCAAGTTCCGGACAAGTGTTTCATCACAGTTGTTGGACACCTTAGCCCAAATTGTTTTTTGAACTCCTGCATATTCTTAGCTGCTTTACCAGTCTTTTTGAAGACCCGAAGCTGAGTGCAATTTGGTGGATTGATGTCTTTCTCAACGAAATCTATAGCTTTTTTCCGTGAGCCAATAGAGAGCTGTTTTGGCGTAATGCGCTGACGCTAATTCCGACCGAAACAGTGAAGGGGTACCATGTTTCCCTATATAAAGGTAGCAACCTCATCTGCAGACACTTAGATCGATAGATTTCCGCATTGATTGTTCCGGTAGTGTAAAAAATAATAGACTTCATACCGCAGGAACATATTGCTTGCCATACCAGCCCTTTTCGACCAAACTTCTCCACTTGAATCGACCTGTCTTCATCGCTTACATCCTCCCCTACGACGACAGTGAAATATTGTAAACCTGGAAGGGTTTTTGAGTCCTCTTTGACATAGGTCTCGTCGTCCATTAAAATACATGCATCCGGTCGCTGCCAAACTCGCGAGTACAATTTCCGAGGCCTTGTTGCTGCGCGTTGCTTCTGTTCGCCACTTTGTTTGGCGATTTTTTGCTCTCTGTTTTTTTTTTTGCATAGTAATTATTATAAAAATATCGAACTGACTGCTTACAGTCAATTTCAAAGCAAATTATAGGTTGTTTCAGAAATGATAGGTACACTTTCAAAATATTAAAAATGTGTTGTTTTTTTAGATTTCAATTATTTTATTTGACAAATGATATCAACTGGTGTTTCCATAAAATTTTACCCTTCTTCAATCAAAATCTCGAGCATGACCCATAAACTACTACTCAGTTGCACTTCGCACCATTTTCACCACTGTTGTCCAATCCAATCCAAAATTTTTCGATGTCATCCGCTGGTTTTACGAATTTCCGTAGCTTTGCTTTGGTCAAAGTCCAGAAAGTGTCGATTGGCCATGTCTCCGGAAAATTTGGCGGATTCATGTCTTTCGGCACGAAACAGACAGTTTGGCTTTTGTACCACCCTAGTGTGTCCTTGGCGTAATGACATGATGCCAAATCAGGCCAAAATATGACTGGAACATCATGCTGCTTGATCATCGGCAATGAACGCTTCTGGAGGCATTCCTTGATGTAGTTCTGGGTGTTCATTGTCTCCGATGTTTTACTTAAGGGCTAGATATTTTTCCGCATTCTCATATGGCCCGTCACACATTCACCTTTTTGCCAAATTTTTCGGTGAAAATGGCCTCCTCCGTTTCGGAGATATCCCCGTCCTTGCGTACAGTGAAGTATTGTGGTTCGGGAAGGGGTTTATAACCCAATTTCACATACATTTCATCGTCCTTGGTTATACACCCAGGAGTTCTACACAAAATGCTATCATATAGTTTCCGGTCTCTCGGTTTCACTGACGCGGCCTGATTTGAGTTCCTTTTGGGTTTCTTCTGCTTCCGGTATGCTTTGAGTCCATTTTCTTTTTTGCACGCATCACGTTGAACTTCGAGGTCCCTATCTTTGTCACCACATCTCGATGGTTTCTGCTTATAGGCATCCCTGATCCACAGCCACAGCCGATGGTTTCTGCTTATAGGCATCCCTGATCTTCTTGTCATTAGCATGACTCACAGAACCGGATTTCCGGCCACTCCTCGGTGCATCTTCAAAAGTACATTTTTCCCCATATTTTCTAACTGCAGTTTGTACCGCTTCGACGCTTACACCCACTTCCTGGACCAATTTTCTTAAAGAGATTCCACTCACAGTGAACCATTTGTGTACGATACTTTTTCTCTGCTCCGGAGTAAGACCACGCATTTTGAAAGTCAACCAGAAACTATGTTTTTTTTATGCTCTAACGTATGGAAATGTGTAAACAAAAGAACGCAGCCAAATAAATTTAAAAAATGTCATTCAATTCAAAATGTGCGTTAACATAAGGTGTGCTTATAATTTCTGGAACAGTCTATAATTCAAATTTAGGACCTCATTTAAAATCATTTACGCACAGGGGAACGAAAATTTCAAAATTTGCATCAGTCTATAAACCCACATTGGATTTGAAGAAGTTTAAAGAATTTCCTGGCGATATTCCTATTCTGCAGCTTTGAAAGCTTCGTAGAGAAGGCTCTCTGGAGAAATTTCTGAACCTTTCTCATTCTCCTACAATTCAAAAATGTTTAAGTAATGTTACAAGTGCTTTTCGGAGAAGATTTGAAAACTTCCGGAAAAAGTCTGGCAATTGATTGGAAAATGTTAAAATATTTCCGAAAAAAACTTTGAAGAAGTTTCTAAGATTTGCTGAACACTAAAGAAGTTCCTAGAGATCAGAACCGTACTTCATGTACTACTTCGAAAAAAATCCTAAAGCTTCGATTTCTCTTAAAAAGTTCTTTTACCTTTCCGGAATAATTCTATGCACATCTCGGAATTTTCTGGAGAAGTTATAAGTCAATAGTATTGAAAACTTGCTATTCAGGCCGAAAAAACTCTCTGTTGAAGACTGGAAACCTTTCTGGTGCTCCTACCGTTCGAAGTTCTGATTCAGTAGTTTTGAAAACTTCCAATTAAACCCAGAAAAAACTCTCTGGAGAAGACTGAAAACCTTTCTGCTGCTCCAACAGTTCGAAGTTCTGATTCAGTGGTTTTGAAAACTTCTAATTAAGCCCAGAAAAAACTCTCTGGAGAAGACTGGAAACCTTTCTGGTGCTCCTACCATTTGAAGTTCTAATTCAGTAGTTTTGAAAACTTCCAATTAAACCCACAAAAAACTCTCTGGAGAAGACTGGAAACCTTTCTGGTGCTCCTACAGTTCGAAGTTCTAATTCAGTAGTTTTGAAAACTTCCAATTAAACCCAGAAAAAAACTCTCTGGAGAAGACTGGAAACCTTTCTGGCGCTCCTACCGTTCGAAGTTCTGATTCAGTGGTTTTAAAAACTTCTAATTAAACCCAGAAAAAACTCTCTGGAGAAGACTGGAAACCTTTCTGGTGCTCCTACAGTTCGAAGTTCTAATTCAGTAGTTTTGAAAACTTCCAATTAAACCCAGAAAAAACTCTCTGGAGAAGACTGGAAACCTTTCTGGCGCTCCTACCGTTCGAAGTTCTGATTCAGTGGTTTTGAAAACTTCTAATTAAACCCAGAAAAACTCTCTGGAGAAGACTGGAAACCTTTCTGGTGCTCCTACAGTTCAAAGTTCTAATTCAGTAGTTTTGAAAACTTCCAATTAAACCCAGAAAAAACTCTCTCGAGAAGACTGGAAACCTTTCTGGTGCTCCTACCGTTCGAAGTTCTAATTCAGTAGTTTTGAAAACTTCTAATTAAACCCAGAAAAACTATCTGGAGAAGACTGGAAACCTTTCTGGTGCTCCTACCATTTGAAGTTCTAATTCAGTAGTTTTGAAAACTTCCCATTAAACCCAGAAAAAAACTCTCTGGAGAAGACTTGAAACCTTTCTAATGCTCCTACAGTTCGAAAACCTTCTTAGTGATGACACAAGAGCTTTCCGGAGGACTATCGCTAGCATCCTGAGAAAGGCTGACAGTTTAATAGAAAACTTATTCTGGAAGAAAGTCTAACAAAAACTTGCTTAAACTTCGTGGAGAACTTTTCAAGGTGCGCTGAACATGGCCCATGAGAACACCAAAGAACATTCTAGAAAATAATATCAAAGTAGTTTTTTGCACATCTCGGATTTTTCTGGAGAAGTTTAAATACTGTAGTTCCGAAAACTTCCTCGCCCGAAAGCTCAAAAAAATCTCTTGAGAAATTTGGAAACCTTTCTGATGCTCCTACAGTTAAAAAAACAGCTTAGTAAAGGAACAATAGCCTCTTTGAGAACATTCGGAAAAAGTCTGGAAATTGATTCGGAAATTGATTAGAAAAATTTCGTATATTTCCGAGAAATATTTCCTGGAAACCCAAGATGAGCTGAACACGAAAACAATTCCTAGAAAACAATATCGCACTCTATGGAGTACTTCTAAGAAGCTCCTACGAAAGCTTCGATTTGTTTTTTTTTAAGAAGTACCTAAACCGTTCAGAAATAATTATACGCACTACCGGGCCCGCTGAGACTGGTAGATGTCGATGAGCATAGCTCGAGAATCCGAGTAGAACGCGATGGAGCTGAGAGAGCCTACTGGCTTATATGAGCGCGTTACGGTTTTGGGAGAACTTCCTTTGCCGTCGAACCTCCGTCGGAGTAGGTTAGATCCACCTTCGGAGACAAGCTGAGTATAGTGGACATCGCGATCCATAGATCAGGAGAAAGTGTCGCATGAGGGTTGCTATGAAGCGGAGCATGTCATGGCGGTTAGCTATTCCACATCGGTACTCGGTCTCGATGGGTTCGCTCAACGACCGCTAAAATGCCACAAGAGATTACAATTTTTACAGGGTGAGTGGAAATTCCTGTCAGTGAAGTATATGGGCATATAAATCAGAAGATTTTATGAATTTTAATTTTCAATGTATTTCCTATTTAGTACATCTTTAAAGCCGTCTTAATTTAGTTCAGTTCAAATATGTCTCCCTTTAATTGTCAACTGCCGGCGTTGTTGAAAAGCGTCACAGTTAGCACGCACGATATCTTGAGGCATGTCATTCTATATCTTCAACAAAAGTTTCTTAAAAGTTTCCAAGGTTATTCCTTTGGTATTCCCCAGATTTCCCAGCATGTACCCCATGTGTAAAAGTCGAGAAGACTCAAATCAAGTGAAGTGACCTCATTCGACTCAAATCAGGTGAAGAGGCCTCATTCGACGATATAAAATCCGGAAAATTGTCCTCACACCAAGCCTCACCAGGTTTCAACCGAATTCGCATTCTCACTCGTTTGATGGCTTCCGGACACCTGTCAGTGCATTTACGGGAGGTATTTGGGAGGTAATTTCCAAGATCCGGTTGCTTTGTAGCGTTTGACGGTGTGAAAGATGAATCTTTCGCTTATTCCAAGTAGTTTCCAATTCTTTAAAATAATACACGGTTTCAAATGCTTCAAAAACAGACTTACCACGAGCTCCCATTTCGCGTCCATGATTACCACGAGTCTCAAACGAATGAAAATTCAAAACAAATTTGCCTGCCGTGTTGACATTTGAATAAACTCTAAAAGAAAAATGTTCAAACATGTCTGTGGTTAACCCATCCAAAGTTATACAAAACAGTGACAGGAATTACCACTCACCCTGTAAAATTACTGACCGATCCTTTTTTCGATATCTCAATAATTCATTGTTTTTTTCTTGAGAAGATTGAACACGATCTTTTTCGGCAAACAAACACACTTTTGACTTAAAATATCTGCCTTTTTGTCATGGAATCGTATTTTGAAAAGAAGATCGGTCAGTAATTAGATATAGTGGTAAATTTTAAGCTCCATTTATTATTCTGGATGAACGAACGACAGACAAGCGGTGCTACTACAATAGATCAAACTCCAGCAAGTTCAACATCAAGGAACATTATCGAGGGTTGAAAATGGTGTTCATAAAGGATGGCACGGTCAAAACTTGGTCGACTCATATATGACGTAGTTTTTTTAATCATGCACCTAAAAAACTTGAACACCCCTCATTTTTTAAGTGTATGCGTACGACATGTTGACTCTGTTTTGTTTTTGCCATTTTCTATTCAGTTGTCAAAATGGCGTTGAAGCAAGAAGAGCAGCGGATCCCAGTTTTGCACGCGTATAAGCAAAATCCAAATTATTCCCACGCCGACTTGGCAAAATCACTTAATATTGCCAAATATACAGTGATGAATGTTATAAAAGTGTTCGTAGAACATCTGACAACTGCCAGGAAGCCAAGATCAAGAGCAAACCGAAACCAGCTGGCCAGCATTTTCAAACGCAATCCCAAAATGTCCATCAGAGTTACCGCTAGCAAATTAGGAAAGTCCCACACAACAGTGCAAAGGGCAAAAAAACGAGCCGGGCTGTCAACATATAAGGTTACAGTGTCGTAATGGACGATGAAACGTACGTCAAGGCTGATTTCAAGCAGCTCTCAGGTCAAGAGTTGTGTACGGTTACCGGAAAAGGAATGTTTCAAGATAAGTTTAAAACGAAAAAAATGTCAAAGCTCCCGAAGAAATACTTGGTTTGGCGGGCGATTTGCACCAAGTTTCGTGACAACTGGCACTGTCAACCAAGATATGTATGGAAAGGAATGCTTGCAAAAAAACTTATTGCCTTTCTTGAAGAAACATAGTTGTTCCGTGCTGTTTTGGCCCAACCTCGCTTCTTGCCACTACGGAAAAATGGCTCAGTATACCGCCAATAGTGCGCAAATCGTACCCAAGAAGAAAAACCTTCCAAACTCGCTGGAACTGTACCCAATTGAAAAATATTGGGCAATCGTAAAGAGAAACCTCAAGAGAACTCAAAAAACAGTTGGAAGTGAAAAACAGTTCAAGGCAAATTGGCGTTCAGCATAAAATAAGGTGGATATAGCTGCGGTACAAAACTTCATGGAAGGTGTGAAACGTAAAGCCCGACCGTTCGCATTTGGAAAATCGAAAGCCTAATCAAATTATTTTCCTGTGTTTTGTAGACGATGAACTTCAAAAAGAAATGAAGATTCATCATTTATATAATAAACTAATCAGCGTGCACTTAATCATGTTTGGCCCATTTTTGACCGTTCCACCCTTTATGACAATAATAAAAAATTTACGTGTCATAAGGTAATAAATATTTATAGAGTGCCTACCCGTTTTCCAGAAACAAAAATCGTGAAAATGAGTCAGACAACGTGGTAAAAAAAAACTCCATTTAAGGTGAATTGCTGCTCCATGTATTCTTTTTCCTATCCCCACTCAATTTGATAAATTTCGATTCTTAGTGAATGAACATTGAATCGAACTCCATCAAATTGCTCACAGCAAGTAAACATACAAACTGATGTGATGAAATACGCAATATCTAGTACAGATTCTGAGTTATATCAATTCTAAATTTTGAGGTAATGGCTGCCGTCGAGAATGCTTCAGCGTGAGCCCTTAAGTCAAGGCATGTTTTCCGAATTGAAACCGCTATCATGAATCATATTATAACTAGACCCGGGTGCCGTGAGGATTTCTGCCTATATAAAATAAATTTTGAGATTCACTCTAATCGGATTTCATCATCTCACGAAGCCAAACAAGGAACGAGTCTCCGCAGCCACCGTGCATCCCGTTCGTAATCGCCACCTGCAGCAATTAATGTTCAACTGAATGGGCCCGCGCCGCCCGCGTGTAATCCACTTACAATATTTACAAATTTGTTTATCGCAAACAAATTCCAATCATTTCATTACACCTCTGCGGGGCTTTAATCTGTTGACATAAACGACGACACTAATAACCGTCAACGGACGTCTGGGCGCAAGGCAGCAAGCGAACCATCCAGTAGGCCCAGCGTAATGCTTAAATAATTATGATACCATGACTACCCGGCAACATGGGCTGATCCTACCTGTCCAGTTGGTGGATGCAAAAGTACTGGAACGATTACTTCATTGCGCTCCATCGATTATGATGACGACGATGTCGATGAACATGCCGAGCTGATAATGGTGATTAGCGGGTATAAAATCAAGCAAAGTAGCCTAGATTCCATTTAACTCGATTAGCACCCGATTGCATCCAGTGCGCGCGCGGCCATCGTGTTTTACGATTGGGTCATTTCAACGAATCCTAAGATTCTTCCCACCCTCCGGTTCAAAATCGTGATTTGAGCATATTTCCAGCACGCCTGAAGGTAACGACTCGTATCGAAGGGCCACTCAATCCAAACAATCGTCCGTCGGCAATAATGATAGAAACCCGCCTAATTAATTGCCATACTGCACGCAACCTCCACCGTACGACTTGTAATCGCATTTTAATCGGATCCCTTCGAGCACCATCCAATTAGACGGCACAGGAACATTATTCCCTGGCCCAAGTCAATTAATTAGGTCGTCGAAAGTTTGACAGCTGCTGGCGAAGCGATCGCAGTAGGTTCCGACTTGAGGATAAAAATTGAGCAATAAGAGCCTGCCTGCTACTTTGAAATGGTTGCTTTCGCTTTTGTGAGGCGCGTTAATTGATGGAGGAAGAGAACGAATGGATGGATGGAACTGGTTTGTGTCATCCCGCACGCTGTGAATGGTGGGTTGTTTGATTTACGCGGAAGATGCCACAGTTGTAAATCATCGTCATTCATGCGGGTCCGCAGGCTGCCAGGACGTGGACGGTTCAGTGAGATAATAAACTTTCATTAGATGCTTCGACGAGGCAGAAGCGCCTGGCTCCTGCTTCGCATTGCAGCATCAGCAGCTTCGAGCACGTAGCATTAAATATAATCTTCATTTATAATCTATAATCGTATCCAACGAGCCTCGGCAAAGGCCGATCTCAAAGTTCCAGTTACCATTTCATCTTCGCTAACGACACTTGTAGGACATACGTACGTGCTCCATCGCATACGCAGTTATTAGCAAACATAGAGCCACCATTTCCAACCTCCGAGACAGCCGAGCAGCACAGTTTTATTTCTCTTTCATTAGGAAAATATATTGCCCCCATCGCAGTTGGTTAGTCGGTCGGTTGTCCGAGTAGTCGTTGCTGGAAGCACTTTGGCTCCCTTCTACCAGACCAGGACCAGTTCAGGCTCTATATCTTCTTATCGACAGCACCCAGGCGCATTTGCTGCTGCCATCATCATCATCATCATCATCATCATCTTCCTTGGCGAGATGTGTTTGAGGTCGATTCGGTCGCTGAAGTTGAAATTTATTACCCACAACGCAGACGACGACGATGGTCCTACGCTTTTTCTAATCATAACTATCATAACATACATATTTATTCATCTGCTTAGTCCGCAGTGGCAGCGAGCAACACTGGAAGCTCCGGAGCGAATTGCCGGTTTGTGTTTATCGAAACTGGCGCGAAAAACGATCAGTAGCTACAGATAAGGTTGAGTCTTTCGGCGGTCGGGTTCCGAACCGAGAGGGTCAGGTTTCGAAATCGAAGTAGGCTTTGCTTCGAGGTTTCGTGAATCATCGAATTAAGATGGCAATGTAAACTGAGAAATCTCTACAACTCATACAACTCACGATTCCTTCTGACGGTGCTTTGGCTGGCATGCAATCTCTTGGCGATATCATAATCCGACAGCCCTGGGTTTGCCCTAATCGTCCTTAACAACTTCAAACTTTCGATCCTTAGTACCACAACGACACTTGCTATGATCCTACCGATCGATATGCCGCGGACGGAAATGTTTGAGAACGCGGCACACGGTCGAAAATCTAATTCGTCAAGTATAACTTCTTTGAAACAAAATGAATCATGAAGAACGTTTCAACACTGAATGAGAAAAAAAAACATTTCAAAACAAACTGCTCCATATTCCATATTTCTAGACTAACATTTGAAAAAGGCGGTAATCCAAAATCACGAAACCGAGAAAACTGGAGGCGAAGATTTGAAAACGAAAATCAAATCCTATCTTCCATAGAAAGCTCCAATGAACCATTTATTATGCAAACATTTTGTATAATAATGCAGTGCTTAGCCTTTTCACACAATTTATGCAGAAATATGTTTTATTGAGTTCAAAATTGATGAAAACCAAAATACGCCCTGTCTAATTTTAGAGTGTTACTACGCCTTGTGTTTTACGCCTGTTAAACTGCCACCACTGGAAATTCGCCGTCAAGTTATGACATTCCTGCATCTTATTTGTTATTATGCCGAGGCTCTTCAGTCACATTAATCAAGTGGCGAGGAAATACAA
Source organism: Aedes koreicus (assembly GCA_024533555.2). Lineage (NCBI taxonomy): Eukaryota > Metazoa > Arthropoda > Insecta > Diptera > Culicidae > Aedes > Aedes koreicus. The sequence continues at coordinate 693,790 of JAHHFK020004688.1, forward strand.
CCCAGTGTTACCATTCCAACACAGTTAATTTTACTAATTAGATGAGTCTAGGTACTACTACGAAAATCAGGGGTAAGAGTTCATTCTATCGAATGAACATTGTTCTTATTGTACTATTTGAATTGCGGATTCTTAATCATGTTTAATGAAATTGTTCGCTCACAGCGGATGGTGATTGTGTTGTAAGCCCAGCTGTAAGAATTAGATAAGTTAATACAACTAACCTAATAAATGAGTTAATTAGGGCAAAACTTACATATTTTAAGGCGGCAGCTGAAGTCGAGGGCACGTTCGATCTTTGGTGCAAAACTTTTTGGTTGTGATGTTCCCACTACCAAATTTAAAGGTTCGACTTCTTCGTTACGGATGGAGCAATCAAGCAGAGATTCTACAATACGAGACATGGATAAATCCAATGGTTGTAAATTTCTTGAGTCTCCATATTGAGAAATAGGCGTCGATGACAGAACATCAGCAAATGATACAAACGATTCATCCATTCGTGACAAGTCTAAAGGCCTGAGATCACGAAATCGTTGTTCGGTAGAAACAAATGCTGAATCTGTAGACGAATGAATTCTTCTCGGAACTGCACGGAAGGATCTTGATGATAAGCTAGCACCATTGCCACTGGTATAGAAGAATTCTGTCGGGCGAGGTTTTGAAAAACAAATCCTAAAAAATGGATCAGTTTGTATTGAAAGTTCTTACCTTTCGGGTCCGTAGTAGATGCTAGCAGTGCGGTATCCATGCGATACGATTCGACGAACGGAACGTCAAAAACGAATCGACCGTGCGAACCATCCTGCCTTATGTGATTTGAATGGGTGCATCTGCCGGACGAATTAAATTCGGAATCTGTGGGACCTGCATGTAAAGGAGCTGAGGGAATACGAGGGTTCTCATATTTAACCTCATATGCACTCAAGCTGAACTCTGTGCCGTCGATAAAACCCGTTGTATCCGTTGTCGCTTCTAAAAATTATATCCGCGAAAGAACGCATTTGAACTGTAAACAGCTACTTACTTGATAAATTCTCGGCACTTACTGGCATTTTCCGATTAGAATTAGTTTTCTTCAGCGCGAAGCAAAATAAAGCTCCATGAAACGTTATCCATAGCAACCTATCGACGGCGTAACAACAATCAATGAAAATCAACAATATTATGTCCACGGCATAATTCCAATTTCGCATTATAACGGACGAAAATATGCGGCGAAATGACTTCTGCTTAGTGATTAGGGCGTAATGGTTATTTTCAAGTTTTAATAAAAATAAAGTTATATTTACGCATAAAATCCGTAAATATATACTCCAACCTCAAGTCAAAATAAGTATATGATGATTAAAATAGTGTTTGCCTGATATATTAAACTATTTTCCAGGATTTGAAGCTAACTGAAAACAAGTGGCGGAGCAGCTAAATAACTAGAGCAATGTGTGATCCGAAAGAACGCCATAAAATATTTTTCTTGTTCAAGGAAGTGCATAATTGATTTTAATGTCATTGTCAAGGTAAATTAGTTGTTCTGAAATTGTTCAATCTAAATATAATACAATATGATTTGTTTACATTTTGGTTCTTCCGCCCTTTTCAAATGTTAGTCTAGATTTGACCACTATTAGCGCTGCAGTAGAATAACCAGTGCGTCAAGATATTAAATGACTCAAGCCATATAAAAAGCTATTCCAGTTGGAAGGAAGGGAAAACAGTCAGTCCGAATTGGAAAAAAAAAGAGATTTTTGGGGGATGCAAGTGAAAGGATAAAAATTCTGAACCAGGTTATAATGTTGATAAGAATATGTTGAAGAGGGAAAAAAAAAAAAGAAAAAAAAAATACGGAATAAAAAAAGTTTGTTTTACCCCTCATTTTGAAGGTGTGTGTGTGTAGAATGTTGCTCCTATTTTGATTTTGGAATTCACTCTTCAGTTGTCAAAATGCCGTCCAAGCAAGAAGAGCAGCGTATCAAAATTTTGCTCGCGCATCGCGAAAATCCGAGCTACTCGCACGCAAAGTTGGCAAAATCGCTAAAAGTTGCCAAATCAACCGTTACAAATGTAATTAAAGTGTTTGGGGAACGTTTGTCGACAGCCAGGAAGTCTGGATCGGGGGGAAATCGAAAACCGGAAGCCGCTGAGACGACAAAGAGAGTTGCCGGTAGTTTCAAGCGAAACCCTAACCTATCTCTCCGAGATGCCGCAAATAAGCTGGGTGTATCGTCTACAACCGTGCATCGAGCCAAAAAACGAGCCGGACTATCGATTTACAAGAAGGTAGTGACTCCAAATCGCGATGATAAACAAAATACGACGGCCAAAGCGCGATCCCGGAGGCTGTACACGACGATGCTGACGAAGTTTGACTGCGTGGTAATGGGCGACGAAACCTACGTCAAAGCCGACTACAAGCAGCTTCCGGGACAGGAGTTTTATACGGCAAAAGGAAGGGGAAAGGTAGCAGATATTTTCAAGCACACGAAACTGTCAAAGTTCGCAAAGAAATATCTGGTTTGGCAAGCCATCTGTACCTGTGGCTTGAAAAGCAGCATTTTCATAGCTTCCGGGACTGTCAACCAAGAAATTTACGTGAAAGAGTGTTTGAATAAACGTCTGCTGCCTTTCCTGAAGAAACACGGTTGTTCCGTACTGTTTTGGCCGGATTTGGCATCTTGCCATTACGGTAAAAAGGCCATGGAGTGGTACGCCGCCAACAACGTGCAGGTGGTTCCCAAGGACAAGAACCCTCCCAACACGCCAGAGCTCCGCCCAATTGAGAAATACTGGGCTATTGTCAAGCGGAACCTAAAGAAGACCAAAAAAACTGCTAAGGACGAGCAGCAGTTCAAAGCAAACTGGCTTTCTGCGGCGAAGAAGGTGGACAAGGTGGCTGTACAAAATCTGATGGCAGGGGTCAAGCGTAAGGCCCGGCAATTCGGATTTGGAAAAACGGAAGCCTAACTGAATATTTTTCCTGAATTTTATACTAATTGAACTTGAAAAAGAAATTTAATTTGATTTTTTAAATAAACGATTTCACCTATTTACACGCGTTTTCCCTTGACCAAATTTTGACCGTATCACCCTTTATTATCATTGAGAACATCTTGATAAAAAATCCTATAATCTAAGCAAATTTATGTTACCAATTTGAAATCAAATTCTCACGCAAATATCTGAATTTTTTTTTGTATAAAGCAACATTTTTTGTTCAAATGTGCAGGTAATATTTATAGTTTTTCATTAAATTAGTAAAGCTCGTCAAAAATAGTATATTTAAAACTATAACATGTGATAGCAAAATTAGCCAATGGTGATAACTAAATTTGTTATGCGATAACAGCTGAAATCAAAATGATATCTGGGATAACAGAACTTGTTACCTATATGATACTAGCTTGTTATTTTCCTTTGCTAGTGTACTAATTGAATTTCAGCGCTCTGAAAACGGCGCTTTTGAGTGACCTTTAGAGCATACGAATAAGCCGAAAGAGTGGTGAAATTTTTCTATCTCGATACATTTTGTTTTACATAAAATCTTCGTTTACACAGAAAAAAAGCATTCCTTAAAATTAAAATGGACCGTGAACTAATTCACGTTTTCAGGATTTTTCTCTTTAAACGTTATTTAGTTCATGATTACGTGATCTGCCCAGATTAGTGAACTGCAGTCATGTATTTGAGAACAAGCAAAAATACATCAATCAGATCACGTTGTATGTTTGCTTGTTCTCGAATTCATGACAGCAGTTCACGAATCTGGGCACGGATTTTTTCCGATGAATTACGTCTCGTGTGAAAATAATAATTTCTTTGTTTGTGGCTCGAGTATTCCAGCAGTAAGTTATCAGTGATGGCATATATTTATCCGGATCTTCTGGTTTATTTTTTTATACGTGGCTTTCAGCCTGACTCTGGTTTATCACACCAGAGATACGACCGGGATCCTGCATATAGAACCTATCAACACGTGGACCGGGACCAACGGCCTTACTTCCTTTCTTAAGCAAGAAATGATCAGAGATTTTTTGACACAGAAAATCGCTACGGCGCTGACTGGAATTGATACCAGGCCGATTGGGGTGAGAAGTAACCACGATAACCACTAAACCACTAGCGCCGTCACCCATATTTTACTTAACAATCGTTATGTGGGTCAGTAGGGCACAGAAATTGCAGCCAGATTTCACAGTTACAGGATAAAAAAAAACAGCGTCGGCTTATTTCTACAACTCTTGAAACTGCCCTGGATAGTTTTCAGAACTGACAAAGGAAATTTATAGAACTTCTCCATGAATCTCAAATTTTCACCGCATAGTTTAAGTCATTTCTTCCGTAAGCTTATCAAATGTTGGCATAAAATTCTGTAAACTGAGCTCCGGAGTTTTTGTGTAAGTTTTCCAAACATCTTGGGTAAGATCTTGGAGTTCCTTTGCGGGAACTTTTCAAGAATGATTTTGGAAATATTCAAGTAAAATAAAACCTATTCAGAAAGCTAACGAAACTGTCCATAAAACTGTCGGACTTCTTCCGGAAGATTACTAACATTTATCCGAGAACCTCTCTGAGAACTTCCTCAAGATGAAATTTCCAAAAATATTTGTACACTTCTCCGAGATGTTCTCGGCACTTTTTCTTGAAACTCATAGAGCTTATCGAGAAAGTTCTTTGAATTGTAAGATGCACAGGACCAAATCGAAACTGCCATGGAATTCACGAAATTTCTAAAGATGATTGTCCATAAGGTCATAGAACTATTCCTGGAAGAATCAAGTACTTCTCCAGAAAATTTCCGGAACTTCTCTGGAACTTTTAAAAATCAGTATTTGAGTGAGGTATTCTTCGGTATCACAATAGGTCAAATCTAGTTTCAGTGTTCAATGTCCCCAACACGAAATCAAGAGTGTTCAAGAGTGATTGTAGAAAATTTCTAGAAATTTCTCCGAAAAATATCTGTCCTAAATATTCAAAACAGTTTCAAAAATTTACAAGTAATTTCTCCGAATGGTCATAAGACTTCTCCAGGAAGGGAGCTTTACTAAGAAGTTCATTAAACTTTAGGATCTTCAGAATGTTCTCGAAACATCTCCATGAACTCTTGGACATTCGCCGATAGCTCTTGAGATATACCTGAAAAGGTTTTTAAAATTCTCTTTGAAGATTCCCACTTCTCGGAACTTCTGCCTGGGACTCATGGAATTTTTCAAGGAATTATGGAGAGTGTGAGCTGTTTAGTGGAATATCTGTAACTATAAAATAAGAAGAATGATTAGTAATTTCCATTTAATTCCAACTACCTTTATTGCTTATCTTGACAGATGCGCGTATTTCGTGTTCAATGTGCAGACTTCTTCAGTGTCGTGTACTAATACTCGACTGATTAGTCGAGTATTAGTACACGACACTGAAGAAGTCTGCACATTGTAGACGAGATACGCGTATCTGTCAATATAAGCAATAAACGTAGTTGGAATTAAATGGAAATTACTAATCATTCTTCTTATTTTCTAGTTTTCAAGGAAGTTCTTTGAATTGTAAAAGACGCAAGAAAAATTTGAAATTTCTCCATGAATTTTTATGGATAATTTCAAAGAAGCACATAGAACTATTCCTGGAGGGTTTAAGTATTTCTTCAGGAAATCTTTGGGGCTTCTCTGAAATTTCTTAGAATCAGTATTTGGAGTACGGTGTCCTTCGGTACCACAATAGATCAAATCTGGTCGGACATTGAACGTCCCCAACACGGAAAAAGAGTTAACTTCTCTATGAGGATCTCTGAGGGTTTCAAGACGGCTTGAAGAGGTTCTAGGAACTATTCTGGAAAATATATTTTAGAAATTTTCGGAAATTTTCCATTAAATTGTTGGACTTTCTCAGGATGTTTTCGAAGCATCTCCGAGATGCTCCTGCACCTCTGCTAAAAGGTTCTTTAAACTTTAGGAGCTTCGGAAAGTTTCCGAAACTTCTCCATGAAACTTTCGGAATTTCTTTGAAAACTGGAAAGCCCTTAAATACTCTCCAAGAAGATTTTCTTCCGAAAATTTTTGGGTACATTTTAGAACCCTTTCCTAGAACTAATGTAGCTTTTCAAGGATGTTTTTTGAATTATAGGAGCCACACGAAGGTTTTGAAGCGTCGCCTTGAAATTATCGGAATTTCTCAGGATGATTACCGAGCATCTCCTGAAACAATTCCCGGAAGGTTGAAGTACTTCGTCAGGAAATTTTCAGAGCTTTTCCACGAACTCGGATTCCATGAAGAAAGGTATTCTTCTCTAGGAGCCCCATTGGGCTTCTCAAGCAGGTTTATTGAGCTCATTTTTTTTACCTTGTCGTTTGTTTGGAGGGCCTAATTGCGTTAGCTATAAGGAGCCGACATTTGATTTTTTTGAGAGTGGTGCTATATTTCGGGACAGAATCGGGCAAAGTAACATGAAAATGGAATTCAGTAGTCACATCAAAGAGTTTTCGCCAGCACTAGATCGGTTTTGGTGGACCATTTGGACGACGTTTAGACTGCTCAAGAAATCTAAACAAAACAAACACAATAAATGATTTAACAATGAATAAAGAAACAAAACATTAACTCTTATTCTAGACATTTGAGTTGAGCTCATATTAGGAAGCTCTGGAAATTTCACCAAGAAGATCTAGGAATTTATCAAGAAAATATTTCCTAGATACATTCGGAATTCTCAATTAAATTGTAGGACTTTTTCCGGATGTTCCCGAACCTCTTTGTGGAATGCCCTTATATCTTTATTAGAAAGTTTATTAGACTCTACGAGCTTCAAAACGTTTAAGAAACTATTCCATGAAACTGTCGGACTATCTCCGAAAGCTTACGACATTTATACGGAAAGCTCTTGGAACTTCCTTAAGAAGGTTTTCCCTGAATACTCATGGATTTTTGCAAATAAGCTCTTGAAATTGCGGGTTGATTAAATAGGTTTCCAAATTTCTCCATGCATATCTCGGAATTTGTCAGGATATTTTCCAATAAGCTCATTGCACTATTCATAGAGGGCTTCATCGGAAATTTTTCAGAGCTTTCCTAAGAACTGCATAGAAATACTCCATGGAGTTAGGTATCCTTCTCTTTTATGGTTCTTTTATGGTTCACATGGGAGTTTGTTGAGCACATCTTGGAAACTCATAACACTCCCCACGAAATGATAGGAACTTTTCCAAAACGTATTCCTTGAAAATATTCGAAAGTTCTCTATGAAATTATCTAACTTTCTCCGGATGTCCTCGAGACTTTTTGTACGAAGCACTTACACCTTTACTTGGAAAATATATGAACTGTGAAAGCTCCAAAAATATGTTGACATTTTTCATAAAACTCTCGGACATCCTCCAGAAGTTCTTTACCTTCATATGGAAAGCTCTTGGAACTTCTCAAAAAAGTTTTTTTTTCTGAAAACTTTTGAGCACTTTCCGTATTTTCTTCCCGATACTCGTGGAACTATTTACGAGAGTTGTTCGAATTGTGAGAGCCTTATGAAAAGTTTTAAAACTTCTCAATAAATCATCGGAATTCCTCATTTCCGAGAAGCTCATAGGACCATTCTAGGTTTTAGTACTTCTTCAGGAAATTTTTGGAGCTTCCGTAGGAACTTCTAAGTATTACTCGGCATTTTTCTCAAGGAGGTTTTTGAAATTCCCAAGGAGTCGAACTCACCAAGCTCTTGAAGCTTCTCCGAGAAATTCTATGATTTTTTCGAGGATGTATTTTTCTAAAATTTTCGGAACATTTCCATGATATTATATTATAACTATCGGGTTTTCTCTGGATGTTCATAAAATGTCTGTGAGAACCTCTTGCACCTGAATAGGGAAGTTCTTTGAACTGTACGAGCTCTAAAAAGGTTTTGAAACTTCTCCATGAAACTCTCGAACTTTCATTGAAAGTTCCAAACCTTTATCCTGATATCTCTGGGAACTTCTCCAAGAATATTTTTCCGAATTCTTTTGGGTTCTTATCGCAATTCTTCCCGATACTGATGGAAACTTTCAAGGAAGTCGTTGAAATTATAGAACCCGCAGGATTGTTGAAAAACTTTTTCATGGAATTCTTGAAATTTCTCAGGATGTATTCCGAGAATATCATGGAGCTATTCATGGAGGGTTTTAATACTTCATCAGAAAATTTTCAGTGCTTCCTTAGAAAGTTTATTACTCCATGAATTACGGTATTGTTGTCAACAAGGTTCTATTACGGTTTACGAGGGACATCCAGAAGTTCGTAATCTTTATTTGGAAAGCTCTTGTCAGGTTTTGATTGTTCTCTATGGAATCCGCGAAATTATTCAGGATGTTTTCCAATAATCTCATAGAACTAGGAAGAGTTTAGTATTTTTTTAGGAAATTTTCAGAGCCTCCCTAGGAACGTATTAGTATTGCTCCACGAAGGGCGGTATTCGAGGAGGTTTGTTGAGCTCATCTTGTTAGCACTTGAATCTTCTCCAAGAAATTTTTAGATTTTTTCCAGGAAATTTTTTTCTGAAATTTTCGGAACATTTCTAGGAAATTATTATAGCTATCGGACACTCTCCGGTTGCTCTCAATAATTCTATGGAAATCTCTTACACCTTAACTAGGAAGTTCTTTAAAAGGTAGAAGCTCTAAAAATGTTTTGAAACTTCTACATGAAACTCTCGGTCTTTCTTCAAACGTTCCTAATCCTTATCCTGAAATCTTTTAAAACTATCAGAAAAATATTTCTCCTGAATACTTTTCGGCACTTCTCGGAACTCCTTCCCAAAACTCATGGAACTTATCAAGGAAGTTAATTGAATTGCAAGAGCCGCAGAAACTTCACGGAATTTCTCAAGATGATTCTGAGAAGGTCATGAATCCATTCCTTGAAGGTTCTAGTACTTCTTCAGGAAATGTTCAGAGCTTTTCTATGAAGTTCTTAGAAGAACTCCATGAAGTATTATATTCTAGGAAGTTCTTGTTGTTCTCATGGGGTTCTGTTGAGCTCATCTTGAAAACCTCTCCCCGAAGTTCAAGAAACTTTTCTCGGAAATATTTACAAATTTCCTATGGAATTACCAGACTTTGTCCCGGAATTAATGTTATAAGAAACTGTCAAACTTTCTTCGGATGTTCACGATAATTTTTCGGAATGCTATCATTTCAGACTATAAGAGCATCAGAAAGATTTCCAAAATTCTACACAGAGTTTCGAGCTTAACAATGGAATTTTGAAAAGTACTGAATTGAAACTTCTCCTGGATTATTCCTGAAAAGTTTAAGTACTTCTTAAAAAATTCTTAGAAGTAATTCATGGAGTACGATATTGTTTTCTAGGAACTTTCTTAGTATTTAGCTCAACTTGAGAACTTTTCCACGATGTTCGTGGACCTTTTTCATGAAGTATTTCCCTGAAATATTTGAAATTTTTCCAATCAATTGTCACACTTTTTCCGAATGGTCTCAGACCTGCTCCAAGAAGATCTTGTACCTTTATCGAGAAGTTTTTTTTCAGCAGCATCAGAAAAAAAATCCAAATTTAATAAAGAGGGGGATTTTCCAGGATGTTTTCAAAGTCACAAAATTTTAACATTTCCAGAGAATTCCTAGATGTGCAACGAACTACTTCGATGTTATTTTGTAGGAAGTTTTTTGGTGTTCTCAACGGGGTTTGTTGAGCTCATCTTGGAAACTTCTCCGCAAAGTTCAAGGAACTTTCCTCGGAAATATTCGAGAAAATTTCGATGGAATTTTCAGACTTTCTCCCGGAATAGGTTTTCTATTAAACTGTCAGACTTTCTCAGTATGTTAGTGATAGTCCTCCGGGACGCTCTTGTGCCTTCACTAAGAGGTTTATCGAACTGTAGGAGCATCAGAAAAGTTTCCAAATTTCTTCAAAGAGTTTTCAAAACTAATAAATTGGAAAATCTCCAGGAAATTTCTAGAAGTGCCTAGAACGTTTCCTGAAATCTGCGCAGCTTCGAAAAAAAATTGAAGCTTTCCTAGGAACTTCTTAGAAGAACTCCATGGAGTACGATATTGTTTTCTAGGAATGTTTTAGCGTTCAGATCATCTTGCAAACTTTGGTTCTTCACGATGTTTTAAGAACATTTTCAGGAAATATTTCTCGGAAATTTTCGAAATTGTATCAATGCGATTGCTTTGAATGTGCTTAAAACTGCCCCAAGAAGCTCTTGTACTTTTATGCAGAAGCTTTTATTTGAACTGTTGGAGCATCTGAAGGGGCTTCCAAATTTCTCAAGTTTTTCGGGCATTGCGACGATTAGAACTATAGAGCTTGAACTCTCCAGAAAACTCCGAGATATGCAAAGAACTACTTCGACATTATGTTCTAGAAAGTTCTTTGGTGATTTCATTGGAATTTGTTGAGCTCATTTCGGAAACTTCTCCACGAAATTCAAGGAACTTTTCTCGAAAAAATATTTGAAAAAATCAAGTGAATTGTCAGACTTTCTCTCGGAATAGGTTTTCTATTAAACTGTCAAACAGGATGTTAGCGATAATCCTCCGGGAAGCTTTTGTGCCTTCAGTAAGAGGTTTATCGAACTGTAGGATCATCAGAAAAGTTTTCAAACTTCTCCAGAGAGTTTGTTTGGGCATTACCAGAGAGTTTTCAAAACTACTGAATTGGAACATCTCTAGGAAATTTCTCAAAGTGCTTAGAACGTTTCTGGAAATTTACACAGCTTCAAAAAAAAGGCGAAGCTTTCCTAAGAACTTCTTAGAGGAACTCTATGGAGTACGATATTGTTTTCTAGGAATGTTTTAGTATTCAGTTCGGGAAGTATTTCTTGGATATTTTCAATTTTTTTTCAATCAATTACTAGGCTTTCTTCGAATATGCATAAAACTACTCCAAGAAGCTCTTGTACTTTTATGAAGAAGCTTTCAGTTGAACTGTAGGGGCATCAGAATGGGCTTCCAAATTTCTCAAGTTTTTCGGGCATTGCGACGATTAGAACTATAGAGTTTGAACTTCTCCAGAAAAATCCGAGATGTGCAAAAAACTACTTTGTTATTATGTTCTAGAAAGTTCTTTGGTGATTTCATGGGAGCATGTTGAGCTCATTTCAGAAACTTCTCCACGAAATTCAAGGAATTTTTCTCGAAAAAATAGTTGAAAAAATCGATGGAATTGTCAGACTTTCTCCCGGAATGAGTTTTCTATTAAACTGTCAGACTTTCTCAGGATGTCAGGGATAGTCCTCCGGGAAGCTCTCGTACCTTCACTAAGAGGTTTATCGAACCGTAGAAGCATCTGAAAGGTTTTCAGTCTTCTCCAGAAAGGTTTTTAGAGATTTACTAGGAAATTTGCAAAACTACAGTATTTGAACTTCTCCAGAAAATTCCTAGATATGCATAGTTTTCTGAAAAAAATGTGCAGGAATAGTTTCCTGAAAGGTTTAAGTGTTTCTGCAAGAAAATTTTCGAAGTTTTCCGAAGCTTTCGTCGAAGAATGACTTACTGCATTGAGTTCGATATTGTGTTTAGCTCAAATTGGAGTCTTCTCCACGCTGTTTCACGAAATTTCACTGGAAATTTTCTCGGAAACATTAAAAACAAATTCCATTGAATTGCCTGAATGTTTCCGGACGTTCTCAAAACTTTTCTAAAAAGCTTTTGTACCTTTAGTAACATCTGTTTTTAGCTGTAGGAGCATTAGAGATGTTTCGAAACTTCTCCAGGCAGTTTGTCGGTCTCCTAAATGAAATTTCCAAAGTTTCTCCAGGAAATTTGTTAAACTTCTCCAACTTTTCTTCATGTTGGGAAATGTAGGTTCATAGACTGATGCAAATTGGAAAATTTTCGCTCCCCTATGCATAAATGATTTCGAATGAGGTCCTTATACACCTTCAAAATATGAACTCCTTTGCTTCTTTATATTGACTGCACAGTCAGTTGGATATATGTTTGAGAAAACATCATATTTGTGTTTGATTAGCTTTAATAAGTCGATTTTTGTGATACAACATTGCTCAGTAAAAATTTTCAAAGCATTAACGAACAAAAACTATTAAACATTCAAGCCACTAGTGTCTTATAATTAAGCTCAAACAACTGTTCTGCAAGTAATATGGACGGTTCTGGCCATTGTAATACACGGTAAGAAAAATGTACTCAAAATAAAGTTCATTTCACTTATCTCGGCAGTTCGGTGCCGGTACTCAAAAGTTCATAAATCTGGCGAAACAGGTTTGCATTTATCCGTGGATTTTTTCAAACAAATTCTTCGAGTTATTGGAGGAAAAAAATCTCCATGAAAATCACAGAAAATCAGGACGTTTTCCGAGAAAATCTTGGAACTATTCCGGGAAGGATTTAGTACTTCTGAAAATTTGCGGAGTTCCTCCAGGAACTTCTTAGAACTATTCCATGGAGTGCGGTATAGGAGCTTTGATGAGATTAACAAAGAGAGTGATTTACCCCCTTGAGCTCACCCTGGAAGCTCTTAAAACTTCTCCAAGAAGTTCAAGGAACGTTTCCAAAAAGTATTTCACGAAAATTTTCCGATCTGTTCCATGAAAATATCGGGCATTTTCGGAATTCTCTCGAACTTCTCCGGAACCCTCTTGTAACTCTATGAAGATTTTTTGAATGGTAAGAAAAGGTTTTGAGACTTCATCAGAGAACTTTCGGACTATGTAATATTCAGCCTGTTTGAGGACGTTCTCGGCACTTTTTCCGGATTTTTGAAATTTCTCCAGGATTTTTTTTTATTTCTCCAACTACTCTACTTGTTTCCCAATGTGAGTCCACAAGGCGTTTGAATGTGTTAACGATTAAACGGAGGGGTGTTAAACTTTTCATACAATCTAAAAAATGTGTGGTTCTACAATTATTGTAAATATACGTATTATTCATTTCCAAATTTAAAAAAAGTTCCAATCCAATCTCTATTTTTAAATATTCATTTGAACAGAGAATTCTAGCACATGAATGGACGTCCATCCATTTTGACGTCCCACAACTGACGTGGTTTTGGATTCCGTTTTAATCAACCGGGTACATGTTCAAACGTCGTGGTAGTAGGCAACTAATTGGCGGGAAATTTGGTGTCTAATTTTGTACATAAATTATTACCAAATGCGAGTTAATTCTAATAATTGTCTATTGACAGAGGCTACAAACATTATCAGATAACTTTAGCTGAAGGAGAACACCGTCAGCACGATTCTTCTGAAATTATATTTTGTCAATATGGTGGAAATTAATCATGCTTAGTTTGCCGAAATTCAGTGCAAGTCACCAATTCCTAGTAATTTTAACCAAGTTCATTGCAGTCATTAACTTGATGGAATAATCTTTAAAAGCTAAATCCATACCTTCTACGTTGCTGACTCGGAAAAGAGAGTCAATAACGAGCCTATCAGCATTTTACTGTGCAACTATTTATGCTTTGGTGACCTGTTTTAAATATTGTACTGTTACCTTCGGCGCAAAAATTGCTGGAGTTAATATCCTCTCTCATTCTAATAAATTATCTTGAAATTTGTCCGGATAACTCTTGCTAGGAATCACAGGTTGCTGCTTACAGAATCTTTCAGCTTCAAAAATCGTTGTCATAAATGGCGATGGTCATCCGTAAAAATCACCTTTTCAAATATAAGAAGATTTTAATAAAGACTTATAGAAGAATGTATGTTATTTTTCAAATGTTCAAGTGTGTTGCTTTCACAAAATGATAGTATCTAGCAACACATATTATTAACATTAATTTTGCGACATTCTGACATTCTGATTGCATTACAATGTTATCTCGTTCGTACAAGAAAAATACTCGTATTTCCCACCAGTCTCTCACCTCCATTCCAATCACCCAGAGTTCAGCCTCCCAAACTCATCTTCCTGATCCAGTGGCAGAAAAAAAAATCAAGCCACTGGTATGGAGTACGTGAAGGCTAATTATGCCATTAGAAAGAAGCATCCTTTCACTTGCGCTATTGCACCAACTATCGTCAAGGCGTGAGCTCATTCCACCCTCTACCCTGTCCAGTTACAACCCTCCCCACTCGGACTCGCTTTCATTCACAGGTCTTCGTCTTCTTCTTCTTTTTTCCACCGGGCGGAATACAACAAACACGAATTTACAAATTGTGGTATTTAGCCGAGCACATCTAACAAATAAGCAAACGGCCCAGCTGCAAGCACCGCCGGCCACTCACTCATCCATGGGCGCGCGTGAAGGAAGCGAATAAAAACGCTCCGGCACTTTAAATGCGAATTAAATAACAATAATTTCTTTATTAAAAACGGTCGTAAACCGCCAGCTACTGCTGCTTCTGTAGCTGAACTGCTATTTCTGCGCTTCTTATGTCCGACACAACGACGCTTAGGCTAATTTTAGATACCGCGCACCGACCCAAAGTCACGACGAGCTACAAACAACCGTTTTGTGATGCTCCTCTTTGGCCAGATGGTGTGATGGCTAATAAATTCTCTCGGTTCAGCTCCAAAATGTAAAAATCCGGCTCTTCTCTGCTCATAACTATTCAACAGTAGCTGCATAAGCTAGCCTAATCAAACCCACAAAGCTGAAGGGGTGCAACAGAAGGTGATGTTCGGGGTACTTTTCCGGTTCGTCACTTAGTTGGGCGTACAAGTCTTTTCAGATTCACGCTGACGCTGAGCTTGAAAGCTCCACCGTTTTTCTGCATCTAAATTGTAATTCTTCTTCCATCTCCGCTTCTTTCAGTTCTGGGGACCGGACAAGGACACCAACCGGCTCGATCAATCTATGTTCGACGACATGAACCGCTACTGCTGGATCCAGCAACAGAACAATGGCCAACCCCCGCTTGGGTCCGTTAGCAATTCCGTCACGGATACAGATGGACAGGTTCGTCGCTCTCCTGCCGATATCTCAAACTTAAATCACTAACAACTACGATCGCATCTTTCCAGATCTACACACTGACGGTGCTGAATGGCGCCCCGGAGCCCTGGAAGGATCCCACCCCTTCGGAGCCACCCCCTCCAGCGTCCAACCTCGATCTCGAAACCATCCTCGGTGGATTTCCGGGATACGTCAAGACCGAATGCTTTTCCTATGATGACAGTGGCTTCGGCACTGATCATCACTCTAAGGAAGATCCTCAACAGCAGTTGCTAACACAACAGCAACAGCAGCAGCAACAACAACAACAGCAGCACCTTCACCAGCAAGTACAACAAATACCCGTCTCTTCGACCAACATCGTCCTGTCCAACAGCCTAATGGACCCGAACAGTGTGATAGCCTATCAGAACAACAACAACGATTGGCAAATGTCCGATCACAATGTGATAGAACACGAAACGCCCGAGTCCCTGCTACGAAGTGCCCTGCAAGGCAAAGGTTACACCAAGGGATCTCCCGTCCAGCTGCAGAATGGCATCACAGTGATACCGGCCGGTCATATCAAAGAGGAGGACCTAAGGCGAGTCCTCTACCCCGGTGATGCCGAAACACTAGCCTACGCTGACTCGACTCTCGCGAATCCCCTCTTCGATGGTTCCAACCTGCACTCACCGACCTCGAACCACCCGCAGCAACATCAACCCCATCCAGCCGGCGGTGCCGTCGGTGATCTCGGTTCAGGCGTCGTCGTTGACGACATGTTCCTCACGTTGGAATCGGCCTTCACCGAGGACTACGAGAAACTGAAACGGATCGCCACTGAGGTCCAACAGTTCTGCACCGACAACAACAACTACACCGAAATCATCGTTGAAACCGCTGCCATCAATCACCACCATCAGAATCCTAGCCTTATCAGTAGCAATAACGGTAACAACAACCTAGTGATATCGAGCGCCAACAGCGCCAATCATCATGCAATATCGACGACCACCTCGTCCGACGTGGTGACGACCACCTCCACGGCCAAGGCGAAAGCCCCTCGGTCATCCAAGAAGTACAAGCGATCTCTCAATAGCAACAGTGCAAACTCCACCACTACCAACAATAACAACAATAACAATAGCTTAGTCGCCAACAACAACAACAACAATAACAACACAAGCATGAGCAACCTCAACACCTCTTCGGCGTCAATGCTCAGCTCCACCAATCACAGTAACAACAACAACCCAAGCCCGACGCACTGCAACGGCCAACGAAAGGAACGCTCGCTACACTACTGTTCGATCTGTTCCAAAGGCTTCAAGGACAAGTACTCGGTCAACGTGCACATCCGGACGCACACTGGCGAGAAGCCATTCGCCTGTTCCCTATGTGGTAAGAGCTTCCGCCAAAAGGCTCACCTGGCCAAGCATTACCAAACGCACATGGCCCAGAAGAACCCCTCCGGCAATGTCAAGTCCAGCAAGACTAACCGAGCTGCGGCAGAACAAGCAGCTGCGGCTGCCGCCGCTGCTGCAGCAGCTGCCCAGCAGCAGGGTGGTCCTCCTCAGCTTTCACCGTCACCGGTGCCGCAGTCTTCGCTCCTCCCGCCTCCATCGGTTGTCCAACAGGTTCAGTCGGTCCCGCAACCGATCCTTCTCAACACTGCCACCATTGTCGCTAGCCGGTAATCCAATGCCGAAACCGGTTCCGAGCTCCAAACACTGCCCTGCCCCAACCCATACCATGGATACTACAGCTCACCCTCAATTAAGGACCCCAAGCCACTAAAGTAGACTCAGTTACAAGGTCACTCATGCGCATCAGCAGGAACACAGGATTCTAATGGGAAAGAGAGAAGTGTTGCCAGTGGTCGACTTTTCAAATGAAGCTGGAGTTTGGCATGAAGAAACAATTCAGAGAATTCTTTAAACCTCGCAAGGATGTTGTCGAGATTTTTCAAGGAGGTTCTTGGAACACCCTTGAAACTTTTCCAGAAAGTTCTCAAAACTGTCCTCAGTGCGATATTGGAACTTGTCAAGGAAGTGATTGAAACCCCTTTTTATTATTTTTCTTTGCAATTTAATCAAAAATATCATAGAACTTCTTTTAACCTTTGATTTAGTTTCTCATGAGCAACGATAAATTGGATCCATCTCACTGTGAAATTCTTTGTCATACATCACAAAAAAATGAAACTCCTCGGGAGATAAACTAATGTTTTGTAAACTATTTATGAAAGAGTTTGAAAATTCTCCTAGAGATTTGAAATATCTTTCGCATTCTTGAAACATGGTCAAAAATGGTCTTGGAACCCTCAAAACAGTTGTCCAATGTTTTCCAGAAAATTTTTGGAACATTTTCAGAAAGCTCTTGGAAGCATCTCTAAGTAATTAGAGATTAGTAAGTAAAAGAAGTTCTTGGAACATCGCCCAATTGTGATAAGAAACGTCTTCAGGCTCCAGATAAATAGTTGGTTCCGGAAGCTCCTGAATCTATTTCAAACGGTTCTAAAAACGGTCTCAGACTACTGGAGTTCTCGGAACTTCTGTGGAAAGTTCATGAAACTCCTTGGAATTCCTTGGAAAATTTCCTTCTTCAAGTTTTTCGGACTTCGCCAGGACACTCAGAACTTACAATGTCTCTACGGATCTATTCGAATTTTTTTCCAAATAAACCTGCTGTGGAATTTCTCCGAATTTACGAAGCATAACCAGGAGCTCTCGAAGATTATCCGAGAAGTTATTGGAGCTTTCAATTGAAACTTCTCCAAAAAAAACTCGGAACATTCAAAAAATTCTTGGTGAACCATCTCCTTTTAATTAATGGAACTTCTACAAAAAACTTTCGGTATCCAGATCTCCTTGAACAATCTTTTTGAAACCCCAACCTTCTCAAATTATTTTGAACTAGAACATGATACTTCTTCCAGAAGCTCATGAAGCTTATCTAGAAAATCCTGGAACTGTTTTCTGAAATATTTCTGGACTTCTTCGGTGCTTTAAACACCTCTACTCTACTTCTAAATTTCTAATTGATACTCCAAAAAATAATCCAATCAATTTTAAGAAGTTCATCCGAGAGATCTAGAAGCTTACCCGAATAGTAAGTGGAAGTTTGAAACTTTTGAAACTCATAACTTTCAAACGAATTCATGGAACTTACAGTTGTTGAAACTTCTCCTTGTAATTCTTGGAACTTCTCCAGCAAGCTTTCGTTACATTTGAAGGTTGTTCTTGAAACTGCTCAGGGAAACTCCGATCTTCTTCAAAACGCTGTTGAAATTTCCCCCAGAAGAAGCTCGTAGAACATCTTCCAGATGCCCGTCAAGTTTATCTAGCAAGATCTTCGCACTGTTTTCTGAAGTTCTCCTAGGCTTTTTCACGATTCATAAATCTCCGACTCTACTTCTTAAATCCTACACTCCAAAAAATAATCCATCCGGTTCAAGGAAGTTCCTCCGGAAGACTTCGAAGCTTACCCAAGTAGTTATTGCAACTTATATTAAAACTCCTGAAAGTTCTCCAAAAAATTCGAGAATTTAAAAAAAAATCTTGGAACAGCCAGTTGCTTAAAAAAAAAAGGTATTTCCCCTTGTAAATCTGGGAACTTCTTCAAAAAGCTATCGGTAATTTTGAAGGATGTTCCTGGAACAGCTCAATGAAACCCAGATCTTCTTCCAGAAGCTTTTGAAATTTTTCTCCGAAGCCCATCGTGCTTGTCCCGCACAAGTTCTTTGAGCTGTTTCTTAAAGTTCAACTGGACTTCTTCGTGACTCTTAAAACCTCCAGTCTACTCTACTTCTTCCGAGAGTTCTCAAAAGTTACCCGAGAAGTTATTAGAACTTTCACTTGAAACTCAAAAAAAAACTTGGAACTTTCAAACAAATTCTTGGAGCTTGCATTTGTTGAAACATCCCCTTGGAACTTTCCCAGAATGCTTTTATTACTTTTAAAGGATTTTCTTGGAACTGCGTAATGAAACTCGGATCATCTTTAAAAAACTTTTAAATTTTCTCCCAGAAGAAGCTCGTGGAACATCTCCGGTAGCTCATCTAGCAAGTTCTCTGAAATATTTTCTGAACTTCTCCTTGGCTTCTCAATGACTTTAATAACGTATACTCTACTTCTAAACTTCAATTAAACATTTCAGAAATTTATCCAAAAGTTCTGTAAGTATACCTGAGTAGTTGTTGGAACTTTTACATGAAACTCTTGAAACTTGTCCAAACAAAATTTGGAACAATAAAAAAATGGATTTTTCCACAAGTCTTGGAGTTTTTTTGAAATTTTTAGGGAACTACTACCACAGCACACCATTTAAAACTTCTACTTAGCTGAGCAATTAATGGAACTTTTACTTAAAACTCTTGAAGCTTCTCAAAAAAAATCGAGAATTTTCAAAACTAATCTTGGAATTTTTTACGAGTCTCGGAATTTCTTCAAAAAGTTTTGGAAGCTTCTCCTACAAGCTCTTCAAACTATTCTTTTTAAGAGTTTTTTGTGCTATTTTCCGAAATTCTTGCAAGTTTTTGCAACATCTTCGGAAAATTCTTGGAATGTCTTTCGGGAAATTTAATTTTTGTGTGGTATTATTCCAGGAAAATGTTGAAACTTCTCTAAACCAAATTTCTAACTTCCTCATCCAAACATTCGGATTTCATAAACTGTTTTTAACACTCATTCTTAAAAGTTTTGAAGCTCCCCAAGAAAATTTCCTCGAAATTTCTTAGAAACTTCTCCGGGAAACTCTCAGGAATCCATTCATAAGCTCATTAAATAATTCCAGAATGTTCTTTGAATCGTAAAAACTTATAGAAGGTTTAGAAAACTCACCCAACGTCTTTTGAGCTTCTCCAGAAAGTTTTCAAAATTACTCCAGAAATCTCACGGTATTCCTTAGGATGTTCTCGATACTTCTCCGAGGTTCCGAACTCTTCTCTAGGAAGTAATCGTTGGACTGTTCGGAGTGGCTTATTGAGCTCATTTATGAAACTCCTTAAAACTTTTCTAAGATGTTCTTGATAATTTTCTTGAAAGTATTCCTCGAAAATGTTCCAAAATATTTCATGGAACCGTTGGACTTCCATCAAGTGATCATGCAACATTTTAACAAGCACTTGAATCTGTTCTAGGATTTTTCTTAACTACAGGACCATCAAAATAGTCTTCAAGGTGTTTTCAAAACTTATCCACTTCTTAAAGATTTTTTTATATTTCTCCTGAAAATCACTGAAAACACCTGAACTTCACAAACAAATCTACAAATGAAAATTTAATTCTTGGAACTGATACAGTGTTCCAAAAATTTAATTCTTGGAACTAATACAGTGTTTCAAGAAGTTAATGAGCTTCTGAGGGAAATTTAGGAAATTTTTTGATCAGGATTATTTTGATCCGCTTGAGGAATTTTTTCGGACCTCTTCAGTCATCCGGTTGATTCTAGGAGGTTCCTCTAGGAGTTTCCGAAGTTGACCCAAAAAATTACAGTAACATCTATATGAAAATCAGGAAAATTCTCCAAAAAAATCGGAACTAAAAAAATCTTTCTCCCACAAGCTTCAAAAATATTTGTGAAATTTCTCCCATAAGCCTTTCTGAAAACTTAGCATTTTCTAGAGCAAGACATCTACAGGAAAACCTTGGGACTTCATCAGAATGCTATTGGAAGGTCTTGAAACGTCTCCAAGAAGTTGTCAAAAGTTAGGAAAACTTTCCGAATTTTTTACGCATTCCTCCAGAACATCTCCAGGAAGTATTTTGGATCATCTACTGGATTGTTTATGGAAATACTCCCGGTTTAGAAGTTTTATGATCTTCTCCAACAAGTTTCTGAAGTTTCTCCTGCTTCTCCAGGATGTAATCAGAACGTATTTCAAGAAAAAAATCCTCGAAACTCTCTCATATGTGAAAAAACTCTCACATGTTTTTCAGGAAGTTCTCTGTTCTCTTAAAAATGTTTTAGCAACTTCATGAGAAACTTCTCGGGATGAAAAATTCTCAGATTATTTCCAGGAAGAATCTTTTTGAAGACTCTCAGGGGAGTTCTTAGAGATTTTCAGGGAAGTTCTTAGAGATCCTCAGAGACGTTTCGTTGGAACACGGTAAGTTTTTGAAAATTCTAAATATGTTCTAGGACTCCAGGATGTTTTGGAAACTTCTTCAAGTAGTGAATGTTACTTATCCAAACATGTCTTGAAACTTTTTCGAACAAGTACATGCAACTTTTCCAAAAGGATCTTGCGATGTCTCCAGGAAGATCTTGGGACTTCGTCAGGATGTTCTTCGAACTCCACCAAAAAGTAGTCGAACTTCTCGAGGAAACTCTTGAAACGTCTCCAGAAAATTCTCACAACTTTAGGAAGCCTAAAGGAAATTTTTTGATTTCTTCCAGATCGTCTCCAGAAATTTCTTTGGATCACCTACAGCAATTTTTGCTGAACTACTCCAGTTTTCTTTATTTTCACCAAAAATTGCTAGGTTCTTTTCCAAGAAGTTTTTGGATCTTTTCCAAGAAGTGTTTGAAACTTCTCCTGCTTCTCCAGGATGTAGTCAGTGCGTTTTTGAACGAAAACTTCCTCGGTACACTCGAAAAAGGTTCCATATGTTTTTCAGAAAATTCTTTGATCTCAAAAAAATGTTTTAGCAGCTTCATGGGGATGTTCTTATTTCACATTTTCAAGCAGTTCCTTAAACATTTCCAGGAAATCTTCAGAAGTTTCTGCACCTTCTCCAATGAGTATTCGTAGTATTTCATGAAAAGTCTCCCACAAAAAAATCCATCAACTTCTCCAGACAGCTTTTGGAGCTTTGTCAGGAAATCATCTCAGAATGCTTTCGGGATGGTGACGATCTCCAATCTTTCCAGAAAGTTTTGAAAGCCCATACTGGCTTATTGTAAGATTTACAATATTCACCAACCTTTTTCTGGATCTCCTAGGGTCTTTTAAGAAAACTTTTCATAATTTTTTGTGATTTTCTTCAGGATTTTTTTTTTTGAACTTCTTCAGGAAGTTTTTGGATCTTTTTTAGGAATTTATTGGTTCTATTCTCACTATTCAAGACGCTTTTTGGAAGGGCGGCGTAGCGGTTAACATCCGTAACTCTCAAGCTAAAATGAATCTCACCCCCAGACAATTCACAAAAATACTCAAAAGCTGTTTAAGTGACTGCAACTAGAAATGAATCAGCCTGAGCCTAAAAATCTCGATAATCAAGAAATTTAAAAAAAAACCGATTGTTGGACCATCAGTTCCATCGATAATTTTGGAAACATTTCAGGAAACGTCTTTAAAGGGTTCTTGGATTTTTATGTGGTAATTTATGGAATCCTTCTCCTGAAAATACAGAGCACGCAGATCTTGGAACTTCTCCAGGAAGCTTTCAGAACTTCTTCAGGAAGTTCTTGGAACATCCTTAGGAATTTCTTGGATCTTCTGCAGGAAGTTTTGGAACTTCATAGAACTTCTCCTGGATGTTTTTGAAACTTTATCAAGAACACTCTCGGCACTCTGGACTAACTCTCGTAAATTTTCAGTTTTTTGATCTGTTAAAAATGTTTTAAGGAATATCTGGTTAATTCTTAAGGATGCTACATTATCTCTTGAAAGGTCAAGAATATTATACCTGAAGTTTGCGAATAAATATTTCCAACTTGTTCAAAGTTCCCAAGGATTTATTGCAACTACTCCAGTTAGCTTTCGAAGAATATCTGTGTGTTCTAACAACTTTTTCTAGGTAGTTATAGAATTCTTTAAAAAGATCTCGGATCATCAGCGTGTTTTTGAAGTATCTTAAGTCGTTTCACCTAATTTTTCGGAAGGTTTCAAATCTTCGACTGGAAATTTGTTAGGATTCTTTTCAATACATCTGTAGTATTTCACCACGAGATCCCTGGATCTGTAGGAAATTGTATTAAATTTCATCAGGAACATCTCAAAAATATATGAAAATATCTCCAGGAAATTTTGGAAACTAATTCCTGAAGTTTGTGGAACATCTCCAAGAACTTTTTCAAAAAAAAATCATTAATTTGCTGAAAATCAGAATTTACCAAGAATTTATCAAAACTTCTCCAGTTAGTTTGGAGCCAAACGTACTAAGGCTGGAGTAGTAAAGTAAATTCCATTCAAGGTAGCTGGAATAAAAAAAAACCCACATCATGGCCGATTTGCATCATTACTTCGAATTATTAAAAGCACAAATCTAAACGTCAAAGATTTCACATGCTGAACAACAGGATTTAGAAGTTTATGATTCTTGTTTCACTACAGTCTAAGTGGTTTGGCATGTTGAATGAGTCAAGGGGCTTTCCTCCTCTTGCCTATCCTGCATGGGGTAGTATGGTAAAGGGTTATGTGCCTGATCGGATACTACCGTTTAAAATGCCCTCCGCTCGTTTTCAAACTTGATCTTTCAATTTTCAAAGCCTGCCGTAGCCCTATACGGAACTATCAATACACTTTCTCTTCATGTCTATTTCGTTCTAGCAATAAATTACTGTCCAATCCTAGCGCTTCACATGGAGATGATAAATTATCTACTTCTGACAAACTTCATGTTGAATTTTTTAAGTTTCTTGTGCCTTCAAAATTCGAAAAAGTGATGTGAATCGGCTATGATGGCGACAATTTTTGTATATCTGTCACCTTCACCTTAACTCTCGTCTTTAGAGACTTATCTACGGAATTTTCCATAATCATAATCATTTCAGAGAAAAAAGTGTTCCAAAAACTTCTCTAGGAAGTTCCCGAACTTTGCAATATCAGGTTGTTCCTGAATTGGCTCTTAAAAGTTTTACTGGAAATATTTGGATTTTTGTTCATTTAGTCTCTTGAAAATCCTTGGATTGCTTAAGAACGTTTTCGGAACATCATTAGAAATTCCTATTCCTATTCTATAGAATCTCAGAGCTGTGACTTCTTTCAAAGTTTCCAGAATTCTCCCGGAAATTGTTCGAAAGTAACTGATCATCTCCAATTAATTTCATAAATTTTTAACTTAATTCTTAGAAAAAATCTTCGTCCCTTTCAAAGTGAAAATTTCCCAAAATCTCACCTCAAAACTTCTCGTCAGCCTTCATTTGTCGAACCCCGCAACCTTTCTCATTACCTTAGAATCGCTACTACCAACAGTTAAAAATTATTCTATCAAAATATAATCGCACCAATTTCATTCCTATTGGAACAGCAGCTTCAAATCCACCAGAACAGAAACAAGAAAAAACAACGCAAAAAAATGACGTTCCTATTTTATTGTATTTAGCAAAAGCCCTAAACACAAGGCATGCTACGATAGATTGACAGATTCGAGTGCATGTGGGCAAAGAATATTGAGACAAAGCCAGAGATTGCGATGAACCCATTTTCCATAGGTCGCTCCGATTCGTCAAGCCTAGGAATAGATAAGTGTACTATATACATTGTAAACAAGAAACGAGAAACAATCGAAATTAATAACACATGTACGTGGAAACGTTTGTATTTTGTGAAACACAAAATAAAAGAGGAGAAATCTATACTGTGATGTTTCTTCCAGCGCGCCCATCTCGGCCGATCGGAAGAGAAACGCTTTCCATTTTCGTCGTCCAACGATCCTATTGTTGGTGTTATTGCTGTCGTTTGTAGAAGAAAAAGTATTCCCACTCAACGCAAAAGACAAAGTTTAAATTATTACTATTATTATTATTATCATTAATTCTTTGGCACCTAAACGCGCTCAAAACCGCTCACTCACAAACGAAACACAACTACACCACACAAAAACTATTTAGAAAGAAAGATAAAAAAAAAAACAAGAAACGACTTACGTTAAGTTTGAGGTTAAGAGTAACAGCTTCTGTCCAATTCTTGCCATTTTGTTTTCATAAGTAGACAACGAAGAGAAGTTATAAAAAAAAAACAAATAAATAGTACTTCTAGCGTAAGTGAAACACTCCTGTTGCTGCTGCATACTACTCGTATTGTTTAGTAATGTTATATTCTCCTAAAATGGTGTATTTTTCTACCCCTCCTAAGTTAAGCTTGTAAATAGAAATCATTTTCTGCTTCTGCGAAAAAACTGAAATGACAAACAAAGCAACCGCGCTCAAATGGAGAAACACAATTCGACAGAGAGGCACTTTTTGTCTATTACTAGAATTTACATAGTTCTAACGATTTAGCAGAATAATGTTACTTATTGTGAGAAAATTTTATCGTTTTGTTTACCTTTTTCGTGTTCGTTACTTTATTTTCCGTTTAGAAAATTGAAGAACCTGTGTTTTGTGTGACACAAACGCGTTACCGAATCGAGGTACCGAAGCGCGGCTCGTGTTAGCAGCTGCAGATGGTTTCCCTGAGATTACCCTATTGACAATAGCCCAGTATTTCTCAATTGGGCGGAGCTCTGGCGTGTTGGGAGGGTTCTTGTCCTTGGGAACCACCTGCACGTTGTTGGCGGCGTACCACTCCATGGCCTTTTTACCGTAATGGCAAGATGCCAAATCCGGCCAAAACAGTACGGAACAACCGTGTTTCTTCAGGAAAGGCAGCAGACGTTTATTCAAACACTCTTTCACGTAAATTTCTTGGTTGACAGTCCCGGAAGCTATGAAAATGCTGCTTTTCAAGCCACAGGTACAGATGGCTTGCCAAACCAGATATTTCTTTGCGAACTTTGACAGTTTCGTGTGCTTGAAAATATCTGCTACCTTTCCCCTTCCTTTGCCGTATAAAACTCCTGTCCCGGAAGCTGCTTGTAGTCGGCTTTGACGTAGGTTTCGTCGTCCATTACCACGCAGTCAAACTTCGTCAGCATCGTCGTGTACAGCCTCCGGGATCGCGCTTTGGCCGTCGTATTTTGTTTATCATAAAAATTTAGTTATGGAAAACCGCTCAATTAGCATTCGGGAGATAGCTGCACTCCTTGATATCTCATTTGGATCGACCGAACACATTTTGACGGAAATTCTGGGCATGAAACGCATTGAAGCACGACTTGTTCCAAAAGAGCTGAATTTTTTTTGCAAAAACAGCATCGAGTTGAGGTCGCTATCAGGGATGCCAGATATTTTTTTCAAATGTCTGCGATGAAATGTCTGGGAATGTCTAAAAAAGCCTGCAATTTTTTGTTTTGCAATATTAGACTTCTGCCGACGAAAAAACGTAATAAGCGTTCGATTTATGTCATTTGCGCTATATGTGTGATTATGTAAACATTTTGCATCTATTTCCTGGATTGTATGCAATCTTACATAATTGTTTCATAATTTTAAAGTGACATTTAATTCGCCTAGATGACATAATTTTCTATATTTTTTTTTCATATGATAAATTCAACAGAACTTTTTTCTTTGTCCAAATATAACCATTGAATTTATTTATTTATTTATTTGTTGTCGACATCAACCAGAGTAAATTTTTTGTTAAATAAATTAAAATGTTGAATACAAAATTTTTATTTTTATTTCATTAATAAAAAAAAACACTACAAATATAATGTTATGAAATTTAATGTTTGGTTGTTATTTTTGTACTTGAATCAAGGGGCTATAAACTTGGGAATCTTCGATTTATCGATCGGTATTAAAAAGAGGCATTTTATATTTTTGTTATCCGTCAAGCTCCTATTCGGTGGCGTGATTTGAACTCAAACTGAGATCTCTGACTTCGTTCTAGACGCTGTTCAAAATTAAAATTGACTCATCGTCATGGATCAAACTTCGTAACGTTTTTACCTTCCAGTATCGTTATTGTAGTTCCTCTGATGACTGAAACGGCTGTTTTGCAGCACCGAACCAAGCCCTGTTGATTCATTTGCCAACGTCTGATGGTCGCTACCAGCGATTTCTTCGCATTTCTTAATTTACGTTTCTCTTCTTTAAACTTCGTTAAATTTTCGTTGGTTCTGCTCCTGTGCCGAACAGACCAATCGTTTTATCCGTATATATATCTTTATTGAATCGGCGCCTGGTAGCTTCGGTAACGTTAGCGACTCTTGACGCTATTTTGTGCGTCCTCACGTATTCTTTGGCAGAAAGTAGGCCCTGCATACTGGACGTAATTAATTTGTTCCATGCCTTGGTTTTGATAATGTTATACGATGAGAAAGTCCACTCCACGCAAGCAGATGAGTGGAGCAGAGATAGGAGCACTGGGATTAATGTCCGGATATTAGGATACGCCATACAATTATCCATTCGCTGCATCGACAAAACTCTCCCCAAGAATCCACCGCCATCTTCGAAGTCGACATCCTTCTCCCATTGCAAGTTTAGGATCTTCCGGAATTCGTCATCCAGTATTTGGAGATTGTCAATGAACGGCAAGTGAGTGAAATGCTTAAACAGGTTGTTGCAACTTAAGTGAATTCTACACTTAACATTTTTAGGATCCAATAAATTGATGCTTTTTAACACTTCATCATCCAGGCTTTGGTTTACTATAGAAATATACAAACTCATTGCTGCCAATTTAAACGCGTGGATGTCTTCAGCACGAGTTTTCCCAACACCTTGCTCAAGCAAGTTCTGCACTGTTACTCCCATATACATGTTTTCCAACTCACAGTAATGGCTTGGTTCAAGGAAAACATCCCCGACATTTTTAAGGGTTAACCATGTACTCAGGTCTCATAAAGTTATCAAGTATAGTCCGTACGAGGTGTTCAGTTTCCGAATACAGTTTCGGATTGAAACATCCGGTTCAGTTTGTTTATTTACGGAATGACGTATCCAAGCAGGTGAGATATAACAAGGTGAGCGGATTACACAGCTTTTCATGAATTTCTTTCATTTTTTCGGCTTGTTTCCCATCAATGGAAGCATCTTGAAAACTAAAATACACCTTCAGCACCTCGTACCTTTCCAGCATTCTATTGACGACGGCTTCCAATGTTAACCATCGAGTGGCCGATGGGTGTAGCATTTTCAAGGCTTCAAGTTCATTATATCTTGAAGCTCGTTAAACTTGGCCGTTCGTAACAGGGAGTTGGTTAACAAATTATGGATTATCGCGACATAGTTGTTCAACATACACAGGAACATGCTTGCAGGCATATACAGAGCACAGCGCGAACGAGTGACAGACACATTTAATCATAACAAGTTTCGGGCAGACTTGTTGCAGCAATACAGCAACGGAGTGTTTGCCACCGAACATGACATTCGCACCATCTGCAGCAAATCCCACTAAATTCCGTTTGTACGGTATCTGATCTTTTTCAAAAATTTCCACAATTTTGTTGAAGATGGTAGTAGCATCAGCTTCAGCCATCTCAAGCACTTGGTAAAAGTAGTCTCTTATAATGAGGTGTTCTTTGTCCCAAGAATGTATTCGAACCACCATTACCAACGCTTTTTTGCAGGCAATATCAGTAGATTCATCGATCAGCAAGCTGAAACAAGTGTTCCGCATCATTTCAACGAGCTCCTGGTGATGACTTTTGCCGAGAACATTCTCAACAATGGCAGAAGCTTTAGTCCGACCAAGTGAAATATTTTTGGAAACCACCGAATCCGCAAATACTACTTTCGCTAGTTTGGTAAACTCCTGAATATCTGTTGCTGATTTATTGTTGTCAACAGC